>JAJQQW010000007.1:40243284-40843284 GCA_025583905.1 Ia io | reverse complement strand
ATGCTAGCTTCTTTTACTGACACTCCTTAGGTGTCTGTAAAAGGAACCTAGGAAAGGCTTATGTTTCAATCTTTACATTAAGCTGAGAATTTAGAAATCTGACCTTGGCATTTTCTTTCAAATTATGTATGATAGAAATGAACAATTTATTTTCCTCATGCCCTTTGTATTGACTGGTTTATAGCAATTGCCACTCAAACCCCAAAGACTATTTTCAGTGGGCACTTTTTTCCAGGTGACCAGAGAAATAGATCAGATATTTTTTCCCAATGTATGCTGTGAAATCACAAATCTCTATTTTTTAATGCTAATTGGATGTTCACTCTTTTCAGGCCCAGATTTGCCGGAAGACAAAGCCCAGATTTCCCTATGTCCCTACAGGTCTCTGAGAAGCTACTCCAATTTTTATGCTAGTCATGGTTTGCAGTTACAAATAACAGAAATAAATTAAGTGGGAAAGGAGTTTTCTTGGAAGGGTTTCAGGTGAACTATAGATAGAATCAATAGGAAAGCTGGAGAATCAAGCTTGAGGAACAGCCAAGGCAGGCGAGGCACGGCCAATATGGTACCACAGGGACCGTGTGCATCCCATGGAGCTGTGAGCCAGCTGGACCTTGGCCATTGCCTCTGGCATTTCTGCCAGTAGCAACCTCAGCCTTTCTCATGTTCAATACAAGGCCTCACAGTTCCATTACATTCTGAATGCCTTGCAAATTTACTTCAACTACGCACCCCTGCTAATTATAAAAGATAACCAGGTAATCATGGTTTACAATGTACTGTGTGTCAGATATTTGCTAGCCTTTAGTATTTATATCTAATCTAAATATTACAACTGAAGTTGAATTGTCTTCATTTTAAACATGAAGAAATTTGTCTCAGAATTTAAGTAATTTTCAAAAATATCACATAACTGATATTGATGTGGCTGTGTTTATACTTCAGTCTATCCAACTCCTAAATTTATGGTCTCTCATTTTACCTCCTCCATCACTAGCTAGATTTCCTGGTTTATTTTTATTTTGGGTTTCGGAAGTAAACTGGCTTTGCTGGTCTTTTGTATTACAACTCAAGACAAATACTTGTGTTTGCTCTGTTTTTAAGCCAGCCCTGCTTAGGTATACTGCTGTCTATGAAGAGTGATACTACATTGCTTCCCACTTGCAAATATTTAGAACAAACTATTTTAAAAGTAAGCAATAGGAATCAAAAGGAATGTTATTAGGAGACTTATACAAAGCCCAAATAATTTTTTTTTAATCCTTACCTGAGGATATTTTTTTCCATTGATTTCTAGAGAAAGTGGAATGGAGGGAAGAGAGGAAGAGAGAGAAACATTGACATGAGAGAGACACATCAATTGGCTGCCTCCCACACACACCCGTATGGGGACTGAGGAACCTGCAACCAAGTATGTGCCCTTGACCAGAATCAAACCTGCTGACCACACACCGAATGATGCTCTAACCACCGAGCAAACCCAGCCAGGGTCCAAATAATTTTTTTTTTAATGTCCAGTAGAATGCTGGGAAAGGTGGTTGGATTTTACTCTTTGTCTTGTTTTCTAACCAAGAAATACAATGGTATATAAATAAATGTAATATTGGTCCAATGTAAAAACAATGATAAATTAGTAGGATAAAGGAAAATATAAAGGCTTAAATATTTGCAAAAGTAGAACCTAAGGATAAAACAAGGCCAGAACTTGTGACCATGTAATGTAATCAAAATATAGGTGGTGGTCAAATGTACAATGGCAAGGCAATGAACTCAGCTCTAACGTTATAGACTTCAACTGTCTCAAAGGTCACAACTCTATTTTGTGGAAGTGTAATTTAAGCGAGACAGAGATGAAACAGAGAAACACAGAACAGAAACAGTGAGGAAGGAAAGTTAAACTAATCTTGTCCTTGTTTTTAAAATAACCTATTTACCTTTTTGAATAATTGCCATTTTAGTGTACTTAAAAGTATCTGCTTTGGGAATTGGTTCTCTAATCATTTATAGACCTTTACGAACATTATTAGATAACGAGCATAGTAGCTATTTAAGACAGTCATGAACTATTTGTATTTATACAGACTTAATTTTGAGTTCCACCTCTACCACTGACAAGCTGAATGATCCTGGCCAATTTTTAACTCTTAGTTTCTGCATTATGCCATTGGGTTATTAAAAAGATGAAGTTAGAGACTGTATGTAAAATACTTATATTGTATACGACATACTGTTACAGCTTCTCATTAAATGTTAGCTGTCATCATCATCACCATAATTGTATTATAAAAATGATAAATTAACCATTTTAAGCTAATTGCCAACATCATAATTTAATGACAA
This sequence comes from Ia io, assembly GCA_025583905.1. Taxonomy (NCBI): domain Eukaryota; kingdom Metazoa; phylum Chordata; class Mammalia; order Chiroptera; family Vespertilionidae; genus Ia; species Ia io. Next base: position 40,840,944 of record JAJQQW010000007.1, on the reverse strand, counting down.
ATTACTAAAACTACAACAAGGATAGGTTCTGTCTTCATTCTCATTTACAGACTTGAGGCATGAAACAAAAATACAAGTATTAATCCTTACAATGAGTAAAAGTAACATTATTAATAAAGAATAAAAGTTATACCTAGAAATAGAAACAAAAGGAATAAGGTACTTTTATTCAGTAGCAATATATTTACTAAATAAATAAAATCCAAAATTTTATATATTAGTTTTGAAAATTCAGTCATTAATTTTGAAAATTAACTCATTATTTAATTTGATTAGATTTATAGTATACTAGGGGCCCGGTGCACAAAATTCATGCACTGGGGTTGGGGGTCCCTCAGTCCAACCTGCCCCCTCTCACATACTGGGTGCCCTCAGGGGATGTCCTGCTGATGGCTTAGGCCTGCTCCCATGCTCCTTTGTGGGAGGCAACTGGGCTGATCAGGGGAAGGCACCAGCCCCATCACCCCGCTGCTGCAGCCACTGCCAGTCACCACAGCCACCAAGGTGTTTTCATCAACATGGACTCCAGTCCCTTCACCAAGAAAAAATGACAACTTTCTTTAGGCATTTTCAAGATGTGTCTTTCATAGGATATGCATTTTTTTTTTTAATCCTCACCTGCGGGTATGTTCCCATTGATTTTTAGAGAGTGTGGAAGAGAGAGGGAGAGACAGAGAGAAACATCAATGTGAGAGGGACACTTTGATTGGTTGCCTTCTGCATGAGCCCTGACCATGGGCGCCAGGCTGGGGGGCATGCAGGGACCCCTGGGCTGCATGCAGTGGTGGCCGCCGGGGGTCTCCACACACCCCAGAGGCCAGCAGCCAGCACCCCATCGTGTGCGCCAGGCTGGGGGCGTGGACCCAAACTGCCTCTTGGTGCTGGAGCATTCCCAAGCGGCTGGCGGCACTATGATGACACGGGATGTTCCCACCCTGCCCCGCCCCCAGCCCCTTGGCACCTGCACCTATAGGCTCAAAGTGGCCAGAGGGTGTTCTGGGACCCCTGCCACTCAGGACCTAAGCGTGGGCCTACAGGCTCTGAGCGGCTTAGGTCTGGAGGATATTTTCCCGGTCCCAGACCCCAGACTGCTGCAAGTGTTTGGGGGTGGGAACATTCCCGCGTTGCCAGGCTCCCAGTGGCCAGGGGGTGTTCTAGGCCCCTGCCACTCAGGACCTAAGTGCAGACCTACAGGCTCTGAGCGGCCTGGGTCCGGAGGATGTTTATGGGACCCAGGCCGCTCAGCACCCGCATATGCAAATTAACCGCCATCTTGTTCGCTCTGATTGGCTGTGGGTGTAGCGGAGGTGTGGTCAATTTGCATGTTTGTCTATTATTAGGTTAGATTAGTAGATTAATTTTGAGAGTAAACATGAATAGCTCCTGAGGAGAGGGCAACTATTAGAAAAGTAGATGGTCAGGAGGAATTTTCCTTTATATGTATAGCTTATTTTCTTTTTTACAATAATAATTTTGAATTTATAATTATTTTTAGAACTCTGAGAGGAGAAAATATTGTAAAAAAATATGTATACTCATATTCCCTAGTTCCTCTTCTGCTTTTATCCCTTTGACCCATTCAGGTCAGGCTTTTACTTTCATTGCTTTAAAGAAACTGCTTATCAATGTCACCATCTCACTAAGTTTAATGGCCAATTCTCAAATTTTATTTTATTTGACCTACTGGCAGCATGTAATCCAGTTGATCATTCCCTCATTCATAAAACACTACCTTTATTCTTCTTCCATGTTACATTTTCTTGGCTGTCTTATTTTACTTTGCTATTTCTCAATGACTTTCAATATCTCTCCAACCTCCAAATATCTGGGATATCTGAGATCTCAGACTTAGGCCCTCTTCTTCCTTTTACCTATGTGTATTTCCTTTATTTTTTTTTTTAAATATATTTTATTGATTTTTTACAGAGAGGAAGGGAAAGGGATAGAGAGCTAGAAACATCGATGAGAGAGAAACATCGACCAGCTGCCTCCTGCACACCCCCCACTGGGGATGTGCCCACAACCAATGTATATGCCTTTGACCGGAATCGAACCCGGGACCTTTCAGTCTGCAGACCGACGCTCTATCCACTGAGCCAAACCGGTTTCGGCACCTTTATGTTTTTATATAGGCTCATGGTTTTAATTGCTGTTGATACACTAAAAATCTCCATCTGTGTATTATCTGTCTAGGCCACCTCCCACTGACTTTCAGAATCATTTAATTGACTTGCTGACATTTCCATTTGATATCTAATAGGCATTAGAATGTAATATGCATAAATTCAAATTTTTCTTCCCATACCTGCTCTTAACCACCTTCTTTCTTATTAAATAAATGATGACAATTCTTACAGTTGCTTGGACCAAATAACTTTGGAGTATCCTTGATTCCTCTCCCCATATATTTATCTGCTTATCAACAAATCTCATTGATCTACCTTGAAGCATACCAAAATATAAACACTTCTCACCACTTTTGTCATTATTTTCCTGAATCAATCTACCAGATTCTTTAAATCTCTGTTCAAATGCCATATTCTCTCTGAGTCTTCTATAAGAATCCCATATAAATTTTTTAATATGCTTTTATTAATTTGTAGAGAGAGAGGAAGAGAGAGGGATAGAAAGAAAGAAACATTGATAAGAGACATACATCAATCAGTTGCCTCCTGCACACCCGCTACTGGGGATGAAGCCCACAACCTGGGCCTGGGCCCTGACCTGGAATCAAACCAGTGACCTCTTGGTTCATGGATTGATGCTCAACCACTGAGCAACACCGGCTGGGCTCCCATGTAAAATTTTCACAGCCATACACATCCAAAAATTTCCCTTCCATGCTACATTTTCCTCTTTTTCACTTATCAATCACTATATATTTTGCTTATTATTTTTATTAATTGTTTCTCCTTTTTATAATATAAGCTCCATAAAGACAATGGTTTCTGTTGCTTTTGTTGGTGGCTGGATATACAGGACCTAGCATATTACCAGTTGTTAGTTAGAGCTAGAAATTTTAGTTGAAAGAATGAAACAATGAAGGAATTACATAAAGGTCAATCTCATAAATGATCATAGCAGTGCAAATTAACATAACCATGAGATATGTCTTAAATTGATAAAAAGTGAACAATGACTAAACATTGTAGAAGGAGTAAAGCAATATGAGTTAAAATATTTGGAATGAACAGTTCGACTTGATAATTCTATATCTAGATATTTATGTTAGATATAAGTATGTTTATTGCAGTGATTCACATATGTACAAAAATAAATAAAATAAATTTCTTTAAATAAACGAAATAGTGAAATATTGTAATAATTATACATTGTATATTTATTGGACACAAGATGATCTCTCTATTGAGTATATAAATATATATGTTTTAGATAAACTTTATTTTTGAGGAAAGTTTTAGGTTCACAGCAATATTGAGTGAAAAGTGCAGAAAATTCCCATATACTCCCTGTTTCCATACTATCAACATACTCAGTGGTATATTTGTTGCAATAGATGAGCCTACATTTATCCTGTCAAGTGTTATTTATCACCCAGTATCTTCATCATCCCTCATCCATGGTTTACAGGAGGGATCACTCTTGGTATTGTACATTCTATGTCAATTAATTCTTCAGAGAACAATATTATAACAAGACAGTTAAAGCATAATATTCATTGTTTGTTAAAATATAATTAGAAAAATTATTGATCCATGAAGCAAAATATTAACTTTGATTTTTCTCAAGGCATTAGTAATGAAGATGATTCTTTTGGCTACCTATACTTTATACATTTTATGTATAAGGGAATTTCATATTCTTTTAAAATGTGCTAACATTTGCTTCTAGATTTCTACCATTATAAGTAATTAATCCATTTGTATGTGTCATTTTTAAAAAAATGATCAACTCAGAAAACTTAAAAAATTATTAAAATTGTCTCTGAATTCATGTAACAGAATGGTTTATCACAATTATTAATAGGCCCACTTTTCTGCACATTGTATTGTATCAAATATTTACAATGAAGTAAAATGCATTTTCAAGCTATTATATTATCAAGCGAAAATCTGAGGTCCCCAGTGATCTTAAACTGATCCAATATCCCGGAAATAGAACTACATTCCAAAATGGAAAACAAAAGGGCTATCAACCTACTTTCACTCTTGAATTTAGTGCTGGAAATAGTTTTTTCAGCTTAGTGGTGAGGATAACGGGTTTTTGAAAGATCACTTCTCAGTGGAGAATGTTTAAGATACCCTAGTATCTTGCTTGCCTCAAGATATCAATTCCCATAAATTGTACAAAACTAATCAAAGGGTCTAAAAGTATTTCTACTAAACATGTAAACTATTTTTTTAAAATTGAGAATAATATAATGCCTTCAATATTTCTTATTTTTGTAAGTATTCATGGGACAATGGAGAATGCACATTTCAGTAAAAAGAAAAAATAAATTAATAGAAATAGGTATATTGATTGCTTTGTTCTGTGATTTCAGTATTTCTACATAAAATTATCCTAAAAAGAATGAAAGGTCCTGCAACCTGACTGCAAAAATCAGACTACCACAAGATTTTAGAAGTTTGTTCTTAGAGGATGAAGTGTTAGTCTTACATAAATTCTCAATGTGCTTTCTGCTGGCTTAGAGAAGACAGATGTAAATTGCTCATTAGAAAATGTTGTTCAGTGGAGAATTTTTTACTGCTTCTAAGGAACTGTTAATCTATCTTGAAATTACTCATTTTATTTTACATTAAATATAGAAGATAAATGTTTTACAAATATCTCAGGATTTGGGGTAGTAGCATGAATTAAAGTTGTAGAAGTACCATCCTGTTAACAAAAATGCAGAGAGCTACAAGTTTAAAGACAGAATTTTCCCTGTAGCTCTGCCATTGAATAGTTGGTCCACTTGGTTGAATCAATTAATCAACACTTTCACCAGATTTTTCTGAAGGAAAATTATGCTCTAATATCACATAACTCCAGGAGATGTTATATTTACCTGAGTTTTATTTTTTTAAAAACACATAAGCTTTCTATATTAGTTTTATGCCCACATGCCAGTAGATCATGTATTTTTTAAGCTTCCTTGTTGTTTTGGTTGGACACTTGCAGAAAGATAATTTACTGTTAAAATGATTTGGAGATAAATTCTGGTGGCTGCATTGAAAAATGAAAATCTTGAGAGATAATATAAGAAGTATTTATGTGTGTGTGTGTGTGTGTAGTGCAGAAAGAATTAAACTTTGATCTTAGCCTTTAGAATAATTTAGATATATCACCCCAAAGATATACTTAGATATATCTTTGGAAGATCTAGTTGCTACGCAATTGAAATGGAGCAGGATGGATTGCAGTAGAATTGGTTTGTTATGTCTGTATTTGGTAGTCTCTGTATTTTATGCTGCTGCATAAATATGCATAAAACCAATCATTCAGAATTTTTTATTTTTGTTTTGAAGTCAGAAGACATGATGTTTCTTTAGGTCTACTTAAAGAGAGCAAGGAATAACTTATTTCTGGGTTCTGTCAATAAAAACAACACTTACAATGTTAAGAATAAGTTCACATATCCCTAATTGTGTGAATCACTGCTATGTAATATACCTTCCCAAATGGAATAAATAATTAATGAGCTAAGGAGAAGATAAGTATAAAATTTACAATGCAATTTTTTTATTTAACTGGTATCATAATATGTCAATATTTTTTAAATTAGTAGTTTGAATAACCATACCATGTAATAACACCTGGAGCAGAGCATATGTTTGTACCTGTATAGATATTGTAAAATATCTAATTATCCAGAATTATTACACACAGAAATATATTAAATATTAAACTGTAATTCTTAACAGAGCATCCAATTTATGCTGCAGTTGTTGGTGGTTCTTCATTCACTCTATACTGTGAGTTCATGGAGGTCTGGGATTCAGTTATAACTGTTTGTTTATTATTTTGTATCTGATGCAGTGGACACATTTCTGACACTTAATTGGTTGAGTTACTGTTTGTTTCTTGCACTCTTTCGGGTACCAGGAATATGAAAGATGAGGTTACTACTACTACTACTTCATTCCTGTAGCTTGCAGTCTACTCAAAAAATATGCAACAACTAAACATTCAAACAAAGGTAACCTATGGTCATGACCAATGTTATGACAGTCAATGCTGTCTGTAATAGAGAATTTAACCTGATTGTTAAGGTAAGCTAAGCTTCCCTGTGGTAGTATTGAAAGATCTGCCATCTGAAGGGTAAAGGACAAAGAAGGCCATCTCAGGCCAAAGGGAACAGCTTGTTCCTTCCTCCTGTGGTGGGAAGAGCATGCGCAGCACAGAGACTGAAATAAATCGCATTCAATTAAAAACTAGAGACAAAACTAGACTATGTCAAGTGGCCACTCGATAGGATTCTGCACAGGTTACTCTGCATTATACTCCCCAGGTGTGTTTTCATTACAGCATTTATCAATTCCCATCCAAATCATTTTACTTAGCATGTACATTTTGTTTGTTGTTTTTTTAAAAAAATTTCCGCCAGAAGAATACAAACTCCACAAAAGCTGGAACCTTGCATTTCTTGTTAGCTCTATGCCATAACCTCAATACAGAGAATAATGCCAGAATATTGTAGATGCTGAATAAATGGTTCATTCAATGAAAAAATGATGAAAAAAAATGCCATTGTCTTTTACTACAGTGCCAAAAAGTGATAGGACAGAACATGTACAAAAGAAAGCTCATCCATCAGCTGGGAAGTACATGTCATTTTTTAAAAGGTGGAGTTAGAGCAGACACAGCATGGTGGCAGATAGGTGGGCTGTCCAGAAAAGCCTCTGCCCAGTGAATTAATAGCTTATTCTTTCTCAACACTTCTCTCCCTTCACTCTTCATTCCATTTACATTTATCTAATGAGATGTATTAAGCGTGTTGAGCCTTCGTGCTCTGATTGGCAAAATGGTGTTATAATAATGTATCTGACATGTTGTGAGGACAGCAAGAGAAAAATAATCGAGCACATGCCGAAACCGGTTTGGCTCAATGGATAGAGCGTCGGCCTGCGGACTCAAGGGTCCCAGGTTCGATTCCGGTCAAGGGCATGTACCTTGGTTGCGGGCACATCCCCAGTAGGGGGTGTGCAAGAGGCAGCTGATCGATGTTTCTCTCTCATCGATGTTTCTAACTCTCTATCCCTCTCTCTTCCTCTCTGTAAAAAATCAATAAAATATATTTAAAAAAAAATAATCGAGCATAGAATATACCTTATGGTTGATAATCCACATACAGAATTTAAGAAGCTCTTGTTGCTCCTGCTGATGCTCTTGCTACAGTCAGTGTCTTGGTGTTGGAGGAGCTGACTCTACAATGGAGTTTAGTGATGATCCTAGGAAGTGGCCTTGGAATCAATGCCTGTGGAAGGAAACTGGAGGAAGTAGAGTACGCAAGGGAGCCGGGGGTGGGGGTGGGGGCGAGGGGGTATTGCAAGGTGGCTAGTTACAGCCTTAGTGGACCCCATAGGTAGTTCCAAAGCTAAATGACCCTTTAGAATTTTTCTCTACTGGGCTTACATGACCAGGCTTTTACTTTTCTTACTTCTTCACTCTTTGAATGTAGGTATCCACAGGAGACATGTGACCTTGTGGCAGGGGGCTCTTTGAGCTGAGACAATTCGTGGAGGGACTGACAGTGAAGGCAACAAGTTCTTTGATAAGGGACTTGGGTATACGTCACTATGTCCAATATACCGGCTTCTTGTTTCAGATGCCAAACTTTTTATATCCCTGACCCTCTCTCAAGATCTAGGAGAAAGACTGACCTGATTGAGTAGCAAGAGAGCTCTAATCCAAGTTATTCCTCACATTGCTCAAGAAAAACTTTTATTCTATTCTAGCCAGTATGCCATTGTTTCATGGAATTTCCACTATCTGACAACTACGGTGATAGATATGTATATACACACATCCTCTTTCTTGCAATTATAACATTTTTTATTGTGGTAAAAACACATTACATAAAATTTATCATCTAAACCATTTTTAAGATTAATGTTAAGTATCCTATTTAATAAAGAGGGAATATACTAATTGACCATCACATCCTCACAAAGATGGTGGCACCCACAGGCAATAAGGAGGGAATATGCTAATTGACTGCCACACCCTCAAAGATGGTGGCACCCACAGCCACAAGATGATGGTACCCAGTCTCCTCAGCCGTGCCAGGGCTGCAGGCATGTGGCACACCCGGGCTCGCCCCCAGGCAGGTCTGGCCTCTCCGCATGTCTGCCTCTGGAGTCTCCCAGTCCCCTCAGCCCCCCAGCCGCCCAAGGCCAGCCCAAGGCAAGGTAACCAGGGCCGGCCGAGGCTTGCGCTGCCAGCAGTGGCAGCAGCAGAGGTGTGATGGGGGCGTTGCCTTCCCCTGATTGCTGGGTCACCTCCTGCCCTGGAGGGCTCCTGGACTATGAGAGGGGGCAGGCCAGGCTGAGGGACCCCCTCTCCAGTGCATGAATTTTCATGCACCGGGCCTCTAGCCTGTTAAATATATTCACATTGTTGTGAAACATATCTCCAAATCTTGCAAGTATGAAACTCTATATTCATTAAACAAAAATTCCCATTTTCTCCTCTCCTAAACCATTCTACTCTCTGTTTCTATTAATTTGACTACTTTAGGTAACTCATATAAGTGGAATCATACAGTATTTGTCTTTTTGTGACTGGTTTATTTTACTTAGTTCAATGTGCTTCATTAATATCCATGCTGTAGCATGTGACAAGGTTTCCTTTCTTTTTAAGGCTGAATAATATTCTATTGTACATATAAACCCTATTTTGTTTATACATGCATTCATTTACACATCCATTGACAAAAATACTATTTTGTAAACAAATAAAAGGAGTTTCAGATTGGTTAAAACATTACCCTACAATAAGAAGTAGATAAGAAACAAGTTCAAGACTCAAGCCTAGTATTTTGGTCTCTAATTCAGATTTCTTGAACTAATTGATACCTAAGGTAATTTCATTCCCCAAACTTCAAGTTTATTAAAGAACTGAAATATGTCTTCACACAACAATAATCAGTATATTTTACTTTAAAAATACATTACTGATATAATGTCAATGCCTTGGCCAGAGTCTTAGAAAGAGACGTCCAAAGAATGCTCACATACTTGTTGATTTACTTTAAAGTGATAAGTTCCTGTCCAGGGAGTTTATAGTATTTAAGTAATTATTACTGAGTATATTTAAAATGATACTACTGACATTGTTTCATAATGTAAAATACAAATTTAAAAGAAGATAATAATCAGATATGACTTACTGTACTCAATGAATATATGAAAGTAATATATTTGGCTTATGGTTATATTGATAAAACAAGTATATATTTAATTCAATCATTTTTGTTTGGTTTGTTACAATTTTTAAATTTTACAACTTTAATCACTGATAGCATTTCAACTTAAAGCAATACCTAAAATTTGAAAACTCAGTTACTAAGAAGATTGTTCAAAGTTGTAATCCACCACCTCTCTTAGAGAAGTGCTCCAATACTCTAAAACAGTGGCTCTTAGACTGTGATCTCGGACCAGTAGCATTAGTATCACTTTTGTTGTTAGAAATTCAAATTCTGAATCAGAAATCCAAGGTGAGGAACCAATCAAGCTGAAATTTAACAAGTTTCTATATTGGTGCATGTTATAGTATTAGAGCAATTGAGAATCACTGATCTGGATTATTTGATAGGAGAGAGGTTGATGTACCTAGATAGCATATATGAAACTTGGGAGTGGTCACATACATTGAAGGAGGGAGAGACTGCTGACAGAAACTGACTCTGGGCTGGGGAAAAAATGAGGAAATGTCTAAGGAAAGATAGAATATTTCCTTGTATTAGTCTTAATTGATATGAAAAAAACATGTCTCCCAGAAAAGAATCAAACTTAGAGAGAAATGCAAAAACAAACAAAAACATATCTCAGACTTTTTCATGGAACCCAGATATACAAACACCTGAGGAGTATTAAAATATACAAATATCTATACTTCACCAGTATTTTCCCCTCCACAGTTTCCTTAAGGGCCCTGAGATTTCCATTCTGTGAAACCTTTGCAGACTGAGAAACACAGCTTTAGTATGACTAAGCCTGCAATAAGCATACCTATCCACCTGACGGCAGGAGTGTACCATATCCAGTGATTTCCCAGCCTGAGCTTGGGAGAGAGGAAGGAACTTGTTTTGTTTCTTGTGGTTTGTTATTGTTTTCATTCAGATAATTCTGATATTTATTTTGGCTTGGGAATTGCTGCTGACTTCAGCATCTTAGTGATTTCTTAGTTGAGAAAAATTAAAAAATTTAGCAATTCTTATTTTGTTTTTTTTCCAGTAGTTATTTTTGAAACAGCTATGTCTTAGGTAACTGGGCAATTCATGAGACTAAAATATAATAAACTTTGATAAACTTTAGAAACACCAATAAACTTTTATTTGTTTGTTTTCCAGTATAGCACTGTAGTAAACATAGAAGCAAGAATAAAAATAATAGGTAAATATTATAGAGCTCCCGCTGCTAAGAATTCTACCAAGGACTTTACTTTTATGCTAACCTGTATTTCTCATATCTCCCTATATTATATATTTTTGGTTGTTTAGGTTTTTTTAATTGAATTTATTGGCAAAGCGGGATTTTTGGATTGGAACATGCAGTGTTCCCCTGAGCAGGGTGGTTCTCCAGGCTCTTTGTGGGAGTTGAAGAATAAATCCACGAACAGAAGATGGGTATAGCAAAGGTGGAAATTTATTGAAGAACAAGTTCAGGCTCCCATGTGGGGAGGGGGAAAGGGTCCCACTGAGTTCCTTTTCCCTACTGTTTATAAAGGCTGCAGACCTTTGTGCCTTGATGTCCCCTCTGATTGGCCACTATTCCCTTTATTGGTTACTATGGTAGCTCCTGAGTTCAAAGGTCTAACCTCACTTGGGACTTGTGAGGTTTTCCTCCCTTCCTTTCTTATTGTTTTCCCATTCCCTTTGGTCTTTCTTCTTCTTCCTTTGAAGGGCTTCCTTCTCTTTATTTTGTAAATATAGACCTTCTGCTGTTCCCAGCTCCCTCATTCTATGGAAATGTACCTGTTGCAGCTTTCCAGCTCCCATATTCTATGGAAATATACCTTCTGCTGCTCTGCAGCCCTGTACTTCCTCCATGGTCCCCTTAATTTCTAAAATTTCTAAAATTTCAAATTTGTTTCATTGGGGAGACATTGGTTAATAACATTATATAGATTTCAGGTGTACGATACTGTAATACATCATTGCATATTGTACTGTATGTCCACCAGCCAAAGTCAAGTCTCCTTCTATCACCATTTATTCCCCCTATACTTTCTTCTACATCCCCTTACCCCACTTTCCTTCTGGTAATCACCATGTTGTTGTCCGTATCTAAAAGTGTTTTTTGTTTTGTTTTGTTTTGTCTTACTTAATCTCTTCATGTTTCCACCCAATTCCCCAGACTCCCACCCACTTTAACAGCTGCCAGTCTGTTTTCTGTATCTCTGAGTCTGTTTCTATTTTTTTAGTTTAATTTGTTCATTAAAACTTCACTCAGGAAATTATAAGATACTGAAGAAAAAAAATGAAGAAGATACACATAAATGAAAGCATATACTTAGTGTTAATGGATAAGAAGAATTAACATCATTAAAATAATCATACTAGCCAAAGCAATCTATAAGTTCAATGCAATTGTTATCAAAATGCCAATGTCGTATTTCACAGAACTAGGACAGACATTCCAGCAATGTGTGTAAAACCACAAATGACCCTCAATAGCCACAGAAATCTTGAGAAAGAAGAACAAAGTTGGAGGTATTATTCTACTATTGCAAAAGACCGGAGAAAACCAAGAAACGCTTAGAGAGAGTGGAGTTCCACTTCATTATCATTACACACAGTCCCAGAGAAAAATGTCTTTCAAATTCTGGGCAAAGCAACCTGAAAGATGAAACAGAGGGCCGGAGACCATGGGATACCAGGACACAGGCTTTATTGGCGATCACCCTGCCGGCCGCCTTCCAGAGGGGAAAAGGGCTGGGCCAGGGGTAAGAGCGCCTTTTGAGGAGAGGAAAGGAGGGGATGGGGCTTAGGGCACTCAGCACACGCTGATTGGTGGTTTCATGTAAGGTACATGGTTAGGGACCTAAGGACTTAGGAATCGGGGGCTTAAGGTATTTGGCAGGTGCTGATTGGTGGGTCAATGTACAGTCCATATAAGGTGTTCAGGAATGTCTGGCTGCAGGTGGAGTTTACGTCATACTCCGTCCATCAGTTGGGGGAAGGGAGGATCTATCACAACCTGCAGAAGTTTCCATTTTATTAAAGAGCCAGCCCTATGTGTGCTTAGTAGTTATCTTGCTAGAAGCTTGTGGCCTTGAAAACAACACAGTTCTATTCAATTAAAAAAATACATCTGGCATGGCATGAGAGCATGCGAGTATCTAGTCTCTGGCCTACAAGGTCAGACAGCTAAGTTTTTCTTCCTTATTATTCAAGCAGGCTATAAAGCAAAGTTATTTTTGCAGAATAAGGGGCTGTCTTAAAATAGCAGAGTTGACTTTACAGAATAAGGGACTATCCAAATAGCAGAAAATTTCAAACAGTAGTTTTACAAAATAGGGGTTAGCCTTCTCACTACCTGATATCAAACCATACTGCAAGGTCATAGTAATCAAAACAGCAGGGTACTGGCGTAAAAATAGACATGTAACTCATTGGAACATAATAGAAAGTCCAAAAATAAACCCATGCCTTTATGGTCAATTTATATTCAACAAAGGAGGCAAGAACATACAATGGGGTAAAGATAGTCTATTCAATAAATGGTGTTGAAAAAATTGGACAAATGTGTGCAAAAATATGAAATTAGACCAACCTCTTACACCATACACAAGAATAGACTCAGAATGCATTAAAAACTTAAATGTAAGACTTGAGGCCATAAAAATCCTAAAGGAAAACATAGACAGTAAAATCTCAGTCGTTTCTTGCAGAAGCATTTTTTTATTTGTCTCCAACAGTCAAGGGAAACAAGAAAAATAAATAAATGGGACTACATCAAACTAAAAAGCTTTTGCACAGCAAAGGAAATCATCAACAAAATGAAAAGACAACTCACTGAATGGGAAAATATATTCACCAATGATATATCTGATAAGGGGTTAATATGCAAAATTTGTAAGAACTTATAAAACTCACCAAAAACAAACAATCCAATAAAAAAATAGGCAAAGGACTTGTATAGAAAATTCTTCAAAGAGGACATACAGATGGCCACTAATCATCAGAAAAATACAAATTAAAACCACAATGAGAGAACTTGAAGATGGCAACCGGCAGGAAGGTAGGGAGGGTGAGTGTGTGATCCAGTGAAGGAGTGATAGAGGTGTGTGTGGACGTGTGTGGGTGTGTGTGTGAGTGAAATAGGGACAGTTAGACCCTGCAGTTCTTCCAGGGGGCTTCCAATCCAGGCAAAACCCCGCGGCCGCTGCAAACACTCCAGGGAGGACACCAGTGGCACAGAGACCCCACCATCTTTAAGAACGGAACTGCTAGAGACTAGAATCCTAGCCTTACCACCACCCAGTCTGGTCTCGGAAGCAAACCTGGTCACTACAGCCACTCTGGTAGAAGACCTGCCACCCCAGCTGCAGATGCTCGAACCCTGAGACCTCCACCTCCAAAAGCGTGCCACTGAAAGCAGTAAGTACAACCTCCCCCTCCCCAGCGCCGGAACTCAGGATTCGCCGCGTCCCCAGCCCATAGGCACCCAGGCATTCCACTACCCAGGCAGTGCTTGGGAACCACTGAGAGACCCCAGGGGGTGATTCTGCACAGTCAACTGTGCGCGGCCCTGCAGTAGAATCTCTGAACTGCCTCTTCCTAAATAACTGCCCACGGACACCCCTGCGGTGCAACTTCAGGGCCAGGGTGCATCAGAGCTTTGCGCCGGTGGGCGCGCCACCGGTTCACGCACAATCAAGGGCAGGCAAACTCACGGCCACAGCAAGGGAAGGCACCCTGAGCCCATATATCCACAGGGTCCTCTGGGGAGCTGCTTTGAGCCTCTGCTGGGTGTGATTCTGTACAGCCAAGGATGCGCTGCCCCACAGCAGAAACTCTGAATTCCTTTTTCCTGAATAACTTCCCACATACACCCTAGCTGTTTAACTTCAGTGCCAGAGTCTCTCAAATTGCGTCAGAGCTGTGCGCTGGCGGGCGCGCCACCAGTTCGCCCACACTCCAGAGCGGCAAACTCAAAGCCACAGCAAGAGAAGGTGCCCTGAGCCCATATATCCACAGGGTCCTCTGGGGAGCTGCTTTGAGCCCCTGCTGAGTGTGATTCTGTACAGCCAAGGACGCACTGCCCCACAGCAGAAACTCTGAACTCCTTTCTCCTGAATAACTTCCCACATACACCCTAGCTGTTTAACTTCAGTGTCAGAGTCTCTCAAAGTGCGTCAGAGCTGTGCCCCTGCAAACACACCTCCACAGAAGTGAATTTACAACAGGCAGGCACCCTGAGCCTATCTACACACAGGGTGCTAGTGGGAGCCACTGGGAGCTCTCCCAACAGACGGTTCCTGGGTGCCACTGTGAGTTCCCACTGGACACGTGCGATTTCAACTAAGGGTGCAAGACAGCAAAAACTGGGACACTCCATAGCTGCTGACTTTTAGACACCACAGTTGTGCCTCTCAAGCTTGCAGGCCTACATCAAGAGAACCCAAGTAGCTCAAGTAGGGAGCTACACTAGATTACCAAGCCCAGGAGAACTGAGAGATTACACCAGTAGCACCATCCCCAAAAGAACCTGGGTAGCAAAGCAAGCGGATCTACAATTAAAACATTACAGGAAAACATGGGGAGAAAAAAAGGAAATTCCCAAAGGGAGGAAAAAGAGGAATCACCAGAAAGGGAGTTAAATGAACTTGAGGCTAGCAGCTTAACAGAGAAAGATTTCAGAGTATTTGTTATAAGGATGTTTAAACGGATGGATGACAAATACACACAACTCAATGAGAACTATAAGGAGCTGAATGAAAATGTCACCAACATGAAAAGAAACCAAGAGGAGATGAAGAACGACATAGCTGCAATAAAGAACACAATGGAAGGCTTAAAGAGTAGAGTAGAAGAGGCTGAGGACCGCATCAGCGAATTAGAAGACAGGGTAGGAAAAAACACACAAACACAGCAGCAACTGGAAAGAAGACTTAAAAAGCAAGAGAAGAGCCTAAGGGAGCTTTGGGACAACACAAAACGAAACAACCTTCGAAGAATTGGGATAAAAGAAGGAGAGGAAGAGAAGCAAGGAATAGAAAACCTGTTAGAAGAAATAATGACAGAAAACTTCCCTGATATTGGCAAGAAAAAAACTATCCAAGTCCAAGAAGTACACAGAGTCCCAAACAAGTTGAACCCCAAAAGACCGACACCAAGACACATCATAATTAAATTGACGAACACCAACGACAAAACAAGAATCTTAAAGGCTGCCAGAGAGAAACAGAAAGTTACCTACAAGGGATCTCCTATCAGAATATCAACTGATTTCTCAACAGAAACACACCAGGCCAGAAGGGAATGGAATGAAATATACAAAGTGATGCAAAACAAGGGACTGAATCCAAGAATACTATACCCAGCAAGGCTATCATTCAAAATTGAAGGTGGAATCAGAAGCTTCACAGACAAAAAAGGGCTAAGAGAGTTCATCACTACCAAACCAGCAATGCAAGAAATGCTAAAGGGGCTGCTGTAAAAAGAAGAGAAAGGCAAGAAGAAACACAAACACTAAGGAAAAATATGTCAACAAACAGGTACTTATCAATAATAACAGTAAACGTAAATGGATTAAATGCACCAATCAAAAGACATAGGGTAACTGAATGGATAAGAAAACATGACCCATATATTTGCTGTCTACAAGAGACCCACCTTAGAGCAAAAGACTCACACAGACTGAGAGTGAAGGGATGGAAAAACATTTTTCAGGCAAATGGAAATGAGAAAAAAGCTGGGGTTGTGATACTTATATCAGATAAAATAGACCTAAAAGTAAAGGCTTTAATAAGAGATAAGGAAGGCCACTACATAATATTAAAGGGAGAAATCCAGCAAGAAGATATAACTCTGGTAAACATATATGCACCCAATGCAGGAGTGCCCAAATACATAAAAAATCTGCTGGAAGATATCAAGGGAGAGATCGACATCAATACAATCATAGTAGGGGACTTCAATACACCACTGACACCAATGGATAAATCCTCTGGACAAAAAATCAGCAAAGAAACAGCAATTCTAAATGACACATTAGATCAGATGGACCTAATTGACATCTTCAGAGTATTTCATTCCAAAGCTATGGAATATACGTTCTTCTCAAGTGCACATGGGACATTCTCAAAAATAGACCATATATTGGGTAACAAGCAAAGTCTCCCCAAATTCAAAAAGTTTGAAATCATATCAAGCATTTTCTCAGACCACAATGGCATAATATTAGAAATAAACTACAATAAAAACATTCCAAAAAATTCAAACACTTGGAAACTGAATAGCATGCTACTAAACAATGATTGGGTTATCAATGAGATCAAAGAAGAAATTAAAAACATCCTGGAGACTAATGACAATAAAAACACAACATTGCAAATCCTATGGGACACAATGAAAGCAGTCCTGAGAGGGAAATGTATAGCTCTACAGGCCTACCTCAAAAAACAAGAAAAAATGGTAATAGATCATCTAACTCAACAACTCAAAAAATTAGAAAGGGAGCAACAAGAAAAGCCCACAGTGAGCAGAAGAAAGGAAATAATAAAGATCAGAGCAGAAATGAATGACATAGAGACCAAAAAAACAATACACAAGATCAACAAAACCAAGAGCTGGTTCTTTGAAAGGATAAACAAGATTGATGAACCTCTAGCCAGGCTCACCAAGAAGCAAAGAGAGAGGACCCAAATAAACAAAATCAGAAATGAAAGAGGTGAAATAACAACAGACCCCACAGAAATACAAAGGATTGTCAAAAAATACTATGAACTACTCTACTTCAACAAACTAGACAACCTGGAGGAAATGGATACATTCCTAGAAAAACACAACCTTCCAAAACTTACTCAGGAGGAGACTAAAAATCTCAATAGGCTGATAACTATGGAAGAAATTGAAGCAGTTATCAAAAAGCTTCCAGCAAACAAAAGCCCGGGGCCAGACGGCTTCACAGGGGAGTTTTATAAAACATTCAAGGAAGAGCTAAAACCTATCCTCCTCAGACTATTCCAGAAAATTCAAGAAGAAGGAACACTTCCAAGCTCCTTCTATGAAGCCAGCATCACCCTAATACCAAAACCAGATAAAGATAACACAATGAAAGAGAATTACAGGCCAATATCCCTCATGAACATAGATGCCAAAATCCTCAACAAAATTCTAGCAAATCGAATCCAGCAGTACATCAGAAAGATCATACACCACGACCAAGTAGGATTTATCCCTGGGATGCAAGGATGGTATAATATTCGCAAATCAATAAACGTGATACATCACATAAACAAATTGAGACATAAAAACCATATAGTCATATCAATTGATGCAGAAAAAGCATTTGACAAAATCCAACACCCTTTCTTGATAAAAACTCTCAGCAAGCTGGGAATAGAAGGATCATACCTCAACATAATAAAAGCCATATATGACAAACCCACAGGCAACATCATACTCAATGGGCAAAAACTAAAACCATTTCCCCTAAGAACAGGAACAAGACAGGGATGCCCACTCTCACCACTCCTGTTCAACATAGTGTTGGAAATACTAGCCATTGCAATGAGACAAGAAGAAGAAATTAAAGGCATCCAAATTGGAAAAGAAGAAGTAAAACTGTCCTTATTTGCAGATGACATGATACTGTACTTAGAAAACCCTAAAGACTCCATCAAAAAATTACTAGACTTAATAAATGAATTTGGCAGAGTAGCAGGATACAAAATAAATGCTAAGAAATCTATGGCATTTCTATACACCAATAATGAACTTACAGAAAGAGAGACTAAAAAAGCAATCCCATTTACCATCACACCAAAAAAATTAAGATACCTAGGAATAAACTTAACTAAGGAGGTAAAAGACCTATACGCGGAAAACTACACAACACTGAAAAAAGAGATAGAGGAAGACATAAACAGATGGAAGAACATACCATGTTCATGGATTGGTAGAATCAACATCATCAAAATGTCCATACTACCCAAAGCAATCTATAATTTCAATGCACTTCCCATTAAAATACCAACGGCATACTTCACAGACCTAGAACGAACTTTCCAAAAATTCATCTGGAATAAAAAAAGACCCCGAATAGCCACAGCAATCCTGAGAAAGAAGAACAAAGTAGGTGGGATCTTCATACCAGATTTCAAGCTGTATTACAAAACCACTGTTCTCAAAACAGCCTGGTATTGGCACAAGAACAGACATATAGATCAATGGAATAGAATAGAGAACCCAGAAATCGATCCAAATCACTATGCTCAATTAATATTTGACAAAGGTGGCATGAACATACAATGGAGTCAAGACAGTCTCTTCAACATGGTGTTGGGAAAATTGGACAGATACATGCAAAAAAATGAAACTAGACCACCAACTTACACCATACACAAAAATTAGCTCAAAATGGATCAAGGATTTAAACATAAGACAGGAAACCATAAAAATACTAGAGGAATCTACAGGCAGAAAAATCTCTGACATATGCCAAAAGAAATTCTTCGCTGATACTGCTCCTAGGGCAATGGAAGCTAAAGAGAAAATAAACAAATGGGACTACATCAAAATAAAAAGCTTTTGCACAGCAAAGGAAACCATCAATAAAAGAACAAGAAAGCCCACTCCATGGGAGAACATATTTGCCAATGATGTCAACGATAAGGGTTTAATCTCCAACATTTACAGGGAACTCATGCAACTTAACAAAAAGAAGATAAACAACCCAATCAAAAAATGGGCAACTGATCTAAATAGACACTTTTCAAAAGAAGACAGAAGGAAGGCCAAGAGACATATGAAAACCTGCTCTAAATCACTAATCATCAGAGAGATGCAAATCAAAACAACAATGCGGTACCATCTCACACCTATCAGAATGGCCATTATCAACAAGTCAACAAATGACAAGTGCTGGCGAGGATGTGGAGAAAAAGGAACCCTCGTGCACTGCTGGTGGGAATGCAGACTGGTGCAGCCACTGTGGAGAACAGTATGGAGTTTCCTTAAAAAACTAAAAATAGAACTCCCATTTGACCCAGTGATCCCACTTCTAGGAATATATCCCAAGAAACTGGAAACATCAATCAGAAAGGATATATGCACCCCTATGTTCATAGCAGCACAATTCACCATAGCTAAGATTTGGAAACAGCCTAAGTGCCCATCAGCAGATGAGTGGATTAAAAAACTGTGGTCCATCTACACAATGGAATACTACGCTGCGGTAAAAAAGAAGGAGCTCTTACCATTTGCAACAATATGGATGGAGATGGAGAATATTATGCTTAGTGAAATAAGCCAGGCAGAGAAAGATAAATATCACATGATCTCACTCATTTGTGGAATATAATGAACAACATAAACTGATGGGGGGAAAAATAGATCCAGAAACAGAGAAACATCAATCAGAACATCAAACCTCAGGGAAGAAATTGTGAGGTAATCAGAAACCCAAGAATGCCTGAGAACGCCTTTCTAGCCATGCTAGCAATCATCAGATGTATGGTAATTTTACCTGGGACAAGAGGGTAAGTATTTTGGTCTTATGTTCCTGACCCTTCATGGGTAAGACCCCTTACATGGGCTGATCCCCTGACTAATGTAGTTACCAATAATACCAAACACCCTGGACATCCAGGAGGTCCATGGGTGGGGCAAGAAAGTATAAATACACAGGGGTCTACACCCATCTTCCCTTATGTATGACACGAAATCAAAATAATGCCCCTTTGTGTGTACAATTAAAGAGAGGTTTCTGGCTTGTGTGGACACAAAAGAAAGGGTGTCACTATTATCACTACGTGCCCCCAGGAGAGGTGCAGAAAATGTAACTAAGACCTTGTCTATATAAAAAGAAATGGACAGCCAGTTTGAAAGGGAATTCCCATGGACTAGAACAAAGAATATCCTTGCATGATATTATTCTACACTATCATTAAAATTTTTCCCAGATTTGGATCACCCCCAGTACTTGTAATAGTTCCTCGCACACTTGGGGATAAAAAAAAAAAAAAAAAAAAAGTCATCTGTTTGGTCCTTGGAGACAAACTTAACACATCTCTCGATACTTTAGAATCAGTACAGCATAATATACAATTATCCCAAGCAAATGTACAAACTAATTCTTTGAATCTCTGGCAGCAATTTAAAAAGGACATGTAAGGATTTAATCCTTTTCATTGTGTAGAGGGCCTCCAGGGAAGGCACCTGAGCATTCTATATTGGTCCCTCTTACCCTTTAGGCCAAGAGAGACCCTCTTCTCACAATTCAATTGCTCACAGCTGTTGCATGAGCTCTCTGTTCATGTCGAGGTTGAAGTCTCGTGATGACTGGTGCCATGGATCTGTCTCTCACCCAGTGGGGCAAACTGAGCCTTCCCTGGAGAAGAAACCTGGGTTCCAAAAGATATGTGATCAGTGTTGGGGCCCCGCCAGCAGGCGAGGGGATCCCATGGCAGGTGCTGGGCATGGAGGCCATGGGGGCATAGGCTACCAAGGAGACAAAACTGAACCTCACGTCACCCTGCTTGGCCCCGGAGGATGGCTGGTTAGCCAGAGACGGGTAAGATTCCTCAAGGAAGGAACAACCTAAGACAGGCACAGTCGCAGAGGGGCCATCAGGAGAGAATTTGGGGATCAACAGAGGTGGGGCACAGACCCTCACCCCCCCAACATTGCAGGGGCCTGAATCATAGCCCCTTCTGAGGGAGGTCTCCTGCCCTCATGGCTGCTTCATGCTTCCCATGCCCAGCTCAGATCAGGACCCAGGTGACCGACAGAGACTTGGCCGACAGCAGCTGCCCTCTCACTCCAACAAGAATTGTTTGAGTTGTCTTGTACCCATGGTGCAGGGAAGTGGGTTTACGATATCTAAATCCAGCCTACCACCAGGTATGCTCAGGACCTACTCAAGAAGGCAAATAATCCCTTCCACCAATATTTACAGGGTAAAATAAGATTGTTGTTAGAGTAATAAACGATAGTAAAACAGTAGTCAAGTTTTCAGGCAAATTTAAATTGGCTAGTTGAAACAAGCGAATATTCTAGAAAAATTAATTGTACTGGACAAAAAGGTGTTCCTAAAGTGTTAACTAAAATCTTTATTGGTACTTCATCTCATGATAAAATTGTGCACCATGTAATGAACCTAAAACAGTAATATTATAGTGCAAAAAATTAAAATTTAAAAGCCACCTAGACTACATTATAAAATTTTCAAAAGCCTCCTAACATTTAAATCAAAAAAGGAGGGGATAGTAGAGGAATATCATGTAAGGAAAAATATCCTGTAAGTAAATTACATCTAGAAAATTAATACTTTAGAAAATTAATTGTAAGGCTAAAAGCAAGACACCCATGAAAAACACACAAGGTGACAAAACAAGCCAGAGGAAAATCATTTGGGCAAAAAATGAAAAAGGATCCCCAGTCAAATTTATAGAAAATATTCCTTTATTAACTTTTGGTCGAGAATATGTTTGTATATTTTCAAAAAACAACTCCGAGACCATGTGGATTCCAGCAACAGAGAGGAATCGACAGGACTACTCCAGCCATGAAGACAGAAGAGAAGCAGTCCAGAGACGGAAGACGCTGGTGTGGCCTTCCCATACTAGCAGTTAACAGCTGTGCAGCACTGCAGGTTGCCCAGGACCAAACCAGACAGAGTCGGACCTGCATTACCACCATTTGTCCACCATCCAGAACTGAAATGTCATTGCTGACATGTACACATAAGGAACTGTTGGACATTGAAATTGGGTCTCAAAAGAACTGTTGACCCAGAAAGAAACTCACTACACACTGATTCATTTGCCTGTCAGCATAACCATTATTGCTTGTCTCATTTTTGGTTCTTATAAGTGTATTTCTAATAGCACATGATCTCACTCATCTAGGGGAAATAATGAACAACATAGACTGATGAACAAGAACAGACCCAGAAACAAGGAGGCATGGATCAGACTGTCGGGCCTCAGGGGGAGGGTAGGGAAGGGTGGGGGCAAAGGGGAGAGATCAACCAAAGGACTTGTGTGCAAGCATATGAGCCTAACCAGCGGTTAAGGACAACAGGGGGGTGGGGGCTTGTGTGGGGAGGGGTGAGGGATGGGAATGGGGGGATGAGGACAAACATGTGATACCTCAATCAATAAAGAAATTAAAAAAAAAAAAACCACAATGAGATGTCACCTTACACCTGCCAGAATAGCTATCATCAATAAATCAATAAACAACAAGTGCTGGTGAGAATGTGGAGAAAAGGTAACTCTCATGCACTGCTGGATGGAATGCAGATTGGTGCAGCCACTGTGGAAAACAGTATGAAGTTTCCTCAAAAAATTAAAAACAAAAATGCCTTATGACTCACTGATTCCACTTCTGGAAATATATCCAAAGAAACTCGAAACACTACTTTGAAAAAATATATACACCCCTATGTTCATTGCAGCACTATTTATAATAGCCAAGATTTGGAAGCAGCCCAACTGTCCATCAGTAGAGTGGATAAAAGAAGCTGCGGTATATTTACAAAGTGGAATATTACTTGGTTGCAAAAAGAAGAAAATCTTACCTTTAGCAAAAGGATGGATGGACCTGGAGAGTATTATGCTAAGTGACATGAGCTAGGGAGAGAAATACAAATATCATATGATTTACTTATACATGCAATCTTGTATCTCCCTATAAAAGATTCATTTTTATTCACTCCATCAGACTCACAGGGAAAACAACAGAGGCTCAGATAGTTTAAGCAATTTGCCCCAAATCACCAAGTTTGAGAATGTAGGATTCAGAACGAGAAGCCAAACTTCTGATTCCAGAACTTCAGAACTTAACCACCATGTTACACTTAAGAGTGAATTTTAGCCAATGTAAGATTCGCCATTCAAAACTCTGTTAATCCAGTTTTAAGTATGGTCTTATTGTCATATTTTTAAGTAAAATTATCAATAAGTCTTTATGTTTTGATCCAAATTCACTGTACTCTATAATTTTAATTTTAAAAGTAGAGTGGCATTTCCTATAGTTGCTACCAGTTTTGGAGGCAACTACCCACAGGATATGAAAGCATGCTCTAGTAAAACAGTCGTTGGCACAAACTTATTTATTTATACATATACTGAGTGGCCAGATTATTATGATCTCTGAACGCAGAATAATCTGGCCACTCAGTGTATGTATGTATATATATATATTAGAGGCCCGGTGCATGAATTCGTGCATGGGCGGTTGGCCGGCCTGCCTGCTGGTCGAACTCCTGGTTGAGGGGACAATTTGCATATTAGCCTTTTATTATATAGGATATACACTGAGTGGCCAGATTATTATGATCTCTGAATGCATAATAATCTGGCCACTCAGTGTGTATGTATAAAGATATTAATTTAGGCATAAATATATGCAACATGTGATAAATACGAATACCATGCAGAGAGAGTCTGATGATCATTTAAGCTTCCCAGCATTTCCAAGGCTATGGCTATGTAATTACTTCATATTATTAGGGATTCCATTTGAAGATCATTTATTTTCCTCATCCTCTGTATGGAAAGGCAATGGAGATTTCATGAAATAAGCTGTTCCTAAAATGTTTCCCCATTGATGACAGCCTAGTCACTAAAAACAAAAATCTTCACATTGTGTGCAAGGAAAGTTTTGATCAATGTTTTACAATGTGTCATTATCAGGTAACACTTCTTCACAGTAGGTAATTAGCAGGTGATAATGAGAATCAAGTCCAAAATTTCACATATGCCCCTAAAAACTATACTTCCAGCAGGTGGAAAGAGCTGAGAAATCGAGGTGCAAAATGCTTTTCCACACATTGCCTAACTAAATAGAAAGGTAAATTCTTTTCAAAATCAGAAAGCTGGACAAATGTCAGAAAATCAGAATCTGCAAATAATCAGATGGTACTACTGATCATTAACTATGGATTATCTATTGCTTGCAGTGTGCCTTGGTTGAACTAATTTTAAAGTAACAGAGAGTATTTTCATGATAACTGATTCTGCACAAATATCTTGGCTCATTTATAATTAATAACAAAAGTTAAAACTTATTGAATATTGAGCTCCAGCTGAGTATACAGGACAATACCCAATGTAATATGTGGTATACTTTTATGTTAACAACCTACTGTCTTAGAATCTCTATCACCAAATTGCCACAGTAATAGACATATGCAATTAAATATAACATGTTGGTTAAATTCTAAAGCTGTGGAATCAGATATCTGGGTTCTCATTCTGAGACCAATATGCTTAAAGTGGATGATTTTAAACAAATTGCTTAAATTACCTGAGCCTCTGCTGTTTCCCCTGTGAGACTGGTGGGATAAATAAAAGTGACTCTTTGGTAGGGAATACAAGAGACAGTTGAAAATAAAAGCACAGTCCTTAGCAGAGTACTTGGGAATGCAGGATCCATAATTTTAGCTATTATTTTTACTATTACTTCTACTTCTATTATCATCATCATGTATCTAGCAGAGCACTGGTATTACTTACCTAGATATTCCCAGGAACAGGTAGAATCGTAAGCTGTTACCAAACACTACTAAAACCTGGAATAGGATCTGGAATTAGCTTCCCACCTAACATAGAAAATGTTTTATGGAATGGAACACATGGCTGGTTGGTTTTGAGAAAGCATAATGGTAATAGGAAGAGACGGAGGAAAGACTTGAGCGCTCACAGGAACTGTTGCCTCAGGAAGGCAAGCTTAGCTGGGTCCTAGGAATTAAGCCCCTCATTACTGCATGACAACACTGGACTATCAGTGATGCAACACATCAAAAGAATAATGGAATGTTTTCTCAAAGACAGAGTGAAGGATTAAGGAACAAAACTGAAATTATGCAGTAGGAAAAACATTGGTAATTATATTGATATTTATGGAGTGATAGGCTTGTGCCACAGACTATGCCAGGAGGGGTGGCAAAGTCACGCTTCTGTAAATAACATGGCTGCTTAGAGTTTTAATGTGCTCATTAAACAATCCCAGTTGAACTTCTAGAGTGATTTAAAAATGTGCAAACACATATAATTTGAATATATGTATATATATGTACATATATGTATACACATACATATATGTATATATTCTGCTAATGAGAGAAGAAGAATGGATATAATATATATGAGTTATAGTATATTCAGATATTATATTTGTGACTATTTTTTGGCAATATTACCACACAACAGCTTACCTTCCCCTCCCCAACATTTTAAAGGCTTTTTAATGAAACAATTTCCTTCTACACAACTCTTATTACTTGTGCTATAACAGATTATGATATACCCAATGAATTTCTACATAAGATAAAGCAAAGTGACCTTCCACAGGATTTTATAGTAAATCTGTGAAAGTTATAGCCCTATATTTCCCTTAATTAACCTGCTATAATAATAATAATAATAAAGAAATACCCATTTTAGCCCCTCTAAGATTGCTCATTCAGGTTCCACAATTGTTATAGTAACTGGCTACTGAGAAATGCCAAAGGCATTCATAGAAATCTAGAGTTCATCAAAAGGTTCTACTTTATTAGTCTTTGCTGTTGAGTAAAATCATACTTAGTGAGCTGAAAAACAAGGTAGAGAGGCAGGACTATGTTTTGAATAACTAGATAAACATTTGCAAGGAAGCACATATTTCTGCATATTTTTCCTGGACCCACATCCCTAACCCCTAAACTTTGCCCCGTTTCTAGGATTCATATTGCTATTTATTGCTACAATTGGTCAGTGAACATTTTAGAGTATATGAGCTAATGATGACTGGCCTCACATTATCTTTGAGTCTGAGAGTAGTACATATTGTGATGAGACAGAACGGCTAATGAGAGAAGAAGTAGATGTTAATTTCCAGTGAGGCGACTGCTTTCCTGTGTTGAATTAACTATTTCTGTTGTTTAGCATATTCCCAGATTCCCATCACCTTTGACAAGATATGATATGAAGCTTTTTGGAGAAAGAATGCCACATTATTTTACTCTCAGCCTCATGTCTCTTTTCCTTTCTTTTCTTTTTTTCTTATAAGCTGGAGGTTACAAGCTAAATTCATTTTTAAGGACAGTGGAAAGTCATCAACAAATTATTATAAATTTTATGATGCTTAATGACACTCTTTGTGATGAGTAGTTTTTGTGTTTATTTGTTTAAAAAGATGGCATTGCAATGGGAAACACATACTCTGGCAATTTTACAGACCAATAAATAAATCCGTATTATTAATGACCACTGTCAGAAAGTGTCTTGTGTTAGATTACTGGCAATGGTTGCTGCCGAACAGATTCTTGGTAATAAGATGCTTGATTCTCTGGAAAGGTAGCCTGACAGATTAACGAACCTGTGATTTATCCAATCAAGGATACTCTCAGAAAGATTTGAGTGTTTCCCTCCCTTTCAATCATAATAATGACTCTAGTTAGCCCTGGATTAAGATAGGCACTTTTTTCCTTTAAAATGTTACAGGAAAAAAATCAAGCCATACTTACTAGCTTTTGTTACATTGCGGTATTTTTCTAGATATATAAAATTGTGGAAAATCTTGGTTTTATGACTACAGATATCTACTAATTATTATCATTCGTTTTGAAAACAGGAAGAGTTGGCTAAGGAATTATATTCATTTTATATTCCTTCTATACCAGATTTTCACAGATTTAGTGGATTTCAACAACATAACTGTATCTTATCTAATAAAGAGGGAATATGCTAATTGACTGCCACGCCCTCAAAGATGGAGGTGCCCACAGCCACAAGATGGCGGTGCCCAGTCCCCTCAGCCCCGCCGGGGTGGCAGGTGTGTGGCAAGGCCGGCTGTGTGCCTGTCTCCGGAGTCCCCCAGTCCCCTCAGCCCCCCAGCTGCCCAGGGCCGGCCCAAGGCACAGGCAAGCCTTGAATGGCAGCTGCCCAGCTGCCCAGGGCCAGCCCAAAGTGCAAGCAAGTCTCGGATGGTGACTGCCCAGCCAACACTCAAGGCACAGGAAAGCCTCAGATGTTGGCTGCCCAGCCACCCAGGGCCGCCCGAGGCTCAGGTAACCAGGGCCGGCCGAGGCTTGCACTGCCTGCCGGCAGTGGTAGCAGCAGAGGTGTGATGGGGGCATCACCTTCCCCTGATTGCCGGGTCACCTCCCGCCCCTGAGGGCTCCTGGACTGTGAGAAGGGGCAGGCTGGGCTGAGGTACCCCCCTCCAGTGCATGAATTTTCATGCACCGGGCCTCTAGTTATCTTATAATTCTGAAGGTCAGAAATCTGAATTGATCTCTCCAGAATAAATTCAATTTGTGGGCATGGCTGTATGCCTTCCAGAAGCTCTAGGGAGAATCTGTTTTCTTACCTATTCAACCTTCTAAGGCTACCGCATTCCTTGGCTAGTGGTCTTTTTCCCAGATGAAAGCCAGCAATGACCAGTTGAGTTCTTTTTACACTGCATCCTTCTGATACTGACTGTCCTGTTTCCCTCAGTCACTTACAGGGATCCTTGTAGTTAGAGGAGGACACATCTGGATAATTAAGGAGAATCTCCACATCCAAGTTCAGCTGATTAACAACTTTATTTTCATCTGCAACCTTAATTTCCCGTGTACCATAACATATTAATAGGTTCCAGAGATTAGGAGGTAGACATATTTGGGAGGACAGTATTCTGCCTACTTCAGGATATAAATCAATTTTTCACAATTCATATAGAAAATAATGTAACTAAATTCACTGTAGCTAAATGTTTTAAAAGTACAATGTTGGAGTCTGGCAATTTATTGTCTTATGATTTTTTATCAGTTCAATATTACTTACCACTTAAATAATCTCTGCCCGACTACTGGAATTAGATTCCTGAAAGCCTTAGAGATAAAAACTAAACCCAAGGAAATTGAATTTAATAGAAAATATTAATAAAAAGGAGACATATAAGTATATATGCACATATACATTTTAACTACTCACTGAAACAAAATACATCGAGACAACCAAAGAACAATCACTTACATAGTATATATTTAATTGGTATAATAAGTGTTTGGATGATAAAATTCAAAATTTGTCATTTTTTTTTTTTAACATTTCTGAATTTGGGATTCATCATTCAATTGTGATTTTTCAAGTGAGAGTTATAAAGTACTCATTTGTCTGCACATTGCATCAAAACTTACAGAATGATTTTAACTATCTTAGAAGAAAACCCAGACACATAGTGAAAGCACTTTTAAGAAATGCTGTAGTACAGAAACTCTCACTGGCAGAAAGGATAATGTGTAGAAATACACACACGCGCACACACACAGACACGCATAGTTGAAGAGTTTCAGAAGATTTGGGCACTGAATATGAAAATGTTTTAATGGCACTTTAACCAATATACTGTACCTATATTTTCTTTTTAAGGTAAACAAAAGTATAACATTATACTAGAGAATATCAATAAACACAAAATAAAGTATACATGATAAGAAAATTTAACAGTTTCACTAGCAGCATTTCTTTCTTTTTTTTTCAGATATCATAGATACTAAAATTTTAATAATAGAATATTATTTTAAAGGTATGCTAATAAATTTGATAGCTAGGATGAAATGTTTTAGAGCCTTTAAAATTTATTAAAACCACCCTGGTCATTGTGGCTCAGTTGGTTGGGCATTAACTCATGCACTGAGGGATTGCTGGTTCATTCCAGGTCAGGGCACATGCCCGAGTTGCTCCATCCTCAGTAGGAGGTAGAGGCAGGTGCAAGAGACAGTCTATCTGTGCTTCACTATCAGATTGATGTTTCTTTTTCTCTCACTTCCTCCCTCTCTAGAAATCAATAAAAGACTGTCAGCTGATTTCTCAACAGAAACTTTGTAGGCCAGAATGAAGTGACAAGAAACATTCAAAGCGATGAAAAGCAAGGACCTATAACCAAGATTACCCAGAAAAGCCATTATTTAGAAATGAAGGTCAGATAAGAAATAGCTAAAGGATTTCATTACAACCAAATCAATATTATATGAAGTGTTAAATGGTCTTTAAGAAGAATAAGAAAAAGAAGATAAAAATATAAACAATAAAGTGACAATAAATACGTATCTATCAACAATTGAATCTAAAAATAAAAATAAATAAACAAGCAGAATAGAAACACAGACCCACAGATAGAACTTTTGGATGGATGCCAGATGGGAGGGAGATTTTGAGGGTGGAAAAGGTGAAGGGGCTTAGAAGTACAAATAAGTAGTTATAGTGTAGTCATGGGGGTATCAAGTACAGCAAAGGAAATATAGTCAATAATATTCTAATAACTATATATTGTGTCAGATAGGTATGAGAGAGAGTACAAGAAAGATTGTATGTTCTGTTGTATAATACAGATGATATGTATTATATTGTCTGTATGGCTACTGATTTGCCACAAATTCAATGAGAAAACAAGTCAATTATATATTTTTGAATACCTGCTATGCATAATGTACAGTAAATTTATAAGGAAGTTAAATAGGTCAAAGTCCCTGCTCTCAAGGAGTTTATATGTTATTATTTTTCCCTTTTTTAAAATGTTACACCAATGAACCTTAATATTTCAAGAAAAATGATCTTAAATATAATAGTTACATGCAATAAACATTAATATCTCAAGAAAAACGATTTTAAATATGAGGTTACATGCAATATACACCAATTATTCAAGAAAAATGATCTTACATATAATAATATTACATGCAATAAACATTAATATTTCAAGAATAAAAGGATTTTAAGTATAATAATATTACCAAAACTGTACTAATGTAGTATAGCACAAAAATTATAGGAAATGTTAAAAATCTGCAAATAACAAGATTAATTCTATTATATTCTAGAATATTTTTCCCCCTCTGGCTCTAATTTTGTTCATCAGATTCATCCAAACTTGGAAATACATAATTATGTATTAAAAAGAATATATATATTAAGAGTAAGGTGACCAGACGTCCCGCTTTTTAACAATTTGTCCCACGTCCCGCGGCGTTTTAAAAAAGTCCCGATTTTTGGAAAGAATGCACGACAAGCTAGGGAACGGCGGGAGAAAGGGAAGGGAATATACGGTTTTCGGCCGCCATGTGGCTATTTAGCCAGGATATGAGTTTTGTATTATTTTTGTTAATTTTATAATGTTAAACTTTAATAATAACAAATAATTGTTGAGAACTGATTATCGAGAACTGCTTATCAAAGTTCGCATTGTTGATCAGTTGTTAGAATTCGACCACCATTGTTTGGACTTAATGAACAATGACATTTTTTGGGATTGGCAACGACGAAAACATTTTGTAACTGTCTCTCAGACGATACACCTCGTACTGCTTGCTAGTAAGCTAGTTAAACAAGTGATGTCATTACAAATCAGCTATTCAGATAATTTAGGTAAGTAATTCATTTATTTCATAAATACATACATTTTCTTGAATTTAGCAGACAGTACTCGTATTATTATAATTTATAGTGGTGGCAAAAAGTCTAGCGCCAGCCTTGAAAGTGACACTTATGACTTACGTTACGGCAAATTCAGAGGAAAAATAATACAAGTTAGTATTGTTATTATTTAGAAAGAAATATAGGATTAAAATAATTTTTAAAATATAGTTACTTTATAACAATCAAATTAATTTAACTTATAAACTAACAATAAAATATGTTCATGTAATTATGTACCTACTTACTGTGTTTTTAAGCAATATGTATATAATAATTTATAATATAATTTTAAATTATTTTTTTTAGATTTTTAAGAAAAGAGGATGCAAATTCAACGATGATCTAAGAAGTGAATTTCCTTTTATTAAAAAAACCAAAAGCGATTATAATATAGACCAAATTTTTAATCAAGAACCCTCCCCCGCCCCCGGGCCGAAACCGGTTTGGCTCAGTGGATAGAGCGTTGGCCTGCGGACTCAAGGGTCCCAGGTTCAATTCCGGTCAAGGGCATTTACCTTGGTTTCGGGCACATCCCCAGTAGGGGGTGTGCAAGAGGCAGCTGATTGATGTTTCTTTTTCATCGATGTTTCTAACTCTCTATCCCTCTCTCTTCCTCTCTGTAAAAAATCAATAAAATATATTAAAAAAAGAACTCCCCCCAGTCAATGGTGTCCCGCTTTACCAATGTTAAAATCTGGTCACCTTAATTAAGAGTTAAAAAAGAACTTGAATAAATCTAATACTCAAAAGGCTAAAAAATGTATCATAAAATCAAGCAATATAACTCTTTTTCTTTTAACTGCCTAACATCCCTATATACTAAAAGCCCAGTGACCGAAATGGTAGAACAACCAAAACAACTAGAGACCAGAACACCAAGGCCCCTTGCCCAGGCTGGCCCCGCCCTCCAGGGAGCAGTTAGGGCGCCCCTAGGCAATGTGATAGGGTGCAAGTTTGATGGGGGGAAAGTCTAAGAAATATGGGAGAAGTCTTAAGGGTCTGCAGGGTTGGTGTGGTTGGCCCCGGGGTAAGTTTGGAGTGTGCTGGGGAAGGAAGAGGAAGATCTGATTGGAAAATGGCTCAGCACAGTACCTTTCTCATTGCAAAGTGGGAGAGCGCCAGCTGTGTACTGAATGGGTGGTTGTTTCATGAGTGCACTTGGGACCAACATGTTCATGGCAATGGCAATACTCCCAAAACGTCACTGATTCCTAATAGTAAACAGCTATTAACGGCAAAACAAAAATCCTCTCCAACTAGAGGCCCTGGACTTTGCAAAGTGACTGAAGGAAACACCATTTAAGGAGGAACTAGAAAAACCGGAAGTATGCGACCAGAGGATTGTAGGATTGTGGAAGGTGCCTGGGCGCCTACTGCTAGAATGTGAGCCTGTTATGCGCATGTACATAGTCAGCCCTATACTAGTAGTCCTCAGGCTAGCAGTATTAGGGCATGACTTCTGGAGGGAAATTATTTTGATTGAGGTTTGCTGTTCCCTTGCTGCGAGGAAGATCAGAATTAAAAGTTTCCTTTGTTACCTTGGTTTGAAGTGGAGGAAAATAGGATAGCGACGAATAGGAAACTTTGGAGAGAGTGAAGGGCAATTTGTCCAGTTGAGAACTCAGAATTAGAGTTTAATTGGGATAGAAATCCTGCTAATAGCACCTGATGCCTAAAATCTGAGCACTCTACTTTTAGGTTTTCCAGTTCAAGTTTTTGGAGACTGCCTATTAAAACATTCCAAAGTGCAGAACACCATGGCCCCTTGCCCAGACTGGCCCCACCCCCCAGGTAGTGGTTAGGGGCAATCAGTCAGGAAGTAGAGCAGTTAGGGGCTTCAGGCAGGCAGGCAGAGTGGTTAGGAGCCAGTGATCCTGGACTGGGAGACAGATGTCTGACTGCCAATTTAGGCCTGATCCTGCAGGGATCCCCTGAGGGTCCTGGATTGCGAGAGGGTGCAGGCCATGCTGAGGAACCGACCCCGCCCCCCCCCCCCCCCCCGCCCTGGGCCTCTAGTACTACTATAATACATTTTCCATACATTTTTTAAAAATTTAAAATATATTTTTATTGATTTCAGAGAGGAAGGGAGAGGAAGAGAGAGATAGAAACATCAATGATGACAGGGAATCATTGATTGGCTGCCTCTTGCACGTCCCCCACTGAGGATTGAGCCCGCAACCCGGGCATGTGCCCTTGACTGGAATCAAACCTGGGACCCTTCAGTCCGCAGGCCGATGCTCTATCCACTGAGCCAAACCAGTCAGGGCTTCCATACATTTTTGATAAATATTTTTGATTACCTCTTTATATAATGACAATTTTGCAATTTTTTAGAAATAAAAAAAATAAATTGACATTTCTTTAGCATGGTTGATTTAAATTAATGTTTATTGTTGATAGTTTTAACAAGAAGTAGATGTGAAATAAATTATTCACTTACACTTTTGTTAGTTTACCAATTTGAAATGTTCATATATCAGCTTTTGGCCCCAAACATTTCAAATCTTGTTTATCCTCCAGTAAACCACATACTTCCAAAATAGAGTACCACTAGGGTAAGATTTTTCTGGAAGCTATTCTTATACCAGAGTGGATGGTAATAATTTAATTATACAGGGAACTGGCTGCAATTCATATCATAGTTCCTAATAAATACAAACAAAATGTGCCTCTATTCCTAATGTACTTTAACCAGACCCTAAATCACCTGCTCATTCCAATGTTACCAGTCAGAAAGGGTGGGTGATGGGGGAAGTAGACTTAATCATTGTGATGCTATCCTCAACCAACTGTGTAAAAGCATCTTATTTTTACAAATTTAACAAAAATATATAATTATATGAACACATTGTTGAGGTCCCTCCTAGGAAACTGAATGAGACCAAACAAGTAAGGGCCTTGAAATTCAAACTTCATTCTCTTCCCAGTAAATTTTCCTCTAGGTCTTACATCATAAATTTAAGTACCTCATCTTTCATTTTAAATAGTTATGCATTTACAGCCATTCACATTAATTTTGTAAAAAACTATCCTACTTCTATATTGTCTATAACATTAATAGATATGAAAGAATCACATTGTTGGGTTGATTCTCACTTAATAGTGGTAGATAGTGGTATATTCCTTCATTATACCTATCTCGTCATAGTAGTTGCTTGTGAACTTTGTCACCTGTCTGTAACCATGAAGTTTTCACCAGATCATTAGCAGGCCACAGGCCAGGTTGGAGGGGTAGATTCAACTGAGCTCCTGTGGCCTCTTCATTTCAGCATTTTCTTTTTGTCTTAAGTTCCATGAAGTTGTTATTCTTGGCATACTTATCATATCATGATTATTTTACCTTTTCTTTCTGTTTTCATCCTAGGATGGCACAGAGATAAATGGTGAACAACTGAAGTTATTTCTCTTTTCTCTGAAATGATCTGGTGGAACAGAGGGGCTTCACATTAGCAGGTATTGCCAGCACTTACCCAGCACCCTGGGATGCCTATTGAACAGCCTAGTCTGCTTCTCTCCAAATCTGAGAGTTGTATTGAGCACTGTTAATGCCCTGCCTAGATCCCCGTGGATCCCTTTTATAGATTCTACACATCTATTCTTACTTTCTTCGTGCTTTGTTTCTAATGGCTTTGCAAAGGGTTAACGATTTTTTTCTACAACACTCACAGGATCAATAACTATTTCTTTGGAAAAACTGAGAGCTTCAACTTTTAGACTAAAGTGCCTTTGTTTTTTTTCCTTGCTAAACTCCAAACCAAGGAATGTAATTACTTTTCTAGACTTGCTCACTCTTATCTATTTCTGAGAATGAATAGATGTATTCATTTTTATTCCATATACATTTGCATTATTCCACACATTCTTGTTTACATATTTCTTTGCTTTATGACCAACCTAAGTAGCTGAAACATATTAAATTTATGCTAATGCCCATGGGCGGGAGCAATCTCATGGACTGAATTTTTCTCTTTTCCTTTTTCTATTTGCTAGTGCTCTTACTTGGTACCATTGATAGCTCAGCAGACTACCATTGGAGATTCCAGAAACATGTAAGTGGCTGAGAGTTTATTTACATCCCTTGAGGCAGCTCATAGGCAGTGGTAGACTGGTGCCAGAAAATGAAGGCTCAATTCCATTGCCTGAAGGTGGGCAAACTGAGATATAATTTATACCAAGGGCTCCCCTGCTGGGTTAGCCTGGGGACTGGAATTGGAATCACTTGGAATCAAACTCTTGCTTAGATTCTCTTTCTATGTCTTGCTTGCCCTACTCCCTTGTTGGTTTATCCTGGGAGCATTTTCCTCAGTAAATCACTTGCACATTAATACCATCTCATGGTCTGTTTTTCGGGAACTTGAACTAAGACAGTGGTATTTTTGAAAATTTATTAGTATTCTCCCCTTAACTAACAACAGAATTGTCTATTTCTTTCCATGGCTACAACTTCTCACATTTTGTGTCTGAGAGTTGTATTTATGAACAACATGGGCACACACACACACACACACACACACACACACACACACACAGCAACTACTCCAAACCCAAACAGAAAAGTAAGACATGTGGATATGGATTATCTCCAGTCAGTTTCCTATTGTTAACTCATGTTTGAGCATAGCATCTTGGAATGTTATGAATACTCAAGAAATTTTTAGGAATCAATAAAGCAATTTTTTTTATATTATTAATTGTGTCAATGTAAATATAGTTACTAAGAAAAGTGCCTACTGGAAACTTTATTTTC
Source organism: Ia io (assembly GCA_025583905.1). Lineage (NCBI taxonomy): Eukaryota > Metazoa > Chordata > Mammalia > Chiroptera > Vespertilionidae > Ia > Ia io. The sequence continues at coordinate 40,805,408 of JAJQQW010000007.1, read as the reverse complement.
ATATTTTTCTTTCAATCTCTGTCTATCATCTATCTACATATCAATCAATACATTAGTTTCCTACATATTTATCATTTATCTATTACACATAGGCAGATAGGTTGTATGGGGTACACCTCTCAAATTATAGGATGGAAGTACGGTAGACATGTTATTTTCTCCCATGTTTTTAGTATGTTAATTGAGAAATCAATAATATCACCAATATCTGACTCGGTTTAGTAGTTAAGTTAGCTGAAATCAACAGCTTGGTCCACTGTGTTATTACCAGACTAGAAAGCTTACATTCAATCAGTTATATACACTGTGTCAAACTTCTCTTTATGACGTATATGTTTACCCTATTAAAAAAAATCACACTCATATTTCAGTACTCTCTAAAGTGAGTGGTTGATAAATGACAAGTGGAAAAGAAAGGTTGAAGTAACTGTGTTAAAGAAAACATCTGAAGTGCACTTTATTTTTCAGTGACAGCTAGTAAAATAATAGTTATTTATTCTGCGTATTTCCTGTTCAAAGGAAAATATGTTCTCGGGAATGGAAAGGGAGAGGAGATATAACAGAAATTCTGATGATTTCTTCTCAGGAGGAACTTGAACTCCAGTTAAGTGGTTTCTGATCTTTTTTTCTTTTAATCTCTGACATCTATCTAATAAGCAGATACAAATTTGAATTGTCATTCTCTGTCATTTTTTCTCAAACTATTTCATGTCTACTTTTAACAAACATAAAAATATCTACCCTACCCCGTTTTCAATATGGTTTGCCCCCAAACCTCTTCCATAGCTTTAAAAAATATATATTTGTTCTGTTATAATTTGTCCAGCATTCTTTTTCATTCTCACACACAAAAAACAGTTTTCATTAAACCCTAAAAAATTCAAAGACTGTTCTGTCTTCAAAAGAAGATTCAACACTTGCACTATCAGGAAGGGATGATTGTTGGCTCTTGCCAGTTTTATGTTGGGAATATTGATAATTAAAATCAGAATATTGGTCATATATTTTTCTTGCTTTTGTTAGAAGAAAAATCTCTGTCATGATAACTCCTATAAAGTTAAAATTATAAAAGTAAATTAAACATTCTTATCTGTTTATTACTTTCTCAAAATTTGAATAAAATATATTGAGAAATAACAATGATGCTAAAAGAAGAAATAACAGTAAAAACTCTTCTAGAAAAACAATTTTGCCAAGTGTTGCTCAAATCATTAGTGATCAAGGAAAGACAAGAAAAATTTAAAATTAAATACCACTAAGCACCCAATGAAATGACTAAAACTTAAAATCAGTATCAAATGTTAGTAAAAAATGTGGAGCAACTGCACTTGCATACATTTCTGGGGCAGGATGGAATGGTACAACCACTATGGAAAACTATTAGGTGTACCAGTTAATAATGCAGATTTTGTAATCAAAGAAAACATGATAATTTCAAGAGAAACATCAAAAGTGCTTTATTCAAAGTAATATCCATCGCTAGCTACACATTTCCCCATCTTTGAGGTAATTTGTGGATACCGTCCCAATAGAACTTTTCTTGTTTTAAGTCAAACCATTCAAAGACCCAACACTTCGTACGTTTTGAAGTGCTACTCAGAAAAAATGCGTATGCCATCGATTGGAACAAGTGGTAATCTGAAGGAGCAAGGTCTGGTGAATACAGCGGGTGGGTTAATACTTCCCAGGCAAGATCTTTTAATGTATTTTTAACTGGTTTTGAAGTGTGTGATTGTGCGTCATAATGAAGCAAAATTACTTTGCCATGTCTTCTGGAACATTTTGGTCATTTCACGATCAAAGCATGGTTCAAATTGATTATTTGTTGTTGGTAGTGATCAAGTATTAATGGTTTCACCTGGTTTTAGAAGCTCACAATACACCACACCTTCCTTATCCCACCAAACGCAGAACATTGTCTTATTTCTGAAGAGATTTGGCCTTGCAGTCGATGTTGATGGTTGACCTGGATCAACCCATGATTTTGTGCATTTGGGATTCTCAAAATAAATCCACTTTTCATCGCCAGTCACAATTCGATGCAAAAAAGACTTTCTTTCATGCCGTTGAAGCAACATTTTACTGATGACTTTTCGGTTTTCCATTTGTCTTTCGTTCAGTTGATGTGGCACCCATTTTCCTTCCTTTAAAATCTTTCCCATTGCTTGTAAACAATCGGAAATTGTTTGCTGAGCAACGTTTAATCTTTCTGCAAGTTGTTTTTGGGTTTGACAGCATCTTCATCCAGTAATGCTAGTAATTGTTGGTCTTCAAACTTTTTCGGTTGACCTGGACGTTCTTTGTTTTTCACATTGAAATCATCACTTTTAAAGTGTTTAAACCAGTGTTCACAACTATCTTGAGATGGAGCATGTTCACCATAAGCTTCCTGAAGTATACGATCACTTTCAACAACATTTTTTTTTCAAAATAAAGTAATGAATTATAACTTCCTGCAATTGCTATTTTTTTAGCACAAAATTCAACATTTTTAAGCTTAAAAATATCTATGATGTTAACACCTTCAGCAAATTTGACATATGAAGTTTTGACAAAAGAGCATACATATCAAATCGCATATATATCAACATATGTGTAACTCCATCTATTGAAAAAAATCTGCCTTATTAACCGGTACACCTAGTATTTGGCAGAATCTACAAAGTCAGCCTTAAGAATCAGCAATTTTATTGCTGAGATAAATAAAAATATTAATCACAGAAAGTCTTCCATAAAAATGTACATAGTAACCTTACTAATAATAACTCTAAATTGGAAACAACCTAAATGTATATCATCAGGAGAATTAGAAGTAAAATAAAGTAGAAACTACAGATATAATATCCAACCACACTGATGGATCTCAAAACACATGATGAGTGAAAGAAGACTGATGCAACAGCATAAATTCTGAAGGATTCCATTTTTGTGAAGTTCTGGAATAGCCAACACTAACAAATGAGGATAATCTGACCACTTACATTTGGAGAGGTATTGACTGGAAATATCATTAGGAAACTTTCAGGGACAATAGAAAAGTCCTATAAATTGATCCAGATAATGGTTACCCTGGTGTTTAAATTTGTCAAAAATCATAAAAATTGTATAGTTAAGATCTTAACTTTTTAATATATTTAATGTATAGTACCTTTATTAGTTAAAGAAGAACTAAAACAACTATGTGTAGGTGCTGTGCTATAAATTGTATACAGTGTGAGGCAAAAGTAGGCTTACAGTTATTCATATGGAAAAATAATACAATGATTAATAAGTAATAATATAAGAATTAACTCTGTTTTGCTTACAACTGTAAGCCTACCTTTGCCCCACCTTGTATGTGTTATCTCTTTCATCCTTACAGCAGTCCAGTGAATGTACACTGAGTGGACAGATTATTATGATCTCTGAATGCATATTAATCTGGCCACTCAGTGTGTGTGTGTGTGTGTGTGTGTGTGTGTGTGTGTGTGTGTGTGTTTGTGTATTAACCGGTACACCTAGTATTTGGCAGAATCTACAAAGTCAGCCTTAAGAATCAGCAATTCTATTGCTGAGATAAATAAAAATACTAATCACAAAAAGTGTTCCATAAAAATATACATAGTAACCTTACTAATAATAACTGTAAATTGGAAACAACCTAAATGTCTATCATCAGGAGAATATATATATATTCGGCCCAGTGCATGAATTTGTGCATGGGTGGGGTTCTGCCAGCCTGGCCAGGGGGAGGGGACATGGGCAGTTGGCCGGCCTGCCTGCTGGTCAAACTCCTGGTCGAGGGGACAATTTGCATATTAGCCTTTTATTATATAGGATATACACTGAGTGGCCAGACTATTATGCGTTCAGAGATCATAATAATCTGGCCACGCAGTGTATATTCTGTTTTGTAACATATAAATAAAGACATTCTGTATCTGATGCATTCATTTATTTGACCAATGTACATAAAACAAATGGCAAAGTCAGTATTCAATCTAAATCTATGATTATTACACTGTTGCTTTTTTCCATTATAATCCTGAAGTGGCTAAGTAAGTTTTATATTAAAGTAATATAACAAATAGGTTAAAAAGAATATAAAAGAGGTTGTGAAAGACATAAAAATACAAGTAAGCACAAAAGAGGATAAGTCAAAAACAAGTACTGAGAAAATGGAAAATATGTAATTAACAGAAAACCTATTATTAAAAGAAATCCATTGTTCTTTGTCAAATATTAAAATACTAGAGACCAGGAGCATGAAATTCGTGCATGGCGGGGTGGGGGGGGGGAGGGGAAGGGGTCCCTCAGCCCAGCCTGCATCCTCTCGCAATCCGGGACTGCTGGCTTCTCACTGCTCACCTGCCTGCCTGCCTGCCTGCCTGATCGCCCCTAACCACTCACTTGCCTGCCTGATTGCCTCTAACCACACTGCATGCCTGCCTGGTTGCCCCTAACCACTCTGCCTGCCTGCCTAATCACCCCTAACTGCCTCTGCTTCAGCCCCCACCACCGCGACTTCGTCTGGAATGAGGTCCAGAAGGTCATTCAGCTGTCCAGTCTAATTAGCATATTATACTTTTATTATTATAGATGAATACGTAAAATTTACAACATCAAAGTAAAATGCTTTATACCAGAGAACACCAGGAAGAAAATACCAAAGGAAGACATAGGGCAACGTGATGGTGCACAGGATCCTCAGTGCAGGCTGCAACTCACTCTCTGTGACTTGGGGTGAGTCGTTTAACCTTCACCTTATTTTTCCTGCATGTAAAACTAGAAAGTTAAATAATGGTTTTCATTATAAAACTGTGGGGAGGATTAATTAGGTAATGTTCTCAGGAGCTTTGAGATTAAATGCCTCAAATAAGTGCTAAGTATAAAAAACAAAACCAAAGAGGTACAATCAGAAAATACACAGGTCAGAGAGATGAAAAGAGAAAAACAGGCTTATGAAAAAGAGGAAAGATGGAGTTTGAAAGATATAGAAGGGGGCAGTTTGGAAAATTTGATAAGTTTGGAAAACATTAACTCCAAATAAACACATACAAGAAAGCAAATATGTTTAAAATGATGCTGATATGTGCTAATTTGTTAAAAATATGACATTCTGAAAACACACATCAACATAATTGTACTGCAACAGAAACCATAAATATTTTCTTTGTGAGATCACAGGATGTGCTATATTTACCACATCTATCACATCCACGCTGTCTCCTTTCATTTTTGTCAAATCTGCTTTTAGGTGTCGCATGCCTATCCTGTGTGCGACCTTTGTTCCCAGGTTCTACTTATGCCTATCGCCTACTCTAACTGTGTGAGATTCATGAAGTCAACCCCAAATAAGATGGATGGGACTCACTGACCACAAAGGGTTTCAGTGAACTGTGAAACAAGGAAATGAGCCAGTCTCCAGAAAGAAAAAAAAAAAAATTGGATGGGCTAAGCAACTCTAAAGCCAGTTACTGTAGTAAGCTTGACTGTATAATTTCCTCCAACCAAATGAGAATTTCAAGGAGAAAAAAACAAAGTGACAGACTGCAGTTTTTTCAAAAGCATTGGTGTTTGCGTGAAGAATTTAGTTTAAAATGAGTTTGGAATAGAACCAAAATATTTATTAGGAGTTACCATATGAACCACAGGTACCATGTGAGCTTGAAGTAGAACCAGTATAGTTAACAGTAGATACTGCAGGAACACCGACCAGTCGGAACAGATGCTGGTAATCAGCAACTGAACTGGTACCTGCCCAGCCAATATTTGTTCTGAGTTGGGCCAGTGAGTGGTAAGCAAAACAGTGTGGTTGGCTTGGTTTAATTCCAGGGCCTCCTTCTTTTCTGATTGAATAACCTTTTCTCTTAAGTTTTACACACCTGGTTGTTGACCCGTGTTCTGTTGCCTTTACTAGTAAGCTTCCCACTAGCCTTTCAGGTTTACTCACCATATCATCTTTCTCATCTTGACTCTGTGATCTACATGATCTTTTAGCATCTATGTTATCAAAATTCTAATTTCTTTTGGTCTGAAATTACTTTTTAGGAAAAATGTGATCTGATAAACTAATTTACACTAAGGCATTATAAAAATGTAGTACATTGGTGAGCTACTCCTTTTGTGACCCATAACAAACTGCATTCAAAAAAAAAGAAAAGAAAGGAAAATAAACTTTTGTGTTTTTTTAGCAGGTACTTCCGGGTAGTAGATTAATCTAGAATCCCTCAAATCAAACATTTATTTAATCTGTATGTTTTTCACCTTAGGATACCTCTAAAATAAATATAAAAACCTAACTTACTTGAATCTAATGCTTAGGCCACCATTTCATGATTCTTTCTTTCCTTTGTACCTCTCTTGAAATTTACAGTTACTTATGTACTTTTTTATCCTGTCTTCTAAACTATGAATGGTAGTGTCATATCTGATTCATCTATGTATACCATGTAATGAATATAGTATATCTGTCAGATTAGGTAACTGATACTATATTACTAATACAGCAACAGGCTCCTAACAAATTTTTGGTTCTTTTTGTGTTTTTTTTTTTTGTTTTTGATTTGAATAATACAATGATTGAAGGATGGTTGGGTGAAGCAAATATGACCATTATTTAGGAAACTATCCTTTGATGCTACCAAAAAGAAATTACGATATCAGATTATCTCCCAAATCACAATTCTGAACATATTTCCTTCCAGTGCAAAAACCTTATAAGACTCCCATGGCATGTAAAAACTCAAACTTCCCATATAGGAATTAAATTTATTTCCAGGATTGGGATTCAAATTTACTTTTCACCTGCATTGGTTATTGTATACACTTAGGTGTCCAGGGAAGGCATTTTAGCCAAATTAGATTTTCGCTATTTCTTCACCATGCCATTACATTTCCCATCCTTCATGTATTGTGATTGCAGTTACCACACTCTCCCCAGATTTATAATGTTTACTAGTGCTCCTGTGAAACATTTTCCCCCATTAATATACATTCCACATCTACTTCTCACTATTTGTTGTTTATATCTGCTGAGGGCAAGGGTTACATCATATCTGTCTTTGTACACCCTGTTTCTTTTGGTGCAATACCTGTGATGTGGCCTCTCCTGTGGCATCATGGTGAACTCATCTCAGTAATGTTGGTTACCAGACTTTAAGGAACTAAAAAAAAAAAAAAAAAAAGATCCGAGTCCTATTTTGTATAAATAACTACACACAGAACCAGCCTGAGATCACCAGTCACCTGAAATTACTTCAAAATCAAAGGCTGATGAGCCTGGAGTAAGTCTGGAGAAGTATCTGAGAAATTATTGTTTATGGATGAGAAAATTTTAGGTGTCTTCAAAAGCTGACTGAAAAATCTGAAAGAAATATGTAAAGGAGGGTTCCGGTACAAGGTATAATTGTGCCAAGGGATTCTGTGTATGCCTATAATAAACAGAAACAAACACTCAATTAATATATTTATCTAAACAACTAATTTCCTCCCAGAAGGGAAATGGCACTTAATTAATTTGGCTGAACAAGATTCTTAACTGTGAATTCTCAGCTATGCTGTTAATAGGGTCACCTAAAAGACCAACTAGAAATACACATGTATTGGAAGGAGGAAGTGGAAAACTATGTATACTAAGAACCATCAATTAGAGGCAATTATTTGATAAAGTTATTGTCCTGCTTTAAACGCATTATTAGAGATACTTTCCCAGAGGAAATTGGTGCAAAGGGAATTGGATTAAGTATAAAAAGCTAGTTCAGATTCTATTGGTTTGAAAGTCCAATAGAACTTTCAAACCAATAGAATGGTTTGAAAGTTCTATTGGAACTTTGGCTGTCTCTGGCCCCATCCCTTATCCCCCTGCTATCAGGTGCAAAGTGGATCACCTTTGACTCTTATCAGTTCTATCTATTATATATATAAAAGCCTAAGTGACCGCCTACCGGCCAACCATCCGGTAGCTATGATGCACACTGACCACCAGGGGTCAGACGCTCAGCACAGGAGCAGAAACCACAGGCATGGAAACATGGAACAGACTTATGAATCTCAGAGGGAAGCGGGGAGGGGAGAGGGTGGGAAGAGATGAACCAAAGATCTTATATGCATACTAGAGGCCCGGTGCACAGATTTATGCACTGGTGGGGTCCTTTGGCCTGGCCTGTGCCCTCTCGCAATCCAGGACCCCTTGGGGGATGTTGGACTGCTGGTTTCAGCCCAATTCCTGCAGGCCAGGCTGAGGGACCCCAATGGTCAATGAGTTAAAAATAGCTTGGTTGATAAAATTATATAAAAGGAAAAAGAAACTTCTAGCCATGTCCAAGAGCTATTGAAATCATTTTTTCTCTGAATGTAACATTTTTAGAAAGCTTCAGAAGAATATTTTCAATAGTGATAGCAAATGCCTTAATTTGATGTTAGATCAGAGATACCCAAAAATTCTTAGAGTATCTGGATAAACTCAATATTTAAGGTCTAATACAAATTCAGGAAAATTCCATTGGCTAATTTATGTTGGATCTTCACTTAGGCTTTTCTGCTAAAGGAACTTGGGTCAACTATGTCTTTAAATTAAACTTGTGATTGAAATAGGTTTTGGAAAGTGCATGCACAACTATAGAATGACAGATGAACTGAACAACATTGCCAGATATTTTCTTTTTGACACTGTTTTATGTCTGTGCCAGATAAACATATTTGTTTGGCATATAGTAAAGAATTTAAAGCATTTGTGTAAAGTCTGATCTGTAGTAGTATAAAAGGGGGCTATTTGTATAAAGAGAAGCTCTAGGGTGTAGAAATATGCATCAACAGACTAAAAAAACCGAACACTTTGCATATCTTAAAATATCAACTGAGGCAACAAATAATAAACACTTATCTATTATTCTCCTAAGCGTTGCTGCTTTATATTCCCTATTCAGGAAAATAATTCAAAAACTTAATGTGTTTATAGAAACAACCAGAGAAAAGAAAACCCTTTGAGAGCATAAAAAGGTCCAGAATTAAAGAAAACACTTTCAAGAGAGTTTTTTGTTTGTTTGTTTTAGGGGAATAATAGAGGTGAGTCAGAAATTCAATTAAGGTATATTCAGCACTTGGAAATTCTAACAATCTAAAGGGTGATGTGACATACTACTTACCCAAGGCTACTTTCTTCCTACAGCGTCTAGCTCTCAGTAACACACTTACCACAGTGGAAATCTCATCTGAATTTAGAAGGTGTTCTGGTTTCCCTCACACCAGTCATAATAGGGGAAGACAATTATGCTTGGAAAATATTTCCTATGCGCAGTTATGGTTTGATTTTGAAATTATGTATAACTCACATCACCATGAGATCCAATTGACTACAAAAATAAATACGCATTTTGAAATTTTATGTATGGGACATTAACCACCAACACATGTACGGGGCATTTAATATCCATCAAAAAATGAAATTAAATCAGAGGGATGTCAGAGGAATGGCAGTGTGAGAGATCCCCTTGGTCTTTCACCTTGAAGTGTCAACAATTAGAACAGCTATAATTCAACAAGGGATGCCCTGCTCAATGCATAATCACAACTGAGAGATCCACTTATTGTAACATCCAAAAGTGGGCAAGTGGGAGCGAACTGGGGAACCAGGGAAGAGAGAAGTAAAAAAAGCTGCGAGGAGCCATAGACACAGCCCTACAGCCAGGAGCTTAAGGTGGGGCTCAGCCTGGAAGGGGAGGAATCCTGCTGTGGCTGGCACTCTCTTCAGCCAGGAGAAGCAAAGAGAGTTGGTGGGCATTCCTGCAGGAGTGGGGGCAGTAGTAACTATGGCTGATCCCAGTGACAGGGGCAAGGGCTCAGCACAGAGGTGATGCCGCATCTGTCTGGTGGTCAGCATACCAAACAGAGAAACAAGCCACAGAGCCCAGCTGCCCCTTAACCTCCCAGAGCTCCCTCCCTTCGCCCTTGGTTTTGCGTTTCCGAGTACATTATCTGCAAACCCAAGAACTGTTACTACAAAATCACTTTTTCCCTGAGCAAAGTATACTCTGTGACTGGTCCCAGAATTGGGGGGGACAGGGGGGACTCTGCAGAGGTCAGAGGTCATCATTATTGGGAGGGCAAAGCAACTTAGAAGGCTGCCTAGTTACCCAGGCCCACCTCACCCCCATGCATCATGGTTAACTGACAGCAGCCTCTGGCTCCAGGGAACTACACTGGGGTTTCAGGGATTTGGAGCCCCATCCCCCACCTCATTTCCATGTGGGGTTGCCCCCTGGGACTGGGAGTGACCAGTTCACAGGTATAAAACCTACATTCCCATTTTCCTGCATCCCACAGAGATCTGAAATGCCAGAGAAATGCAAGAGAGCTAAAAACTTGTGATTCAACATCACCTATTGGAAAATAATAGAAAGACTTCTGTGTATCAATTGATTAGAGAAGTGCCGATCATACATAGAGGCCTCGATAGAGAAGGAATCCATCAAACTCAGGAATAACCAAGCAAGATAGCAAGGAAACTCAGAAAGAAATTTTAAAATCTCCAGAAAACAAACTTAAGGACATGGAAATATATGATTTAAATGACTGAAAATTCAAGCTTGCAGTGATTAAAGAACTTAATGAGGTGCAAGAAAATACAGATAGGCAGTTTAATTAGCTCAGAAAACAAAACCAGTACTTTACCAAAGAAATTGAAACTTTAAAAAATTACCAAACAGAAATTTTGGAGGTGAAGAACTCAATAAAAGAGATCAAGAATGAACTAGCGCCCTAACCGGTTTGGCTCAGTGGATAGAGCGTTGGCCTGCGGACTCAAGAGTCCCAGGTTCGATTCCGGTCAAGGGCATGTACCTTGGTTGCGGGCATATACCCAGTAGGGAGTGTGCAGGAGGCAGCTGATCGATGTTTCTCTCTCATCGATGTTTCTAACTCTCTATCCCTCTCCCTTTCTCTCTGTAAAAAATCAATAAAATGTATTTTTTTAAAAATAAATAAAATAGGTTAGTTTAAAAAAAAAAAAGAAGAAGAAAAAAAAGAATGAACTAGCACCCTAGCCAGTTTGGTTCAGTAGATAGCACATCAGCCCCATGGACTAAAGAGTCCTGGTTTCAGTTCCAACCAAGGGCACATACCCTAGCCCTAGTTGAGGCTCCTGTAGGAGGCGGCCTCTCAATGTGTCTCTCTCACATTGATGTTTCTCTCTGTGTGTCTCTCCCCCGCTGTGGGAGGCAGCCGATCAACAATTCTCTTATCATTGATGTTTTTATTTCACTCCCTCTCCCTTCCCTCTGAAATCAATAAAAATATACAAAAAAATACAATGACATACTAGTAATAACAAGTGTTAGAGATGTCGTGGAGAAAAACGAACCTTCATTCACTGCTGATGGGAATGTAAACCAGTAAGGTCACTATGGAAAAGAGTAGTGTGGTTCCTTGAAAAATTAAGGATAAATGTGCCATATGAACCAGCAGTCCCTCTTCTGGGTATCTGTCTGAAAAACTCAAAAACATTTACTCACAAAGTTACATACACTTCTATGTTCACTCCAGTATGATTCACTATAGCTAGGACCTGGAGACAACCTAAGTGTCCAATATAGAATATTGGATAAAGAAGATATGGTACATATATACAATGAAATACTACTCAGCAATAAGAAAAGATGAAATACTGCCATTTGTGTCAATATGGAGGGGCCTTGAAAATATTATGCTAAGTGAAATAAGTTAGTCATAAAAAGCAAAGAACCATATGATTTCACTCATATGTGGGATATAAAACTGAAAGTTAAAGACGCAGACAGCAGTATAGTGATTACCAAAGGGAATGTGGTGCTGGGGTAGCTAAGGGTGAAGGGACCAAATATATGGTGACAGAAGATGATTTGACTTTGGGTGGTGGGCACACAATGCAATACACAGGTCATGTATCATAGAATTGTAAACTTGAAACCTTATGAACCAAAGCCACCCCAATAAACTTAATAAAATATAAAGAAAGAAATAAAAATATTTAACAATGAAATAAAACCAGTAGGTAGTACGTTGGTTCAAATTTAAATTCTTTTTAAAATATTCAATCCTTAAGGCAATCCTAGAAATGAAAAATGTTATTGAATAGAATATAAACTCTGTGTCAAGCACTGGTCTATTCTGATAACTATTGAAACGCTTTTGTAATACTAAGTACATTTTAAAACAAAATTACTGCAATTTTTCCCTCCAGATGATTGTATTGTATGGTTGTAACATATGCCATTTAAAAATTTTCCTTTTTGGAAAATTAAGCAGGTGGTTTCTAATTGTGCCACTCTGTAAAATGTCATTTGAGTATTCTCAGAAAAAACATGCTATTGCTTCCTGGTTGTGGAGGAAGGGGTTCCTAGAAGTGAATTTGCTATATCAAAAATATGTACATTTTAGGAATTGTTAGGTACTAGAAAATATCCCCTGAAAAAGTTTATCCCATGACCAGCCTTATGACTGACTGTATTACAGCCTTCCCATGTCTAGTAAAGATCTGCCTTGAAAAGGATGTAAGCATAAACTTTTCATTTCACCCTCCCCAGACCTAATAGAATTGTCTACCCACAGACATTCTGCTGAGTTAGGATTTTAAATAAATCCGCTTCTGGTTTGGCCATTTATACTCAGTGCTGTTCCTTTCCTCCACACTGCCTCATAAATCATCTCCTTCCCCATGTACATGCCAGTCTTCTCTACTAAGAAATTCCATCTTTTTTTTCCAGAGTGTTTTAGTCATTCTTTTTTTTCAAGTTCTAGGGCAATTCTTTGAAAATTCTAAATATTTAGCAAATGTTTGCTGAATAAAATTAGCCATGGAAAATATATCCTAATATGTATAGATACACTGATATATATGTGTAAATATATGGACATATACATTGATATAAAAGTTTATGTATTTATATTAATATTTATATAAAATATTAGAATGATATTTCCTTTCTGAGTCACATGGTGACCATTTTAAGCAGATATAGTGTTTGAGTGTATTTATATTAATATATATTATATATATATATATTATATATATATTATATATGGCTAATATGCTAAGTGTCTGACCTTCTGACCCGTCGCTATGACACGCACTGACCACCAGGGGACAGACTCTCAATGCAGGAGCTACCGAGCTGTAGTGACTTGGCAGTGGCAGTTCTCGGTTGATGCAACCCAAAACCAGAGAGGAGGGAGCCCGATTCCCCACAAGGCCACATGATTCCACCTTCAGCCATGTTATTGCTGGGGCACTGTTGGCACTGAATCTGGTTTACTGCACGCTGCGTTTGCATTCCACACCCTACACAACAACCACTTTTCAGAGTACCCTCCCCTAGGGGGATGTCTGAGAGCCAGTTTTGGCCTGATCCCTGCGAGCCAGGCCGTGAGACCCCACCTGCGGGAGGGATCCCACTCACTCCACAGACGCCAAGGGAGGGACTGCAGGAGGTTGGCTCCAGGGCATGTCCGGCCCATCTCGCCCAGTCCCACCCCGCCGGCCACCTTCTAATTAATTTCCTTTCAATGTGCACGAATCTGTGCACTGGGCCATTAGTATTTATATAAAATACTAGAATGCTATTTCCTTTCTGAATTACATAGTGACTATTTTAAGCAGATATAGTATTTCAGAAATGACATCTTTGTAATAGGGAATTCTCTTTGTATTTACAAAGACAACCAATGCAACCTTAGTTGTATTTATCTGAAAAGGAGCCAAATTTAGATAAAGTGACAAAATAAAACCTAAAAATGTTTCCTTAAATGAAATCAGTTAGATCAAAATAAACTCACTGGAAGTGGAATGCAAACTTGTTTATGCCAAACACCTGACAGAGGTTTTTTGCCTCTTTGTTAAGTTTTCTGACTCTGCATACTGGATAGAACCTGATAGGAACTTCCTGGCATCATCTTGTGGGCTTGCTCAGAGTAGAGCTGTGATTTTTCTAGTATTACTGCTGATGGTTGACAGCTAATCCTAATGGAAAAGCAATGCCACATTTGCTAATCCTAACAGAGAAGCTAAACCACTTTCACTTTCAATCTGAAAATCCAAAATCAGATGAGTTTTTTAAAACAAGTTGCCATATTAAATTCTGTCCCAGTAAATACAAGACATGTTTAGCTGTGAACATAAATATTTCAAGTCAGTTGCTGTGTATGAGAATATCAATATAATAACTTTTCCCCCTTGTTATAAAAAATAAAAGAGAGTCATTTTCACAACTGTATTTAAAAGGCCCTCAAAACTTACCACAGGTTATTAAAGAAATGACAACCTTTTCTTCACCATAAACAAACCACTTTAAAATTCATAGAATACACATGAATTCATGTATTGTTTTCAAAATTTTATTTTTGGAAAAAGCTAATGTAAGAAACCACATAGCTAATTTTATGTAAGTACTAGTGGCCCAGTGCATGAAATTTGTGCACGGGCGGGGGGGGGGGTTTCCTCAGCCCAGCCTGCACCCTCTCCAAACGGGGACCCCTTGTGGGATGTCCGACTGCTGATTTAGGCCTCATCCCTGTGGGATCAGGCCTAAACCAGTGGTTGGACATCCCTTTCACAATCTGGGACCGCTGGCTCCTAACTGCTCACGTGCCTGCCTGCCTGATTGCCCTGAATTGCCTCTGCTTGCCTGCCTGATTGCCCCTAACCCCTCTGCCTGAGTGCCTGATTGCCTCTAACTGCCTCAGCCTGCCTGCCTGGTCACCCCTAACTGTCCTCCCCTGCAGGCCTGATCTCGCCCCAACTGCCTCTGCCTGCCTGATCACCCCTAACTGTCCTCCCCTGCAGGCCTGATCTCACCCCCAACTGCCCTCCCCCGCCAACCTTGTTTCCCCCAACTTCCCTCCCCTGTTGGCCTGATCTCACCCCCAACTGCCCTCCCCTGCCAGCCTGGTTGCCCCCAACTGCCCTCCCCTGCTGTCCTGATCTCATCCCCAATGGCCCTCCCCTGCTGGCCTGATCTTGCCCCCAACTCCCCTCTCCTGCCAGCCTGATCGCCCCTAACAGCATCTGCCTTGGCCCCCACCACCATGGCTTTGTTCAGAAGGAAGTTGGACGTCTAGAAGATGGCTGGTCGACCGGTCTAATTAGCATAATACCCTTTTAGTAGTATAGATAGATTATGTAGGATAGGATTGCTTAAGTGGGGGTGAGGAAGCTTTTTTCATTAGGAGGAGATGCTCTTGGCAGACAAAAATACATAATCCCTATATCTGGACTGATAGCCATATGCACTATACTGACAACTGGTCATTAAAAAATTGAACTGCTTTCTTACACCTTACACCAAATAGCTGTTGCCCTTAAAACCCCTCCTCAGCCCCCACCTTAGGGTCTGCCTTCACACTTCACCCAGATTTAGTTCTGATTGGTTGGTTTCTATGCCAGTCAGTGTCTCCGGGCCTATCAATGGGCCTGATCAGAGAGGTGGGGCTGATCAGCAGCCCCATCGGAGGCCCGAGAGAAAGAGACAGGCAAGTGCTGATCAACAGCTGCCATGGGAGGCTACAGATCAGACCCTGCTTCTCTCTCCCTGGGCCTCTCTTGGGGCCTGATCCGCAGCCCCCTTGGCAGTCAGTGCTGGGTCGGGGCCCCATGGTCAAGCCTTCAGTTGTTTTGGATGTTACAGACCCTGGGACTTTATATATTAGGATTAATAAATGTTATTGGCAAATAAAATTTGTACATTATACACATTAGAAAATATTTTCTCACACATATTTTACAGTAATCCACAAATGAGTAGTAATATTTTACTAGAATATATTTTAACATCACAGGTGAAATCACCTACATTATGAGGGGCTTGAGTCAGTGGTGTAGTGGAGTGGAAATAGCTCATACTGATCACAAGAGCTGATTGCTAAACTTCCAAGAATTTTCCTAGCTAGTTGGCAGCATGTTGGTAGCTTAACGTGAGCCATGTTGAGACTATTTACACCAAGAAAATTCCAAAGAGTAGAGCCATACCACTCCACTCTAATCCATAGCAGTTTAAACATTTACCAGTATATCTTTGGGATGGACTATATCTTTTACTTCTCACTTTAAAAAATATATTTATATTGATTTCAGAGAGAAAGGGAGAGGGAGAGAGAGATAGAAACATCAAAGATGAGAGAGAATCATTGATCAGCTGCTTCTTGCACACCCCACACTGGGTATGGAGCCCTGACCAGGAATCAAACCCTGACCTCTTGATTCATAGGTCAATGCTGAACCACTGAGCAACACCACTGGGTTACTTCTCATTTTTTAGGTAAAACATGGAAGCTATAATAATCTGTTTATAAAATAATGACTGTCTGAAAATTAATAAAGAGTGGTGGTAATATTAAAATATGCTCTGGCCTGGCAGTTCAGTTGGTTTCTATCTCAGGTCAGGGTACTTACAAGAATCAACCAATGAATAGATGAATAAGTACAACAATAAATTGATGTTTCTCTCTCTGTCTCTGTAGTCCATGAGTAAAAAAAGATTAAAACATAAGATAATTTACTAAAATAGCCATTTCACTATATTTTTTTATACTAATGAAAAAATATGTTTTAAAAGTATTGAGCTACTGTATGGAGACTATGATTTAAAAGGGGTTCCTGTTGTCAGGAACTATTTTCCATATGTCCTATGGAAAAGCATGTTAAGTCCATTTCAAGTTTTCAAAGTTCTTTTAAATTATTTTAAATTTAATTCCCACATTAAACAATAATCTTATAAAAATATTAGAATGGTGATAGATGTAGATAAAAATAAATCATGGACATAAAATAAAGTTTTGCCCCCTCCACCCACCATTCCCAGAAAGATGACTGGAGGTAGACAGTCCACTGAGTGTGGGTCCTCTGTAGCCAGTGTGCAGAACATTTGCACTGTAGATGTGTCACGGATCAATTTTAGGTTCTGACCAGCCCAGCCTGATTCGTTTTGTCTTTTCTTCAAGAACAAATCTATATTTTAAAATGTACATTATATTCATTTTATTTATCCTTTATTTATATATCCACTCATTTATTTAACTTAAATTTAGTTCCCTTTTTCCTCTGTCTCTCCCCCACCATTTTCTTGGTAATTGCTATAACACTCCTGGTCTTCCTGCAGTGTTTTTCAAGAAGAAAGGGAACTCATTAACATCATGTCATACTGTTGTTTCCATAGAAACAAACATTGTCAACTGGAGATAGCTGATCATGTATTTGCTTACTCAGTAACTTCTCTATGCCCTCATAAGGCCTGCTTAAGAGACGTGCCTCTCTTTAAGAGAAACCCTTGGAGTACTTCAGGTGTTCAGATCTTGTAGTGAGATGAAATAGCTGAAATCCTAACTAATAATAGACAAATATGCAAACTGACCATACCTCCGACACACCCACAAGCCACGCCCACCATCCAATCAGAGCGAGCATGCTAATTAACCCAAACCAAGATGACTACAGCCACAGAGAGCAAGGTTTCCTAGGTAACAGAGGAAGCCAAGCTTTCCGCCTGTCCTTGCCAGGCCTAAGCCTCCACTCAAGCTACAAAGTTTCAATTATAGAAGGTAAACAAATTCAAACAAATGGCGGCAGAATGGAGCTTGAAAGAGCAGGCCAGGGTTGCCGGCGGCAACAGGGGAAGCAAAGCTTTCTGCACATCCTGGCCGGGCCCACCCGCTTAAGGCAACAAAGTTTCAATTATAACCCCAACAGAAATAGCTTCTGGCCTCAGAGGGAGCCCCAGGCTTGGCTCTGCTCCAGGCTACAAAGTTTCAATTGTAGAAGGAAAATAAATTCCAGATACCAGAGCCTCCGCTTTCGTTGCCAGGGGGCGTGGCCGGCCTGCAAACCACCACAGGCCCCTCGCTCAGGCCACCCCATGCCCCAAGGGAACCTCCACCTGATCTGGGACACCCTTCAGGGCAAACCAGCTGGCCCCCACCCCTGTACCAGGCCTCTATCCTATCTAATAAAAGAGTAATATGCAGATTGATCATCACTGCAACACACAATATAGCTACCCCCATGTGGTCAATGATCCTGCTCCCATGTGGACACAAGATGGCCACCACAAGATGGCCAGCAGGAGAGGGCAGTTGGGAGGCACCCGGCCTGCAAGGGAGGGCAGTTGGAGGTGATCAACCCTGCAGGAGAAGGCAGTTAGGGGTGACCAGGCTGGCAGAGGAGGGAAGTTGGGGGCAAACAGGCTGGCAGCAGAGTGGTTAGGGGGTGATCAGGCTGGCAGGCAGAAGCGGTTATGGGCAATCAGGAAGGCAGGCAGGCAAGCAGTTGGGAGCCAGCAGTCCTGGATTGTGAGAGGGATGTCCGACTGCCCGTTTAGGCCCGATCCCACCGGGATCGGGCCTAAACGGGCAGTCGGACATCCCTTGAGGGGTTCCATATTGGCGAGGGTACAGGCTGGGCTGAGGGACAACCCCCTTCCGTGTACGAATTTCGTGCACCTGGCCTCTAGTAAGCTATATAAAGAGTTGGATGATACCATGCTTCCAGATCAAATTAATTAGTAGATTTGCTATGAGATTAATAAAAGTACATATTTAAAACATGTGGTTATTTGGGTTAAAACTACAACTAATTCTTTATGAAGCTAAAATGTGTTAAATACTTTAAATTGGTTAAGATGCAAAATATATTAACAGTGTAATAATAGTTTTAAAAAACCTGTGGTACAAACAAAGCAATTATACCAAAGCAGAGGAGACAGACTGATCTAAGGTATGTGGTCATTCTCCTGGTAGATCCATTCAGTATGTAATATAGCTACCATATGTCATTTTTCCTAGGAAATGACCCAAATTATATTTTAATATTTAATTGTAACATGATACAGTCTTCTTTATTAAAAAAAAAAACTTATATTTTTACCTCAAGTAATATTTGTTTTAATTAGTGAGTTAACTGTACATGTTAATGTATATATCACACAAAAGCTTGCTGATCCAATTAAAAATTAGCTCCGACAAAAATTCCCACGAAAGATTTCTAAAGTGCTAACAGCAAAGGCTATTTTGGTATTTACTATGCTTAATATTGATTCTTCAAAGATATGTTTCATTTCTCTGTTCTTTTGTAACTTAACTGTTTTTTGGTATAAATTATTTGAATTCAAATATAACTTCACTTTTAACAAAAAGGTTTGTAAGTTTACTAAAATCATAGTGTCTTTCATATCCTATCTAATAAAAGAGTAATATGCAAATTGACCATCACTCCAACACACAACATGGCTGCTCCCATGTGATCAAAGATGGCTGCCCCCATGTGGACACAAGATGGCCACCACAAGATGGCCAGCCGGGGAGGGCAGTTGTGGGTGATCAGGCCAGCAGGGGAGGGCAGTTGGGAGGACCAGGCCTGCAGGGAGGACAGTTGAGGCAACCAGGCCTGCAGGGGAGGGCAGTTGAGGGGGACCAGGCCGGCAGAGGAGGTCAGTTGGGATCGACCAGGTCTGCAAGGGAGGTCAGTTGGCAGGGACCAGGCCTTCAGGGGAGGGCAGTTGGGGGGAACCAGGCCTGCAGGGGAGGGCTGTTGGGGGGATGATCAGGCTGGCAGGCAGAAGCAGTTAGGGGCAATCAGGCAGACAGGCAGGAAGGCAAGTGTTTTTAGCCAACAGTCCTGGATTGTGAAAGGGATGTCCCAGATTGGAGAGGGTGCAGGCTGGGCTGAGGGACACACCCCTCCCTGAGCACGAATTTCATGTACCGGCCCTCTAGTTATTATTTAAAGCCTAAGGAGAAAATAACTTAAGGACTTTTTAAAGACTCATTTGTGTATGTTTTCATATATCTCTTGGCTCTCTGAATGTCCTCATTTGACAAGTGTCTATTTAGGTCATTTGCCAATTTTTTGATTGGGTTGTTTATCTTCCTTTTGTTAAGTTGTATGAGTTCCCTATAAATGTTGGAGATTAAACCCTTATTGAAGATAACATTGGCAAATATGTCCTCCCATGCAGTGGGCTTTCTTGTTGTTTTGTTGATGGTTTCTTTTGCTGTGCAGAAGCTTTTTATTTTGATGTAGTCCCATTTGTTTATTTTCTCTTTAGTTTCCAATGCCCTAGGAGCTGTATTGTTAAATACATTGCTATGACAAATGTCTGCTATTTTGCTGCCTATGGGTTCTTCTAAGATTTTTATGGTTTCCCATCTTATGTTTAAGTCCTTTATCCATTTTGAGTTTATGTTTGTGTATGGTGTAAGTTGCTGGTCTAGTTTCATTTTTTGCAAGTATCTGTCCAGTTTTCCCAATACCATTTATTGAAGAGACTGTCTTGATTCCATTGTATGGTCTTGCCTCCTTTACCTACATTGCGCATAATGGCTTGTGTCAATTTCTGGGTTCTCTGTTCTGTTCCACTGGTCTATATGTCTATTCTTGTGCCAGTTCCAGGCAGTTTTGAGAACAATGGCTTTGTAGTATAGCTTGATGTCTGGTATTGTGATCCCTCCAACATTGTTCTTCTTTCTCATGATTGCTGCAGCTATTCGGAGTCTTTTTTTTATTCCAGATGAATTTTTGGAGAATTTGTTCTAGGTCTTTGAAGTATGCCCTTGGTATTTTAATGGAGATTGCATTGAATTTATAGATTGCTTTGGGTAGAATAGACATTTTAATGATGTTGATTCTATCAATCCATGAACATGGTATATTATTCCATTTGTTCATGTCTTCCTCTATCTCTTTTTTTCAGAGTCCTGAAATATTCTGAGTACAGGTCCTTTATCTCCTTGGTTAAGTTTATTCCTAGGTATTTTAATTTTTTTTGTTGCAATGGTAAATGGGATTGCTTTTTTAATCCTTTGCACTTGCTTGCTTTTTTCTCGATTCCTTTATTCTACTCAGGATTTAATTTTTAAATACCCCAGATTTTACAAAGCGCGGAAGTAGAATAAAAAACTGGTTTCTTTTCATACGAACTTATGTATTTGGATTTTTTTATATTTCAAATTATTGATACATTCAATACAATTCGACATATGAGCTGCTACTGATGCTAACCGTGTCGAGTCACACTCAACATCCGAGTGCAAAAGGTTAATTTCTCTTTCTGTGAGTTCATTATTGGTGTATTGAAAAGCCTTAGACTTCTGGGTGTTAATTTTGTATCCTGCTACATTGCAAATTCATTTATTAAGTCTAGTAGTTTTTTGATGGAGTCTTTGGGGTTTTCTAGGTACAATATCATGTCATCTGCAAATAAGGACAGTTTTACTTCTTCTTTTCCAGTTTGGGTGCCTTTTATTTCTTCTTCTTGTCTAATCGCAATGGCTAGCACATCCAGTACTATGTCGAACAGGAGTGGTGAGAGTGAGCATCCCTGTCTTATTCCTGTTCTTAGAGGAAATAGTTTTAGTTTTTGTCCATTGAGTATGATGTTGGATGTGGGTTTGTCATATATAACTTTTATTATGTTGAGGTATGATCCCTCTATTCCCACCTTGCTGAGAGTTTTTAT
This sequence comes from Ia io, assembly GCA_025583905.1. Classification (NCBI taxonomy): domain Eukaryota; kingdom Metazoa; phylum Chordata; class Mammalia; order Chiroptera; family Vespertilionidae; genus Ia; species Ia io. Next base: position 40,783,953 of record JAJQQW010000007.1, on the reverse strand, counting down.
CAAGGAAGGGTGTTGGATTTTGTCAAATGCTTTTTCTGCATCAATGGATATGATTATATGGTTTTTATCTCTCAGTTTGTTTATGTGATATATCACATTTATTGATTTGGAGATATTGTACCATCCTTGAATCCCTGGAATAAATTCCACTTGATCATGGTGTATGATCTTTTTAATGTAATGCTGGATTCAATTTGCTAGAATTTTGTTGAGGATTTTGGCATCCATGTTCATGAGGGATATTGGCCTGTAGTTCTCTTTCATTGTGTTGTCTTTATCTGGTTTTGGGATTGGGGTAATGCTGGCTTCCTAGAAAGAGGTTGGAAGTGCTCCTTCCTCTTGAATTTTTTGGAATAGTCTGAGGAAGATAGGTTTTATTTCTTCTTTGAATGTTTGGTAAAACTCCCCTGTGAAGATGTCTGGTCCAGGGCTTTTGTTTGTTTGAAGATTTTTGATTACTGCTTCAATTTCCTCCATAATTATCAGCCTATTCAGATTTTTTATTCCTCTTGGCTGAGTTTTGGAAGGTCGTATTTTTTTTTTTTTTAGGAATATGTCCATTTCTTCTAGGTTGACCAGTTTGTTGGAGTAGAGTTGCTCATAGTAGTTTTTATGATTCTTCGTATTTCTGCGGGGTCTGTTGTTATTTCACCTCTTTCATTTCTGATTTTGTTTATTTGGGTCCTCTCACTTTGCTTCTTGATGAGCCTGGCTAGAGGTTCATCAATCTTGTTTATCCTTTCAAGGAACCAGCTCTTGGTTTCATTGATCTTTTGTATTGTTTTTTTGTACTCTATGTCATTTATTTCCACTCTGATCTTTATTATTTCCTTCCTTGTGCTCACTCTGGGCTTTTCTTGTTGCTTTCTTTCTAATTCTTCAAGTTGCAGAGTTAGATGGTTTATTATCAGTTTTTCTTGTTTTTTGAGGTAGGCATGTAATGCTGTGAACTTCCTTCTTAGTACTGCTTTCATTGTGTCCCAAAGATTTTGGATTGTTGTGTTTTCATTGTTGTTTGTTTCCAGGATGTGTTTTATTTCTTCTTTGATCTCTTTAGTAACCCACTCATTGTTTAACAGTATGCTATTCAGCCTCCAAGTGTTTGAATTTTTGTGATTATTTTTACTGTAGTTGATTTCTAATTTTATGCCATTGTGATAGACACTTTTTGAAAGAGGACATTCAGAAAGCCAAGAGACATATAAAAACATGCTCAAAGTCACTAATCATCTGAGAGATGCAAATCAAAACAACAATGAGGTACCACCTCACATCTGTCAGAATGGCTATCTTCAACAAATCAACAAATGACAAGTGCTGGAGAGGATGTGGAGAAACAGGAACCCTCATGCACTGCTGGTGGGAAGGCAGGCTGGTGCAGCCACTGTGGAAAACAGTATGGCGTTTCCTCAAAAAATTAAAAATGGAACTGCCATTTGGCCCAGTAATACCACTTCTAGGAATATATCCCAAGAAAACAGGAACACCAATCAAAAAGAATATATGCATCCCTATGTTCATAGTGGTACAATTTACAATAGCTAAGATTTGGAAACAGCCTAAGTGCCCATCAGCAGATGAGTGGATTAAAAAATTGCGGTACATCTACACAATGGAATACTATGCTGCTATAAAAAACAAGGAATTCTTACCATTGGCAACAGCATGGATGGAACTGGAGAGCATTACACTAAGTGAAATAAGCCAGTCAGTGAAAGAAAAATACCACATGATCTCACTCATTTATGGATGAACAAAAATAGATCCAGAGGCAGAGAAGCATCAAACAGACTAACGACAGCGGGAAGGCTGGGGAGTGTTGTGGGGCAGGGGGAGGTAAGAGGTCAACCAAAGGACTTGTATGTATGCATATAAGCATAACCAATAGACGCAAGACACTGGGAGGGGGGGTGAGGGCATGTGCTGGCAGGTAGGGGAGGCTGGGGAAGGTCAATTGGGGGAAAACAAAAGGAGACATATGTACTACTATTTGTAATAATTTAAACAACAATAGAAAAAGACTCATTTGTAAGTATACACATCTCTTACCATTAACTTGATGACTAGATTACTCTTTCTCCTAAGGAAGGGATGTACAAATTCTCTCCTCTCTCATTGGTATTTCTCATCAAAAGTTTAGAAACTGTTAATTATTTTGGCAAAATATTTACATTTTAAATAAGTAGGCATATTATTTTCATTTTCTATAACAAGACAGATTTGAAAATGATTTTGTTTAGTTATCTGCTGAAAAAGTAGATATAGTCATACTGTTATTTGACAATTTCTAGATTAATAGAAGCCAGTTTTAGTCATAGTAATTTAAAAATATTATTTTTATTTTAAATCTTATCAAATGTGCACAGTTAGTACCTGCTTGTCATTGACATTGTACTGATTGTCATAAAAAGAAAAAGAAAACATGTATGTCTCACATTCATTATAAACTTATTTTAATAAAATAAAATTATTACTTTCCAGTTTCAGTGTCTGTAATAATCAACTGGGATGTTTTTTAAAAAATAAAAGTGTTAGCAGCCCACCAGCAGAGAAGTAATTTATTAGATGTTAGGGGAGATCAAAGTTGTGCATTTGACCCAGCCGCAAGCAGGAAGACCCTCACTTCCACCTCTGCTTGAACACTAGCAAATACTTGTCTGGGCTTGTCTTTCTCATAGAATTTTGTCAAAAGTAGCAGGACTCAGAATTCTGTGATCCATCCTCTTCCCTTACAGCTACAAGTTCAAAGGTATTTGTTGTGACTCCCAATTATTACAAGTTATAGTTCACCAAATGTTTTTCCTAAAGACAAGTATCACAAGCTAATCATCAGGCTGGATAGCCTTTTTTCTGTCTGCTGTCCACATACCAAGACAAAGCCCATATTTTTAAATTTTACTGCTGCAAAGCCCCACTTTCAGGTTCCTGCATTAGTATTCAGGCTATGTTGTTGTAACAACAACAAAAACACATTTAGTGGCTTGAATAACATGGGAGTTTACCTCATACAAAATAGTACAGAAGTAAATTATCCAGGGCTGGTGGAAATTATCTGCTGCAAGAAAACATTTAGGGGTCCAGGCTTCTTTCATCTTGCTCCATCAGCTCTAAGTGTTCTGTCCTTGATCCCATCATCAATGTTGGCTAGCATCCATATCCACATTCCAGACCTGAAGGAGGTGAATGAGGAAATTCAGGGTTAGTGGCTTTATATTTAAAGTGATGATCCAAAAGTTGCTCACATAATTTCCTTGCATATACCACTGGCCCAAGTGAGTACATGTTGCATCTACACTAAAAGATGCTAAGAATTATATCTTATTGGGTTATCAGGTTGTAACTAAAACTTGGGAGCTCCACTATTAAAGGAGAACAATCAGCACTCAATGCCACAAAACAGTAGTTGTGAAGGATGAGAAAATTGAATGGAAAAATATTATTTGCTATTCAAATGTTAAGTTTTAAAAATTATAATCTCTATTATTACTAAAAGACTCTTTTCAGATGCCCATATGTTGTGCAATATTCCTCCTATAGAAACTACAGGCTTGTTAAAAATAATTTTACTATTTAATTTACTAAATGAGAAATCATCTGATTAAACAAATAGGCTCACTTTCTGGGACATAAGGCCCAACAATTTCCGAATTTGTAAAGCCAGAAGTGAACCCATTCCACAGACAGTCCATACTGACTCAGCACTTTTATGCAGAACTAGAGGCCTGGTGCACGAAATTCGGGCACAGGTAGGGTCCCTATGACTGGTCGGCAATCAGGGCAGATTGGGGTCTTCTGGCTGCTGGCCAGGGCCTTCCTTCATTCCGCATCACCCCCTGCTGGTCAGCGCATGTCTCCTGGTCGAACTCCCGCTGGGACAATTTGCATATTAGGCTTTTATATAGAGAGATAATTAATGTGAAATGATATGTTAGGGTTATTTGGTCTCTAATGTCCCTTCCAGCAATAACACTCCGTGATTCGTACTGCAAAAAGTGAAAATTTCTTCATATTACTAAATATTAGCATGACATATTTACATTATCATTTTTTTCAATTTGATTAACTTAAACCTATCAGATAAAGAGCTATACATCTTTTGAATTTAATACCTCTTACCTTAGAGATAAAACTTTTCACATGCACCAGAGCCATAAAATTCTGGATCCTTGTCAGCCATCTAGAAATACTAAAAATAACTGGCTATCCTGGAAACTTATATTAGCTTCACACACTAATAGGTATTTCATTTTCTATTTTCATAAATAAAATATACAATCATTCTGTATGTACTATAACATTTGTATAAATGAGATAATAATAGGAAATGTTAATATTTGTGCATTTGCCCTTTTGCTTAGTTATAAGAAACTTTTTCTTAGTCAATCAGACACCAGATTTATCTGTCTTTCATACACATTCTCAGAGGTTCTATATTTCCATACCAAAGTTATCTAATATAATTGGCCCTTAAAAAAATACAAGAAATTGTTTATCTTGTACAAGGGAAACAAAGAAAGAAAAATGACCTACTGTAATTTAGGTGATTCATGCAAGACCCCTGAATAAGATGGTTATATAGTTGCTAATATTCATCTACCTGGTAATACCCTAATTTATGGGACATTGTCTATCCTTTATTGCGAGCCCAATCCTTCATCTTTCCATTATCCTAGAAGAAATTCCATATTTTTAATTTAGTCAGAATTGAGTTTTGAGCCGTAAATGAAAGAACTCAAACTAATCCAAATATATTTTTATAACTTTCAAATAGAAGGATAAAAAAATAGGTGGAGAAGCCCTAAAGCAAAGTAGTAAGCAGATCGAGGTTGATGACAAATTTTCAAAACTCCTACCAACGTTTATTTTATTTTAGTTCTATATTGAATTAAAGAAATGAGCCCACACTAAGTGTTAGGATAGAGGGAACACTCTCTGAGTGGGAAGATAATATTTTAAGGAGACTTTGCTGTTTTCATATTAATACCAATGAATTGCACTGCATAGAGACAGGGGCATATAAATATATGGCAATAAAAACAGACCCTAAATTAATCCTGATGAAGAAGTTAACAAATAAGTTCTTTAAAACAACTATAATTAATATATCTAAGAAGCTAGAGAAATAAATGGAGAAAGTTTAAAAATGAAGAAAACTCAAATCTAAAAATATCAAATAGAAATTCTAGATTTAAATAATAGAGTAACTAAAATTATTAAAAAGAAACTCTATATAGGACAAGACTGGATTGAGAGAATGAAAGATAACAATATATGTGTTAAATCTGAAAAAAAATAAATGCATGCATTAAATAGTTTGATTTATATGTGAAATAGTTAGAATATACATCCTTCATCTCTCAGTGAAAAGAATCCTGGAAGAAAGAATGAGAGAAAATGAGGCAAAAGCAATATTTAAACAATTAAATGTCTAAAAATTGTCCAAAAATATTGAAAGACATGAACCTTAAGATTCAAGAAGACCTATAAACTATGTGTGGACTGAAACATAAAAATAAAAAGAAGAAAATTATACCTAGGTACATGACCATAATACTGCCAGAAAGAGGGAAAAAAATTTAAAGAAAAAGAAAAAATCTTGCAAGCAGCCAAAGGAAAAAAGAGACATTACTTTCAAAGGGACAAAAATAACATTGACAATTGATTTGTCAAATAAATGATGAAAGCTAGAAGTCAGCGGGATTACATTGTTGAAGTTTGAAAGAAAATTTCTCTTACACTTGAGTTCTAGTTACAGTGAAAATAATCTTCAAAAGAGAAGACAAGACCAGGCTGTAGAATTGCAAGAAAACATTGATCACATCCAAACACAGCTGAAAAAGCTAGAAATGCTACAGCATCAAGTTCTCTTGAATATATCAGAAAGCTGAGGACAACAAGACATCTATATGAATGAATGTTCAAACACATTTTAGTGCTTGCATTCTCTGTGAAGCAGCAAGAAGAGAAAAAAATATATAGTATGGGCTAGGGAAAAAAAGCCAAAATTTCACATTTATTGACAGAGTGTGGCCTCATTTATTTATTGAAATTCCAAGGAATCTACAGAGCAAGATTACATTAATTGTCATTTCTTACACTCAGGATATGTTTAAATATATTTATTGCATGTGCTTTTGTCTAGAATGAGAATCCCTGCTGGGTACACTGCCCACTTAGGTCAATGGAAAAACATAGTACTAAATATCTAAAGATTCAAAAGATGTTAGAATAAGAAACTAAAATATTCCATAGAGACAATAACAAACTCTATATTTGGATTTGATTATTGGATCGTCATTGATTTTGTAATTTCCAAGTCTTAATGGTGAAAGCAAACTGTGAATTCACAAGAAAAGCCATGTTGAGTATGTAAAGCTGTCATGTGTGAGTGTCATCTAATCTTCACAATATCTACCCATGACATAGTCAATGTTACCATCATTTTTTGGTTGAGTAAACTTAAGCCCGTGGTTAAATAACTAGCTCAATACACAGAGAAATTCTAGTTTCTCTGACAGCAAAACTCATAGGGTCAGAAATAAAATAAAAAATAATTCTAGTAAATATGGGCTGTGCTTTACCATAAAAGAGGCTTACTACATGTATCTGCATATGAACATTGCCCAAAGTGTAAATATACCTTATTCTAACATCGATGTACATAATAACGATAGAGCGAAAAGTGAAAGTTGTCAGAGTTCTCTTATTTGGTAGGGAATTAATTTATTTTACATTACAAAAAAAAAAAAAAAAAAAACAAACAAAACAAAAACAGACACTTGTTTCTCTTAATAATGACACTTGAGAATTCATTAAAGTACAAGTTCGCATTGATTGACAGTGTTAGTTACTGAACACAGCACTCTCTGTGTCACCCTTTCATTTGTTCCCTTGCTTGTTCTCACATCTTTCCTCAGTGGAAGTTCTATTTCAGTATGCTTGTCCTTTGAGGATGAAAAAAAAGAAACAGTTTTACAACACATTTTTTTTTCCTTAAGAAAAATATTTAGTATAGAATCACTGACAATATTATCAATATATTATTATTATCATCATTATTATTATTTTGTTTCCCCTTGATTATAGGTTTGACACTTAGACTAAATTGGGATCAAGTAAATGAACTGGCTGTGGCACAGCAAGTCCACAAATGTCAGTAGGGATGTGTTGGGGGATGTATTTCCATGTTATTAACTGCACAACTAATTTAGCCATGGAAACTGATATTATTTTGAGAGTTGGGAAAGAATAGGTCAACTCAGCTACAGCTATTACAGACACAAACTCAGTTCTTTCAACATAAGCATAACACTCTTTAATTTTAATAAAAACTGTTTTGTTCACCTTGAGAGATGTTTTCAGTCTTTGTTATAATTTGAATTCAGTCAGATTTGTGATTTTAGGTTCTTAACTCTGGTAATTCATACAAGAATGTCTTTCCTACCAGTATCTTTGTTCCATCATTAACGAATAACATCAAATCTGAGAAATATGCATTTAATATGTGTTGGAATGTCTATTTGAAAATCTCATTTTTTAAAGCCAAAGGCGGAATATTTTTGCACATTTTTGAACCTCCTCTGGAGGTTCTGTCTATGTCTACAATATACTGACAAGGTACCATTCTTTCAAGCAAACCTAATTTTCTTTCTTTCAAAATAACTCCAAATGTTTGTATCAAGTCAGTTCAGAGAAAGGGATAAGTGGTTCAGGATACTGCTCAATATTATGCTTTATTTGAAAAAATTTTTGGCATAATTTGTATACTAGTGGAATAACTATTGTAATATAAATACATTTAGAAGAGCATAATGGTTGTAATGCATAATGCTGGAGTTCTAATCTTAGCTTTGTCACTTAAAGCTGTGTGACCTTGAGCAAATCTGTAATAATAAAAGTATAATATGCTAATTAGACAAGACAGCCAAATGACCTTCTGGACGACATTCCAGACATCCTTCAGGATGAAGCCGCCATGGTAGGGCCCAAGGCAGAGGTGATTAGGGGCAATCAGGCAGGCAGAGTGGTTAGGGGCCATCACTCAGGGATCGGGCCTAAACTGGCAGTCAGACATTCCCTGAGGGGTCCCAGATTGCGAGAGGGTGCAGGCCGGGCTGAGGACCCCCCTCCAGTGTATGAATTTCATGCACCAGGCCTCTAGTTAATAAATAAATTATTCTGTGTCTCAGTTTCCTCAAACATAATTTTTTGAATCTCCTGTGAGAATGAAATGTATTAATATATACATAGAAGTGCAATGCTTGGAAAACTCATCCCCACATATTTAGAGCTCTGTAAATGTTAGCCATTTATTATTGTTGCTGCTGCTGCTCTTGCTATTATTCAGGCACTCAGTATTGATGTGCATTGGGTTAATAATAGTAATTCTTTAACACTGTGTAGAAAAGCACTTCAGTCATGTAGATAAATATTCACCATCCCCTGTGAAACTGGATCAAATCTTCACAGCTAAGTTCCTTTTTTGATGAATATTCAATTGGCCTTGCAATTTCTATCTTTTTTCAATGTTTTTTCTCTATGCTACTTAAATATGCACAATGAAGTATTGGAGTCATGTGTGTGCACAAGATTTTCCTATGTGCACTTCAGCAATTCGAAGTATACTTGAGAACAATGTCAAAATTATATTTTTGCAAATTCCACAATCCTTGGCACAACCAGTACTTGAGGATCTTTCAGAAGAAAGATTTTCATTAGTGATAATGAATATATTTTCTTCTTGATAAGCTGAGATAAAAAATAATACTAATGTCTAAATCCTCAGTATTATTTAGTTTCAAATTCTTATGATTTTTAATCTCCCCAAAAGTCTTAGGTGGTTCAGGGTTGGATGGGTTACAATTCCAGAAACAAAGTACATAAGTTATCCCTAGATGGTTTGGCTCAGTGGATAAAGCATCAGCCTGCAGACTAAAGGGTCCCAGGTTCGATTCTGGCCAAGGGCACATGCCCAGGTTGCAGGTATGATCCCCAGTAGGGGGTGTGCAGGAGGCAGCTGATCAATGATTCTCTCTCATCATTGATGTTTCTTTCTATCTGTCTCCCCCTCTCTCTTCCTCTCAATAAATTAAAAAAAAAATTTTTTAAAGTACACAGTTTAATATGGCTCATTGGGGGAGAAGTGGGACCAATTAGTGGATATTTTAAAATTGTCTATCAGGCAATAAAATAAACTATGAGACGATATAATCAAAGTCTCTGAGCTTTTCAAACAATAGCTAAAGGTATGCAGAAGAAGTAGAGAATGAGAGTATACAACTTCTACCTTTTCTCTCCTTTTGCATTTTCAAACATCCCTATTGCACCCAAATATTTAGAAAACTACTTGAGTATATTTTGATTTCTGTCCTGCCAACTGGTCTTGTAGTATCCTTTGAGATAATCAGAGATAATCTTGGTGTTTCCTAACCATTGTTGAAAGTCACTGGGCAAAAATAATTTAACTAAATAGAAGAAAATTAAGGTCCTTATCTTTAAAATCCACAAATCAAAGAAAACTCTTCTTTTGTCCTAAGAAGTGACTTTGACAATTGATGCAAAATTCTAGCTAGTTTTTAAATTATTGCTAAAAATGACCCAGTATGGCCCAGTTACACTCTTTTTTGTCTTGCTGTTTCTGCTTCCCAAAAGGGATAATACTTTCTTGACTCAGAGTTTTATTGTCACACATAGTAAAAGGAAATGCCAACAAACTCATGAAACAAGACAAAGAGAGAATTAGTTAACTTTATATCATGTGTGTTTAGTATGGTTTTATATCTGTAAATGCTCTTTATAATTGGGGTTCTTCCACTTTTAAAGTTGTTAGGTTAGAGGTTGCTTTAATGTGTGTTTCCCAGGAGGAAATCTTGATATGAGAATATCAGGGAAAGTGGCTTATTTGGAACTTGCAAGAAATATTGAAGGAATGTGATAAGTAAGACAAGGAAGGGAATGCAGTTAATAAAGAGGATATTATAAAGGGAGCAGCCACTGTGGGTGACTAGAGCTTAGATCTGCAGAAAACATTGGGGGATGGTATAAAACACATACCTCACATTTATTCCATAGGAGAGGCAAATGAGCTGGGGTCTTTCACCTCTGTCTCCAGTTTGTCATTGATTAGGGTTGGTTCTTAGGGAATGGGGGAGAGTGATATTAATGCATTGGTATTCCTAGCCTGCTGGGGTCTTGCCACAAGGGTTTTCTTCCCCTCATAAGAAAGCCTCTGACAAAAAATTTGGATACTCTTTGCAAGTTGGATACTCTTTGCAGGCATTAAAGTGGTAATGTCAAAGTGCAGAGTACCAATTGCATTTGCTACAAATGGTCTCCCTCGGTGTCTTTTAAATAAAGCTATTCCGATTCTACCTGTTCTTCCTACATGCTTGCATAAAACACCTTGTTTTCTCATTATTTCATTACATTTCAATTGCTTATTTATCTGTACACCTCATATTGTTCACCAATGAAACATTTGTTGCTCAACAAATATTACTGTAATAAATTAAAACAAAATAACTTCCTCAGAATCCAGAGTGGAGGATGGCTACCGGCAAGAAGGTAGGGAGGGAGAGTGTATGCGAGAGTGAGGGAGCGATAGAGGAGTGTGTGGATGTGTGTGGGGTGTGTGTGTGATCTAGGGACAGTTAGATCCTGCAGGTCTTCCAAGGGGCTGCCAAAATGGACAGTTTTAGATGGCAAAACCCCGTTGCCACTGTGGACACTCCAGGGGTGGCCAGCGTCAGCACAGAGACCACGCCAACTTGAAAAACATAACTTCTTGAGACTAGGATCCTAACCTCACCACCACCCAATCTGGTCTCAGACACAAACCTGGACCCTGAAGCCACTAGGGACAAAGACCTGCGACCACAGCTGCAGACCCATAGACACCAAGAATCCAGACATCCCGGCCACAGATTTCTGTAAGTCATAGAGCCCATCCCTCTTCCCAAAGGCTCGTTGCAGCGCCATAGGAACTGCTAGACCCGCCCCACACAAGCAGGCCTCCTACCCACACAGGGAGGCTCCAGCTCCACTGCCCAAATTTGAGCCTGGGCACGCGGACACAGGGAATCTGCTTCCCACAGAGCACACTCTCACGACCAGACCCCATGCCCACATAGGGCGGCAGTGCCACCTGACTTGATTCTGGGCAAGCACACATGGAAGTCTGTTTTTCACAGCACAGGAGTGGACCTCCTGCCGACACAGGGTGGCTGTGCAACCTGGTCCCCCAAGCATATCAGGGACCCTGATTATCTGCATGAGAGTCAGCACTGAACACCAGTGACTTGACTTTGTTTCTCATCATGTGCGCCTGGGATCCCTGATTCCCAGTACACACACACTAAGAGCCAGTGAATCCAACTCTCGGCACATGTGCACACAGGAAACCTACTAGACTTAATAAATGAATTTGGCAATGTAGCAGGATACAAAATTAACACCCAGAAGTCTATGGCTTTTTTATACACCAATAATGAACTCACAGAAAGTGAAATTAAAAAAGAAATCCCATTTACCATTGCAACAAAAAAAATTTAAGATACCTAGGAATAAACTTAACCAAGGCGACAAAGAACCTGTACTCAGAAAATTCCAGGACGCTGAAAAAAGAGATAGAGGAAGATATGAACAAATGGAATAATATACCATGTTCATGGATTGATAGAATCAACATCATTTGTTTATTTTCTCTTTAGTTTCCATTGCCCTAGGAGCTGTATCGGTAAAGATATTGCTCCTAGGGCAATGGAAACTAAAGAGAAAATAAACAAATGGGACTACATCAAAATAAAAAGCTTCTGCACAGCAAAAGAAACCATCAACAAAACAATAAGAAAGCCCACTGCATGGGAGAACATATTTGCCAATGTTATCTCCGATAGGGTTTAATCTCCAACATTTACAGGGAACTCATACAACTTAACAAAAGAACAATAAATAATCCAATCAAAAAATGGGCAAAGGACCTAAATAGACACTGTTTGAAATAGGATATTTAGAAAGCCAAGAGACATATGAAAACATGCTCAAAGTCACCAATCATCCTAGAGATGCAAATCAAAATGACAATGTGGTACCATCTCACACCTGTCAGAATGGCTATCATCAACACTGCAACAGCATGGATGGAACTGAAGAGCATTATGCTAAGTAAAATAAGCTAGTCGATGAAAGAAAAATGCCTCATGATCTCACTCATTTATGGATAATAAAGAACATTATAAACTGATGAACAAAAATAGATACAGAGGCAGAGAAGCATCAAACAGACTGTCAAACTACAGCAGGAACACTGGGAGGGTTTGGGTGGGGGGCGGGGAGGTAAGAGATCAACCGGAGGTCTTGTATACATGCATATAAGCATAACCAATGGACACAAGACACTGCGGGGAGGTGGTGAGGGCATGTGCTGAAGGGTAGCGGAGGCCAGGGGAAGATCAATGGAGGGGAAAAAGAAGGAGACATATGTACTACTATTTGTAATACTTTAAACAATAAAATAAAATTTAATTAAAAAAATCCAGAATGATGTTTTACAGTCATCCATTAATGATTTTTCCTATTTACCTCATGCTGATCTAGACTACTTGCATACTTCTGATTCATAGGCAAGAGTATTCTAGTATTGTAAACACAATTTACAACTATCTGTACTTAGAAGTTCTTTTTCAGTTACTCCCATTGATCCACCCCATTACCATCCTATATAATAAAAGGCTAATATTCAAATTGTCCCCTCCAGAGTTCAACCGACTGGGAGTTCGACTATTTGCTATGATGTGCACTGACCACCAGGGGGCGGTGTGGAATGAAGGAAGGCCCCAGCTGGCAGCCAGCAGCTGCCAGCCAGGGGAAGGAAGGCCCAGGCCGACAGCCAGAAGGCCCCGATTGGCCCTATTTGCCAGCCAGGCCTAGGATCCCTACCCATGCACAAATTTCATGCACTGGGCCTCTAGTTTAATTAGAAGTTTGAGTGAAGAAAATAAAATGCCATACACATGTCTTGGCAAACCCTCATTTTGAGGTAAGTGCCTTAAATACCAAAAACAAGGTAGGGCAATTACATGAGTAAATATGCGACTTTACCTAGAAATTCATTAAAATTTAAAAGGTTGGCTCCACAGAGAAATGGGAACAATAGCTTGGTAATAAAATTTTAAGTGAACAAAAATAATTCTTCCAGTTTGAGAGTGACCTAAGAATATGCATTCAGTAGAAGTGCTGACCAGTTGAGCTGTGGAGAAGTATACATGGAGGAGTAAGAGAGAATCTTCTATCAACTTTATGTCTCTTGCTTTCATTACTTACATTTCATACATATAATAAAACCAGAGGCCCGGAGCACAAATTCATGTGCAGGTATGGTCCTTAGGTCTGGCCTGCAATCGGGGCCATCTTCCCTAGCTGCCCATAGCCGGCCCGCCCCCCACCACTCCCCAGCCCCAGTTCCCCAGTCGCCATTGGGCGATCAGAGCCTGACGGTTGGGGAAGGGACCGAGAGGTTGGCCGTTCCCGCCCGCTCGCCAGCTGCACCCCTGCCGCAGGTCACCCTCTGTGTGTGGGATGACCGGTGGGGCAGGGGCCTTGGCCTGGTGCTGCCCATGTCCCCTGCCACCCACCTCCAGTTCTCCATTTGCCATCGGGCGATCGGAGCCTGCCAGCCAGGGAAAAGGACCCAGAGGTGGTCAGTGCATCTCATAGTGACTGGTTGAGCAGTCGTTCTGGTCATTCTACCGTTATGGTCAATTTGCATATTACCCTTTTATTGTATAGGATAGAGGCCCAGTGCATGGGTGGGGGCCAGCTGTCTTGCCCTGATAGGGTCCCTGGAGGGGGCATGGCTGGCCGGGGCAAGGGGCCATTGGTGATTTGCAGGCTGGCCACACCCCCAGATTGGGGTAGAGGTCCCCACTGGGGTGGGGGCCGGCCGGTGCAAGGGGCTGCGGTCGGTCATTCTGGTCTCTGGTCATTCCACCGTTTCAGTCGCTGGGCTTTTATTATATGGGATACTTTCAAATTAATGAGGTTTGAATAATATATTTTTGGGACTTTTGTTTTTTGTTTGTTCTTATACCTATGTTTTATGCTATTTGTTCAATGGCTTATATTATAAAACACATAATCTATGGTATATCAACCTCATAGCTACCATCCAAATATGTAGTGATAAAACACTTTAACTTTTTCTTAAAGAGGGCACATTCAAAGATATTTCTTCACACTTATTCCAAATGCATTTAAGTCCCTAGAGACATTGTGTGTGTTTGTGTGTATGCATGCACATATTATCCATCTACCATCTATCTATATATCTATCTATTTATCTATCTATAATCTATCTATCATTTATTTATCATCTATCTCTATGCAGAGATGGGGAAGAAGAAGGAGATATATTTGAGGAGAGTTGCTTTACACCTAGGGAAACAGGGATGATCTCTTCATGGCTTCTTCTACTCCCATGTCCGGTAAGGGCAAGGCATGCCTCTAACCTTTAACACTTGAAGCTCGCCAAGTCGGCAAGTTGGTAAGAAAGGCATGGGCTTTTCACCAATGCAAGGAGAAGGTTTTATAGCTTTGGATCTCTAGAGCGTCTAAGCGAAGTGGTGTATCAAGAAGAACGTTATTAGAAAATGGCCCCCTCAGATGCACTCCAGACCCTCTGAGCAGCCATTTCAAACCTTAGATTTAGAAAGCAATGAGTTAGTAAGCAGGAATTAATAAGATCCGACACTTTCTGTCATCACTATTTAATAAGTGACAGTATTTTACATACGTTTTTTCATCCTATCTAATAATAGAGTAATATGCAAATTAGGCGTCACTCCGAGACAAAAATGGCGGCCCCCATACCCACAAGATGGCGGCGCCCAGTCCCCTCAGCCCTGCTGCTGGAGTGTCTGGCCTGTACCACCAGCAAACAGAGCACTGAGAGCAGGGCATGGCTTCCTTAGTGCTGCAGCAGCGGGAAGCCGCCAGGCCCTGAGCACACAGAGCCTGCGGAGGAGCGGGGCCTGGGGTCTTCCTGGTGGTCGCTGTGGCCATCAGGAGGACGCCAGGCCCTGCACACATACACACACAGAGCCAGTGGAGGAGCGGGGCCTGGGGCCTTCCTGGTGGTCGCCATGGCGATCGGGAGGATGCCAGGCCCTGCGCACAAGTGCACACGGAGCCGGTAGAGGAGCAGGGCCTGGGGTCTTCCTGGTGGTCGCTGTGGCCATCAGGAGGATGCCAGGCCCTGCACACATACGCACACAGAGCCAGTGGAGGAGCGGGGCCTGGGGCCTTCCTGGTGGTCGCCATGGTGATCGGGAGGATGCCAGGCCCTGCGCACAAGTGCACACAGAGCCAGTGGAGGAGCAGGGCCTGGGGCCTTCCTGGTGGTCGCTATGGCCATCGGGAGGACGCCAGGCCCTGCGCACATGTGCACACGGAGCCAGTGGAGGAGCGGGGCCTGGGGCCTTCCTGATGGTCGCCGTGGCGATCGGGAGGACGCCAGGCCCTGAGCACATGCGCACACAGAGCCAGCAGAGGAGCAGGGCCTGGGGCCTTCCTGGTGGTCGCCGTGGCGATCGGGAGGACGCCAGGCCCTGCGTACATGGAGCCGGTGGGCGATAGGGAAGACTCCAGTGCCAGCAGAGCAGGGCATGGCGGCTTCCCGATCTCTGTAGCCGGGAAGCCGCCAGGCCCTGCATGCCGGGCATGGCAGCTTCCTTAGTGGGGCAGTGGCAGGGAAGTCCCCAGACATGGCAGACAGAGCTCAGACAGCAGGGCTTGGGGGCTTCCTTAGTGGGCAGTGGCGGTGGTAACACCCCCAGGCCCCGCAGACAGAGCCTGGACAACAGGGCATGGGGGCTTCCTTAGTGTGTCCGTGTCTAGGAAACCCCTAGGCCCAGCAGACAGAGCACACTGCAGGGCATTGGAGCTTCCTTCACATGGCACATGGCGGCAGCAGGCAGAGAGCAACAGCAGGGCATGGGGGCTTCATCTCCATGGCTGCAGGGAAACCTCCAGGCCCTGCAGAGAGCAGAGAACCATGAGGAGTGGGCCTAAGCCATCAGTAGGATATCCGCTGAGAGTTCCTGGATTGTAGAGGGTGCAGGTTGGGCTGAGGGACCCCCCGTGCACGAATTTCGTGTGCCGGGCCTCTAGTTAAATGATAATAAGTGTAAGCATAGGTATATTATGATCATCCATATTCTAAGAGGGTAAGTTTTGAAAACTGAAGTAACTTGCCCAAGGTCCATAGCTCTCAAAGGTTAGAATACACGCACACATGTGCACACACACACACACACACACACATGCCCACACAGACCAAATTTGAATGTTTTCTTTTAAAAACAAAATACTATAAACATTTTTAGGTAAAAACTATAGCATCTAAACACTGCAGTTGTAATCACTTGCACTTTTGTAGTCTCTATCTCTGTAGCAAATTTGTAAAAGTCAATAAAAATGTTATGATTCTTTTAAAAGAATTTTTAATTTATTTTTAAAGCATTCTCATAGCAATCTGTTTTTACTTCTAATCTGTTAATCATGCCATTACGTATTTCATTATAATTGCCAACATGTTTCTATTCTATGTGAGACACCCTCCTGAAATCAGTTTTGTTTTTTTATTACTGTTTTTTTTCTCCTCAGAGTAACTTTCAAATAGAAAGTATTCAATAATTATTACATTTGTGTACACTAGCAATATATTAAATATTATTTTATTATATGTAGTTATATGTCACATGCAATTATATATACAACAATGATAATATATACTTCAAATTTGGTCAAAATTGTTCTTTGGAAAACATACAAAAATATATTTTATCAGATATTAAAAAGGTCTTACTATGTTAAAGAAGAAAATGTATAATCCAGTGTGGAGAAATAAGTCAGGTCCTCAAATATCTGGTGTACATATATATATAAAAAGGTAAGGTAAAGTTTCAAATTAAGGGCTCCTTTTACCAGGTAAGTTAGAGTTCAGTTCAAACATGAAGACACATGTGGGAAAAGGCAATGTCTGCAAGTATCTGATTTATAATCACATCAATTACTTTGTTACTTAGATAACTTTTATTTCATCTGGCCCAAATTGGTTATAATTGGAAAAGTGATAAATTCTGTTCCATTTTGTTTATGCCTTCTCTCTTTTCACAGTGATAACTGTGGGCTGCAAATACAAGTGTAAACATATACAGATACTATAATGAGTTAAATTAAAAACATTCTCATGAACCAATTTTGCTTGCACAAAGCAAACATGCATTTTAATTGTCATTCATAATATTGAGATTTTGCAAACCTAAAAAACAAATCTTTCCCATTGAAAACCTTTACAGGGATAAAATAAAGATTTACCATTCCAAATGTCAGTGTGCCAATAGCAGATTTATAGAACATCCTGAACTTGACTAAGAAGGAAGAAATCAAAATCCAATTTATATAATCCTTTGATAACTATTCCAGAGCCTTCCCAGGCACTGCAGCTTATTAGCAGGTGTTAGATTACCCCAGCCAGCTGTCAATACCTGCTGTCACCACTATAGATGCAAATTTTACACAGAGATACAGCAAATATATTCCCCTGATATCCTTCACCACTACATTTTCAAGTTAAAAACTGTAGACTCTGCTGACCTATCATCTTCATGCTGATTCATTATTCAAAATAGAGATATATAAGATGCATAATTTTTAAAACTTACATTTTCCCTATCAATAGTTATTGTTGATAAAAAATGAAAAACGTTCACTTTAACATAGTTAGAAATATGAACATTGTCATGTAAGCAAAAACTTTTACTGAGTTTTCCACAAGTTAAATTATGGGGGGAAATTTCCATGAAATTACACTTATTTCCAGAATGCAGTTTCCTCTTTTTATTTATACTGTTCTTTGATTTCTGTGTCATTTACAAGATCACAAGTCAGCACTCTTTTAGGCTGAGGCAAAACTCAGAAACTTTGAAATTTGAGATGGATGGTTCAGTTGAGGCTGAGGGTCAGTAGTAAGTTGCAAAAACCTGTGGTTTTGTTGGCTAAATATGGCTCACTTGGTTTTGTAAACATGGGAAAGCTTAGTTTCCCAATCTGGAGGTTATAGGCCAAGTATATGGTGAGAGGTGAAAGGAAGAACTTAACAGAGAGACAAAAATAGAAATGCTGACATGAGCTCTCCAAATGTTTCAGGATGTTTTCTAAACTACGTGTGAAACCTGGGAGGATGCTGAAAAAATAGAAGCCTTGGGAGATTTGAGACCTGGCTTTGACTTTGTAGGTGTCTCTCAAATCACACATAGCTTAGTTTGCTAAAGGCAGAAGCATGATGCACTTGAGGTGTATGAGCACAACATCCACATAACTCATTGGCTGATTACTAAACGATGAAGACATAGGTATTAGTCCTCCTGTCCCCCCGCCCCCAACCAAAAAGAGAGAGAGAGAGAGAGAGAGAGAGAGAGAGAGAGAGAGAGAGAGAGAGAGAAAAGCTACACAGAGATAACTACAGCTGAATGCCATGCGGAAGCGAAGTCTGGTTATGAGTCGGGTTGTTTGCCTGAGCAGGATTCAAGGGTGATTTCTTTCCCGGCTTCTTGTCCAGATGGATTGGAAGAATAAAGCCATGGACAAAAGATGGTAGATGAAAAGGGTGTAAATTTATTGGAAGCAGATACGGACTCCCATGTAGGGAGGGGGTTCCCAAGGGGTAACCCACTAAGCTCTTTATTGCTAAGGTTTATAAAGGCTGTAGTTCTTTGTTTCTTGATACTCACTTCTCATTGCTCACTCTTTTTGCAGAATATCAGCTTCAAAGCTCAAACCCCACGTGGTGGCCCCCTCTTTCTCTTCCCCTTCAGTGGTAGAATTCCCTATCTCCTGTGAAAATCTGTTTTCCTCTTTTCTTCCATTTGTCGGCATTTCTCTATCCTCTGTGAAAGTTTGTTTCCTGTTTCTCCCTATACCCTGTGACTTTTCCCTATCTTCTGTGAATGGATGTCTTCCTCTCTCCTATCCTGTGGCACTTTTTTTTTTCTTTCTCTGTGAAAGTATGCCTTCTGGCAGCTCCAAGCCCTCCCTATGCCTTCCGCCCCCATGGACCCCCTTTATTCCTAAAACTCCCTAAATCTGCCTACTTTATCCCTAAAATTCCTTTCAGTGATATAATTTAATTCCTGAAAAAGATATTAAAAGAGTGAAAACACTCAGAATAATAACACAGAACCCAGAGTTAGTATAACATATCATTTAAAAATGTTAGGACTTAAGCAAAATTCCTAGCTATGCAAAGAAAGTGATGTGGCATTTCTTCAGGAGAGAAAAACAAATAAACAAAATAAAACCTTAGTGGACATACAGAAGGCCAAGAGACATATGAAAAAATGCTCAATGCCACTAATCATCAAAGAGATGCAAATTTAAATGGCAAAGAGGTATCACCTCACACCTGTCAGAATAGTTGTCATCAACAAATCAACAAATGACAAGTGCTGAAGAGAAAAGGGAACCCTCCTGCCCTGCTGGTGGGAATGCAGACTGGTGCAGCCACTGTGGAAAACAGTATGGAGTTTCCTCAAAAAGTTAAAAATGGAACTGCCATTTTACCTAGTGATCCCACTTCTAGGAATATATTCTAAGAAACCTGAAACACCAATCAGAAAGGACATATTCACCCCTACGTTCATAACAGCACAGTTTATAGTAGCTAAGATTTGGAAACAGCCTAAGTTCCCATAACCTTATGAGTGGATAGAAAAGCTGTGGTACATTTACCCAATGGAATACTATGCAGCCGTAAAAAAGAAGGAACTCTTTCCATTTCCAACAGCATTGATGGACCTGGAAAGTATTATGCTAAGTGAAATTAGAACATGGAACAGACTGATGAATTTCAGAGGAAAGGCAGGAGAGGGAATGTGTGAGTGGGGAGTGATTAACTAGGGAAATTATATGAATATATGCATAGCCCATGGATACAGAAAATAGTGTGGTGATGGCCTGGGAGGGGCAGTTATGGGTGGAGGGTGTCAATGGAAAAAATAAACAATCAAACAAAGGGAATATCTGTAATACTTTCAGCAATAAAGATGAATTTTTAAAAAATGAAACATAACTCAAAATGGTCCCATCTCTCCCTATATTGTAATTAGTAAATGAAAACTTCAAAACAACTATTATAAATAAAGAAAATAATTAAAGAAAATATACTCAAGTATTTCAAGGAAATATAATAACAATGAGACTACATAGAGGGACACTATGGAAAATAGAGATGAAAATGGAAAATACATACAGAACCAAGTGGAACTCATAGAGATGAAAATTAAAATAACAAAAATAAAAAATTAGTAGCGGACCTCATTCACAGATATGAGATGGGATATGGAAAAATATGAACTTAAAGATAAATAAATGGAAATTATCCATTCCAAAGAACAGAGAGAACAAAGATTGAAAGAAAATGAATAGCACCTCAGAGTATTTTAAAATATATGTAATAAATGTCACAGAAAAAGAGTAAAGAAAGAAAGGGGAAGACAAAAATGAAGAAATAATAATGAGCCCAAATTATTTCTCACAGTTAATTAAAACCTCTAAGTTATATACTTACACTCAGACACATAGTAATCAAACTGCTGAAATTAAAAAAAAACAAAAAACAATGAAAAAGTCAAGTAGTAAGAAAAAAATGGCTGATAACATACAGGGAAAAATGGAAACATCATTAGAAATAATAAGGGCTGGTAAGGCCTAACATTAAATACTCAACATGCTGATTGTTAAGGAATAAATAAAACTATCTCCCTTGGCAGACAAAATAATCTTGTATGTAAAAAATCAAAACAAATCTACAGAAAAGTTATCAGGACCAATAATAAGTTAGGCAAGGTTGCAGAATAGAGTGATACCCCTAAATCAATTGTATTTCTGCATACTAGCAAAATAAGTGTGATCATGAACTTAAAAATAGCTCCATTTAAAATAATACCAAAAGAGAATAAAATATTTATGAATATATTTAATGAAAGTAGAGCAAGGCCTGTATACTGGGAAGTATAAAACCTTGCCAACAGAATTTAAAGGCAAATAATTAGATACATACACATATTCCAATTCATGAATAGGTGATACAATATATTAATAATTAAATTCTTCCCAAGTTGACCTATAGATTTAACACAAACCCTAATAAAATTCCAGTAGACTTTTGGGGGGTAGAAATTTAAAAGCTAATCTTAAAACTTATACAGAAACATAAAGACCCGAAGATAACCAAAATCAAAAGAGTTTAGTGCTGGCATAAAAATAGACATATAGTTCAATGGAACAGAGGAAAGAGTGCAAAAGTGTCCCTCACACAAAGTGTCAATTGATTTTGGGTAAAGTGCTATAGTAATTAAGTGAGGAAAGATTATTCTTTTCAACATGGTATAGTAGTATTGATATATTCTTAAGAAAAAAATCACCATCAATCCCTCCCTTACACCATACAAATAATTAAGTGAAAGTCAATTATAGATTTAAATGTAAGAAATAGAAGTATGAAATTTCTTGTGGTGAATATAGAAAAAAAAATCTTTATGACCTTGTTATAGGCAAAGGTTTCTTAAGTATGACACAAAAAGCACAAACATTTTTTAATGGCTGAGAATATTTTACTGAAATTAAAACATCCTTTAATATGAATAAATAAGCAATAACCTGGAAGAAAATAATTACAAAAACTATATGTTAAATATCCAAAGTATATAAAGAATGCTTGAAACTCAAAAATAAGTATTTAAAAATTCTCATCAAAATGTACAAAATATTTTTAATAAACAATCCCTCTCCCCTCCAAAAAAAAAAAAAAAAAAAAAGATTATTGAAGAGCAAGAAGGATATGGAAAAATGGCCAACAACCCTTAGAGAAACACAAATTACAATAACAATAAGACTTGCTGGTGGGAACTTGGCATAGCCATTTGAAATAACAATATGTGGTGTTTTTTTTTTTTTAAAAGCTAAGCATATACTTAACCATGTAATTCAGACACACCCCTCTTCAAAGTCTACTCCAGAGAAATGAAAATATATATCCACGAATTATTTTATACAAATTAATATCAGCATTATTTATAACAACAAAAAGTTAGAAACAACCCAAGCATCCAACAGCTGGTAGATTGATAAGCAATATGTGATATATTATATAATAAAGATGTAATATGCAAATGGTTCTTACGTCGTGAAGTGTAATGACTGACCTTGTAACGACCAGATCACGAATCAGCAGGATAGTGGGGCAGCGAGCTACAAGCGGGCGGCAGAGAGCTATAGGAGGGGTCAGGGCAGCACGCTATGAGGGGGAGCGGGGGGAGCTACAGGAGGGCAGGGTAGTGGGTGGAGAGCTACTGGAGGCAGCAGTGAGCTACTGGTGAGCTAATGGCGCACGGATTAGTGCACAGGGCTAGTAGTATATACACTGAGTGGCCAGATTATTATGATCTCTGAACGTAGTGTGTGTATGTATATATATATATATACTGGAGGCCCGTTGCACGAAGAGATTTGGGCAATAGGCCTTCCTTCCCTTGGCTTCCAGCACCAGTTTTCCTCTGGCACCCGGGACCCAGGTCTTCGCTTCAGCCAGAGTCTGCCTTCTTCGTCTTTGCTGCAGACTCAGGCCGGAGTCTGCCATCTTCATCTTCACTGCAGACTCTGGCCAGTTCGTCTTCGCTGCTTCGCTGCAGACTCCGGCCAGACTCTGTCATCTTTGTCTTTGCTGCAGACTTTAGAGTCTGCAGTCTTGTCTTTGCTGCAGCACTCTGCTCCTGTAGCTCCCTTCGCCCCCTGCCCTTCTTCTCATAGCGGGTGTCCTGCCCCGTCTGGCCACTCCACGCCTGGAGAAGCTGGGTGGCTGCTATCTTTGGCCTTCTAATTTGCATACTCACTCTGATTGGCTGTGGGTGTAGTGGAGGTATGGTCAATTTACATGTTTGTCTATTATTAGGTAATATATATATATTAGAGGCCCAGTGCATGAATTTGTGCATTGGTTGGGTCCAGCCAGCCTGGCCAGTGGTAGGGGACATGGGAGGTTGGCCAGCCTGCCTGCTGGTCAAACTCCTGGTTGAGGGGACAATTTGCATATTAGACTTTTATTATATAGGATATACGCTGAGTGGCCATATTATTATGCATGCAGAGATCATAATAATCTGGCCACTCAGTGTATATAAAAGCCTAAGCAACCATTACAACCGAACAACCAGAACAACCTGGAATGACCAGTTGACCAGTCACTATGACAAGCACTGACCACCAGGGGCCAGATGCTCAATGCAGGAGCTGCCCCCTGGTGGTCAGTGCGCTCCCACAGCCAACCTCCCGTGGCTGGCCAACCTCCCCATGACCCCTCCCCAAGGCCAGCTGGCCCTGATTGCCCTGATTGGAACCTCCCACAGCTCCTCCTCCCCAAGCTGGCCAACCTCCCACAGCCCCTACCCCGGCTGGCTGGCCCTGATTGCCCTGATTGGAACCTCCTATAGCCTTTCACCCCCAGCTGGCTGGCCAACCTCCCAAGGCCCCTAGCCCCTAGCGGTCCCCATCCCTCCCCCGCCGGCCAGCCCCAATCGGCCCTGATCGGGACTGGGTGAGATGCCCCCATCAGTCCCGATCGGAGGCCAGGCCAAGAGACCCCATCTGTGCATGAATTCATGCACCAGGCCTCTAGAATAACATAATTGAGTACATAATTCAGCAA
The DNA here is from genome assembly GCA_025583905.1 of Ia io. Lineage (NCBI taxonomy): Eukaryota > Metazoa > Chordata > Mammalia > Chiroptera > Vespertilionidae > Ia > Ia io. The sequence goes on along the minus strand of JAJQQW010000007.1, from coordinate 40,760,195 downwards.
AAAAGAAGGAACTACTAATACATGCCATAACAGTTCAATCTTAAAAATATCATGCCATATGAAAGAAGACAGATACAGAAAACTACATATTATATGATTTCATTAATATGAATTTCCTGGGAAAGGAAAAAATAAACATACAGAATCTAATATATGGTGTTTGGGGCTAGGTGTGGGAGTGGGGATTTTCTGCAAAGAGCACAAAGGGATTTGGGGGGTATTATAGGGTCCTTAACCTGCATTGTTATGATGGCTACACACTATACATATTTACTAAAATCAGTAAAATAGATGAATTTTATGGTATGTAATTTATACCTTAACAAAACCATTAAAAATTCTTTATTAAAAATAAGAAAGAAAATAAAATTGAAGAAATTAAGGTTTGGGGTTCTGATTACACTAGTCTATTAAATTGATTTATGTACATACAATTTCACATTTATTGGTTGTCTACAATGTTCCAGATTCCTTGGGGACATAAAAAATAAAATCTGCCCTCAAATCACAATAATGACTGAGATAAAACTGAATAACTGTGAGGAAAAATATAAGACAAAAAGTTAAAGTTGAGCTATGAATTGTTATGAAAATTAAGAATTAATTAATTTTAACTGAGGATTCTACAGAATACATAAGAAAGGAGAATATGGTAAGCTGGTTGTTGAAAAAAATTATAGGGAGCGAGGGAAGGAGGAGGCGGGGGGGGGCGGGGAGGCGGGGAACTTGATTGGCCCTGATCACAGGCCAGGCCTAGGGACCCTACCCGCGCACGGATTTTGTGCATTGGGCCTCTAGCATAATAATAATAGTAGGTCCAGGTTTTGTTGTACTTCTAATGTATATAATTTTGGAGACCCTTTGAAGTAAATGAACGCAAATTTATAAAACCTTTTCAATAACGCAAATCTTAACTGAAAGTGGTGTTAACTGGTTGGAGTCAAATATCTAACTGGGGCGAATTTTACAAAAACGTGTGAACATATTTCTAGGGCCCTTGAAAGAAACCAGTACAAATGAGGGGCTCCCAAGCTTCATCTTTAGTAGCTGCAGTGCACATCTTCCATGACCTGCAAGCAGTTTGAAATGCACTTCTAGGCCTAAAGACTCCTACAGATGACAATTTGGACGTTCTCCAGTTAAAGGTCAGCAAGGAAGTCATGAGACTGGAGGCAGGCGATGCCAGGGAAAGGAAGAGATTGTTCACAACTGAGCAGGGCCTCTAACAAGGCACAGCAGAATTGGCCAATAGCATTATTAAAGGAGCCGTGGTGTTGAACAATATAGGAAAGGCGGTATAGGAAACATGGCAGCAAGAAGGAATTCGTGCTTGCTGTGGTGATTTTGAAATAACATGAGTGACAGAAGGATAAGGATAGATAAACCGAATTCAAAGTTCTAAGCAAAATTTCTTCTACAAAATTATTAGCCAATTGCTGGAATTTAACTGTGGCTCTTCTCTGTTTATCAGGCTTTCTGTAACATAAATTATTTATCAGAAAGTATACATATTATCACTTAGGAATAAACCTGCTGTGATTTTTGGTAGCACAGAGACTATTCCCCATGTACATTATTCACTTAGTATTTCACCATGCATGAGTCCCTCAGGATTATTCAGGTAAGGGAATGACTATGCAGATGCAGCTTGCTTGACATATTCTTTCCTATTATTCTCAGCCTCCCCTATTATATAGTCCTAGCCCGAAATATCTTTCTATTCCTGGATCACTCATGCAATCTTTTATTTAAAATAATTTATGGAATTCTTTTTTAACATACACATCAGTATTACACCAAAAGCTGGCAGGTTTGATTCCCAGGCAGGGCAAGTGTGGGAGGCAACTGATTGACTCTCTCTCTCTCTCTCTCTTCCTACCTTCTTTCCTCAATTTAAAAAAAAACAGTACATTTGGAATGGATTCAACTTTTCCAAACTTCTGGAATGTGAAAACAAATCTACACTAATAGAAATCAGATCCATGTTTGCCTAGAGACAGAGGAATTAGGGAGGGAGAAATAAATAACAAAGAGTCTTAAGGAAACTTATGGGTGATCCTATATTCATTATCTCAATTGCAGTGATTATTTTAAATATATATATATATATATATATATATATATATATATATATATATATATATATGTGTGTGTGTGTGTGTGTATTTAAAAATTTTTTAAATGTATATTTTAATAATGTGCACTTCAATGTACAACAATAATAGCTTAAGAAACCTGTGAAGAAGGTGGACAATGAGAACATGGAAGATGAGGAGGATGACAAGATACTATTGCAGATGCTACAATTACTATATCACTGGTTTTAATAATTTAAAAAAAATATTGTCATCCATGTAATCTTTCTAATATAGATAGCCTGAGACTTACAAACCACACTACCTAAAGTTAACAATACAGTCCTAAAATGTCCACAAGGCTGAAATATCATGATTTATAAACAGAGCACGATCAATTGCAAATGACTGGTTAAATTTTAAGGGCTATGTAGATGTGGTTTGGGTCCCGGATAAGGATAGAAACTACAGTATTAATGTTACATGGTTTTATAAAACACCTGTATTTGTATTATATTTCATCCTACTAGTATATGAATTAAAGTGTATTATAATTGCTACTATTAACATTTTGGTAGCAAGAAGGAATATATGTTACAATAAATGTCTTGGCTAGTATTATTTAACTTTGGCTTTTATCTTCTTATTCTAAATCCCATACTCATTTCACCATAAAATTCTGTGCATGTGCATTAGGAACAATAAATGCATCCATAATGCTCAATGCAAATTTTAGTAATAAGACACTAGGTCAGGAATGGCTAGTGTGAGGACAGAATAAAAGGATGTTACATATTGCTTCCTAGAGAAAGTGAGTGTTGAACCAAATCTTGAAGGGATAAACTAGAATAGATTTATTAATAGAAATTGCACAGTGCCTGGATCATTAAACAGTATCTCAAAGATATTTCAGTAGTCAAAGATCCTATTAGCAAAGTCACGGGATGGAAAAGAAGAATATTTAAAATGTCTGTGGAGGTTCTAGTAAGAAGCCTGGACAACATTAAAGGGAACTGCTAAGTGGGACTGTAGACCGCCTTAGAGATCTGGGGAAGTGAGGCTTAGGGGAAGGTTCATAAAAGAAGTTTCAGAAATACATGTATTGCCCTTTAAATAGAGTTAGGGTGGGCTAGGGGTTAATAGCCTAAATACTGTAGCTAGACTACCTACAGGTCACATCACATCTTAATATATAAAAACCCTGGGTTGTAACAACCAGTAACGACCAAGGCTCAACCAACCGGAAGACAAGTGCGGTGCCCTAGCACTGACTGCTGAGGGGGCTGTGAATCAGGGCCTGAGAGAGGCCTGAAGAGAGAAGCAGGGACTGACGTTGCCTCTGTGGCAGCTTTTGATCAGCACTTGTTTCTCTCTTTCTCTCCCAGTCTGGCAGCACCTCCATTTCTCTCCAAGCCTCCACCAGGGCTGCTGATCAGCCCCGCCTTTCTGATCAGGCCCTGTTGATAGGCCCAGAGACACTGACTGGCATAGGAACCAACCAATTAAAACCAAATGTGGGTGCTGTGAAGAACCAATGGTTGCCTAGGAGGCGGAGCTTATGACGCTGACTGGCATAGAAACCGACCAATCAGAACCAAATTGGCCAGCGGGGGAGGGCAGTTGGGGGCAACCAGGCCGGCAGGGGAGAGCAGTTAGGGGTGATCAGGCTGTCAGGCAGAGGCAGTTGGGAGCAATCAGGCAGGCAGGCAGGTGAGCAGTTAGGAGCCAGTGGTCCCAGATTATGAGAGGGATGTCTGACTGCCGGTTTAGGCCTGATAAACCGGCAGTCGGACATCCCCCATGGGGTCCTCAATTGGAGAGGGTGCAGGCTGGGCTGAGGGAACCCACCTTCCATGCCCAAATTTTGTGCACTGGGCCTCTAGTCTATCTATAATAATAAAAGCATAATATACTAATTAGACCGGACATCCTTCTGGACAACCTTCCAGACGAAGCCAGGGCTGCAAGAGAAGCCCGGGTCCTGGGTACCTGCCAGCAGCTGGAGGGAAGCCTGAGTTCTAGGTGCTGGAGAGAAGCTGGTGCTGGCAGCCAGGGGAAGGAAGGCCTACTCTTGCATGAATTTCATGCATCGGGCCTCTAGTATATATATACAAAAGGCTAATATGCAAAGTGTCCCCTTGGGAGTTTGACTGGGAGACCGGGAGTTCGATCGCTCACTATGGTGTGCGCTGACCACCAGGGGGCGGCGTGGAATGAAGGAAGGCCCCGGCCAGCAGCTGGAAGGCCCTGATCGGCCCTGATCACCGGCCAGGCCTAGGAACCCTAGTTTTGTAATAACCGCTGCTGTAACAGTGGACAATTCTGTGACTTATCCACATCTCAGTTTCTTCACAGTGAAATGGGAGCAGTGACAATACGTTTTCATTTTAAGGATTAAAGCTGTCATTACCTACAATGCATACAAAGCCATGACTGAGATGGTTAGCATCATAATGACTTACATTTACAAACTTGAAAGAAAGGGAGGATCTGGAATGTCTGATGAAATGATTGTACAAAATAAGTTGTAATTAAATTGTTTGACACATCAATATTAGAGCTTTCTTTTGTTTAAGGTGTTGTTAGTAAATACTGGCTTCTCTAAAATCATTTCATTTGTGGGTTCTTTTGAACCCTAAAGGGGTTACTGGCATTGCTTGCACTTCCGGCACCCATCACTGTATGGAAGTACCTATTACTGCTGCCAGACTGGTTTCAAAGCAAAATAGAATTTTTCATTAATGGCTCTGTAATTTACTATGCCTAAGGTGTAAAAGTTAGTGGTGTATAGCAGTGCCTTTAGAGGTGTTTTATAATTTAATTGGCCTTTTCCTCTCTCTCTTTCTTTGTTAAATTCATTGCAGATTAAGTTGGCATTATGATTTCCATGGAACAAGAGAGTTTTCTTCAAAACATGTCACAGCTGCCTGGGAAAGCTGGTAATAAGAAGCTGCTAATGAGGGCCTGTTAATAAGCAGCTTAAAGGTATCTCTGACCCTACCAGGAACTTCTCCAGCCCCCCATCCAACCTGGACACATCAAAGAGAAAGAATACAGAATAGAAATGCCTATTGATTATTACCTGCATTTTTGTTGTGGGGATCTTTTGTTGTGCACAGTGTGAGAAACTTAATATGTACAAAAGAAGGGAAATAGCTTAAGGGAAATGAAATGTGAGTCCTATTATTAATAGGATGTCTCTATGTTACCTCATGGGCTGAATGAGCTAACATAAGTAATGCTTTATTCTTTTCTTTTAGCAGAAACCTCACTTTGGTAAACTTTGCTTACGGGGGATGCATCCTGACTAAAGTCATGTCGATAATAGCTTGATGATACATTTCCCTAGATGGGGTCCGAAGGATAAAAACACTCCAGTAAATTGACTGTTCAGTGAACATTAGTTACATTGTGGCCCAATATTTTCATTCCAAAAACAAGGAAATCATGTGTTTGCCCATTCCTAGTTTTGTATTTTGGGTAAAAGTCCAGACGTCTTTTGACAAACAAGGGTTTATATGAACAATGTCCCTTAGAATCAAGCCATCACATACTTCTGATTTCTATGACCAGAAAGATGCTCACATGACAACTAAGTTAATTAGAAAGAGTGACTGCTTGAAGAGGGAAAGGATTTTTCCTCTTACTACTGGAAAAAATGTAAGAGGTTTGGTGCTTCTGCAGCCACCTTGCAACAATGAGAAAAGAGCATGTGTGAGTATTGCATCAACGTGAAGGAATATTAGCAAAACCTTTTCCTTAACTAAGTTTGCTGCTTTTCATATTTCCTATGAGCACTTGCAACAAGGAGGATGTTGATATTTGGCAAAATATGGACTACCTGAAAAAATAAAATTATCTTCAACCATTCACTGCCTTAACAAAAAGAAAAAAAGTTACTTAACTGCATTTTGGGGGTACTAAATTGTAAGACTCATATTTTTCTTTGTTGTTGAAAAGCAACCACGTATTATAATTTTAGTTATAGGTATTACTGAAGTTTAACAATCATATTGTTGTTAGCAGACATATTTGCAGTGGGGTGTTTTTGTTGCTGTTATTATTAGTTATTAATTTGTAAATATTACCTTTTCTGCTCAGTTCATTTCTGGACGTGTTGTGAACAGAGGAACCAAGTATATAAGATATAATAAATATCCTGTAAATTGAAAACCAATTGTCATCTCTTTGTGATCTTTTAAAATCTAGATCTCAAGCCACTAAATTTGAAAGAGTGAGAAGCTTAAAAATATAAATTGGTTATTTTTAGCTAGGTTTTCAGAGAAAATGACAGTGAATTCAACTACATATATGTCACACAGTAATTGAATGTGTTACCACTAAACTATTTTTTATTATTTTTGAAATGTATTTCTTTATATATGCTCCCTGTGGTTTATCAGTCTAAATATCAGTTTAATAAAAATCTGAATTATAAATATGTTAAGTGAATGATACAACAATGCCTATACTGTCTTTTTAAAAGTTAATTAGTGAATTCCAATTCCAGAAATGGCAAAGTAGCTCACATTGGAATAACCAGCCCAAAGATAACAATTATACACTCTGGTGGTAGGAGGAACATTTATAAGAACACAATAGAGAGCTATTCAAATCAGTATTCAATTTCAAGGGTTTCAATCCTTATAACGTAAGTTAACTGGATGAGATCCAAAGTCTAGGTATCTTTGCCTCAGTCCATGCAAGTATGGAGGCTACAACTCAAGCAAAAAGTATGGGTTCTATCAGCTTGGGGATTCATCAGACATAATTTTAGGCAATCAGAGTGGTTGGGAGTTAAAGAGGTAAATCTCAGAAAAGATAAAGTCAAAGCATGGCCTGCCTTCCCCGCCCGCTGCCCCCCGCCCCCCATAGTATTTAAACTCTTTTAAAGCAATGACTTTCCTCTGAACTGCACAAGCATGTAGGCCATTCCAAAGAGCCAAGTGGAAAATCCTACCTAATAATAGACAAATATGCAAATTGACCATACCTCTGACACACCCACAAGCCACGCCCACAAGCCACGCCCACCATCCAATCAGAGCGAGCATGCAAATTAACCCAAACCAAGATGGCTACAGCTACAGAGAGCAAGGTTTCCTAGGTAACAGAAGAAGCCAAGCTTTCCGCCTGCCATTGCCAGGCCTAAGCCTCCACTCAAGCTACAAAGTTTCCATTATAGAAGGTAAACAAATTCAAACAAATGGCGGCAGAATGGAGCTTGAGAGAGCAGGCCAGGGTTACCACCGGCAACAGGGGAAGCAAAGCTTTCTGCACACCCTGGCCGGGCCCACCTGCTTAAGGCAACAAAGTTTCAATTATAACTCCAACAGAAATGGCTGCCTGCCGAGGAGGGAGCCCCAGGCTTGGCTCCGCTCCAGGCCACAAAGTTTCAATTGTAGAAGGAAAATAAATTCAAGATACCAGGGCCTCCGCTTGGGTTTCCAGGGGGTGTGGCCAGCCTGCAAACCACCACAGGCCCCTCTCTCAGACCACTCCACACCCCAAGGGAACCCCCATCCTGATCCGGGACACCCTTCAGGGCAAACCAGCTGGCCCCCACCCCTGTACCAGGCCTCTATCCTATCTAATAAAAGAGTAATATGCATATTGCTCATCACTGCAACACATAATATAGCTGCCCCCATGTGGTCAAAGACCCTGCCCCCATGTGGACACAAGATGGCCACCACAAGATGGCCAGCAGGAGAGGGCAGTTGGGAGGCACCTGGCCTGCAAGGGAGGGCAGTTGAGAAGGACCAGGCCTGCAAGGGAGGGCAGTTGGAGGTGATCAACCCTGCAGGAGAGGGCAGTTAGGGGTGACCAGGCTGGCAGAGGAGGGAAGTTGGGGGCAAACAGGCTGGCAGCAGAGTGGTTAGGGGGTGATCAGGCTGGCAGGCAGAAGCGGTTAGGTGCAATCAGGAAGGCAGGCAGGCAAGCAGTTGGGAGCCAGCAATCCTGGGTTGTGAGAGGGCAGTCGGACATCCCTTGAGGGGTCCCATATTGGAGAGGATACAGGCTGGGCTGAGGGACAACGCCCCTCCGTGCATGAATTTTGTGCATCGGGCCTCTAGTAAAAAAATAAAACAAAATTTGGGGAAGAGATTTCAGCTTCTCCCCAAAAGAGGGGGCAGAATTTGGAGTTTAAGTCCTGTCAAGTTACAAGTACTTACTAAAAACCTTGAGTTTTCCAAAAGTCTGCTCTAGTAAAGTATAAAATAAAACTTCCACAATTTCAAGATAAATTGCCAGTGACTTAATTGTCTGCTTAAGCAAAGTTGCAGAATTGAACCCTTATCAGAACATAATAGAATCCAGGAAATCTACAAATATTATTTACAATGTCCAGCATACAACATAAATTTATACAATGTGATAATAAATAAGATATTGTGACCAACTGTTCAGAAAAAATATATACCAGAAAGGGTGAAATGATAATCCAGATGTGGCGGTAGCAAACAAAATCTTTAAAGAAGATATAAAAAATAGGTTCAAGAACTTATAACTTGGTTAAATTGAACATAATTGAAAAAACCAACAGCAGCAAACTCAGTAGAAATTCTAGAATTGAAAATTGCAATATCTGACATGGTAAACAAAATTACTGGATAAGTTTAATAGGAGAAATAGGAGGCAGAAAAATGGGTTGATTTTGCAGATAAATTAATAGAAACTAATGTCAAGAACTAGAAAAAAATGACTTGAAGAATGGAGGGAATTCCAGTGACTTGTGGAGTAATATTAAGTATTCTAAGATATGTAGAACTAAGAAAAGAAGAGTGGGAGAATTGGGGCAGATTTTATCAAATGTTATTAAAAACATCAAATTATAATTACTAGTATACAAATCTCTGCAAATCCAAAGCAAGATACATTTTTAAAAGAGCCACATCTCTTAAAACAGCTGAAGTAAAGAAATCTTGAAAAAATGAGAAAAAAAATACATTATTAACAGAAGAACAATATTATGAATAAAGGCTGTGTTTTCTTTGTTTCTGTTTAATAACAGAGCTTTAAAACACATAACACAAAATCTAAAAGAAAGTTAAAAGTATAGATACCCAACTAAATAATACAATGATAATTACACTATATTCTCTAGCAATTGAGAGACTACCAAGACAAAATATTAGTAACAACAATATCAACCAACATTAATCAGCATTTACAGAATATTACCCATAACAATGATTGTTCATAAAGTAAATCTCAATGAACACAGTTAAAGAATTAGAAATTTTATTTTCTGAATATAATATAATAAGTTGTAAGTTAACCTTTTGCACTCGGATGTCGAGTGTGACTCGACAGGGTTAGCATCGGTAGCAGGAATCGAGAAAAAAGCAAGCGAGTGCAAAGGGTTAATGCCAATATGATATCTAGAAATTCCACATGCCAACTCATTCCCAAGTCTGACAGCTGCTGGTTTTCTCATTAGTATCTCTTTCATATTCTCATGCTATAAGAGCTGGCATACCAGACAAGAAGCTACTTTTTTATTATTATTTTTTGTTGTTGGATGCTTGCCAAAATTCCATAGCCCATGCTCTTCTTTTGCACCATTTCATGAGCTTAAATAGTCATAATGTATTCTGCTTAATACTTTCTGGCAAAGGTTATTAGAAATAACTAGGCAATCATCTTTCATCCATACACCATTCACCATTGTAAAATGCCCTTCCTGATGTTCCCATATGCCCATTAGGGTTTTTTTTAGTTTCTTTTACTTTGTATGCCAACCTACTTATAATAAAATTAACTATGTTGTTAACATCAGGTCCATGGCTATCTTCTATGCCATCCATCTGAACTTATCTTCCATAATAGGGAAAATTTTATGAATGGTTTCAATCTGTTTTTCCAGACCTGTGATATTTTAAACAACACTCCCAAAGTTAAAAAATTTTATACATGAACTGCAACAGGCACTCCTAAAACATTGGGCACATTATCAAATTTGAAATTTAAGATCATGTTTATGCTGAAAATTAGAGTTAGTTATAGAGGGATCTTCTATGTTCTTCCACTTGATGATCCTAAGTTTTGAGAGTATTTTCTTTTATTATTGAACTGGAAGCCCAATGCATGGATTTGTGCACGGGTGGGGTCCCTTAGCCTGGCCTGTGCCCTCTCGCAATCTGGGACCCTCAGGGGATGTTGGACTGCTGGGTTTTGGCCTAGTCCCCACAGGCCAACATCCCCTGAGGGATGTAGCAGTGCCAAAGCAGCAGGCAGCCAGGGGCAGTTCTGCTGCTGCTCATCCTGGCCCCACTGTGCCTGCCACCACTGCCGCTGCCACTGGGTAGCAGTGTAGTGGAGGTGGGAGAGGATCCAACCGACGAAGCTGCGCTCACCAGCCATGAGCCTGGCTTCTGGCTGAGTGGCACTCTCGCTGTGGGAGCGTACTGACCACCAGGGGGCAGCTCCTGCATTGAGTAGTTAACTACCGAAGGCTGACCAACCAGAAGTCAGTGCTGGCTGCGCCCCCAAGCAAGAAGTAAGGGGCAATCAGGCAGGCAGGCAGAGGGCTTAGGGAAGATCAGGTAGGCAGGTAAGTGGTTTGGGGTGATCAGGTAGGCAGGCCAGCAGTTAGAGGAGATCAGATAGGCAGACGGCCCTTCGCCGGGCTGGCCCTGCACCCAAGTAAGTGTTTAGGGGCAATCAGGCAGGCAGACAGAGGGGTTAAGGGTGATAAGGTAGGCAGACCAGTGGTTAGGGGAGATCAGGTAGGCAGATGGCCCCTCGCTGAGCTGGCCCTGCCCCCAAGCATGCAGTTAGGGGCAATTAGGCAAGAATGCAGAGTGATTAGGGGTGATCAGGTAGGCAGGCAAGCAGTTAGGGGAGATCAGGTAGGCAGATGGCCCTTAGCTGGGCTGGACCCGCCCCCAAGAAAGCATTAGGGGCAATCAGGAAGGCAGGCAGAGTGCTTAGGGGTGATCAGGTAGGCAGACGGCCCCTCGCAGGGCTGGCCCCGCCCCCCAGCAAAGGAAGAGGGAGGCCCAGGCTAGCCAAGCCATTGCACCCCAGCCTGTCGCCTGCAGAGGGAAGCCACTGATGGCAGGAGAGGGGGCAGCGCTGCACAGATGGCAAGCAGTAGCAGCGGTGGGGGTGGGGCCAGCTGCCTGCAGCCTGGGGAAGGAAAGCCATGATAGGCCCTGATCTCAGGCCAGGCCTAGGGACCCTACCAGAGGGGTCCCGGATTGTGGGAGGATGTAGACCAGGCTGAGGGACCCCCCCAAGTGCATGAATTTTCATGCACTGGGCCTCTAGTATTATATAATCCTATCTAATAAAAGAGAAACATGCAAATTGACCATACCTCTGCTACGCCCACAAGCCACGCCCACAAGCCAATCAGGAGTGAGTATGCAAATTAACCCAACAAAGATGGAGGTTAATTTGCATATGCAGGCGCCGAGTGGCCTGGGTCCCGGGAACATCCTCGGGATCCAGGCCACTCCTAGCCTGTAGGTCTGCACTTAGGCCCTGAGTGGCAGGGGTCCCAGAACACCCCCCTGGCCACTCCAGGACTATGGGTGCAGCTGCTTGTGTGTGCTCCGGCACCAAGCAGCGGTTTGGATCCATGCCCCCAGCCCAGCGCCCACGACGGGGGGCTGGCTGCCGGTCTCTGGGGCATATGGAGACCCCGGCAACCATCACCGGGTGGCGGGGACACCACCCTAGCCCAGTGGACACAACGCAGGGGCCGCATAAGTTGCAGAGGAAACACCATTTTTTTAAAAAATATATATTTTATTGATTTTTTTTTACAGAGAAGAGGGTAAAGGGATAGACAGTTGGAAACATCAATGAGAGAGAAACATCAATTACCTGCCTCCTGGACACTCCCCACTAAGGATGTGCCTCTGACCAAGGTACATGCCCTTAACAGGAATCAAATCTGGGAATCTTCAGTCTGCAGGCCACGGTCTATCCACTGAGCCAAACCAGTTCGAGAGTAAATACCTTTTCTGACTGCTCATTGGCTAAGCTCCCTGCATGCCGCCACTTGCTGTGTTCTTGGTAACTTGGGTTATAAGAATCCAAGAAGGTGATCTAGGGTTTTTCCACCTCACTCCTGGAGGAAAAAACAAAGGTCCCCTGCTGGAGGGGCTAAGAAATGTCATATCCTGCCATAGCCGGTTTGGCTCAGTGGATAGAGCCTCGGCCTGCTGACCGCAGGGTCCAGGTTCAATTCTGATCAAGGGCATGTACCTAGGTTACAGGCTCCTCCCTAGCCGGGGCCCAGATCAGGGCTCATGCAGGAGGCAACCAATCAAAGTTTCCCTCTCACATTGATGTTTCTCTCTGCCTCTCCCTCTCTCTTCCACACTCTCTAAAAATCAATGAAAACTATCCTCAGGTGAGGATAAAAAAAAAAAAAAGAAAGAAAGAAATGTCATATCCTATGAAAGACACATCTTGAAAATGCCTAAAGAAAGTTGTCATTTTTTCACAGTGAAGGGACTAGAGTCCATGTTGATGAAAACACCTTGGTGGCTGCAGAGGCTGGTGCCTTCCCTTGATCAGCCTGGTCACCTCCCACAGAGGGTGGCCAGACTAAGCCATCAGTAGGACATCTCCTGAGGGCTCCCAGTCTGTGAGAGGGGACAGGCTGGGCTGAGGGAACCCTCCACCATGCATGAATTTTAGGCACCGGGTCACTAGTGGAATAATATATGTCATTTATATTTCAATGAAAATAAAAGATATTTTGGATCTCTTTGTTTACTGTTAAAAATATTGTATATCTTCATGCATAGAAGTTTGTCTGATATTTTAGCCAAAATTTATTAGAAAAAAACTTTGTTTCTAACACTTAAAGTGACCTCTATGGTTCTCTATGTTACACAATTTTTTTAATATAAATAGAAAAATTTATGACCCATTAATAGAATATAAGAACAAATAATACATGTTCTCTTTATTCTATGATGAGTAAAATAATGGTTGTGAATTAGTACTGCCCAAAAGCTTAAAGTGTATTTAATTTGCATGTCACTAAAATAATAGTCAAACAATTTCTGATATACATTTTGATTATCAACTATGTGACCCATTTGTGGGTTGTTATTCCTTTACTTATTTTTGTAAAGGTTTTAGAAAAAACATAATAATTATAATCATAGGGAAAAAAACTTCATCTAACTTGATAAAATTTTATAAACTGAGTTTCATTTAATAATAAAATTTAAATTAAAAACTCAAAATATAACTTGATGATTTGTATGATTTTTTAATTAAATTGTTTATACACAGTTTTTCTTGGATAACTTTTAATCAGCATACTTTCCACCCATTGCAACTTATAGTATGTCATTTTAATTAGCAAGAGAGGATAATACACTGTTAATTATATCCATGTGAAATAGGTGTGCATGCTAAGTTGAGTGTCACACAAAAATGAGTGATGAACAGCTCATTCTTGTCAGTGCTGTCAGAATTACTCAGTATTTTAGCACTTTGAAAGCCTCATTTCACCACCATCTGTGCACTGTATGGTTTTTACACCTTTTGCTTCTTACTGAAAAGTTTGGGATTTCTTTCTCATTACCTGTCATAACCAATCACTAGCCAATGGAGTGTGATGTACATTGATTCTAATGAAAAGATTTCTCTTAGGCTGGCTCCAATTCAGTTGTCTCTTTCTTTACTGAATACTGAACTTATTTTATTTGGCCAACACAAGCTTGGACCCAACAAGACTCAAGGAGGTGAGACTAAGTGAAATGGTAAATGATTGCAAATTAGAATGAGACTAGCCTGTGCTATCTTTTCTTAGGTGACTTCTGTAAGTAGCCGTATAATGTACTGGCAATATTCTAGAGGTAAGCGTTTTAGAAAGGCAACATAGAAATCTTAAAATCTGAATAGCAGTGAACATTTTTCTCTTTCTCCTTCCTCATTCTATTAATATTAACTTAATCATATAAATAAGTTTTTTAAAAAACATTCTTTGTTTTATCCACTTTAAATGACATATTTTGGCTCATAAAGGCCTGATCCATTACTCTAATGGTATATATAATAAAATCTAGGCGCAGAGATAACATTATGTAACATTTTAAAGATCACAAAATGAACTGTATGGGTCTGTATATATGGTACATGCCATTACTTCTTATTCATATGCTCATAATAAATGTCACTATCAATCATGATATAATTCATAAATTAGAATTTCTAACATAAAAAAGATATAGAATTGAATGAGTTGGTCAAAAGTACTTCCACATTTTTGGAAAACAAATCTAGCCCAAGGGAACTACTGAGCCCAGCAACACAGCATATATTTCCTAAGGGGAGATAGGGATGCCGAGGAGCACTTTTTATGTTAGTCTATTATACTTCTTTCTTCTTTCTAAAATAATATATTCTGGAGGTTAATTTTCCAGGCTATTGTCTAGTAAAAGTATAACATTTTGGAGCATATCAGATTCTTATCTATCAACCCCTCTGACCTCCATCTCATTTTTTTCTCTCTGTCTCTCTCTTTCCTTCCTCTCCCTCCTTTTATTTTACATACGGAGAATAGGAATATATTGCTTTTATCATACAGTCTTCAACTCCTTCACAATTGTTTTATTACATATTGGAAAACTTTAAGTATTAAATTGTATATAAATGGTTGAGATACATTTAAAATAATCAAAGTGACAAATATTTCCAAACCATTTAAAGTACCTGTTATCTTCCCAGAATTATAAAACTTATAATATGGTCCTGATTCCCCTTCACACATTTAAACACACACACACACACACACACACACACACACACACACTTTGCCTAGTATAATTACATTTACTTATCTAGTAAAAGCAAGATAATATAAGCATATCTTATCATTAGACATAATGACACAATGACTCATGAGCTGATATTATTTGCACTTTAAGATGAAAGCAGTATAATCATCAATTTGACTTAGTAGTCTTTAGTCTGCTTCAATAATTTTATGCTTGCTGTTCAGTGCTTTTATAAATAGAATTTTATTAGCTCTTTGATTATTAGTAATAATTTCTTTGAAGTCTGGACAGAAGTAAAATTATTTTTAAAATAAATATTATTTTATTTGTTATTTATATCAGATTTTCAATAGCCTAGACATAAAACAGATCTCAGATATATTATATATTGCTTTAGGAAATTATATAATATTTCTCAAGCAGTGATAATCTTATATAATAAAGAGATAATATGCAAATTGACCCTCACGACCCCACATAAGATGGCCACCCCCATGTGGTCAAAGATAGCCACCACAAGATGGCCACCATGGGAGTGCACTTGGGGGTGACCAGGCCAGCAGGAGAGGACAGTTGGGGGCAATCGGGCCAGCAAGGAAGCAGTTAGGCATCGATCAGGCTGGCAGGGGAGTGGTTAGGGGGTGATTAGGCTGGCAGGCAGAAGTGGTTAGGGGCAATCAGGCAGGCAGGCGAGCAGTTGGGAGCCAGCAGTCCCAGATTGTGAGAGGGATGTCCGACTACCGGCAGTCGGACATCCCCCAAGGGGTCCCAGATTGGAGAGGGTGCAGGCTGGGCTGAGGAAACCCCTCCCAGTGCATGAATTTTGTGCACTGGGCCTCTAGTAGTATTATAAATTGTACTAAGGAGCCAAAAGTTTGCCCCTGTTATGCTCTCACTTACCCCATGACTTTTTGTTTTTTTCAATATTGAGACATGCCATCAAGTTCTCAATTTTCTTATTTACTTTAGGAATAGTTAGAGGTTGAGCTTACTTATCTTCTTTCACAAGCTCTCATATTTTATACCAAATGGTGGGATCATCATGGTCATAATCATTCTTTAGCACTCTCATTCTTTGGTGGATTTTTGGGTTTGTTTTTTTTTGTTGTTGTTGTTGTTGTTTTTGTTATTTTTTGGTGTTTTGTTTTGTTTAGAACTTAATTTTCTTGAAAGAGTGGTTTGATATTTGATGTATCTATATGTTATTTTTGCATTAGTTCTCCACCTACTATCATTAAGTTAGTTTTCCCTTATTTTATTGAGTCTGTTTTAAAATAGTTTCCAAATGGCCTTCTACATATAAAACCAAATGGACTTCATTCAGTTTTATCTTCTTCCTATTTTTTATTTTGTAACTTAAAAACAATACCTATTCTTTTTTTGAAATTGTACTCATTTTGTGTCAAGGATACCACTTGTTGATATCTAAGGTTTATTATGGAACTCACCACTTACCATTATCTCCTAGATGTCCTAATAGCTGAACTAGAATATATACCGAATGTATTACTTTATAGTCTCTAACCAGTTTTCTTCTGATTTCTCTGTTTGTATTAGTTGAAAAGATCTAAAATCTAGAAGCAAACCACATCTTCTTTTTACCAACCAGCTGTACCTAGTCAGTTATCAAGTAGTATGCATTCTCTGAAGGGCTCTTTTGTTTTCTTTTTAATCCATTTGAATTTGTTCCTTCAATAACTATGTATTAATTACTACTATGTTCCAGTTATTGTTCTAGGAACTGTTAATACTAATGAGACAAATAGACAAGTCCTGACATTCATAAAAGTATCAACTTAAAAAGATATAAAAATAAAGAACAAATGGATAAATCAATGAATAATTTCAATTATTTGTTGCTGCAGAACAAACTATCACAAAATTTAGTGGCTTACTAGCTTGTTCATTATACTCACAATTGTGAGGATAATTGTGTGTTGGGACTTATCTTAGCTGTAGAGGTTTCAGGTAGCTTGAATGGGTCAATATGTTTAAGACCACATATCTTCTCCGCTTGGTATTTAATGGTGCTGATTTGTCTAAAACAGCCTCTTCACTGATATCTGGGCTGGTCTTTCTCTACATGTGGCCTCTCCACATAGGAAGGTGGCCTCAAGGCAGTCAAGGTTTAGTCCAAGGTAGCATTCTAAAAATAGCAAAATGGAAACCATTGGTTCTCTTAAAGGATAGGGCCAGTATTGCAGTAGCATTATTTTTATCAAATTATATTGGTCAAATCAGTCTCAGGCCATACCAATGGCACATGGGGAAATTTCTGGTGTATCTTGGGAGACTGATGTTCTCACCAGAAACATTCAGAGTTCTGTGCAATTCTGCTAAATCCTGTTGAGGTGGTCCTGAGGAGGAGGTGGGTTGACCAGGAGTACACTGACTGCATTCTCTTAAGACAACATAGTATGCTAGAAAGAACCCTGGAGCAAGTCCAAACAGCAAGTTCTAATTCTAGCACTTGTTGGCTATAAAATATATAGCAAGTCATATAACTTCTTGGAAACTCAGTTCTTTATTTAGGTCGTTCTTTCTTCCTTTCCTTCTCCTTCTTTCCTTCCTCCCTTCCTTCCTTCCTTCCTTCCTTCCTCCCTTCCCTTACCTTGAAAGCTTGATAATGGCTCTCATTACCTCAAGCAATAGTTTCTTTTTCTCTATGCTATACACTGTAGACAAGACAATTTTTCAAATTTAAATGTTATCTCATCATTTCTTGTTTAAAACTACTCAATGCTTCTAAACTTTTGAGATAAAGGTTAATTTCTGAGATCTCATTGCTTATCACGTGAAGTATTTATTATTTTATTGCTGAAATTCTTCTGTATTCTTGACCTCTAATCACACACAGCCTATATTTTCATCATAGTTTCCTGAGTATGTCATGGTGACATAGGTACCTCTTTAATTATTTTTTTTTATCTTCCCCACCTCTTTCAGACATCTCTAAAGCATTTTTATTACAACTAGATATGTAGTCATTGCTACTTTCTTATTCATATCTCTGAACTGACTGACCCAACTTACAGATTCACCCAAACAGTCTGTCTTGGTTCATGCTGTAGAATTTCCTAAAATCTCTTAAAGATTCACAGATGCCAAAGAGTAGCATCTGGCCTCAGTGTGCCTCATAGCTCTTGAGCACAGTACCCAGGCCAGCAGTAGCAATAACCAACCTCAATTTACAGCTTAGCTTCTTCCAGATTCATCCAAGCCCAGTACAAGTGGCAACCATCTGAAGATCACTTTGTAGCTCATTCCAAATGGCTCAGGCAGGACATAGGCAAATGTTGACTTTGGCCTGCACCAGAGCCCCTTCCAAGATTTCTCAGAATCAACAAAAACTATGGACAGTGTTAAACCACACCAGAGTACCACCCAACCAACTCCACAAATGACCCACCCAAAGGGCAGAGACTCAGAAGGCACCACAGTCCTGCTAAAGCAAATCCTGCCCCATAGGTTCGGACCCTACACAACAACTCTTCCTCTGTAGTCATGGCCAATCCTTGCAACAAATAAGTAATCAAGACTCAACTATAACAAGAGGGCACACACAACCCACACAAGAGATACACATGAAGCACTCAGCTCAGTAACAGAGAAGATTGTGATGCTGGGCCCCACAGGACACCTAATACATAAGGCCATTCTACCACGACCAGGAGAAATAGCACATCTGCCTAATACATAGAAATAAACACAGTGAGACAGCCAAAAATCAGTAGAAAAAGGAACATTTTCCAAATGAAAGAACAAAATAAACAAACAACAAAAGAGAAACAAACTCATAAATATAGAGAACATTTTGATGGTTGCCAGATGGAAAAGGGAGCAATTGGGGGAATGGGTGGAAAAGGGAAAGGGATTAAGGAGTACAATTGGTAATTACAGAATAGTCACAGTGATGTAAAGTAGAGCATAGGCAAAATAGTCAATAATATTGTGAAAACTATGTATGATGTCAGATAGGTACAAGTTTTATTGGGGTGATCACATTGTAAGTTATATAAATGCCTAATCACTAGTTTATACTCCCAAAACTAATATAATTTTGTATAACAATTGTAATCCTATCTAATAAAAGAGTAATATTCAAATTGACCATCACTCCAACACACAAGATGGCTGCTCCCATGTGGTCAAAGATGGCTTCCCCCATGTGGACACAAGATGGCCACCACAAGAAGGCTAACAGGGGAGGGCAGTTAGAGATGACTGGGCCATCAGAGGAGGGCAGTTGGGAGGGACAAGGCCTGCAAGGGAGGGCAGTTGTGGGGGACCAGGCCTACAGGGAAGGGCAGTTGGTGGGGAGCAGGCTGGCAGGAGAAAGCAGTTGGGGGCAACCAGGCCTGCAGGGGAGGAGAGATAGGGGAAATCAGACTGGCAGGGGAGCAGTTAGGCATTTATCAGGCTGGCAGGGGAGTGGTTAGGGGGTGATCAGGCTGGCAGGCTGAAGCAGTTAGGGGCAATCAGGCAAGCAAGTGGTTGGCAGCCAGCAGTCCTGGATTGTGAGAAGGATGTTCTAGATTGGAGAGGGTACAGGCTGGGTTGAGGGACACACACCCCATGCATGAATTTCATGCACCAGGCCTCTAGTTGAAAAATATAAAAAAATATTTAAAAAATTAAAATAATATAAAATAAACTCTGACATTTAAACATCAGTGTAAACACACACACACACACACACACACACACACAGGTGTGTCCATGTGTATAACACATATAAATATATAACATAATAATATAAACATAGAATTTATACATCTATATATTATACATCATTAAATATATAATTATACTAGAGACCCAGTGCATGAAAATTCATGCACTGGAGGGGCGGGGGTCCCTCAGCCAGGCCTGCACCCTCTTGCAGTCCAGCAGTCCTCAGGGGATGTCCAACTGATGGCTTAGGCCTGCTCCCAGAGCGGGCCTAAGCTACAGTCTGGCCTCCCTCTGCAGGAGACAACTGGGCAGGCCGATCAGGGGACGGCACAGCTGGTTGCCACCACTCCCTCTGCCCCCCTGATTGTTGTCCCTTCCCTCTGACTACTGGCATGCACCTTGGCTGGCCTGGTGCTGCCTGCTTACTGGCCCTGCCCCCCGCCAACTAGTCATTCCACCATTCAGTCGATTTGGATTATTACGTTTTTATTATATAGGATATGTAAAATTAAAACTAAAGAGTAATTGTAATGATTGTTTAAAACATAAAGAAGGATTTAGTTTTATTTTTTCACTGCTAATGTTTAAATTTCTAGTGAATAGTGATAATAACAGACTAATTTTGTTACTTTTGTTGCTGCTTTTGAGTTCTCTACAGAAAAGGGCCTCCACTTATGTCATGTACCCAAATTGGTCACTTCTACTACAGTTGTTTCTATCCAGAGGGAGGGATGCCTTTCTTCATTCTCCAAATGTTGCTTGGCCAAGTCATGTTGCCAAAGGGCTACATTAGTGTAGAGGAACCACTGGTTTTGTTTTTGTTTTGTTTTTATTCTTGTTTTAATTGCACAAAGTTATCTTATGTGTTAAAGACGACTTGGAATTCTAGTCAGGAAGAATAGAAGTAACAAGTCACCCTGGCATAAAAGACTATGGCACATTCAGAAAACAGATATTGAGTAAAGTGATGAGTAGAGAGTGAAAATAGGGAAAGAGGTCATGTCAAAATATCAAAAGCTTGGAGTGCTAATCAATGCTAAGGAACTGGAAATTAATTCTACTTTCTTTGGAAGAATAATTGAATACTTTCATACAAGAGTGATTGAGATTTTCAATTGGAAATGTCTCTCTTGCCACAGTGTGGAAGATAGTATAGCAGAGAGTAAGAGTGGGAACGGGATCATTGGGAACCTTTTGAAACATTAAAGAAAAACTTATGGCCCTGAACTAGGGCAGAGTTATTGGTAACAGTCCACTTCCGTTGCTGCAGGACCAATGCAGCAGTAGCTATGAAAAGTGGCTGAACTCTGAATACCTCTGGTGAGATCACTGAACCCCAGGAGTCTCCTACAGCTGTTTCACATAGTGGCTTTTATTTCTCCCATAGCTCACATGAAACTGAACCATAGGATAGTATGAGTATGTTATATGACTTCATTGCCATTTTCAGGCTAGGCAAAATAAAAAAATACAAGTATCACACGATCTCACTTATTTGTGACTCTAATGAACAAAACAAACTGATGAGCAAAAAGGATCCAGAGACGCTGAAACACGAAACAAACTGATGTATTTCAGAGGGAAGGGGGAGGGGTGGAACGGGGAGATTAACCAATGAATTTACATGCATATATGCATAGCCCAGGGACAGACAATAGTGAGGGGAAGGCCTGGAGAGGGCACAGGAACATGGTGGAGGGAGTAAATGGGGGGAGGGGGGAAGGGGCATCTGTAATACATTCAACAATAAAGATAAATTAAAAAAACACTTTAAAATTTGTTTTTTATATGAAAAAGCTATAGCCTCCGTAATATGTATTATCAGATTGTTACGCACAGTCTCTCTTGCAATTATTTAACCCTCTAATAGTCACTGCCCTCCGTAATATGTATTATCAGATTGTTACACACAGTCTCTCTTGCAATTATTTAACCCTCTAATAGTCACTGCCCTCCGTAATAGGTATTATCAGATTGTTACGCACAGTCTCTCTTGCAATTATTTAACCCTCTAATAGTCACTGCCCACATCCCCTTAAGGTTTTAGCACTTGTATTACCCTCTCTCACTCACTACTGTCATTATCCCTGCTGATTTCTTGCATCTGAATGATGCCTCTCATTGATTTGCTTGCTTCAAGTAACTGTTTTTCACTTTATTTCCTTGACTACCACACCCATGCTGTCAAATTTGTCTTTATCAGGAAGCAGTACCATTTCTAGAAACTCAGTTTCAAGCACCTTACTGTCTTGGCACTGCTTCTTATAATTGTCTCTTTGTATTTCTCCTACCTGTACTTCAGCAGTTGTTCAACCCTGCTAGTACCCCCTCTATCATTGATGCCCCACATTTCACATCTACTATTCTCTTCATATTGTCATTTTTCTTTTTACTCAACTCATTTCATGCAGCATCATTAAAATCATTCCATTGCATGCATCTCAGTTCCCTTGTCTTCACTTCCTCTATCATTTTTTCCAGGAATAACCTCAGATATGTATAATTATATTATTTGCTCATGCCATGTTTTCTTTCAAGTAGCTGAACATGGCTGGAGACAGATAAATAAAAAAAACATGCAGACTGACCTCACTTTAAATGTATTATCACAAACTTCAAGTGTGTCTTTCTAACTTCTTGGCAATCCTACAGCATTTTTCTCTTTCACTCTGAGATGACTATTTTACACCTACTCTTCAATCTATTCTTAGTTTACTTGCTTCTGACTTCTCTGGAAAATGTAAGTGATCTGAAAAGGACTTATTCTCAACAACCAGAACTACCATCCTACCTATTTCCATATCCAGAGATTCTTCCTTTCATCTTATGTAATGAATGAATTGACTCTATCAGAACTTGCAGCCTACTGAATTTGAGCAAGAAATTAACTTGTAATTTCTTAACTCTTGAAATTGAGGGTTGTTTCTGCAACAAAACTAATTTTTTAATGATCACAAATTTAGTAACTTAAATCAGTATACATTTATTATCTCACTATTCCTGTGGTTCGGGAGGAGTCCAGGCATGGCTTAGCAGCATCCTCTTCTCAGTAACTCCCAAAAGCTGTAACTGATGGCTTTTTCCAGCCTGTACTCATTCGGAGGCTTGACAGGGGAAGACCCTACTTTCAAGCTTCTTCAGGTTGTTGGCAGAATTTGTGTTCTTACAGATGCGTCGCTAGGACCCTGAGTTTTTGCTGGCTGTAATCTGAAGGCCTCCCTTGGCTCCTAGAGCTTGCTTATACACAGCTCCTTGTCAGATCAGCTTCTCCATCAAAGCTGCAAATTCAGCAAACCTACAAGGAGAGTCTGACTTCTTTTAAGAGCTTTCAACTGATCAAGTGCCTCTTTTAGGGGATTCACATGATTAATTCAGGCCATGCAGGCCTCTCCTCTTTAAACTAAAAATAAACTTAATTACATCTGCAAAACCCCTTCAGTGTTTTATTTTCTATTGGCGAGTATAGTCCCCACATTCAAGGGAAGGAATTATACAATGTAAACACTAGGTTATGGGAATTGTGGAAACTACCTCAGAATTCTGTTTATCATAATCACTTAAACACATTTAAAATTATAACTAAAAAGTACAATTTAGTAGAGAAACACAATGCTGTTAGTTTATAAGTATAATTTGTATGTTTTGGTAACTGAGATTGGATTAAACTATTGATGTCAAACCTAGAGAAAAGATGACAAAGTTAAATATTTTTTATTAGTAAACTCAATAGAAATAATTTTAAAATATGGTTCAAGATAAACAGATTTAAAAGATAATTCTGGGTTTCTGATTTAAAACTGATAGTTAATGGTTTAATTTGCTAATTTTGAAATAATGAAGAAAGGCAAGATTTGGGTGTTATTTTAAAGTCAGTTTTGAATAATGATTTTGAGTTGCTTTTGAAAACCTGCAAGTAGACAGCCTAGGGAGTATTAATTTAATAGGTACTTAAAACTTAAAGGTGAGGTATAAGTAAAGATATAAATTGGTGGATTTTAGTGTCGACATACAAGCATGAAGAAGATTGTATAAGGATAGTGAGAAAAGGAATGGTCTGTAACAAAAACTTGAGAAATATTAATATTTAAAGGTGGTGTAAAAGAGGATAAATCTGCAAATGAGATGTTACCGACATACAAGGGAAATGAGAGCATTGCGTTATAGCACAGAGATGGCTTCAAGATGGAAGAAGGTATCAACAATAATGCTGAGTGCTGCTTAGAGATGGGGAAAAATGAAGTGACAAAGGTTTGTTAGCTTCACTGGTCCAGAAGTCTCTGATAGTTTGGCAGATCAATTTTGGTCAAATTATGAGGCTAGAAGATAGATTGACATATATGATAAGGCAATAAGTCAGAGACAAGCAGGTTATGACACTGAAAAGAGCAGAAGCTTAAGGGGCTTGATTCAAGTGATAGCTTTTTCTTTCTTTTCTTTTTTTTTTTTTTTTTTTTTAAGAAAGAGTTGGAAATTGATAACCTGGGGTCCCAGTGGTTTGAGGCTCATGGAGGTCTGTAGTTATTTTGGATTATGGGAGGCCAATAAAGTTCAGGATCATCAAAGTCCAAGCAAGTAGCATGGACTAGGCAGAGAGCCAAACTAGTCAATCTTGTGTAAGCAGAAATAAGGGTTGTCAAAGCAAAGTAAGTGGACCATCAATTGCAGCATGAAGGATGCCTCTTTGTGACCTGCTGTTACAAAGGTTGCCTGTTTAGACTTTCCATTAATGACTTTAGAGAATTTTCCTGTGCTGCCTTCCTTATAAGGAAATGTCCTTTTAAAGAGATATAACTAACATGGAATTTAATAAAATGTTCACTACATACCAGGCTGTATTTATGAACGATTATCATAATCCTTATTTCTTTTTAATTGAACCACAGATGCCCAGAATTAGATTAGTTACTGGTTAATGGCAAATTATAAATATGGGCCATATAGTCCCTCTTTGATTTTGATTTATTTTTATAGCTCTGTGGTTCTGTAGTTTTTCTATGCTATCTCTGTCAGGATGGGTACATTTAATTCTGAGGTGAAGAATTAGCTAACCCAGTGGTCGGCAAACTCATTAGCCAACAGAGCGGCAAACCGCAGCTCGCGAGCCGCATGTGGCTCGTGAGCCGCAGTTTGCCGACCACTGAGCTAACCTATTGTTTTCAAATTCATAAACCACATTTTCTAAAATAGCATTTGTCAATGACAAAGCCAATATGTTCATTTTCATCTGTCTGATTTCTGTAACCATCTCTTAAATAATTCTTTTATATATATACTAGAGGCCCAGTGCATGAAATTCGTGCACGGGGGCTGTGGGGGGGAGGGTGTCCCTCAGCCCAGCCTACACCCTCTCCAATCTGGGACATCCCTCTCACAATCCAGGACTGCTGGCTCCCAACTGCTCGCCTGCCTGCCTTCCTGATTTACCCTAACCGCTTCTGCCTGCCAGCCTGATCACCCCTAACCACTCCAATGCCAGCCTGATTGATGTCTAACTGCTCCCCTGCCAGCCTGTTTGCCCCCAACTTCCCTCCTCTGCCGGTCTGGTCACCCATAACTGCCCTACCCTGCAGGCTTGATCGCCTCCAAGTGCCCTCCTTTGCAGGCCTGGTCCCTCTCAACTGCCCTCCCTTGCAGGCCTGGTGACTCCCAACTGCTCTCCCCTGCTGGCCATCTTGTGGTGGCCATCTTCTGTCTACATGGGAGCAGGATCTTTGACCACATGGGGGCAGCTATCTTGATCTTGTGTGTTGGAGTGATGGTCAATCTGCATATTACTCTTTTATTAGATAGGATAGAGGCCTGGTGCATGGGTGGGGGCCAGCTGGTTTGCCCTGAAGGGTGTCCGGGATCAGGGTGGGTTCACTTGGGGCATAGGGCAGCCTGGGCGAGGGGCCTGTGGTGGTTTGCAGGCCGGCCGCGCCCCTGGCGACCCAAGCAGAGGCCCTGGTATCTAGAATTTATTTACCTTCTACAATTGAAACTTTGTAGCCTGGAGCGGAGCCCAGCCTCCTGCTGGATCCGTGGCTGCCACCATTTCTGTTTGGATTTGTTTACCTTCTATAATTGAAACTTTGTATCCTTGAGTGGAGGCCTGGGCCCGCCAGAGTGTGTGGAAAGGTTGGCTTCCTCTGTAGCCGGGGAAACCCAAGCCTCCCTTCTGGTAGCCATCTTGGTTGGGGTTAATTTGCATACTCGCCCTGATTGGCTGGTGGGTGTGGCTTGGCTGGTGGGCATGGCTTATGTAGCAGAGTGATGATTAATTTGCATATTACTCTTTTATTAGAGAGGATTATTGATTTCAAAGAGGAAGGGAAAGGGAGAGAGAATCATTGATCGGCTGCCACTTATACACCCCACACTGGGCATTGAGCCCGTAAACCGGGCATGTGCCCAATCAGGAATCAAACCGTGACCTCCTGGTTCATGACTGATGCTCAAACACTAAGCTGTGCCAGCCAGGCTCTTAAATAGTTTTTGACTCATGAAGAAAATAGGAGTTTTATACAGGAACCTCTCAAAGTCCACATACAACAAATTGCTTCTGATTGAATCTTGGGATACTGGTTCTTATTTTTTTTATTATGGTGGCCATATAATTTACCACCCAGACCTGAGTGTTTGAGACTCAGAAGGAGCACTATCAATAATTAACCATTCTTCCCAGCAACTATAGAATATTTCATCAATTAGCTTTGCTGCATAAAAACTGCTCCACAATGTAGTGGCTTGAAACAACTATAATGTATTATCTCATTTTCTGTGGGTTGGCCGATGGTCCTTCTAGTTTCAGAAGTTTTCCTAGTTTGGGAAAACTAGGCTGGATGATGAAAGGTGGCCACATTTATATATCTAGCTGATGTGGGTAGGACTCCTATGGGTTGGCACTCCTCAGCTTGATGTGGTTGCATGTTCTCTAGTAGCTAGCCCAGCTGTTTTCACATGGCAGTTCCAGAAGGAGCAAAGAGAGGACAAATATCAAAGCATACACACTTGTCAAGTCTGCTTGTTTTCTAAGTTTTCCAGATTTCATTGGCCCAAACAAGTTACATACCCAAATGCAGAATTCACATCAGAGTGGCTTCTCCAGGGTGTGGGAGCTGTGAATAAATGATGGCCAGTATAGCAACAATTTACCATAGCTATCCTTAATTGTTATTCTGGAAGTGTTTGGCATATTAAAAGGTAGAGTCCCCACTATAAATATTATCTTATTCAATTGAAAAGAAGCATGAATTATTTATTTTGATTAGAAAAAAAGCTTAAAATTTTTAGGTTTGTGATAGCTATAAATCAGTCAACAAATTTATGCTAAAATTTTTCAAATATGTGTTTCTGTTGATTTTTAAAGAGAGAGGAAAAGAGAGGGATAGAGATATAGAGGCATTGATGAGATGAGAGAGAAACATCATTGATTGCTTGCCTCTTGCATGCCCCCTACTGGGGATCAAGCCCACAACTGGCATGTGCCCTGACTGGGAATCCAACAGGTGACTTTTTGGTTCCTAAGTTGATGCTGAGCCACACCAGCCAGGCACATTTTTGTTTTTAATAAGTCAGACCAATTTTGTTTCAGAAGCTACATCATAACAGGCTTACAGAAATTTGAAAACTCCTGATGCAAGAACTCTTCTTCTATAATGTTGCACCAAGTTATTGAGATTTTTATCAAGTGCAAAGTATGGTTACCATTGAGATAGCCAAAAATGTCTCCTGGCATAGTTCCTTCAAATATTTTCATTCTGTTGCTTGCATTCAAGTTTGGGGCCCAGGAAATTGTATGAGTTTCATAACCTTGGTTTATGGTCCTGGCTCTTCTCTCTCAGATGCATTATTTGGTCATTTCCTCTCTTAGTTGTTGCTTCCTCTTTTGAAAAACTGCCAGAATCAAAGAACCAAATGCTGTTTCTCCCAATATCATTAAACTTTTTATTCTTTTCAGCTGAGAGGAATTTAAAATCTTTCTGGTCTGCAGAAAGTCTCTCTATTATCTGTTCTCTCCAATAATAGGCTTAGGATTTCTTGGTGGAAATGGAAATGGCTTTTTAAAATTTGTTAGCTGAATTGAATTATTTATTTTTATTTTATTTTGGAAAGAACATTTGACATATTTACTTTCTTAACAAACTGTTAAGTGTACAATATATTATTACTAGAGGCCCGGTGCACGACATTCGTGCACTGGGGAGGGAAGGGTCCCTCAGCCTGGGCTACACCCTCTTGCAGTCCAGGACCCCTTGGGGGATGTCTGACTGCCCGCTTAGTTGAATATCCCCCAAGGGGTCCTTAGTGCTGCTGCAGAGGTGGGAGAGACTCCTGCCACCACCACTGTGCTCGCCAGCTGTGAGCCCGGCTTCCCACAGGGGGAGCAAGTTGACCACCAGGGGGCAGTTCCTGCATTGAGCATCTGCCCCCTGGTGGTCAGTGCGTGTCATAGCGACTGGTTGTTCTGCCGTTCGGTCGATTTGCATATTAGCCTTTTATTATATAGGATTGACTGTAGGTATAATGTATTACAGCAGAACTCTGGAACCTACTCAACTTGCTTGACTGCAACTTTATGCCCCTTGATTAGTAATTCACCATTTCCCCCTTCTCCTTTGCTCTTGGCAACCATCATTCTATTCTTTGACTCTATAAATTTGAATATTTTTGATACTTCATATTAGTTCAATTAGTCAGTATTTGTCTTTCTGTAACTGGCTTATCTCACTTAGTCTAATATCCTCAAGTTTCATCCATGTTGTCATGTGTTATAGAATTTCCTTCTTTTTAAAGGCTGAATAGTATTACATTGTATGTACATATCACGTTTTCTTTACCTATTTATCTGTCCATGGACATTTAAATTATATCCACATCTTAGCCATTGTGACTAGTGCTACAATTAACATAGGAATGCTAGTATCTCTTCAAGGTCATGATTTCAATTCTTTTGTAAAATTACCTAGAAGTGGGAGTGCTAGATTATGTGGTAGTTCTATTTTTAAAATTTTTTGAAGAACCTTCGTACTGATTTCCACAGCATCTGGGAAATGATGTTTTATGGACTACTTCTAATTAGATTCTGCTACATACTTCCCCTAAGAAGCAAAGCTTCCTACCTGCTTGAGAGAAGACAGGTAGAGGCAAAAGAGGGAGCAAAAAAATGAATACCTTGAAAAATTTTCCAGTTACTTGCTTGTATCAAAATAGCATATATATATATATATATATATATATATATATATATATATATATATATATATATATATATATCCTATCTAATAATAGACAAATATGCAAATTGACCATACCTCCGACACACCCACAAGCCACGCCCACCATCCAATCAGAGCGAGTATGCAAATTAACCCAAACCAAGATGGCTACAGCCAAGAGAGCAAAGTTTCCTAGGTAACAGAGGAAGCCAAGCTTTCCGCCAGCCGTTGCAGGCCTAAGCCTCCACTCAAGCTACAAAGTTTCAATTATAGAAGGTAAACAAATTCAAACAAATGGCGGCAGAATGGAGTTTGAGAGAGCAGGCCAGGGTTGCCGCCAGCAACAGGGGAAGCAAAGCTTTCCGCACACCCTGGCCAGGCCCACCCACTAAGGCAACAAAGTTTCAATTATAACCCCAACACAAATGGCTACCGGCTGCGGAGGGAGCCCCAGGCTTGGCTCCACTCCAGGCTACAAAGTTTCAATTGTAGAAGGAAAAATAAATTCCAGATACCAGGGGCTCCGCTTTTGTTGCCAGGGGGCGTGGCCAGCCTGCAAACCACCACAGGCCCCTCGCTCAGGCCACTCCACACCCCAAGGGAACCCCATCCTGATTAGGGACACCCTTCAGGGCAAACCAGCTGGCCCCCACCCCTGTACCAGGCCTCTATCCTATCTAATAAAAGAGTAATGTGCAGATTGATCACCACTGCAACACACAATATAGCTGCCCCCATGTGGTCAAAGATCCTGCCCCCATGTGGACACAAGATGGCCACCACAAGATGGCCAGCAGGAGAGGGCAGTTGGGAGGCACCCGGCCTGCAAGGGAGGGCAGTTGAGAAGGACCAGGCCTGCAAGGGAGGGCAGTTGAGAGGGACCAGGCTTGCAAGGAAGGGCAGTTGGAGGTGATCAACCCTGCAGGAGAGGGCAGTTAGGGGTGATCAGGCCATCAGAAGAGGGAAGTTGGGGGCAAACAGGCTGGCAGCAGAGTGCTTAGGGGGTGATCAGGCTGGCAGGCAGAAGTGGTTAGGGGCAATCAGGAAGGCAGGCAGGCAAGCAGTTGGGAGCCAGCAGTCCTGGATTTTGAGAGGGATGTGCGACTCCCCGTTTAGGCCCGATCCCTGTGGGATCAGGACTAAACGGGGAGTCGGACATCCCTTGAGGGGTCCCATATTGGAGGGTACAGGCTGGGCTGAGGGACAACCCCCCTCCGTGCATGAATTTCGTGCACCAGGCCTCTAGTATATATATATATATATATATATATATATATATATATATATATATATATATATATATATATATATATATATTTATTTATATATATATATATATATACAAAATAAACTTTCCAAGAATATTTTGAGAAATAGCAGCATAATTGAAATACATAAACACATCCTATGCTTTAGCTTTAAATGACAAAATATTTGGATGTATTAGCTCTTGGACATTTATTTTCCCCTGAAAATGTCACTCATTTATTAACACAGAAATCACTGTTTTTGTGGTAAGTAATATCTTGGTGAACAAGTGAAAAAAATGAGCATAGTACTTTAAATATTTTTGGTATACTTTTAGATTTATAGGTTCCTAAATATCATATTTGGTGTACAAAAAAGCATTTTTTTAATTGTTAGGTGAAAATGGTATGGCATGTAAGAGAAATAAATAAGCAAAAATGAGTAAAAATATACTTTTTAACTGTTTAACAGAGAAGAAACATTTTTAAAAATATTAATAGAAAACCCAAGGAAAACTAAGATCGCAGTGTAATAAAAAGAGATGGTAAAAAAAAAAAATGAAATGATTGGTGCCTGTTTACCAGCAATAAGCCTGGGGGAACAGACTACTTCTCTAGGCATCAACAAATCCAGCAACCTGTCAAGTAGTCACTCAACAAGGCATTCACTTCCCAGAGAGCAGAGAATAAGGGCAAAATTGTTATTATTTTTGGCATTTATGCCTCTCAGGGTACAAGTAACTCTAGGCTGGGCAGTTAAGTTCAATTACTGTGCTTTTTCTTTCTTTTTCTTTGTTTTTAATTTGTGCACTTGTTTTGATTTTAACTTGGGTATGGTAGGACCTTAGATTATAATATAATTGATAATTTGTTTTTTTAAGTTTGATACTTACAAATCAGTTTTACATCTCTAACTGTTCTGGTTTAAGCAAATTATGTACTGTATGTACTGCTTAGCTTTAATACACATGAAAATTTGTGATAAGTGAATTCTACTTAACTTTTTTTTCTGAATTTGAATCAATATATTTTTAATACTCCAGAAATACTAATTTACTCTCTAAATGTGACTAGATATATACTTGGGTTAACTGTTAAATTAGTCGATGAGGGAATTTCACTGTCAGGGTCATTTTTACAAATTATCTTATCTTGTTCTCCTAAGATTTTGGGCTGAGCTGATGGAAATTTATAAGGACCCGATTTTTTTTTTTTCCTGATAAGTAAATGCTCCATGTTCTTTGTTTCTCATCTTAAAAAAACAAACAAACAAAAACAACCTTATTTACAATAATTCACATATCTTAGCATAGTATAACAATCTTGGTACTTTTGATTATATTTTAGTAGTTAGAGGTTTCAATATTCATCCTTTAATTATATAAGTATATGATTGCTACTTTTATTTCTTTCTGGAACTTAGCACCACTTCATTCCATTCACCATCCCCTAAGATATATGCTATTATTGTGAGTTTTATTTCTCTCTCTACATATATAAACCCACTTAGATATTAGAGCACATATTATTTTACTGGATTTTAGATACATTTTTTCTTTTTTTTATATTTTATTAAGTGTATTGGGGTGACCTTGGCTAATACAATTATACTGGTTTTAAGTATTCAATTCTAAAATGCGTCATCTGTATTTTGCATTTGTGCCCACCACCCAAAGTCAAATCTCCTTCTGTCACCATATATTTGACCCCCTTCATTTTTACTACCTTCCCCTTACCCTCCTTTCCCTCTGGTAACCACTAAACTGTTGTCTGTGTCTATGAGTTTCTGTTTGTTTGAGTGAAATCATATGGTTCTTGACTTCTGTCGGGCTTATTTTACTTAGCCTGATACTTTTAAGATCCACCCATGTTGTCGCATCTGTCAGCATTTTAAGTTTTCTTATGGCTGAGTAATATTGCATTGATATATGTGCATCTTGTTTGTTCAGCCATCTATCAAAGGACATTTCACTTGTTTCCATGTCTTTGCCACTCTGAGTAATATTGCAATGAACATAGGGGTGCATATATCTTTATGAATAAATGTTTTCAAATATTTTAAAAGATATTCCCCCTCAGACCTATTAGAATGGCTGCTAACAATAAAAGAAGCAATAACAAGTATAGATAAATATTTTCAATTTTATTATTCCTTTTTGCATCCAGAAGTTTTTATACAGGATTATTCTTCTGATTTAAAAATACCTTGACTTCAAATTTTTCCTTTGGTTTGGTGAGTGCTCAAAATTGTATCTATAAATATCTTTATTTCACCTTTATTTTTGAAAGCTGTTTCACTGAGCATACAATTTTAAGATAGCAGTTGTTTTCATTTAGAAGTTACCAGTCCACTGTCTTTGGGCTTACATTATTTTTGTTAAGAAGTCAATTATGAACCAAATTATACTTCTTTGAAAGTACCCACTGTTTTGGTGTAAATAATGCACTGCATGTACTTTAGATTTTCTTTTGGTCATTCTTTAAGTCCTATGATATGTCTTTGTGTTGTTTGGTTTTCTTTATGAAACCAGATTTGGTTTTTTAGTGCTTCTTAAATATGTGTCTTAATGACTTGTCTGTTTAAAAAAAACTTTCAGTTATTTTCTCTTCAAATATTTCTTCTGCATCATTTTACTTTATTTTTTGCTCATTTTCTTCTGGGTACCTATTACACCACTATTAGACATTCTCACTATATACCCTTGTCTTTTTTCTCTTCTATGTTTGTCACCCTTCCCTTTCTCTCTTTTTATTATCTTTCTTGTCTTTTTTTCTAAATATTTTATGACCTATTTCACAATTTAACCATTTTCTTTCCAGCTATTATTAATCTGTTATTGAACTCATCTAATAACTTCTTAATTTTAGTCATTTTATTTATCAGTTGTAAAAGTATAATTTGGTACTTGTTATCAATTTCATGTTCTTTGCCAAAATTTTCAATCGCGTATTTTGTTTTCTTGATTACTTTAAACACAGTCATTTAAAATCTGTGCTGTTAATTCTATAGTCGGCAGAGATTTTTTTTTGTAAATCTATTTATAGTATGTACTAGAGGCCCGGTGTACGAAATTCATGCACAGCGCGATGGGGGGTGTCCCTCAGCCCAGCTTGCACCCTCTCCAATCTGGGACCCCTCAAGGGATGTCTGACTGCCCGTTTAGGCCTGATCCCGGGTAGTCAGACATCCCTCTCACAATCCAGGACTGCTGGCTCCCAACCGCTCGCCTGCCTGCCTGCCTGATTGCCCCTAACCGCTTCCGCCTGCCAGCCTGACCACCCTCTAACAACTACCCTGCCGGCCTGATTGATGCCTAACTGCTCCCCTGCTAGCCCGATTGCCCCTAACCGCCCTCCCCTGCTGGCCTGGTCACCCCCAACTGCTCTCCCCTGCAGGCATGGTTGCCCCTAACTGCCCTCCCCTGCATGCCTGGTTCCCCCCAACTGCCCTCCCCTGTAGGACTGGTACCCCCCAACTGCCCTCCTCTGCCAGCCCAGTCACTCCCAACTGCCCTCCCCTGCCAGCCATCTTGTGGCAGCCATCTTGTGTCCACATCGGGTGGCCATCTTTGACCACGTGGGGGTGGCCATCTTGTGTGTTAGAATGATGATCAATTTGCATATTACTCTTTTATTAGATAGGATCATTTCCCTTGGTTTTCTATTAAATTCTTTTTTCTTATTATGTGCCAGTTTATTCTTATTATGTCAAATATTGAGACAGGATAATATCTTCTCTCAGATATGGATGATTCATATTTATTTCCATGGGTATCAGAGGCTACCAGCAATTTTAAGTGACCTTAATCTAATTTTACAGATTAAGATGATTCAAAGCTGGGATCCCTGTACAGGCCAGTCTATTTCAGGTTACTCTTACTCCTAAGGGTTAAACTCTTTTCATTCTAATCCAAAGCCTTCAGCATTTTTACCAGTATCTTGGACTTTCTGGATGAGGCTTAAACTTATATTTTTGTTCTTTTAGCCCACAAGTCAATCAACAACTCTATTGAAGTTCTCAGATGCCTCTGAGGGGAGAAGACTGTAAATGCCTGGCTGAGCACTCTGAAATTCTCTCTTCTCCTGGATATTTACTTTCTACTCTAACTGCCTTTTTGGTGATATCTGATACCTTTGCAGTAGTCAGTTTAATAGCTGTTATTAATGGGTTTCTTTGTCCTCCCTCCCTCCCTCCCTCCCTCCCTCCCTCCCTCCCTCCCTCCCTCCCTCCTTCCTTCCTTCCTTCCTTCCTTCCTTCCTTCCTTCCTTCCTTCCTTCCTTCCTTCCTTCCATTTATTTCTTATAGCTCTTTTCTAGAGACTTAAAGTTCTTTCTGGGAATTTTTGTTTGACTCATTTTTCTAATTTACTGCTCTTTAACTAATAATTAGAGACTTTTTAGTTGCCTGTATTTATTCATCTGTTACAAAGAAATCTCAATTTCTTTTTGTGAAATCATCCCTCTTCCATTACATATAACATTGCAAGAATAATATAGTTATTATTTTTAAAATTTTGTCTGTCCCTCATGTAATTTTCTTTTTTATACTTGGGAAATTTCTCTACATTTTATAATCTATTCATCTTGCTTTCCTCTTTAAAAGATAAACATGCCAGAAACTCTATTTAGGCAGGAGTATATTCAGCCAGTCAGAAAACTTCCCCTGAATTTTGGCTCATGACTTGATGAGTCCAAAATCCAGGAATCAGGAGAAGTACTTTCTGATAATTAATGAAAACAGTTGCACAGGCGACATCCAGTTTATAAACTAGCCATGGTGACAATTAGATCAACAGTGTGAGAGTTTCATTGTAGCATCATTAGTGCAAGTTGGTGTGTCCAGAGGCATTCAGTATTGGTAGCAATGTATTCATCATACTAATTCTAAAGTGTAATTTGGGCTGTAATTCTAGATTCATTGCTTCTAAAACTGCTTCCTTGGACTTTTCAGTTTTCTTAAGATACCTAACAATGCCTTATTCCTCAGTAAGTCTCCCTTTTGCTTAAATTAATCACTGACCATTTATTCTCCTTGAAATTTAGATCATTTACTTAGCCAAAGGATTATCCCAGCTCTTTTGTTCTATCATCTTCAAAACCTGAGTGTGAACTTGAAGTCCTAACTCCCAGTACTCAGATTGGGATTATATTTGGAGATAGAGTCTTTAAAGAGTTAAAATGTGTCAGTACATTGGCCCTTAATTTAATCTGACTGGTGTCCTTATAAAAAGGGGAAATTTGAACACTGAGAGAAGCTTCAGAAATACATATTCACAAAGGAAAGGCCATGTGACAGCACAGCAAGAAGGTAGCCATTTGTAAGTCAAGGAGCATGGCCTCAGGAGAAACCAAACCTACAAAATCTTGGACTTCTAGCCTCCTGAAGAGTGATAAAAAAAAATTCCTATTTTTTAAGCTACCAAGTCTGTGCTATTTTGTTATGGTAGCCCTAGCATAATACAAATGTGATAGAAATTTATGTAACAGAACATAATAATATTTTAATACTGTTGCTAAGGTATCTTGGTATGTCTCAGGTGAGGTCAAAAGGATGGATTTGGTTAAATTCAAATTTGACCAACTCCATAATTAATAAATGAGATGTAATGATAAGAATTACAGTGGAAATGGTCTACAAAGTTTTATCTGCATGACATGTTAGAAGAAAAATAAAACACAGGAAAACTGGGATATAGGAATAATACAATTGGTTGAGAGTGTACAGGCCTCCAATAAAACTAATTTTTCCCCTTTAATTTATTATATAGGATTGTATTGTTCCTATAGGCCCGTACAGTGAACTCAAAAGGGGAAAAGAACAGATGAGTGAATGTTGCATTCCTCTTTAGAGGCATAATCTGGAAGTGCCTCTGTTTACTTCCCATTGGGGAAAATATTATAGACTCCAGAGGGGTGGTCATGTGCTGAACTAATCCTCAAGGAATCGTTCAAGAGAAAAATTGAATTTTGTGGACAATCAGCAATCTCTACTATACATAGAAGCCTCATGGTCTTTAACACATTTTTGGGTTTTATGCAGAGCATGAAGAAAATACTACCAAGATTGTTAGAAAATAAAAGCAGAGAAAACTTAGTCTCAAGGCATTCAGGGGGAAAAAAAAAAAAAAAAAAATATATATATATATATATATATATATATATATATATATATATATATATATACACACACACACACACACACACACACACACACACACACACACACACACATATATATATATATATATATATATATATATATATATATATATATATATAATAAAAAATAAAAAACAAAAAACAAACTCCAGGGTTATGCAGTTACTTTAATTAACAAATAAAGTAGCCAATCAGCATTTTAAAGAATTGGAGTGTGAGAAACAAATTCCTGTATATAAATTGGTTAAAATTTAATATATAAAATTAACTTAGCCATACTAAGGGCCCTAAAAGCAGGAATGAGATACTTCAGTACATTGAAAGTGTGGAAAGATGCTATCTGATCAAAAGTATTGAAAGAGTTGGAAGAGCCAAAGATATTAGTCACTAAATCTATTTTCTTAGTCATGTGGATAATGGTCACCATCAAATCTCCATTGAGGTTGAACTTAAAGTGAGTGTCAAAAATTTGACTAATATTTCTCTTATAATATTTGATTTCAGATTTGATAACTTTTTCATTTTCATTAAGTCTGAGAGTGTGATGTTCTCATTTATGTATCTCAGTAGGTTTAATCTTCAACCATTTATAATTAAAACTAGAGGCCCTGTGCATGAAAAATCATGCACTGGAGGGGGGATCCCTCAGCCCGGCCTGCCCCCTCTCACAGTCTGGGAGCCCTCAGGGGCAGAAGGTAACCCAGCGATCAGGGGAAGGCAACGCCCCATCACACCTCTGTTGCTGCCTCTGCCAGCAGTGCAAGCCTCAGCTGGCCTGGGTTACCTGAGCCTTGGGTGGCCCTGGGCGGCTGGGAAGCCACCATCGAGGCTTGCCTGTGCCTTGGGCCAGACCTGGGTGGCTAGGGGGCTGAGGGGACTGGGGGACTCCAGAGGCAGGTGCGTAGAGCAGCCAGGCCCACCTGGGGGCGGGCCTGGCCTTGCCACATGCCTGCTGCCCCAGCGGGGCTGAGGGGATGGGGTGCTGCCATCTTGTGGCTGTGGGTGCCGCCATCTTTGAGGGCAGGGCAGTCAATTATCATATTTCCTCCTTATTGGCTGTGGGTGCCACCATCTTTGAGGGTGGGGCAGTCAATTAGCATATTCCCTCCTTATTGGCTGTGGGTGCCACCATCTTTGAGGGTGTGGTGGTCAATTAGCATATTCCCTCTTTATTAGATAGGATTATGGTATCCAAAGTGGGCAAGAACTGGCAAACTTTCTTACAGAATTCTGTCTTTATATGCTAATTTTCTCTAAGCTATATATTGGATCATTTGTTTGAATCCAACCAAATATGCAATGATTAATAATGAAACATTCCATTTAATTTAATAAGCTTATTAGAAACATTATCATATTCTGCACTGTCAGAGATTAGTATGTGATTGTTTGAATATTTAACCTATGTCTTTGTACACTGCACGTTAATTGTATATTATGTAAATTACAAGATATAGCTTTATATGGGTGTATATTTTTTGGTGGTAATGATACTATGAAGGCCATAAAATTTGTCATAGCTGTGTAACTCTTCCAGGGAGGTTGGGTCACTAAATAACAGGAAGCTTATCCAGAGAGGTACATTAGCTAAGTCATCAGGGTCCAATCACTTGTTCTATAACAATAAGTGTTTGAGAATTTGAAATGCCATTTTATCTTAATTTACTAGATATTTACAAAAATAACACTCAACTTGGCCATGCACCATATATATATTCACTAGGATTTTTATTGCTATGAGACACAAATCACATTCATGAAATGGTGTAAGTCATTACCAGTGGATTGATTGAGCTTTGT
Source organism: Ia io (assembly GCA_025583905.1). NCBI lineage: Eukaryota > Metazoa > Chordata > Mammalia > Chiroptera > Vespertilionidae > Ia > Ia io. The sequence continues at coordinate 40,722,288 of JAJQQW010000007.1, read as the reverse complement.
ATGTCTTGAGAATTTAATTGAGTTTGTTGATTCATTTCTAACAATACACTAGGAAACTTTTTTGTAGGTTTATTTTTCTCTCAGCAATGAAAAATGGGCATCTTAATGATTGAACGTGCCCTAAACTTGTGCAGACTAGATATGCCTTAAATAAATGGTGAGAGTTTAAAAGCCTGATTATATATATTAAACACAAATTAGTAGGTTTAAGATCACATCAGGTGATAATAGACTTTGTTCTTTCCTACAGACAATTATTGTATCTATGCTTTTATCTTAGGTTGCACAGTAGTAATATTCTATTTTTAGCAACTCTCAAACTACCAATGTATTTGATGCATGTATCCCTGAGCTCTGAGGATCTTCTCTGTACAGTAAACATCTCTCCAGACAACTCCCCAGAGCTACTCTTCAAAATGCTCCCTCCTCATTTGATAAATCTTCAAAGTTCTGCAAATAACATAATTTCCTTTTCCTTTTCAAAACATCAATAAATTCTAGCCTGTTATTTTAAAGAATATGGTTACCAATATATATATATATATATATATATATATATATATATATATATATATATACACACACACACACATACATATATATATATATATATATATATATATGCCAAATTTCCCCTTTCTTCCTCTTTGCAGAACTGTCAGTCTAGATATTACTTAATCTTTTATGTGACTAACTAGAAGCCTAGTGCATGAAATTCGTGCATGAGGGGGGCCCCTCAGCCTAGCCTGCACCCTCTCCAATCTGGGACCACTCAAGGGATGTCTGACTGCCGGTTTAGGCCCGATTCCATTGGGCCTAAAACGGCAGTCGGACATCCCTATCACAATCTGGGACTGCTGGCTCCTAACTGCTCACCTGCCTGCCTGTCTGATTGCCCCTAACTTCCCCCCCTGCCAGCCTGGTCACCCCTTACTGGCTCCCTCTGCCAGCCTGGTCGCCCATCACTGTCCCCCCTGCTGGCCTGGTTTCCCCACACAACTTGCTGTACAGTCATTTGGTTGTCCCTCACTAACCCCCCTCTGGCCTTGTCGCCCCATGCAGCCTGCTGTTCAATTGTTACTGTGAGGGCATCCTGACCAATTTTCATGTTACCCTTTTATTAGTATAGATGGGTAGATGGAAGTTAGACATAACAAAAAAATGTAGAGAACAGCACGTATTTTTTCACAATCCTATCTAATAAAAGGGTGATATGCAAATTAACCGTCACTCCTCTATAAAGATAGCGGCGCCCATAGTGGCCTGGGCAGGACACTGGCATCATAGCCCTGGCAACGAGGCCAGCTTCCCAAGCCAGTGGAAGAGGGAGAGAGGGCCTCTGGGTAGTGGGCATACGCCAGGGGTGGGACTGGCTCGGAGCATGCTCTTACCCCAGCGGACAGGGCTTGGCAGCGAGCGAGCAGCGGAGAACTACCAGTGGTGGTGGGTGTGGTGGCCTGGTTGCTGGGAGGCTGGCTTTTGGCTGCTGGAGCCTGCGCTGAAGTGACTGGTGGTACAGGCAACTGCGGGGGTGCTGGGAGACATGGGACTGAAGCCCAGGAGGCGAGGCACTGAATCCGCCTCCTACAAGATGTATCCTAGCCTAGGTGTGTGGGAAGCAGGTTCAGGAACCTCTCCTTTTCTGGCGCCCAGAGCCCAGGCTGGCCAGCACCCAAGAGGAGATGCCCGCCAGTATCGGGGGTCCTGGCCAGCCTCCAAACTGCCAGCAGCCCTAGCCCAGGTTGGCCAGAACCTCAGAAGAGACCCCCGCCAGGATCGGGGGTCATGGCCAGCCTCCAAACCATGGGTAACCATTAGCCCAGGCTGGCCAGCACCCCAGAGGAGACCCCCGCCAGGATCGGGGGTCGTGGCCAGCTTCCAAACCGCCCGCAGCCCTAGCTCAGGCTGGATCGGGGGCATGAACAGCCTCCAAACCAGGGGCGGCCATTAGCCCAGGCTGGTCAGTGCCCCAGAGGAGACCCCTTCCAGAATTGGGGTCATGACTGGCCTTCAAACTGTGGCTGCCCTTAGCCCGAGGAGGCCTCCTGGCTGAGGACGCCCGAGTCTGTTCTTGACCTAGGTCCTCGCTCTCCTCGTGAGCGACTCGGAAGCCGCCAGTGTCTAACTACCAGTCTCTGGGAGGTGGGAGTGCATCCACTGTCCACCAAAAAGTAGGACCATCAAACTGTTCAGTCTCAGTGCAGACACAGGTCTGTGGCTGATGGGGTGGAGGCCAGACCAAAACAAAACAGCAAAAACACCCTGCCCACCTGGGCAGGTACAATTGTAGTCCATGTGGCCTGGGCATTGTAGAAAGCACTACCTTCTCCCAGGGCCTGTGCTGGCACCACTGCCTCACTCACCCTCAAGCCCCCTTGAGTCCTGACAAGGAAGTGTGTAGAGCATCCTGAAGGATTTGTGCCATTCTGGGTTCTTTTGCCCACAGACACACTTTGGGATGAATTCAGAGCCACATCTCACTTCCCATGAGACTGGAAGAACCATGTAAAAGGATTTCGACAAAAGCTTTCCACATCTCTGTTTATTCTTTTGAATCCATAAAATGACCTTAAAAAAAGCATTCAGGCCACCAAGAGAGAATGCACTTTCTGGCCAGAGCACGCAGGATTCTTTTGCCCAACAGGTTAAAGGAAGCAGAGAGCTGGCACAGTGGAAATGGTCCTGGTGCCCTATGAGGAGACCGGGGGAATGGGGTTGCAGAAATTCCATAAGCCTCTTGCCACCTTCTCCTTTGCAAACCACACCATCCAGATCCACCAGGACTAGAGGCAACTGAGAGTCACAGCTGTGATTTGGGACACGGTAAGCAAATCTTGGGGGGCCTCTGAAAACATCTGCAATTGATTATAAGATTGGTCTTTATTTAAAAAGAAATAAAAGAACAGCTTTGTGAACTGTTTTTTTAAAGTAAATTCAGAGTGGTATAACCATCACCATGCTCAATTTTTAAATATCTTCATGACCCCATCCCCTCCAAGAAAAACTTCTACCCACTAGAATCACTTTCCTGATCATCTTCCCCAAAATAGATTGCATTTTAAGGGTGGGTAAAGGAAAGTTGAGGGAAGTTAAAATACTGCACAAAGGATATTGTAAAATTACAAAGCCCAAAGTGAAGATCACTGTGTTTTCTTTAAAAAAAATTTTTTTTTTTAATTTCAGAGAGAAAGGGAGAGGGAGAGAGAGATAGAAATATCAAAGATAAGAATCACTGATCAGCTGCATCCCACAGGCCCCCTACTGGGGATTGAGCCTGAAACCCAGGCATGTGCCCCTGACCAGAATCAAACCTGGGACCCTTCAGTCCACAGGCCGATGCTGTCTCCATTAAGCCAAACAGGCCAGGGCCATGTGTTTTCTTTAAGTTCTGCGTGGTTGTAATGGTCGCCAAATCTATACTAATAAAAGGGTAATATGCTAATTAGAGTGGTTGTCTTCCTTCCGGACAAAGCTGCAGTGGCTGCAAGGGCTGAGGCTCAGGCAGCCATGGGCATCTGAGAAGGGCTGAGGCTCGGGACAGCAGTGGCAACAGCAGCGGGATAAGGGGGGCTGTGCCCCCAGAGGAAGGCCAGACAGGGGGCCAAGGCACACGCAGTTTGGGGTGGTCAGGATGATAGGGAAGGGCAGTTGGGGGCTATCCAGCCAGCAGAGGAGGGCAGTTGGGGGTGATCAGGCCTGCAGGGGAGGGCAATGTAGGGGTGATCAGGCTGGTAGGGGAGCAAGGTAGGGGCGATCAGGCAGGCAGGCAGTGGGGTTAGGGGCAATCAGGCAGGCAGGCAGGTGAGTGGTTAGGAGCCAGCGGTTCCAGATTGTGAGAGGGATGTCCAACTGTCTGAAGTTGGACATCCCCTGAGGGGTCCCAGATTGGAGAAGGTGCAGACTGGGCTGAGGGGCACCCCCCCCCCCCGCCCCCAGTGCATGAATTTCGTGCACTGGGCCTCTAGTAGAATTGATAATTGCATTTCTAATTGCCTTTGTCCAGAGTCACGTTTGTCCAGATTCAAGTGGCCAAGAGATTAGAAAGATCTTTGAACACAGTGCAATGTGGGATCATCTCTTTAATCTAATTATTGGAAAAGAGAGAAAGATCCTCTGACAAAGGGAACATTTTGGACTTAATTTCAGTGTTCATTCTCCATACCTCACAGTCATTTCACTTGTGAAACAGCAAACATGGTTTGGTTTTACCTTAAGCTGTTTGGTATGCACATGCCAGTGGCTTCCCAGCGTCTTTTCTTAGGAAAAAACTCCTGCACTACGTCTGCAGAGACCTGAATTATTTAGCTCTTCCCTAACCTCTTCTGATCCCAAGCTTCCTGCATTTTTTTTTTTTTTTTACTTCGGCTGCAAGGATCTTTTCTCTAGTTCCTTGTGTCCTTCCTGTGTCCTACCACAACATAAATTTTACAGGTGCTTCCCTCTTTATCCTAAATTTTCATCTTTTACTTCCCTGATATCAAGTCTCAGTTATATCTAGTAGTTATATATAACAATCAAAGTTTATTTAAAACTTCTCCTCCTTCAACTATGGTATGAGTTAGTGAGGATCCTGAGGTGGAGAGAAGGTGTGTGATTATCCTCTTCTCTTTGTCCTTGACATGTTTCTGTCCTCGTTTTTTGCTAATCATTCTTTCTGGCCCTTTTAGAGTTGAACGGAGAGTAGAGAGGATAAGGTGCTAGTGATATCTAACTGGACTGGCATTTCTTATTGTAGGACTGGCATTTATTAGCATAGGACTGGCATTTCTGGGCTTGGAAGTTATTTAAAGCACATTAATTCCTGGATGTAAGATTTTGCAGACTCTAAGAAATACATCCTCTGCTTCTATTTTGTTCACTAGTTTATTTTGTTCATTAGATTCCACATATAAGTGAGATCATATTTGTCTTTCTCTGACTGGATCATTTCACTGAACGTAATCTCCAGGTCTATCCATGCTGTCTCAAGGGTAAGAGTTCCTTCTTTTTTACAGCTGCATAGTATTCCATTTTGTATATGTACCACAGCTTTTTTATTAACTCATCTACTGATGGGCACTTGGGCTGTTTCCAGATCTTGGTTATTGTAAATAATGTTGCTATGTACAAGGGGTGCATATATTCTTTCTGATTGGTGTTTCCAGATTCTTAGGTTATACTCCCAGAAGTGGGATCACTGGTCAAAAGGCAGAAACTCCATTTTTAATTTGTGGAGGAAACGCCATACTATTTTCCACAGTGGCTACCCCAGTCTACATTCTTACCAACAGTGTACTAAGTAGGACTCATTTTCTCCACATCTTCACCAGCACTTGTTTGTTGATTTATTGGTGGTAGCCATCCTGGCAGATGAGTGGTGATATCTCATTGTAATCTTAATTTGCATCTCTCTGATGATTAGTGATGAACATTTTTTCATGTCTATTGGCCATCTGTATGTCCACTTTGGAGAATTGTCTATTCAGGTCCTTTGACCATTTTTTAATTGAATTGTTTTTCTTCCTGGTGTTAAGTTGTATATGTTCTTTATATATTTTAGAAATTGACCACTTGTCAGATGTATCATTGGCAAATATGATTCTCTGTACTTTCCTTTACACTTTTTTTATCCATCCTTTCCTTTTGTTGATTTAAGGTGAGTAGTAAACTCAGAATATAGCACCTCACTTTTAATTATGTTGCTTGCTCACTGTATCCTTCTGCTCTTAACCAGAACTGACAGAATTAGCCAGAACTGTTAAATCTGCCAGTTGCAGGACATGTGATCATCAGCCCATTTCTTTAGTTCCCTTCAAATTCTCTATCCGTAAAGTGAAGAGAATCACAGAAATTCTTTATATTTTTTCTGTTTCATTTTTTGTTTGCAGGTAAATTTAACTTATAGAAATAAGGAAACTACTACCATACTTATTATTCCATAAGCAGTAAATAAATACTACCATTATTGTTAAGACAATATTTTTCCTCCGCAGTTTTTAAGAAAAAAGTTTAACTATTATATCAACAGTATTCATTTTGTTAAAAAATGTTCAAAACATTAACTCCATATCTTATGCCACTTTTTCATAAGTAAAGTACCATGTGATGAAACAGGAGTTAAGGAATCTTTTTTAAAAAGAAAAACAAAACATGCAAGTTATTTTGACTTGTCTAAACCTACAGTTAAATGATAAATTTTAAAAGGAAATGAGAAAAACCTTAATTGGTATTACCAGGAGACGAATCAATGTTGCTGAATATGACAAACTGCAATTTGAAACGTCATTTAAGGATTTCTTATCTTATATAATTTCATAGATAAATACTTGTCTAAAGAAGTCAAGATGACTGATTTCGTCCCAATATACGTATTGATCAATAGCAATATGAAAGACTCGAGTAGATCTAGTAGAACTAAGTACTTTCACTGAGAAATCAATTCAGGAAAATACCTGAAACCTTCATTGACTTAAAAAATAAGATAATCAATTATAATTAAAAAAAGATAAATGCCACTGTTTGTTACTGAAACAAAACTTTTTTCATTATAGGTGTGAAATTTTTCTCATGGTCACAATTTGTTTGAGATTTAGATAGCTAAATATATTTTTAATCTAGGCTGTTTTAAGATTTCCTGAAGTGATTAGCTCTGCCTCTAATTTCCACCTGATGATGGGAAGAGACTTGCATCTGATTCTCTCTGGAGTGCCACCTGTAACAGACCAGAGGGAAAGATCCCTATATTTCTGAGCAATCTTTTCAAAGTTATGAGAAACTACAATGACAGATTTTTCTCTCTTTCCTGATCTATACAGTTTGCCATCAAAATACCCTGATGCAACAAACTACATATATACATATGCTTAATATCTATACATTATATATATGAATAACCATTATTTAGAAAATTGAGCCGAAACCGGTTTGGCTCAGTGGATAGAGCGTCCGTCTGCAGGCTGAAGGGTCCCAGGTTCGATTCCGGTCAAGGGCATGTACATTGGTTGTGGGCACATCCCTGGTGGGGGGTGTGTAGGAGGCAGCTGGTCGATGTATCTCTCTCATCGATGTTTCTAGCTCTCTATCCCTCTCCCTTTCTCTCTGTGAAAAATCAATAAAATATATTAAAAAAAAAGAAAATTGAATATATATTTACTATATAGTATATATTTTTCTTTGAATTGGGGTCCAAAAATTTGAATATATACATCAAATAAAGAAAACTGATTCTATCTAAATTTGTTTCTTTACTTTCTCTGTGGAATTATTTTTGTTACTCCAATTGTTTGTACATTTTTTGTCCTGATTTTTAAAAATACTATGTAATGATCTATCTACACGAATAAAAGAGAAAAATGCAAATTGATGGTACCTTCGCTACGCCCACAGCCAATCAGAAGCGATATGCAAATTAAGCCAACAAAGATGGAGGGTAAATTTGCATATGCAGGAGGGGTGGGCTTTGTCTGATGCTGCTGCAGGGTCCAGTCCACCATCGGGGACCCAGCAGGCCTGGCGGGCAGTGCCTGACGCCGCCAGCAGGGTCCAGGCCGCCATCGGGGTCAGGCAGACATGGTGACAAGCACCTGATGCCACCTGCGGGGTCCAGGCAGCCATTGGGTCTGGCAGGCATGGCGGGCTGCGCCTGATGCTGCCGCGGGGTCCAGGCCATCATAGGGGACTGGACAGGCATGGTGGGCAGTGCCTGACGCCACCTGCAGGGTCCAGGTGGCCATCGGGGTGCGGGCAGGCATGGAGGGCAGCGCCTGTCGCCACCTGTGAGGTCCAGGTCACCATCGGGGACCAGATAGGCATGGCGGACAGTGCCTGACCGCCTTCGAGGTCCAAGCAGCCATTGGTAACTGGGCAGGCCTGGGGGGCAGCGCCTGACCCCGCCTGTGGGGTCCAGGCCACCATCTAGGTGCGAGCAGGCCGGGCAGACAGTGCCTGATGCCGCCAGTGGGGTCCAGGCATCCATCAGGAACCGGACAGGCATGGCAGACTGCCTGACGCTGCCTGCGGGATCCAGGCCACCATCAGGGTGCAGGCAGGCATGGCGGGCCATGCCTGTCACCACCTGTGGGGTTCAGGGTGCCATCGGGGACAGGACAGCCTGGGCAGACAGTGCTTGACACTGTCTGCGGGGTCGAGGCAGCCATCAGGGTCAGGCAGGCATGGTGGCAAGCATCTGACGCCACCTGCGGGGTCCAGGTTGCCATCGGGGTGCGGGCAGGCTGTGTGGGAAGCGCCTGACGCTGCCTGTGGTGTCCAGGCAGCCATCTGGGTCTGAGCAGGCCAGGCGGGCTGAGCCTGACGCTTCCCGCTGGGTTGAGCCTGCCATTGGGGACCCAGGTAGGCGGAGGTGGCCAGGGTCTCTGGGATCATTGTCTGCCCCGGGCCTCCTGTGGACACAGTTGGAGCAGGCCGGGGTTGAACATTTTAATGAAAATGGGATGCCTGTGCACCAGCCCACTGCGCCCAGTCCCTGGCGAGGAGAGGGCAGTGGGCAGTTAGCAGGCACCAGGGCTTGGAATGGACTGGGAGCAACCTGCAGGCATGCTACCAGGAAGAGGTGCTGAACCATGATGACCCAGAGGGTTGGCTGATAGAGGCGTGAAAAGGTGCAAACGAGGCGGCTCTTGCTGGCGCTGAGCTTGAAAAGTGCATCAACAGCCTGATGGACTAAATCACCTTTCTGAAGAAGGTGCATGAAGAGGAGATCTCTGAGCTGCAGGTACAGATCCAGTATGCTCAGATCTCCATGGAGATGGACATGTTCTCCAAGTCTGACCTCTCTGCAGCGCTCAAGGACATCATGCCCAGTAGGAGAAGCTGGCTGCCAAGGACATGCAGAATGCAGAAGAATGGTACAAGAGCTGCTCACCATGCTGACCGAGAGCACTGCCAAGAACACCTATGGTGTGTGCGCCGCCGAGGACGAGGTGTCTGATAGCCGCTGCCTGCTCAAGGCCAAGACCCTGGAGATCAAAGCATGCCGGGGCATGAACGAAGCTCTGGGAAAGCAGCTGCAAGAGCTGGAGGATAAACAGAACTCTGATGTTAGTGCTATGCAGGACACAATCAACAAATTAGAAAATGAGTTGAGAATTACAGAGAGTGAAATGGCATGATATTTAAAAGAATACCAGGACCTCCTCAATGTGGCTTTAGACGTTGACGTTGTAGCTTACAGGAAACTCTTGGAAGGTGAGGAGACCCAGCTCAGTTTCACCGGCATGGGAAGCATAGCCAGTGGCTACACCCAAAGTTCTCAGATCTTTGGTCGATCTGCCTAAGGTGGTTTACAGACTAGCTCCTACTTGATGTCCACTCACTCCTTCCCTTCTTAATACACGAGCAACGTCCAGGAGGAGCAGATCGAGGTGGAGGAGACCATTAGGAAGCTAAGGATGAACCCCCCTCTGAAGGAGAAGCTGAAGAGGAGGAGAAGGAGAAGGAAGTGGCTGACGAAGAGGAAGGAGAGGAAGAGAAAGAAGGTGCCAAGGAAGATTTTGAGGATGCAAAGGAGGAAGAAGGAGGAAGAAAGAGAAGATGCCCGAGAAGCTGAGGATGAGAAGAAAGATGAAGGTGCTGGGGAGGAGCAAGCAACCAAGAAGAGATTGAGCCCTCCTTTCCATAATTATTTCAGGAATAATCCTCCTGAAACCAGGTCAACCCCGTCGCCAACCAAGTAGTTGAGTTCCTGATGCTATATGAATTAAGAAGCCAATATATATAACATTCTGAGGTGACTCAGGTTGGACATTAAATGTTGTGCTATGACTTTTCTCCTTATGAAGAGTATCTGTTTGCTTGCAGAGTGGCTTCCTGGCTTGCTGCCAGCCTGTGCATGGTACATGCTTATGAGTTCAGTGTCTATGACAATGTGAATAATTCAGATGTTTACAATAAAAAAACATGAATACATGAATTCACTGATGTTAATGTTAAACTTCATGGAAAAAATAGTCTTTTGAATCTTGGGTGGTTAGAAATTAAAGACCTCAAATCATATGCAATAAATAGTAAATAAAGTTACACTGAATGACAAAAAAAAAAAAAAAATACATTAGGGGCCAGGAAACGTTCAAAGAACTGGGGAACCATTCCCAAATCAGGAAAGGAAGTCACAGGGTGTATATTATTGCTATGAATACAGTATTTTCTACTACTTACAACATATACAATGTAATGTATTAGATGCCTTCCTAGTGCATGAAGTATGTATTCCCATAGAGTAATACTGGTACATATGTTATAGTTATGGCAGTATGTCATATCCTATCTATATTAATAAAAGGGTAATATGCTAATGAGACCTTCCAGAAGTCCTTCTGGACAAAGCCATGGTGGCGGGGCTGAGGCAGAGGCAGTTAGGGGTGATCAGGCCAGGAGGGGATGGCAGTTGGGGATGATCAAGCCAGACTGGCAGGGCAGTTGGGGGCGAGAAGGCTGGCAGTTGGGACCAGTTGGGGGTGAGCAGACCAGCAGGGGGGTGCAGTTGGGGGCAATCAGGCCAGCATGCAGAGTGGTTAGGGGTGATCAAGCAGGCAGTCAGGTGAGTAGTTACGAGCCAGCAGTCACGGATTGCGAGGGGGTTGTCCAACTGTCAGTTTAGGCCCAATCCCACAGGGGTCTCAGATTGGAGAGGATGCAGGCCAGGCTGAGAGACACCCCCCCCCCATCCCCGTGCATGAATTTCGTGCACCGGGCCACTAGTATATATATAAAAGCCAAGCAACCAGAATGACCAGAATGACCAGTCCCTAATACATGCACTGTGTCCGGCCAACAGGCCCAATCTGGGGCAGGCTGGCCAGACCTCAACCGTTCACGAATCCTTGCACTGGGCCTCTAGTTTTAAATGAAATCAGAGTGAAACCTTCAAGGTTATTTCTTCCAGCTTTTAAAAACATTTTTGCATGGTGATGCTTTATGATGAAAGCGAACATTTCAAAACAGCATTCCTTACCCTACACCCTTTTTTGATCATCTTTCTACCTAGCATGTAATGATGGTCACTCTCAGAAAACAATGGGGCAGAGAATAACAGCTGCTTTGGAAGGTTACTGCATCCTGTGTGTATAGTTTCAAAACTTCCACTCGAAAGGAGAGAATGGGGAGGGGATAGGCAGGCTCTTGGCAGGAGTAAATGCTGGGATCACAGTTTTAACCTTATGCCTAAAATATTTCAAAATCCTAGAAGCAGTTCGGTTAGAATATATATGTTCTTTTTCACTCATGGAGGATTTGCTTTGGAACTCACTAGGCATGAGTCTTTGGGAAATGTTTTAGAAATGTTTAGAAAGTTGAAGAAAAGGATGGAGGGTTTATACATTCACTGTTATGTTCCAAAGTGCCTGACTTCTAGATTGCTCTTGCTTAAAAAACAATATTAAGAGCACAGATAGCAAATGCTTCAATCAAGTGTCTTGTGGATTATTATTATTATTATTATAATTATTTTCCTAACCCTCTCTGAACCCAGCCACAGATAAAAGTGAAACTGATTCACCTTTTTTATTATCCTTGAGGGGCTGATTTCAAAATGTATACTTACAAACAGGTTCTCAGGTTATCAAGGATAACACTGAAAGTTCAGACAAAATGCAATGAGAACAAGGAAGAGTATCCAAAACAACCTTATTTGATTTGTGACTGACCCTGAAAAACATGTTACGCTATAATTCAACAAGTTTCTTACAACTTCTTTTCACATTAAAAAATAAAATAAGCTATAATATCATAAGTCCACACCTAAGTGAAACTATTTGTTCTAGTAACATAATTTAGGATTAGAAAGTTCTTCCATTATTTTTTATTCAAAAAAATGGCAAAGGACCTAGTTATAAGGGAGTATTTTTATAAGTTGGCCTTACAGAATTCTAAAAACCTTGTGCAATAATATATGTCTCTAAAATGTTATCAGTAGTTTAACTTTTTTCATGTAAAAAGTAAAAGTTTGTTCATCCACTAAATAAATCTCAAATATTCTTTCATTAGGTTTAATTCTTCTCTTCTTTTAGGGATCAAGAGTATAGTGAGATCAATGCAATTAAACTTTCTCATCTATATTTTTATATGAAAACATATGTCAACTATCATGCAATTTATTTTGCTGTATAAAGTAATTAATTCTTCTAATATAACCATTACGAAGACTTAATTTCTCATGAAAAAACTTATTGGACATTTCAAAGAAAATTTTGCCAGAACACAAAAGACTATAGTTTAAAATAAATTTAAATGAAAAAAAATATATTTTGATGGAATTAGCAGGTAAAATTAAGGTAGGAGCCCTAGCAAGTATGGCTCAACTGGTCAGGCATTGTCCCATGCACCTAGAGGTCACCCATTAGATCCCAGTCAGGGCACATGCCCATGCTGTGGGCTCAATCCCCAGTAGGGACATGCAGGAGGAAACTGATTGATGTTTCTTTTCCATCAATATTTATCTCTCCCTCTCTCTTCCTGTCTCTTTAAAATCAATAAGAACATATTTTTAAAAATTATGGTGGGATCTTTGACTTGGCCTTATGAATAATTAAAAAAAAATTTTGAAATCCAATCACTTTAGCTTACTGTTTTGTTTGTAATGAATGCTAAACACTGTTTCTCAAAGGTAAGTTTTGGTAAACAGAATCCTGTCTCTAACAGTTCCAGACTCTCTTAGATCAAAGGGTACCAGCAATCTGCAAGACTTTGAATTGAAGGACAATGAAATAATTTTCTTTTTCTTCAATCTAAGCCATCCTTAGAAAATATGTTACACCTTATTTATTGACTATTTTAGGAAGAAAATAATTTTAAAATTTTATGTTTATCAGATAGAAGTTCCTTCAAAATAACTCTGCAGTGTTTAATTTTCTTTGTAAAGTTCAGCCTTCAATAAAACAGGAAAATCGTTGTCACTCTCAAAATACTACAGAGATAATTCATATAATTTTGAAAAATTTGCATAGCTTTCTACTTATAATCTTATTTCAAATTGAGAACTCAGGAAAAATAGGTTATATTTTCAAGGACATCTGTAATGATTATGGCATAGCTTTGACATATAGCTAACACTCACTTAAGGTTGGCACTAAATGAATGTCTTTCTATCTTTCTATTCTTTCTGAAAATGAAGTTTTCTTTTTTTTTCCTAAATAAAAAAAACTCTTCCCAAAATTCCCACTTTACTTCTAATATGTTAATAAACTTTAATAGTGATGTCATATCATATTCCCATTTCATAGTATATATGAAATAGTACTAATTTAAGACTCTCCCTCCCCCCCTCACAGTCTCTCTCCCAAGAGTTGATAAATGTCTTGCCACTAAAGGAGTCTCCTCCTTGGTGAGTCTTTGGCAACAATGACTATGAAAGTGGAAATACATGAATCCTGAGGGAAGGGGTCTTTTTTTAGAAAATAGCAAATGTGTAGCCAAGCATTAGAGGTATTTCACCCATGTGTAGAGGTATAACTCTATTCTTCACCTTAGACATTTTGCTAAATAAAGAAAATTGTCTCCATTTTAAGGATACTCTTGGCCTTTTACTTTCTGTAATAAATACGTAAACTATTATTTTAATATATTTTTTACTGATTTCAGAGAGGAAGGGAGAGGGAGAGAGAGATAGAAACATCAATAATGAGAGAGAATCATCAATTGGCCGCCTCCTGCACACCCCAAAGTGGGGATCGAGCACACAATCAGAACATGTGCCCCAACCAGGAATTGAATCGCAACCTCCTGGTTCACAGGTCAATGCTCAAATACTGAGCCATGCCAGCTGGGTCACAAACTATTTTTTATGCATCATTCTACACATAAAATACCAGGCAATGGTAGTACCTACTTTAAGGAGTAATTTACTTAAAATCCTATCTAATATAAGAGTAATATGCAAATTGACCATCACTCCAACACACAAGATGGCTGCCCCCATGTGGTCAAAGATGGCTGCCCTCTGTGGACACAAGATGGCCACCACAAGATGGCCAGCAGTTGGGAGGGACCAGGCCTGCAAGGGAGGGCAGTTGGGGGCGATCAAGCCTGAAGGGGAGGGCAGTTAGGGGTGACCAGGCCAGCAGAGGAGAGCAGTTGGGGATGACCAGGCCTGAAGGGAAGGGCAGTTGTGGGGCACCCAGGCCTGCAGGAGAGAGCAGTTGGGGGTGTCCAGGCCTGCAGGGGAGGGCAGTTATGGGTGACCAGGCCTGCAGAGGAGGGCAGTTAGGGGCAAACAGGCTGGCAGGGGAGCAGTTAGACATCAATCAGGCTGGCAGAAGAGTGGTCAGGGTGTGATCAGGCTGGCAGGCAGAAGCAGTAGGGGCAATCAGGTGAGTAGTTGGCAGCCAGCTGTCCTGGATTGTGAGAGGGATCCCAGATTGGAGAGGGTCCAGGCTGGGCTGAGGGACACACACCCCCGTGCACAAATTTCGTGCACCAGGCCTCTAGTATATCTATAATAATAAAAGTGTGATATGCTAATTAGTGTGATATGCTAATATGCTTCATCCAGACTACCTTCCAGATGAAGCCGGGGCTGCAAGGAAAGCCTGGGCCCTGGGTGCCTGCCGGTGGCCAGAGGGAAGCCCGGGTCCCGAGTGCCAGAGGGAAGCCAGTGCTGACAGCCAGGGGAAGGAAGGCCTATTCTTGCACAGATTTTGTGCATCGGGCCTCTAGTTAAGTAATATCAGAGTATCTGTAGGAAAAAGTATTTGTCCAAAAATAATATTGAAAACTACTACCAATCATTAAGAAAAATGATCCAGTAGAATAAAATGTTCAAAGACTGAATAGGTACCTCATGAAAAATTATATTGAAAGGAATTCTAGGGACAAAATAGGCAGGTTTAGGGAGTCTTAGCGATAAAGAGGGTCCATGGGAGAAGAATGTATAGATGGGGACTTGAAGATGCCAGGGTGCTTGTCTTACTGGTACAGAGGATAGAGAAATGCTCCAGGTAGATGGAAACATTTCTGGCCTCAGCAATTAAAACAGCCATAAACCAAGGACAGAGATATCTCTGGCCTGAGCATCTGGGAGATCAAAGGCAACTCCAACCAGCAAGATAAGGGGAAGAGAAACAGTGGGGTATCATGTGGGCTTTGAACTTTGAAACTAATTCTATGTAGCAGAATTACCAATGAGGGAAGCATAAGGGGGTGCCAAATTAAGTAAAGGGACCAATTAAAAAGGGTCAGGTTAAGTCAAAGAACTGCAGCAGCAGCATATATAAACCAGAGACAAAGGAACATGAGACACATTTTTCTAGATTGATTTTCCCATAGAGAGAGGAAGAGCAGGCTTTTCCCATTTGGGTATCCCTCTCCAGGGGGTCCACTTTGGGGACACCTCTGCTTGGATGGAGTTTGTATCTGCTTCCAATAAACTTCTACGTTTTTTTCTTATTAAAGAAGCCTTTTTGTCTGAGAGTTTATTCTTCAAACTTTGTAGAGCAAGAACCAATGGAAGAAGGCCCATACCCCAAACTCCACGTTTCAATATCCCAATAGGAATAATCATGAAAAGTGATCTACTCTACAGTCATTGAAGATACTGCTACACACAAATCAGAATAATTAAATTGAAGAGATTGCCAATAACAAGTTTTGATTACAATGTAGATCAACTGGAACTGTTATCACTCATACAGTTGTTTATATAGAAAACTAGAGGCCTGGTGTACAAATTCATGCACGGGGGTGGGGGGGTCCCTCAGGGTAGCCTGCACCCTCTCCAATCTGGGACCTCTCTCACAATCCAAGACTGCTGGCTCCCAACTGCTCTCCTGCCTGCCTGTCTGCTTGCCTGATTGCCCCTAATCGCTTCTGTCTGCTAGCCTGATCACCCCCTAACCACTGTCCTGCTAGCATGATCAACTCCTAACTGCTCCCCTACCAGACAATTGCCCCTAACTTCCCTCCCCTGCTGACCCGATTGCCCCTAACTTCCCTCCCCTGCCATCCTGGTCGCCCCTAACTGCCCTCTCCTGCTGGCCTCATCACCCCTAACTGTTCTCCCCTGCAGGCCTGGTTGCCCCCAACTGCCCTCTGCTGCTGACTCAGTCACCCCTAACTACCCTCCCCTTCTGGCCTGATCACCCACAAGTGCCCTCCCCTGCCAGCCATCTTGTGGCAGCCATCTTGTGTCCACATGGGGACAGCCATCTTTGACCACATGGGGGTGGCCATCTTGTGTGTTGGAGTGACAGTCAATTTGCATATTACTCTTTTATTAGATAGAATAATACAATAATTAATAATACAAGAATAAACTCAGGATTTCACATAATCACACCTGGAACTCTATTTTTGCCCCATCCTGTAGTGACTTGTGTGGTTTATAAAATAGAAATTTATTTTCTCAGAGTTCTGGAATATCAATATCCAAGTTCCATCAGATTTAGGTTTCCAAGTGAGAGCTCTCTTACTTGCTTGCAAATGGCTTGCTTTTTACTGTGTCCTCACTTAGCAGAGGACAGAGACAGAGAGAGCTCTTCCTCTTCTTCTAAGACCACAATGCTATCAGATTGAGGTCCCACCCTAATGATTTTGTTTAACTTTAATTCTTCCTAAAGATCCTACATCCAGAAACAGTCACACTCGGGGGTTAGGGCTTCAACATATGAATGGTGAAGTGGGGGACAATTCAGTCCATAGTATTCTATATGCCCACCAACAGAAAAAAAATTTACGTAGACATTCAAAGGATTAATATACCTCAACAAAAATGAACAAAATGTAGCTACACAAGCATGGATTATTTCACAAATAAAAACAAGACAGCACAAAAATAAAAATACAAAAACAACAAAAAAGAATACATGTGGTATGGCTCCATTTTTATAAAAGGCAAAAATATTGAACCTGATGTATGATATTAGAAGTCAGGGAAATGATCACCTTGAGTAGGACAGAAGGACAGACATTGGAAGGGAGCATGATAGGGAGCTACCAGTGATGTTCCAAGTTTGGTGGTGGTTAAGAGTTGTGTTTATTTGTGATCATCAAACTGCACATACCTGATTTGTGCCCTTGTGTGTATGTATCTATATATATAAAAGCTCAAGTGACTATTATGACTGAATGACAGGAATGACTGAATGACCAATCAACCAGTTGCTATGATGTGCACTGACCACCAGGGGGCAGACGCTCAACACAGGAGCTTCCCCTGGTTGTCAGTGTGCTCCCACGGCCAACCTCCTGCAGTCCTTCCCGCCTCCTCCCAACCAGCCAACCACCCATGGCCCCTCCCCATCCCCCACTGTCCAGCCTACTTCCTGCGTCTCCTCCCTCAACCCCCAGCCATCCAACCTCTCTCAGATTCTCCCCTGCTGGCCGGCTAACCTTCCACAGTCTCTCCCCTCAGCCCCCTGACCAGCCAACCAACCTCCTGTGGTCCCTCCCCCCTGCTGGTCAGCCAGCCTCCTGGGGTCCCTCCCCCTGGCTGGCTGGCCGGCCCCCTGATATACCTTGATGATCGCTGGCCAGGCCGAGGGACCCCACCCATGCATGAATTCATGCACTGGACCTCTAGTATTCTTATAAGAGAAAAGTTTCTTTAATTTTGAAAAGGTATTTAAAGGTTATATGGTTTTGTTTTTCAGGTACTCAAAGACACAAAATAGCTTATAGGTAATATCTATAACTTTAAAATTTAGTAAGCCTTCTCCAAAAATGTATAGTTTTTGATTTATTCATTTTTTGTAAAACAATAAAATGTTCTGTGTTGGCCTTCAAGATAAATTGTATGTGTTAGAAAAGAATTAAAATTTCTTAAACTTATTTTTTATGACAAAAGACATTTATAATTTGACTAGAGGCCTAGTGCATGAAATTTGTGCACTGGAGGGGGTTGTCCCTCAGCCCAACCTGCACCCTCTCCAATCTGGGACCCTTCGGGTGATGTTTGACTGCCGTTTTAGGCCCGATCCCTGTGAGATCAGGCCTAAACCGGCAGTCAGACATCCCTCTCACAATCCAGGGCTGATGGCTCCTAACTGATTCTGCCTGCCAGCCTGATCACCCCTTAACCGCTCCCTGCTGGCCTGATTGACACCTAACTGCTCCCCTGCTGTCCCAATCACCCCCAACTGCCCTCTCCTGATGGCCTGATCACCTCCAACTGCCCTCCCCTGCAGGCCTGGTTGCCCCCAACTGCCCTCCCCTGCCAGCCATCTTGTGACAATGTGGGGGCTGCCATATTGTGATGACGTGGGTGTGGCCAACTTGTGTTGACCATCTTGTGACAACATGGGGGTAGCCATCTTATGGTGGCTATCTTGTGATGACATGGGGGTGCCCATCTTGTGGTGGCCATCTTGTGACAACATGGGGGTGCCCATCTTGTGATGATGTGAGGGCAGCCATCTTGTGATGACATGGGGACTGCCATCTTGTGACACGAGGGTGTGAGGGTTAATTTGCATATTACATTTTTATTATATAGGATAAATTTAATATTATTACGCCCCATGATTACTTCATTACTGTGTAGAAAAGAAATATAATCATTCTGACATGTATGTTAAATTATTTCTGATAATCTAAAGCTAAAGTTTATGTAACCATTAACATATATCTTTGACATTGTGCATATTAATATAACCATGAGGTAAATTAAGACAGTTACCTTTTATAAGCACTGTAGGTTACTTTAAAATATTCTGATTAAAAATATACATTAGTATAGATCCTGTTAAGATATGATACCGATAATTTTATATTATCTGTCTCACTGATAACCTATCAAATTACCCAAATTTTGTTTGTAGGGAAGTGATACTTTAAATAGTCTGATTTAACAAAATAACACATACTTTCTCAACATAGACAGTTTTCAAAATAACAGGAAGGAGAGTGAAGAAATAATATAAACATTTTATTCTAAATCACGTATCCTTTCAAGCTCATCCTTGATTCCATATTTTAAGCTAATTCTTTCTTTCCAGGTCCTGTAACATCCCACCCCACCACAACCGCACCCCCACTGTATAATGCCTTTACCATAATTGCTTCACGTGTTTGGTTGACCATCGACTGAGTTTTATCTTCATTTTTAGAATGACCCATTTCTCTGATAATCACTGTGCCAAAAAATCTTTCTGGGCATCTTGAATATCTGTGTTGAATTCTGCATTAGTAAAAGTACACTGCGGACCAAGATTCTAAAAAACACAAGGCAAAGCTTTTTAAAGTGAGGTCATGAATTGATAGAGGCAAAAGATTAAAAAAAAAATCATTCATAGGAAACATTGAACTCCTTATCTCTTCTCATAATTTAGTATGCCATGCATTCTAAAGTGGAAACTTAATAGCACCTCCTTATTATTCTTCATTTATGCAGTGGGTATATTATTTGTGGCTGCTTAGTTATCTTTGTAAACAATAAAAATAAAAAGACGCTAATTTTTTTTCATCGTATTCTTCTACCTTGAAATATCACATCGTTGTTCTTAACTGTTTCTGAATGTAACGTAAAACCAAAGAAGCCACGGCAGTTGGAAAAAGAAATGAACATACATATAGCAGTCCATCCGTACCCTTTGCACATACCTTCCAAAACCCAGTGATGCCTAAATCGGCATGCAGTACCAAACTCTTCATATACTATGTATTTTACAAAACATACATACCTATGATAAAGTTTATAAATTAGGCACAGTAAAAAATTTAAAACAGTAACTAATAATAAAACAGAATACTACTACTACTAATATAAGGTAATAAGTTATGTAAATGTGGTCTCTCAAAATATTTTATTGTACTGTACTCATCTTTTTTCTTCTTGTTGTGATGTGAGATGATAAAATGCCCACCTGATGAGAGGAAGTGAGGTGAATGAAGTGCAGTGTGACTTAGTGTTAGGCTACTATTGACCTTCTGACACAAGTCAGAAGGAGAATTATCTGCTTCAGGTGATCCAGGATCATCCAGTCATAATTTTGGCATATCTGAATTGCCAGCATCACTACTCCTATGCTTTGGGGACATTATTACGTAAAATAAAAGTTATTTAAACAGCATTACTATGATACTGACCAGTGGATCTGATAACCCAGATGGGTACACCGTGACTAATGGCTGAGGAGTGTCTACTTTATGGATACCCTGGGTAAAAGGATGATTCATGTCCTGGATAGGGCCGGGCTAGATCGATCAAGATCTCATCATGCTACTCAGATCAGTTCACAATTTAAAACTTATTTATTATTTATTTCTGGAATTGTTCATGTTGTATTTTTGGATTGTGGTTGACCTCAGGTAACTGAAATCACAAAGTGAAACTGTAGATAAGAGGGGAATACTACTACTGTATCTCAAAAGCAGTGTTAAATACATTCTTAAAAATAATTGGCCTTGGCTGGGTGGCTCAGTTGGTTGGAGCATCATCCCATACACCAAAGGTGGCAGGTTTGAGTCTCAGTCACAGCACATACCTAGGTTGTGGTTTGATCCCTGTTCAAGGCAGTTAGGATAGGCAATTAGTCAATGTTTCTCTCTTTCTCCCTCCCTCACCCCCATCTTCTTTCTCTAAAGTCAATAAAAACATATCCTCAGATGAGGGTTAAAAAAATAATATCTGGCCGAAACCGGTTTGGCTCAGTGGATAGAGCGTCGGCCTGCGGACTCAAGGGTCCCAAGTTCGATTCCGGTCAAGGGCATGTACCTTGGTTGCGGGTACATCCCCAGTAGGGGGTGTGCAAGAGGCAGCTGATCGATGTTTCTCTCTCATCGATGTTTCTCTCTCATCGATGTTTCTAACTCTCTATCCCTCTCTCTTCCTCTCTGTAAAAAATCAATAAAATATATAAAAAAAATAATAATATCTGTCACTGTCTGTTTTATTTAGTTCATTGTGTAAGCACTAGAAAAATCTTACTACAGGTATGGAATTTGACATTTTTGGGGCGGTTGCGGGTAATTGAATACTGCATTTTTTTTTTTTACATAAAGTTTATATCAAATTCATAACTCAGGTCTCTGTTTTATAATGTGATACACGGGGGAACATTAGCTGTTCAATAGCCCTCAAAACCTTTACTTCCATTTGAATGGTAAGTTGTAATTTTAAAATATCACTAAGGTCCGACATTAGTTCCAGAGTCCCCTATGAAAATAGAATTTTCACCTTTGTAGCAGAAATAGGGAACAGCTCATTCCATGCAGATAAACAGGTGAAACAGATGGTGTGGCTAGTCACTCCTTACTTGAAGATCTAAAACACAAACATTAAAGTCTTTATGGTGAATCTAGGGTTTTTGAATAATCATGTCATTTTTAAAAACAGTATCACTTTTCTTTTTCTTACTGGAGAGATGAAAATGTTAGATAAATCATGGACAAGAGAGGAAACACGACTCAATGCTGAGTTATTATCAAACCTGAACTCACCATTGTCTTCTCCAACTGCACATCCATCACTCATTTTTTCTTCTGTCTTTCTTGGCACATCACCTCCGCTCCTTCTACCCCAGATAATGTACACCCATCTTCACTCTCACCCGGGTGGGAAAGGAAAGTGGAATTGCTCTTTAGAGACACACCTCTCCCCTCATCATCCATATTCACTTTATTTTTTCCACTGTAGTTCTGACATATGTTTTAAATACCTTCTCTCTATAGTTTAATTCATCAGTAGCATCATTAAGATGTTCCTCATCTCTCTATTGGACCATTTGAATGCTTATGATAGCTGGTCTTCATATCAGCCTTTGTAGGTTTGCTTTTCTTCAGAAAAACCACAATGCCACTTCTAAAGTCATTTCTTAGTGCATCTTTGTGTATGTTACTGAATTATTTCAATTACTCCAGTGGCATTCTATCAACTAACACAAAATCTAAACTGCCATCCATAGTGTACATGCTCCTTCACAATTTTACAAGTATATAACATGCAAAGGCCTACTTCTGTTTCTTTACACTTAGCTTTGGCTTCTAGTTATTATTAACTCCACGGTATTCTCTGATTACACCATGCCTCTAAATCTATGAATAACTTTTGCTGGGTCTGGAATATAAGATTAAATTTTAGTTTCAAGAAACAGAAACCATTCTAGTTTTCTTAAAGAGACACAGTACAGGGAAATAAGTGTTTACACATCATTAGAAGTACTGAAGAAGGCTTTAGGCCACACCTTCATCAGTGTCCATCTCTCACTGCAATGCACTGCTCTACCCACTTGATACACTCACATGTTATCTTTTAAGAGTCATCTCAAGCATCAGTTACTCGCTGAAGCCTGCTGTGACTCCCCTAGGGTTACTGGGACACACCTTCTAATTTCTTTTTCATTCTGTGTGTGTGTGTGTGTGTGTGTGAATATATATATATATATATATATATATATATATATATATATATATATATATATATATATATATATTTCTTCATTATAATTTTCACATAAAATTATTATGCTGTTACACTTGTTTCTTCCCTTAATATATAGCCCTCTTCAAGGTTTACATTTGAGCCTCTTTGAAGGCACATATTATTTTTTCCCAACTACACATATAAACTTCTACAGCCTGGATCAATGCCTGAAAAGGAAATGGGGTTAATGAAAGTGTGTTGGATATATGTTGAATGCGATCATATAAGTTTGTGGCTAAAGCCAAAATCAATACTAGTAGTCATTTGTTTTCTTTACTAAACAGTGAATTGTAAAGAATAAAATGCATGTTTATATGATTGCAACTTGAATCTTTTTCTCAAATGTGAGAAAATGTGGTATTTATCAATCATGCAAAGGATCAAAGGCTATCACATTTGAATGATGAAAAATTGTTTGGTCAAACTATAAAATTTTAATGATCAACATTTGATAAATGAAATTTACTGAATAGCTGGCTCCTTGAGAAGCATTCCATGATTTTTCCTCTGTTTGCCTTGCATATGGAATACAATGTCTAACATCTATTAATCCCTAAAAATTTAAATGATGAATAAAATAATAAATTGAATAATAAATAAATTTTAAAATATTGATTATTAAAAACTATAGTGAAGAAAAATATACTTAATGACAAAATTTTTTTTGGCATTAATGCTATTTAAAAATTTTGCTGTGCCTGTTCTGATTTTGATTTTCAGTTATTTCACTAGGTAATATATTTTACTCTGTTTAAAACCAGTTTTCTTATATTTATGTTTATTTATCTACTACAGCAGAGCTTGTGGGTGTGTAAAAAAACTTAAAATTTTTCTCGGCCACGTTGAATATTTTGAGAGAAAAAGAAGACTGGACTTGTGCTTGAACTAAAGGTGAAGTAAAGGAGAAAATGTGTCTTTTAAGGTTGAATGGACAATTAACATTTAGGTTAATTTAAAAGGCAACCAAATGATCTGCTGGTATCTAAAATAATTCTGATCTCCTTTTAGTATATTATGGAGCAGATTTTGAGAAAACAACAGCCAAGTATGGTAAAAGAAAAGTTAATACATATTTATATAAAATGTGTAGTAAATTGCATTGGAATATTAAAATAGAAGTTGAGAGTGCAAATTAAAGCAAATATTTGATGTTCATCCTTTAGGTCTGAGCACTAGGGATTTTGTTTGCTTCTTACTATGGTCCATATATTTAAATATAATGAACACTAGGAAATACATTCATTCTTAAGGACTGGCTCAATAGAAAATAGTTTACTATGAGTTTCAGCCAAAAATGTTTCAAACATAAAGTGTTATATATGCTTATCAATTTTGAGTGTTATGTTAGAGACCCAAACTGTTTCTTAGGAAAGTAAAATTATATTTTCTTTGAACAATTCTATTGACTTTATCTTCATAACTTAGGAGACTTATTTTCCTTGGGATAAGAAAAAGAAAGAGCTTGCTCACACATTTTTTCTCTTCTAAGATCTAACAGCTCTAATTAGGATAATAACCTCTCTTTATGGGAATTGCAAAGAAAATGGGGACAATGCAACTCCAAAGAAGTATTATTAAAATGTCAGCCTCTAAAAAGCCCTATATTTTAAAGCATTCCATTTTCTTGTCTCAGCATTATTTCCTCTTATCCATCTTATCAATGGAAGTGGCTTGTTTTTTTTGCTACTTATTTTTATCTTTATAATAAAAAAATATATACATGTCTGATATATTATCTTGTGGATGTACTATTTTAAATTGCAAGTTTTAATGCAAAAGGAGTAGATGACAGATAGGTGACTTGCCAAAAAGAACAATGGTGTTATAATAGTATAATATCCTGAAGTTATAATTAATATTTTTTTCAAAATGAGAGTTTATAATGGAAAACTAAAACTGGAATGTGTCAAGCCAAAAAAAAAAAAAAAAACCAACACAAAAAAATCAACCAACCAAACAAAAAAAACCCCAACAATGCAAAAAACCTGCTTTTAAAGAGCCGCATATAGACATGAGTCACAAACGTAAAAATCAAGCAATTAAAATAAAATACTTAGGCAAGAAGTTATTGTAGCTATGTAACTATAGACCTTAGATCCTCAGATTTGGGGAAAATTTAATATAGTTGGGAAACAAAGGATGGTTGACAATTTTGTGAGAAGAAAGAGCTTTCTTTCAGAAAAGGAAAGAGAAAATGCAACATTTTCTGAGTATTTGAATGAAAGAAAAGAAAAAAAAAGGTAGAGATTTACATTAGATATAGAAAATAGAGGCAGTGCTAAATTTCATATAATACTGGTTTGAATTAATCCGGTAAAGTTAAGATGTCTGTATAGATGAGACTTCCAGTATATATTGTGTACAAACTTGGCTTTATAATTTAATTAATTTTACTCATGAACACACCTTCCTTCATATTAACATAAGATTATCTCAGTATGATAGGGAAATGTTAAAAATAATAATTAACAAAAAAATATTTATTTGATGAGAAAATATCTCCCATGAGAGGGAAGTTTTACTGGGCAACAGAAAGGGTTTCATATTTTTAGAAGAAATATTTTGTTATCTTAATGGAGAAAATTATCTTCTCACAATTCATAAAATATACTTATTAGATTTAGCTTTAGCTAAATGTGTTAATAAATGAAGGGAATAAATCTAGTTCAAAGAAAACAGTCAACTTGGTCTTTAGTACACCACAAAGTAAATATAATATTAGTATCTGCTAGAGACCCAGTGAACAAAATTTGTGCATGGGGGGGTGGTGTCTCCTCAGCTCAGCCTGCACCCTCTCTAATCTGGGACCCCTCAGGGGATATCCGACTGCCAGCAGTCGGACATCCCTCTCACAATCCGAGACCGCTGGCTCCTAACTGCCCACCTGCCTGCCTGCCTGACAGTCCCTAACTGCCCCCTTGCCAGCTTGATCACCCCTAACCGCCTCTGTCTGCTATCCTGGTCACCCCCAACTGCCCCCCTCTGCCAGCTGGTCACCCCCAACTGCAACCCCCCCCGCCAGCCTGGTCACCCCATGCAGCCTGCTGTACAGTTGTTTGGTCATCCCTCATTAAATCCCCTGCTGGCCTGATTGCCCCATGCAGCCTGCTGTTCAGTCATTTGGTCATCCCTCACTAACCCCCCCTGCCGGCCTTGTCATCCCAGGCAGCCTACTGGCCGTTACTGTTTCTGTGATGGCATCCCGGACAATTTGCATATTCTTCTATTATTAGTATAGATTTGTCTTTTTTTTTAGCTAATTCCACTTTCTATTCTGCCATTCAACAAATTTAATGAAGTGCCTGCAACTAATGTCTTACATGGCATCATATTATTGATGTTTTAAAAATGTCTTTCTATCCCAGTGAGTTGAAGAGCAAGCTATCTAAATTATCTTTCGCATCATAAGTCTGCAATGATTAGTGTGATACAGGCAGAAAGGATTATAGATTATACGCAATTTTATAAAACCACAAAAAATGTCTAAGAGCTACTTTATGAAAAAAAGAGTTAATAGTTTGGATCCT
Organism: Ia io; assembly: GCA_025583905.1. Lineage (NCBI taxonomy): Eukaryota > Metazoa > Chordata > Mammalia > Chiroptera > Vespertilionidae > Ia > Ia io. Next base: position 40,696,416 of record JAJQQW010000007.1, on the reverse strand, counting down.
CAAGAATTCTTAGATTATGGACATCAACAAAATGAATCCATTATTCATATTATATTGTTATATTATTTGCTTGCATTCATAAACACCTGAAAATGTGTTTTGACAAATTAAAAAATCTTTATAATATAAGACTTTCTTAAATGGCATAAGATAAAGCATATTTTTAAGTATTTTAGAAATTCCCCTACATAGCACCAGTTTATATAGGAATCTGTGCTACTTCCATCAGCAGAACCAGTGATTCATAATAGTATTTATTTAAAAGATAAATGTTTTTTGAAAGAATGCTTTTGACAGTCTTTGAAGAGAATCACAGAATTAATTCAGAGGTATGTGCCCTGACTGGGAATCAAACTGCCAACCTTTCGGTGCTAGGATGATGCTCTACTAATGATTCACTCTGGCTGGGCAAGACAATCGTGAATTAATTATTTTTAAATAGCTTATTATTTTTTTCTTTGAACAAGAAGCAAATGCACTTATTTAATAACACAAAAGTTAAAATGAGTAGATCCAGAGACAAATGGCGAGGGTGGGGTGGTGGGGTGGTGGGGTGGTTAAAGATCAACCAAAGGACTTGTATGCATGCATATTAGCATACCAATGTACACAGACACTGGGGCCATGGGGGCTTGCCCTCATGGGTGGGAGGGGCGGGGGCGGTTATTGGGGGAAAAAGGAGACATTTGTAAAACTTTAGAAAATAAAAAAAGTTAAAATGGACATGCATTAATAATAGTCATATATTTTATCTACCCAGTTTTTCCCACTGGAAAAAACAGTTATCATTTATGTATATTTTCAAATATGTACTCTATAAATACATGTATTTGTGTTTTTTGTTGCTATTTGGTTTTGTTTTAAAACAAGTAGTAAATTACAAATCCCACTACTCTGCACTTTAAATGATTTTTGGAAATAATTTATAAACATTCATATTAATGGCTTCATTTGAAATAAATATTTAAATGTTGAATATTTGACTATCATGATATTTTACAGATATAATAGCTGATCTAATAGGTGAATTTGGCCCCATTTGCAAGTATATAGTCTTAATTATGTCATCCATTTTTAGTTATGTTTTTTACTGAGGCATAATTTAAGTATAAAAAACTACCTGTGAATTTTGACAGATGTATATTATTATTTACATTTTGAAATATTTCACAATACATTCTATTATTATCTTTTGTGTATCTGCATGTGTGTTACTTTTAATGATTGGGAAGGTTAATTGAATGGTTAATGGTATTCCATTTACTTTTGCTTCTTGGCAAATCACTGAAATCTTAGTGCATAAAATGACTATTTTATTATGCTCATTGATCATGTGGGCTATAAATTTGAACAGGACAGAGCAGGGATGACATCATTTTGCATGCAATGTCCCTGGGAACACTCAGTGGTGGGACTGGAAACACCCTGAGGTGTCCATACACATCCTTTGGTTGGTGTTGGTTATTCGCTGAGATTCCTCCTGGAGCCAGGGCAAAAAGAACTACACATGGTCTCTTTATATGACTTACAGATCTCATAGCACAGTGGTTGCAGGAAATTCAAACTTGTTGTACCCCCACTTCTTCTAGTCTTGGTTATACTGTTAAATGGAATCATTGCTTTCCAACAGTTCTTTACTGTCTTTTTCTAATTGTTTTTTTAGCTGGCTGAAAGAGTGCTGTAGGAGTTGTGGGGTTGTTTTGTTTTGTTTGTTTGTTTGTTTTCAAGAAAGGCTTGGCTGAGCTAAGTCCCACTGATCTCTCAATTCTACATTTAAGCCAAAGGTTAGATGGGTATATGAAGTTCCTGCATAGTGTTCTTTTTTCATGAGTACTCAGTCATTGTACCACTGATGTCAAGTATTGGATATTTCTATGAGGAAGTCAGAGACTAGGTTTGTAGCTGATATGACCTTTTGCTTAAACCCCTGAAAGATGCTTTTTTTATTACTTGTTTATATACAGGTATTAATAATTCTGTGTGTAATTCTTTCCCCCTATAATATGGTTCCCATTTCAAACTGTGAATTCAAGTATTTGTTAGTTCCTGGAAAAGTTTCTCAAATTATATTTAGTTTTATTAGGTTGGAAATTTTTTTTGCAAAGATAAAAGTATGCATTTTGAATCTCATTTGTCTTCTAAATTTTTCCTAATTTTTTAATTTATATTTTATTTTGTTCACTTTTTACATAAGCCTGACCTCAATGCCCATTAATACTTTTTAGCACTACCTATCTTTTTTTTAAATTTCTTTATTGATTAAGGTATCACATATTTGTCCTCATCCCCCATTCCCATCCCACACCCCTTCCCACACATGCCCTCACCCCCCTATTGTCCTTAACCGCTGGTTAGGCTCATATGCTTGCATACAAGTCCTTTGGTTGATCTCTCCCCTTTACCCCCACCCTCCCCTAGCCTCCCTCTGAGGCCTGACAGTCTGATCCATGCCTCCTTGTTTCTGGGTCTGTTCTTGTTCATCAGTCTATGTTGTTCATTATTTCCCCTAGATGAGTGAGATCATGTGCTATTAGAAATACACTTATAAGAACCAAAAATGAGACAAGCAATAATGGTTATGCTGACAGGCAAATGAATCAGTGTGTAGTGAGTTTCTTTCTGGGTCAACAGTTCTTTTGAGACCCAATTTCAAGGTCAAACAGTTCCTTATGTGTACCTGTCAGCCATGAAATTTCAGTTCTGGATGGTGGACAAATGGTGGTGATGCAGGTCCAAGCCTCTCTGGTTTGGTCCTGGGCAACCTGCAGTGACGCACAGCTGTTAACTGCTAGTATGGCAAGGTGACGTCGGCGTCTTCCATCTCTGGACTGCTTCTCTTCTTTCTTCATGGCTGGAGTAGTCCTGTCGATTCCTCTCTGTTGCTGGAATCCACATGGTCTCGGAGTTGTTTTCCGAAAATATACAAACATATTCTCGAACAAAAATTAATAAAGGAATACTTTCTATAAATTTGACTTGGGATCCTATTTCATTTTTTGCCCAAATGATTTTCCTCTGGCTTGTTTTGACACCTTGTGTGTTTTTCATGGGTGTCTTGCTTTTAGCCTTACAATTAATTTTCTAAAGTATTAATTTTCTAGATGTAATTACTTGCAGGATATTTTTCCTTACATGATATTCTTCTACTATCCCCCCTTTTTTTGATTTAAACATTAGGATGTTTTTGAAAATTGTATAATGTAGTCTTGATGGCTTTTAAATTTTAATTTTTTGCACTATAATATTACTGTTTTAGGTTCATTACATGGTATGCAATTTTATCATGAGATGAACTACCAATAAAAATTTTAGTTAACACTTTAGGAACACCTTTTTGTCCAGTAAAATTAATTTTTCTAGCATATTCACTTGTTTCAACTAGCCAATTTAAATTTTCCTGAAAACTTGACTACTATTTTACTGTCAAATTTATTACTCTAACAACAATCTTATTTTACCCTGTAAATATTAGTGGAAAGGATTATTTGCCTTCTTGAGTAGGTCCTGAGCATTCCTGGTGGTAGGCTGGATTTAGATATCATAAACCCACTTCCCCACACCATGGGTACAAGACAACTCAAACAATTTTTGTTGGAGTGAGAGTGCATCTGCTGTTGACAAAGTCTCTGTCAGTCACCTGGGTCCTGATCTGAGCTGGGCGTGGGAAGCATGAAGCAGCCATGGGGGCAGGAGACCTCCCTCAGAAGGGGCTAGGGTTCAGGCCCCTGCAATGTTGGGGGGTGAGGGTCTGTGCCCCACCTCTGTTTGTCCCCAAATTCTCTCCTGATGGCCCTTCTGTGACTGTAGCACTACCTATCTTCTTTGTATAGCACCAATGTGGACTTGGTTTCTAAATGAATTTATTCTTTAATTGTGCTAGTTTTTAATTTCCTTTTATTGTATTTCTGTATAGTCCCCAAATTCCTGAATCTCTGCTTTGACATTAAGGAGGTGCTTTCTCTCCCTTGATTTCTATGTAAAAGTCTATGTATGTCCCATGGTACTACTTTTACTTGGGAGCTTTCTTCATCTGTCCCTTCGTTTTCTCCCTCCTTCCTTCCTTCTTCCCCCATTCCTTACAATTTTATTTTATCTGGAATTCTTGTACTGTTTCTTTTAAAAATATTATGTATATTTGAATGAGATGATTTCTACCTATAGCAGCTATTTACAGGAAGTTCCTGTTGGGTAGGCTTGGGACAATTTCCATCCTTCAGAAAATTTCTTATCACACAAAGCTTCATGGATATTTTTTGTTTTCGCTTTTACTTTAATAGATTTATGAAGAAAAAAATTCCTTAAAAAGCCACATTTCTCTTCACTCTGGATCATTAAAGGATAATTCCCTGGAAATACGAATGCTTCTGTGATTATTAATGCAGTCATTTTCCCCTGCTTCTCCTTTATAACAACCAGGATCCAGAAACATTCCCAACACAAATTCAAATGCATTGTTTTCATTTTCTGAGATGGTAGGTTCTGTACTTGGAGAACTGTGTGTACCTTCTTTGTCTGAGGTCTTCAGTCATGAGCATCCTCTCAGTTCCTGCCTGCTTCTCTGTTTATGACGGTGGCCCTTCCTCATGTGTTGTCATTCAGGCATATTTTACCTTTATAAAGGATAGTCCTTCAATTTTATATTCCTCCTTTTCAATGATTTATTTAAAAAAGATTAATAAGCTGTTTGTTACAGACCTAGTAATTTTATATAACCACCTCTTAACATTTTATTTTGGACTAATAGCCAAATGCTTGTAATTTATTTTTTACAAAGCTGGTCATTTTCATCTTTTTAACATCACTTCCAATGCCAAATCTTTCCTGACTCTCCTTCCTGGACCTTTCACTACAGACAGAATTAATGACTACATTTTCATCATCCCAACATCATATAACCAACATTAATGTTTTAAAAGATTCCCTCCCAGATATTTTTGCCCTGCAATAATATGGGAAAGTATAGTGTTGGGGAGTATGGAGAAACTTTGGAATCAACAGAAATATTTTTCTGAAAATAATAATCTAATCTCTTTAAACCTCATTGTTCACATCTACAAAATGGGCTGGGATATATAACTACTGTATAAAGCAATTAGAACAATGTATACTTGATAAAAAAAAAACACAAAAAACACTCTAAAATCCTCAGACCAGACCACAGTCCAGATTTTATAAGTACTATAAGTAATTTAATAATTCTCCTTTATAAACATATTTTTTTTTTTAGTTTTTTGTTTCTTGGGTTTTTGGTTTTGCTTTGTTTGATTGTCAGTTCATATAGCTTTGTAAGATTTGTGAATGACTTTACCTGATTCCGGGGACTTGATAAACCTTGGGCCATTCTTGATCCCTTTAATATTATGACTTAGGTATCTGAGTTTTAGCTCTCCTAGTCAGTCTTATGTCCAAGGTTTATAGTCTCTTCCAAAGAGTTGTTATTGATATTTGTTCTAAGAAAAAAAAACCAAAAACATTTCTACTGGTTCTTTCATTGGTCCCAACTCTGAGTTCCAAGATTATGTGTTGGATCATTATTGTTTTTTCATTGGGAGTGTGTGGCGAGGGGAAGGGGATTACTTGGACTAATCTGGAAATTCTCTCTATTTCCCTAAATGCTAAGAATTGTATTCAAAAGATTTAAATTGAGGATTTGCTGTTTTGTAGTGGGAGGATGCTAGATAATGTAGTCCACCATGATCCTGAAAACACATGTTCTTCTCCCTTGGATACATGATGAAATTCCACTATTTTCATCAACAACCTATGCTGTATTCCATTCAAGCTGCTGTAAAAAAATTCATAAACTTGCTAGCTTATAAACAACTGAAACTTTTCATAGTTCTGGAGGCTAGAAGTCTGGAATCATGGTGCTAGGAGTTTGTCAAATCCAGCACCTGTCCATCATTTTGTCTTTACTATTTATTCTAGTAACTGACTCATTGTAAATGTTCAATAAGTGCTTTATTGATAAAACAAACAATCTATGGTTATCTGGTATAGATCTAAAGCACCTTACCTTATACAATAACAAAATTAAAGTTTGAGATTAACATATGGTTTGTGTCACTCATTATTAAAATATATCTGACTTTTGAAAAGAAGAGAATGAATCTTATGGTAACTCCTCCATTGATCACATCAGAAGGTGTAAGCTGAAGTCCTGAAAGGATATATGAGACCAAACTAGTAAGTGTTGATGGAATTATTGAGAAAGAAAACCCAATGTCCAAGGAGCATATGTTTGTGTGTATGTGAAACAGATTGGCAGTTGGTAAGAAAGACTTTTCAGGATATCAGAAGTGGCAGAGGAATAGAGCAGAGAGAGTGGAAAGGAAAGGGGGAAGCAATGAGGGCTGTCAACGTGATGGGGTGAAGAGGAAGAGGATGATGCAAATTGGTCTGACAATATATAAAGTCAGATGTCTTATAAATATTTTTATAATAAAAATAATGTTTCATACAGGTGATAAATGACATCTCACAGATTAAATGTTGAGGTGATGAACAAGAAGACTGCCAATGACAGCAAAAAGTGAAAAACATTAAATGTGTTGTAGGAAAATGAGTTTTCCCAAATGTAAGCTCTTTCTAAGTCTTTCAATCCTTTTACTGTTTTGAACTTATGGTTAAAGTTATGTTCAATTTAGATTCTCAACTGCAATTACTTCAAAGTTCTTTTGTGAGAAACTGCAAGACCTAGCTCAGTGAAAAAAATAAATAAAAGATTAATTGTTCAGTGAGTATTATTGCCCCAACTATATCTCACATACGTACAAGTCTATATTGTTTCTTTATCCAAGAAGAAATTTAATTTTAGCTAAAAAATGAAGGATGGAAGTCAGAGAGAGTTCATAATGTTTTTTTAAGAAAGGTTCATTTTACTTCTCAAATCAACAATAAAATCAGGATTAGACTTTATGCCCTGCTTCTCATAAATGTGTACTGATGGTTGACTTTTGCTATAGTAAAAACATTTTCTTTGATAGTGCAATAAAATTAGATGTACTCAAAGACTTGAGCAAGCAGTATTTTTAAGTAGAGAAATACAATTTTTAAAATACTAGCATTAAGATTTTTAAAAATCTGTTATTTTTTAATATCTGCCAGAAAATCTAATTAAATAACACAATATGTGTCATGTCTGAGCTGTAATATAACCTGTGTGGGAGAAGAGATTAAATGTGAGATTTTAAAATATCCTCTTTAAAAACCCCCACTAATATGCATCTTTAAATTAGAGTTGGGTGGGTAGCCTACCATCTGCTACCTGCTGCTAATGTCCACAGTTATTAAAACTATCTTAATCAATCTGGAATTATTGTTAAACTTAATTTTAGAAAGAAAAGTAATATTAAGTCTCATTTTATGTCCTTCTCTCCCCTTAAAAGATATTTGTGTAAAACAAAATCCAATCTTAATTTAGGCTTGTTATAACATGTATTCAAGGCATTATTTGTGGAGCATCATAAAGATAGCTATCATAAGACACTGAGTAATGGATAAATAAATAAAATTAGGTACCTACCTGAGAGGACCTTGCTGTTCACTGAATATGTGATTCAAATGTTTATTGACCAATCCCATCTACAAGTCAAAACAGATAATAGTTGAACTAAAGTGCTTATAAACTCAGATACTTTTCATTTGTACAGTTACCAATTATCATTTGACATCTCTATTCTTTCTAATGTGCAATCATAGTGGTTATGAGGAGACAGAAGGATGCTAGGTAGATAGGGTCAGGAACATGGGAAGAGGAAGTTTTACTTGGAACCCAGCTAGGTGGAATTACTAAGGCCCCCCAACTGTGCAGGGGGTTGTGCTAGGAAGACATGAGCTTTAAAATGTATAAATGTGCTAAGACAGACAGCTTGCAGATAACCAATCACAAGGTATTAAGGCATATAAACCAATCGCAAGGATGTTGCTAAGGCAAAATTATTTGAAAGGACCAATCAGGAGCCAACAAGCATGTATACAAAAATGTACACACTAGATTCTTGGGTTCATAGCAAGAGGCATGCTTCCCTGTGCCCACATAGCTCAGGCCATGTGGGAACTCTATACATGGACTAACAGACTTTAATTGGCATGGATGCTCTCAATAAACTTTGGTTTTACTAACTGTTTTTGTCTGTGACTTCATTCTTCTATTTCAGGAGACAACAAGCTTGGACTCCAACACCCCACATTTTGGTTTCAGTTACATGTATCCTATATGGCAGCCTCATAAACTTTATAGATGGTCACTTTTATACAAATGGTTCTATCAGTTTAGATGGATTCACAGAACAATGGTATCAGAGTTTTAATTCCCTCTTTCAGGGAAATGTCATAAGGACAAAATATTTTGGCAGCTTCACTTTAAAATATAAACATTTATTTACTTTCCTTCACAATGAAAAAAGTGTCTGCCTTTGGAAATAGATAAATAATGAACCTGTGCAGAGTTTTCAACATGGGTATTTTTTAATTTATTGATTTTTATTTTTGTGGTATTACAGATATTCCCCACTTTCCCCTTGTTCCCCTCCATCACGCTTCCGCCTCATCTCATTCCTTTATTTCATAGCACTATTGTCTGTGTCCATGGGCTATGCATATATGCATATAAATTACTTGGTTAATCTCCCCCCTCCTACTCTGATATTTATCAGTCTGTTCCAATCTTCCATGTCTCTGTACCAATTGGTATAAATGCATGTACCTTCTGCCTGTTGACAGAGAAGATCAGGATTTTAGGAAAGCCCAGTTATACATTTTTTCAGATAAAAGAGAAATTTGTTTTTGTGAGTATACTTGCTGAAACAACATTTTTACCCATACCTCTTAGTCTATTGGTTCATTGCTAATTTTCTGTCCACCCACCCTCTGCTGTTTTCTTAAAACAAAGCTTTAAAATAAGAATGTTGTGATAATTAAATGGGAATTTCACCACCTTATTTAATTGCTTATTAAAGACCTACTTTAAGTTAATCAAAATTATTGAATATATGGCAGCAATATGGATATTAGTGACAGTGAATATAAGCAGGGATTTCATGTTATTTTCTGAACTAGTTTTTTCACATAAAATAGATATCATACAAGGAAAATATGTGAGAGCTATTATATTAATCCGTAAGCACATAAATAAAAACTAACTAGTCACTTAACTGCTATTGTTCTTTTCTTTTGGCACAATTTAGTAATTACTGTATTCACTCTATGTTCATTTCTTTAAAGAGAATATTTGTAAAATTAATGAACCTTCTGCTCCCTGTTGAACATACAGATTTAACAGAAGCTGAGAAAATAATCATTATTTCAATGAGCACAGGCATACATATATATATATATATATATATATATATATATATATATATATATATATATATATATTAGAAGCTTGGTGAATGAAATTCGAGCATGGAGGGGTGTGTCCCTCAGCCCAGCCTGCACCCTCTCCACCAGGGACCCCTAGAGGGATGTCTGACTGCCCGTTTAGGCCCGATCCAGATAGGATCAGGCTTAAACAGGCAGTCAGAAATCCCTATCACAATCCAGGACTGCTGGCTCCCAACTGCTTGCCTGCCTGCCTTCCTGATTGCCCCTAACTGCTTCTGCCTGCCAGCCTTATCACCCCCTAACCATTCCCCTGCCTGCCTGATTGATGCCTAACTGCTCCCCTGCCAGCCTGTTTGCCCCTAACTGCCCTCCCCTGCAGGCCTGGTCACCTCTAACTGCCCTCCCCAGCAGGCCTGGTCAGCCCTAACTGCCCTCCCCTGCAGGCCTGGTCCCACCCAACTGCTCTCCCCTGGAGGCCTGTATCTCCCCCGACTGCCCTTCCCTGCAGGCCCAGTTGTCCCCAGCTTCCCTCCTCTGCCAGCCTGGTCCCCCCCAACTGCCCTCCCCTGCAGGCTTGATTGCCCCCTACTGCCCTCCCTTGTAGGCCTGGTCCCTCCCAACTGCCCTCCCCAGCTGGCTATCTTTTGGTGGCCATCTTGTATCCACATGAGGGCAGCCATCTTTGAACACATGGGGGCAGCCATCTTGTGTGTTGGAGTGATGGTCAATCTGCATATTACTCTTTTATTAGATAGGATAGAGGCCTGGTGCATGGGTGGGGGTGGGGGCCAGTTGGTTTACCCTGAAGGGTGTCCCGGATGAGGGTGGGGGTTCTCTTGGGGCATGTGGCGGCCTAGGTGAGGGGCCTGTGGTGGTTTGCAAGCTTGCCACGCCCCCAGCAACCCAAGCAGAAGCCCTGGTATCTGGGATTTATTTATCTTCTCTAATTGAAACTTTGTAGCCTTGAGCAGAGTCAAGCCTCCTGCTTGCTCCATGGCTGCAGCCATTTTTGTTGTGATTTATTTATCTTCTATAATTGAAACTTAGTAGCGGAGGCCAAGACAGGCCAGGGCTGTGGGAGCTTGGCTTCCTCCATCGCCAGGGGCAACCCTAACCTCTTGCTCTCTCCAGCTCTGTGGCTGCTGCCATTTTGGGGGGGAGTTATTTATCTTCTATAATTGAAACTTTGTAGCCTTGAGTGGAGGCCTGGGCCGGCCAGGGTGTGCGGAAAACTTGGCTTACTCCACTGCCGGGGAAACCCAAGCCTCCTGCTCACTCTGTGGCCACAGCCATCTTGGTTAGGTTAATTTGCACACTCCCTCCTGATTGGCTGGTGGGCGTGGGTTGTGGGTGTAGCAGAGTGATGGTTAATTTGCATACTCTTTTATTAGATAGGATAGGAGATATATATATTCATATTAAATGTGTTCATTTTTTAAAATATGCAGTCATTTTTGAAAGTATATAGACAGCCATAAGTGAAAAGAGTTCTAATTTCTGTCTTCTGATCACCACATAAGACTGTGAATATGGACAAGATACAACCACACATTCTTTGTATGACAATTATGCATTTTTTGGTAATTAATTTTAGAAGCACCTGATTTTATCTTGGGGAACTTCTGTTGTTTTAAATCTTTGTGAGACTTCAAATAAAACTTTTTATTTCCTTCAAAGTTCAGGAAACTCCCAAATAGCCCAATTTGAAGGTATGTTCTTAGAGTTTTAATCTTGACTGATTGCCTTTGACTGTAAGCACTGTCTCAGTTGATCCAGAATTTTATGCAAATATTTGCTTTTTAAGTGTGTTTTGAAATAGAAAAGGTTGAGTAATAGTAATTACAATGCCTTTTCTTCTTTTGTACATTACTACTTTTTGCCTCTCAGGTAGGTTCTGAATACGGTCATGCACCATGCATCTGACTATGATCTCATAAGATTATCATGGAGCTGAAAGGTTTCTGTCATCTGGTGATTGAGCAATGATTACACATTTGTGGTGATTCTGGTGTAAACAAGTCTATTGTGGCGCCAGTCACATAAAAGTACAACACATACAATTATGTACAGCACAGGATACTTAATAACAATTATGTTATTGTTGGATGTATTTAGTATGCTATACTTTTTATCATTATTTAATAGTGTATTCTTTCTACTTATAAGAAAAGGATGCAGTAAAACACTATGCTGTGTTATGCTGGCAGCAGCCTCTTACATGTCATGTTTAATGCATTTCTTGATTGCATCATTTTCTCTTGTGTTTTATTTGACTGTTGTTTTGTATAGTAGCATGCTGTACAGGCTTATAGCCAAGGAGCAATAGGCTATAACATATAGCCCAGGTGTGTGGTAGGCCATACCGTCCAGGTTTGAGTAGTTCACTCTAGATGTTCACACAAGGATGAAATTGCCTAGCGATGCTTTTCTCAGAATGTATCCCATCATTAAGCAGCTCATGACTGCATATTATGCTCCTAATTAGACAGCTTTGAATCTGGAATCTTGATGTATTTTTGAGCAAATGGAAGAAAGGGAGAAGAGATTTTAACTTCAACATTTAAAATTTTTCATTTATTAATGGCTTTGACTTGAATCAATCAATAAAGAACAGAGTGAAAATTCTTTACTTTATGAAAAAGAAAATCTTCCTTACCAATTTTTTAAATGGGATAAAAGAATCACTAGAAGAAATTAGGCTTTTCATTCTAATCATTCTTGTTAAGAGTTTGTAAATAACAACAACAACAAAATAACATTTTTCACAGTTGTATTATCAAAGAGCAGAGCAAGAAATAGTTGAATTGATCATTTGCTTCCTATTTTTTTATGAGAGACACAGTGGTATAGTTTTTGGTTTTACTCAATCTAAATGGATATGTTAAGTACTTTTTCTTTTATCCACATTTTTTTAATAACAAAGTAACATAAAGACTTGGACATCAAGTCATTTTACACTTAATCCAAAATCAATGTATAGTAGCAATAAATATTTCCTTTTTTGTTTGATATTATTCAGTTTTTCCAAAATAAGCAATTGGTAAACATTCATGTCTTGTCCATTTTCAGTTCTCAGCAACCTGGATTTCAGAGATCTTCATTTTATGCGTCATTGATAATGTAAATCTAGATAAAGTTTTTATGTAAAATTGTTAGTGTGATAGCAGGCATTCTAGGAATGGGCTGCAGATATTATAAAACTTTATACAATTAAAAGTATTTGAGAAACTGTGCCCTTTCCAGTGTAACGTATGTCATTCATAATGAAGAAGTTTAGAGTAAAAGAACTATGTAAAATATTTCCCAATCATAGTGTAGAAGTAAAATGGAAAAACTCTCTACAAAAATTCAAATTATACTTTGTTATATAATTAATAACGTATAATTATACCCTTCTAACGTTTAATAACAATATTTTCTGATGGTAGAATTTTCTGTAACATTACTTATAAAATAATGAATAACATGATAGCACCAGGCCGGTACCAGGTTTGCTGTCATATGTCTCATATAAAGTTGTGCCAACCTTTGACCCATAACTAGTTCCCTATAAAACCTGAAGTAGCAATAAATCAGAGCAGATTTTTTTTCTTTTTTTTTATGTGAGTACAAGTTCCGAGAAGGCAATCTAGACAAATCCTCCAAAGCATTTCCAATTACGTGGTATGTCACTGATGGATTTTTACTTCACTCTTGGAATTAGTAACATACACAGTTTGAACCAGCAAATACCCACTCTTCACTCCAAGCGTGTCAGCAGTTGAACGGGAGCATATTTATGTTACCACTTGATGAATTGGAGAATAAACAATTAATCACAGAATTCCTTTCCTTCTTCTAACCTTTGATGAATATGTTTGTATACATGATGTCATTGATGAATATTTATTCCACTTCTGTAAATAGTGAAGCATGAAAGTTTAACTGTAGACATATGCCTCTTCCACTCTTACTGCATAAAAATGGAATTGCCACGTTGCTGAGAGATAATGGACTGCCTCACATTAGGATCTCAGTTACTCCCTGTTAGTTTGTTTCTTGGAAAGATTCATTAGTCCAAGTAACTATTGTTTTTGGTTAGGGAACTGCGGTAGCGAGACATTGAGGGGCTTTTACTCATCATACAAGCTCTTTAGGACCTTAAGGCTGGGCTTTTTAAAAAATCATATTGCACCCTAGCGGATTTGGCTCAGTGGATAGAGTGTTGGCTTATAGACTGAAGGGTCCCGGGTTTGATTCTGATCAAATGCGCATACTCTGGTTGTTGGCTGGATCCCCAGTAGAGGGTGTACAGGAGGCAGCCAATCAATAATTCTCTCTCATCATTGATGTTTCTCTCTCTCTCTCTCTCTCTCTCCCTTCCTCTCTGAATTCAATAAAAAATATTTTTAAAAAATCATATTGCATTTCTAATGTCTACGTCAGCTCTTGGCATAGATATTTACTGAGTCAGGAAGTTAAATATTCATAGGAATGAAGATGATTAGAATGAATTGCTATCAGTTAATTCATTTGTTCATTTATTCTTTGATTCATTGTTTAAAAAATGGTCTATACACTTGTCTAAAATGTCTCTTTCCATTTAGCTCTCAAATCCCTCTAGTCTTCTATATATGCCTATCTCTCTTTTGGCATTATTATTCCAATTCTGATATAATGTTTTCAATCCTTATTTTATTAGATTCTTCTGTCCTTTCTGTGATGTTTGATACTCTGACAACTCTATTCTTGAAATAATTTTCTCTTATATATGGTACTAATTTTGTGGTTATCCAGATAGGCATGATTTTTCATGCCTTGTGACTTACTGTATAGTTACTTCTTCCTTGTTTTTCACCATTTAAATTGTTATTTGCTGAGGGTAACTTAGCTCAAATTAAACCTTCTCTGTGAAGGTTTTCCTTAACATCTCTGTCAGAATAGCACTTCTTCATTTTATTTCTCTTGAAAAAAAATTGCATGACATAATGTTAGACTTTCTCATTACAGTTTCTGTATATACATATTTCCTTAACTGTATTATAAATAGATTATTTCAAAGTAGTAAGTACATTCTATTTATTTTTATACCCACAGAAACTAGATTAGTACCTACCATATACAAAAAAAATATTTATTGAAAGATTGAAGTAAGGACTGAAGCCAAGATAAAACTTAAAGAATTAGAAGCATAGTTAATATATCAATTGTTTCTTTGAGTTAAAATCTTTAATAATAATAAGAATAGAGGATGTGTACTGAGAGAAAATATATGTGTATAATTTAAAAACAAGAATATATTTTGTCAAATTTGTGATTTATGAAATTAACATAATGAGTCTTTTGAAGGAGACTATGTAAGATAACTACCTATGATAACTAACACGTGAATAATCTATAACAAAGTGAACATATGCATACATGTATTTGTAAGTATCTGGATATTACCAGAGCTTCGTTTTCCACAAAATTTGGCAAATCTGATAAAGTAACCACCTAGATGGCTTTTAAAAGATTTCTTTTGTCTATAGAATAAATGAAAGTAACAATAACAATTGGTACTTTAAAAATATTACTGACAAATAAAAAAAAGTAGTAACATAGAAGTACCAGAAGACAGTGACCAAATCGCCTTCGTATTAGTTATTAAATGAAATTCTTGGTATCAGATAGTCTAAGGAAGTAATGAAAATAGCAATTTAAAACAAAATATTTTGAGAGAAAAGAGGAATATTCCATCAAAGTCAATAAAATAGTTATGGTGACCCAAGGTTCTAAGAAATCAATCCTTCACAATGTATGACAACCAATCATTAAAAGAAGAAAAAGAAGAAGAAGAAGAAGAAGAAGAAGAAGAAGAAGACTAAGAAGAAGAAGAAACGTCTTTTAAAAAAAGGAAAGAGAAAATAATCAGTATCAAATTTTTAAACACTCAGGGATCTTCTTGGATTTAAAGGAATATGTAAAGTAAGATCCACCTTCAATCTTTAGCTATCTAGAAAACAAACTGTCTACAATACTTTTCTTTCTGAATGTCTGAAAGTTAAATTTTGTTGCTGTGTCTTGGGGTTTCATAGTCTAGATGTCAGCCGTGTGAGTCAGAATATGTTGAAGGAAGTGAACAATCCTATCTGTAGTAATTTTTATAGTTTATTGCTATGCTTCATGTTCAGAGGATGATTTATTAATTTTTTATATCATAACAATACAACTCTTTTTGAAAAGCAGTATAAGGAATTTGGCATATTTACTATGGGGGAAAGATGATCAACGGGAATAACTATAAATACAAAATTGTTTGAAGGCTGTTAATTTCTAAAAATTAAATTTATTCAATGTTGCCTCAGAGGATAAAAGACAAAGAAGAGGCTGATTTAAAAAAATAAACAAACAAACAAAAACACACAACACTTTTCAATAGTTAGTTTGTATCAACCAAGACAGAGTTTTTCTTGAAAAGTACATGTTCCTTCACTAGCAATAGACACAAAATATCAGGTGGTCACTATGTTAGGAATCTGTGGAAGAATACTTGAGGTATATGGGCTCTTTCTATTTAAGCCTCAAATTTTTTAATGTTATTGGTTTTATCTACCTTTTTTTGCAATATTTTTTCTTCAGATAGAATTCGACTATAGAATACTCAAATTTGAAGAGAAAGGTGAGGCTAATTGAGATTTGGTAGTATCACAACCCTGGTTTCCTACTCAGAAGGGACTGGAATGCTCTGTCTCTCCATGCACCTTTTGAGTAACACTAACAGATTGCTTTGACATTGGAAAAAAGCAATAGCTTTCCTCTTTCTTGATAACCTAGAGAATTTATTGTCAATTGGAAATGTAAAGCTAGTGCATATTTTCATAGTCAGTATGTAAATTCTATCTGACATTTTGTATAACTATTTAGAAATATGAAAATAGGACTGTAACAATGACATGACTGTCCTCAGAAAGTCAGGGCCATAAATAGCATTGTGCCGTCATATTTCCTTCTTCCCCCTTTCTCTTTCTTGTCACCCATTTCTCTTCTAATATTTCTTAGGTTAACTTTTCCAGGACTATATAGCCATAAGAATAAAAGTAATAATGTTTGCTTCAAAAACAAAAATAAAAACACTTATTTTAATAATGCAAATATGAAAATCATAATTTTAGTGATTTGTAGTAAAGCTCTATATTGGAGATAAGTAAAATTATATAATTCTACTTGAGGTAGTAATTTTTAAAATATCCATATTGTACATTCACATTTCTCTACCAAATATTTAGTAGAGAAATTAGTAATTATTTAGAGTTTAAAACAGTGGATCAAAACCCCAAGCAAACCTTGGGTAAAGTACAAATATTGAACATTTCTATAATTATTGAATGGATCTTTCAAATACTACTTTTTTAAAGATAGCATCACACCTTTTCTGTTTTTTTTCTTCTTTATTCTCATTTCCTTCATAGCCACACTATCTTTTTTAAAAATATATTTTTATTGATTCCAAAGAGGAAGGAAGAGGGAGAGAGAGATTAGAAACGTCAATGATAAGAGAGAATCATTGATCAGCTGCCTCCTGAACACTCCACACTGGGGATAGAACCCACAAACCAGGCATGTGCCCTGACTGGGAATCATACTGTGACCTCCTGGTTCATAGGTCGACACTCAACCACTGAACCACACTGACACAGCACCACACTATGTTTTAATATCATTGAGTATTTTTGGATTAACTATTCAGAAATGGTTCATATTTGCCTCTCTTACTATATCAATTATGTAACTTTAGGATGTTTAATCTTCATTTTTTAAGGAATGCTTAATTTTTAAATAATATTTTTGACATTAATTCCTCCCTTTGCAAATGAAAGTTATTATTTATTTCTAGATAATGTTAATGAAACATATACTAGATACTTCTCATTCTTGGTGGTGTTTCAGAATCATCTTTATTGAATAAAATACATATTCATGGGCCATTACCTCAAAATCCAATTTGCCTTTGTCCTCCCGCGCACCCCCCCCCTTTTTCTTTCTTTTTTTTTTTTTTTTACTAATCTCACCTTCACATATTCTGTTTCAGTCACTTTGGCCTCCTAGCTTTTCTAATATCTGCTGGGCAAGCCCTTGCTTAGAAGCTTTGGACTCTTCCCCAAGGTATCTGCAAGACTTCCTTCAAATGTTACCTTTTCAATAAGGCCTACCTGGTAAACTATTTAAATTAAAACAACTCTTATTCCCTTTGATCAGATTTTTTTCATAGTATTCTTTTACTTTATATAATCTTTTAAAATGTATTTATTTATTATTTTTTTCTATCAATTTATCCTACTAGAATATATATTCTACAAACACATTATTTTCTTTTGTTCTCTGCTATTTCTCAAGTGTCTGGTATAGTGCCTGGCACATAGTAATTGCTCAGTAAATGAATGCATTTATTGAATGAAAATCTCTAATGTTGGAAGCCATGAAACTTTGCTACTGAAAACTTCACATGCAATTAATTATGTTATTTGTCAGGATTGCAAACCCTTGGCCTAGAGAGTTACATATGGATACAAACAATAACACTTTTTTAACAGATAATAAAAAATAGTTCTAACCAGAAGACTTATTGAACATTCTTATTATATTAGTTAAACTAAATCTTTCGTCTTGGGGTAAGAAGGATTCACTATTTAATAGACACAAAGCTGTCTAATCTGACACTATTTTATAAATAGAATAGATTACAGTTCAGTTTTCCTTAAAGGTATTAGAACCTGTGGATTTTTAAAATTGTAGGCCATATGATTCAGCAAGTTACAAATAGGAGATATGATAGGTTACTCGCTGTTTATACAGTTATTTTTCTTACTTTATTGGCATTTAAAATTTTGCTGAAAACTATAACTAGAGCTTTATTTTATCCATATATTAAAACTCTTGGATTATCAGTGCCACATATAAAAATAGAGTTAGTTTCCTCCTAAATATTTTTTTAACATGGTACTACTTCTGGGCTAATAAGAAGATCAGTAAGACCTGGACTAATAAGATGGGCAATTAAACAAGCAAAATTAATAGAATGTGTGAAACAGTGAATGCTTACATTAACCTTTGTGATGGCAAAATGGCCAGAGTCTATTTACAAGTCAGACTGTAGATTCACTAACTCCTATAGAAATCGCTGTGGGTCATGAAGACAAATTTCATAGTAGATAGAGAGTGATGGGGTTCAGAATAGGCCTTCCTGAGATGTGCTACATAGGAATGCAAATTTTGAGCTAAGGCAATTATTACTTGAATTTGGGGCCTTGCCCATAATAAAAATTTTCACCAGAAATAACTTTTTATGACTTGTTGATAGGGCAGGACAAATTTCTACTTATTGAACACCTGCTCTTCTTATGCTCCTGTGAATGACCTTTCTTCCCTCTGAATCCCCAAGGCCTCTTCACTCATCCTTATCTCAGAAAACAACATATAGAAAAATTCTGTCTTTCTGTCTTGACCTCTCATGTATGTGGGGTTCCTGACTCTCACATGTATATGGGGTTCCCATACGCATGTATGTAATTAAATTTGGCTATTTTATCTTGCTAATCTGTATTATGTCGTTGTTAGACCAGCCAGAAGAATATAAAAGAGTAGAGGAAAATATCTTCCTCCCCCTAAATATGTGTGTGTGTGTGTATATATATATATATATATATATATATATATATATATATATGTGTGTGTGTGTGTGTGTGTGTGTGTGTGTGTGTGTGTGTGTGTGTGTATGTATATATGTATATATATAATTACAGAGATAGATATTTTTAAAAAGAATTCTTTACTTGTTTTGGTGTAAATGCAGTTACTTCCAGAGTCTGACTTTTGCTGTCCAGATTCCTATGCAAAACTCCTATTTTGATATTTTAGCTCAGGCTGCCTTACTATGCATCATATTACAAACTATTAAGGGAAAAATAAAACTGAAACTCTTCTCTATTTGTTTTAACAAGTGAAATATATTTGTATTTACTTAGATTAAATTATTATACTTAAAATCTGCCTTAGCATTAGGAGATAAAAATGACCTTTTATGGTATTTCCAAAATAATATTTATATTTTTAAAACATTGTTTAATATATTTTTAAAAATGTAATATGATATTTGCAAGTAGAAAGTATTAAGCAATGTATGGTACATGTCCATATTCATAGCAAAATACAACATACAGCTTTACTCTCTTAAACAGATAGGCATAGCCTGAAATATTAAGAGAGAATGAAGAAAATACTTGATAAAGAATGATCAGATGTTCTTTTGACATATTCAGACATGACATTATTACTAGAAAGAGAAGTAAGGGGCATTATATATAGAATACATTAATTTGGCAGGCTATTTCATAATTGTATTTTTTAAAACTTACTTTGATCCAGGGCACTCTGGGATTAACAGCTGATTTTTTCTGTATTTATTTAAATCCTACACCTTTGAACTCCTAATCTGGCACACACAGTGAAGAGAAAAAGCAGCAGCTGAAAATGATAAGTGGATAGGACTGTATGCATTTTGCAATAGAACCAAGACAAGATAGAATACATAAACTCTCAAGTCTTATGTAAAAGCAATGTTCAGCTAAAGACAATTATGGAATGCTTTTTTTTTTTCCTTCATCCTCCATAATTTTTAGCCAAATATACTTCTATCATATACATACACAATAACATTCTCTCACTCCCACTTTTTGTTTTGTACTGACACCTTTAAGAGATGGAACAGTAAAGTCACCACCCAAATAAAGAATCATAAATGGAATAAAAATAAAAATTTTTTATGTCCTTTTAGCTTCATTTATGGTGAGAATTGAGTTTGCAAATATAGATGTGTCTGAAGGATACTGTGTCCATAAATGACTCTGATTGCAAAATGTGAATCTCTGGATAAGCAGAGTGATGACCCCTTAAAAATATCCACATTTTCATTCCAGAACATTATTCTATATAATAAAAAGTTAATATGCAAATCAACTGAACTGTGGAACAACTGGTCGCTATGACGTGCACTGACCACCAGGGGTCAGACACTCAATGCACAGCAGGAGCACCACTCAGCCAGAAGCCCTGAGCTGGGCTCACGACTGGTGAGCACAGTGGTGGTGGTGGGAGCCTCTCCCACCTCTGTGGCAGCAATAAGGATTCCGACTGCTGGCTTAGGCCCGCTCCCTCCAGGGAGCGGGCCTAAGCCATCACTCAGACATCCCCTGAGGGCTCCCAGACTGTGAAAGGATGCGGGCTGGGCTGAGGGACTCCCCCCAAGTGTATATATACACACACACATACACTAGGGGGTGGGGGTGTGTGTCCCTCAGCCCAGCCTGCACCCTCTCCAATCTGGGACCCTTTGAGGGATGTCCGACTGCCTCTCACAATTCAGGAATGTTGGTTCCCAACTGCTCGCCTGCCTGCCTGCCTGCCTGATTGCCCCTAACCACTCCCCTGCCAGCCCGATTGCCCAACTTCCCTCCCTTACCAGCCTGGTCCCCCCCAACTGCCCTCCCCTGCAGGCCTGGGTCCCCCCCAATTGCCTTCCCTTGCAGGTCTGGTCCCTCCTAACTGCCCTCCCCTGCTGGCCATCTTGTAGCAGCCATCTGTGTTCACATGGGGATCGCCATCTTTGACCACATGGGGGCGGCCATCTTGTATGTTGGAGTGATGGTCAATTTGCTTATTACCTCTTTATTATACAGGATATCTACACTAATAAAAGAGAAACATGCTAATTGACCATACCTTCAAGATGCCCACCAGCCAATCAGGAGTGAGTATGCAAATTAACCCAACAAAGATGGCAGGTTAATTTGCATATGCAAGCTTCGAGCAGCCGGGAGTGGGGCGGGATGCTTGTATTGTCACCATGGCGACAACACAGGCATTCCGCACCACCCCAGCCTCTCTGGGCCTCTGGGCAGCATGGGAAGGTGGAAAGGCGGCTCCAGCCAGAGCGTAGGCAGTGCGGCAGCCAGGGGAAGGAAGGCCCATTATTGCACGAATCTTCATGCTTCGGGTCTGCAGCAAAGACAAAGAGTCTGCCTTCCTTGTCTTTGCTGCAGACTCAGGCCAGAGTCTGCCATCTTCATCTTTGCTGCAGACTCCGGAGTCTGCAGTCTTGTCTTCGCTTCGGCACTCTGCTCCTGTAGATCCCTTCACCCCTCGCCCTCCCTCTCATAGCAGGCGTCCTGCCCCACCTGGCCACTCTGAGCCTGGAGCAGCTGGGCTGCCACCATCTTTGGCCTTCTAATTTGCATACTCACTCTGATTGGCTGTGGGTGTAGAGGAGATATGGTCAATTTACATGTTTGTCTATTATTAGGTAAGATTATATCATATTATTTGGCAAAAAGGAATCTGGGTTGGAGGTGGAATCACATTTGCTAATCAGCTGACCATAATATAGGAAGATTATCCTGGATTATCTGGGGTGGGCCTAATGTAATCACAGGGTTTCTAAAGTGGAAGACTGAAGCAGAAGTAAGGTTAGAATAATACCATGTGAAAAGGACTTGATCTGCCATTGCTGGATTTAAAAACAGAGAAAAATGCCATGAGTTGAGGAATGCAAGAAGTCTTTTGAAGATGGAAAATTCCAAAAAACAGATTCTCTCCTCAAATTTCCAGAAAGAATGCAGCCCTGACAACACTTTGATCTTAACCTGGTTGATTTCTGTACTACAGGACTGTAAGATAATGAATTTATGTTGTGTTAAGCTGTTGCCAGTGAAAATAAAATTTGTCCATGGAGTCGTGCAAGAGAAAAGCATAGGGACTCACGCATAGGAGAATGTGAGCAATAGTGACAAGGTTTATTGGAGCAAAAACAAAGAACTTCCCCCAGGTGCCCGTTGTCTCATCCACAACCAGGTGGCTCAACTCTGTCTCACACAGAAGTCCAGGTTCTGTGGCCTCAGTCCCACACCTGCTCCTGTCAGACTCAGGACGGCCAGAACCCAGAGATGCAGAACATCTCTTTGTCTCATTTCCCCATCAGTACGTCCATCGTCAAGGCCCAATGTCACCTGGGCCACAATTGGTGCTGCTCTTAGGCCTGTGCTTGGGCCTGTGCTTGGGCTGGTGTGGCTGCCAGGCCCATGCGGCTGTTACAGAGAGGGCTCAAGTGAATGAACAGAGGACCTCAGATCTTTTTAAAGCTTTGATTATATTACCTTGGGTTTGGAAAGGGGTAAGCTTTCTTTCACATTAACCAGTTTTCTTCCTAATTTTTTGTAGGTTTGTGCTGAGCCCTCCCTCTATGCAATCCCTTTACTGATTATTCCAGTGTTTCATGCCCTTATTCTATCTGATACTTTTCTCAGAGTTCCCAGGCTAGACTTGTCCCCATATGGTCACCATTTTTCCTCTTACTGCACATGACCCATAGTTTTGCCTCCTCATTTGGCTTCTACTACATATGCCTCAGCAGAGGAATTCCCCCTTTACTGGTTCTCCCTTCCCCTGTTATCTATGGAAGGGGTAGGTTATTCTCTGGGGAGATTGGAAAGCCAGGCTTTACACCCTATTTGGAGGGAGGGGGACCGGGACAGAGGGATGTTAATCCCCTTGGTGGGGCAATGCTGCTATCCCATGGAGTGTCTGGAAGCTGTAGCTTCTAGACTTAATCCAGCTTAATTAGATGTCTGGCTCCCTTCTCTTTCCTTAATACCTAACTAGCTGCCTAAGAAAGCCACCAATTTTGTAATGATTTCTTACAATAGTAATAGAAAACGAACATCATATTGAGGAGACAGAAAAAGCTACGTAGACAGGGATGGAGACCATGGTGGGGAGAGGAATTAACTCAGAACCAACTAGCCGGAGTTACTAAGACACCCCAACTGGGTGGGGAAGGTATGTCATGTGTGGGAGACATGAGCTTTAAAATGTATGGATGTTGCTAAGACAGCCAGCTTGCAGATAACCAACCACAAGGCAGTAAGACATATAAACCAATACCAAGGATGTTGCTAAGGCAAAATTCTTTGAAAGGACCAATCAGGAACTAACAAGTATATATAGATATATATAAAAAAGCTCACATGCTTCCTCTCTGCCTCTGGGTACACTGGATGCTCCTATGGCTGGCTGGAGATGGGCTCCTTGTCACCCATATGACTTATGGCCATGTGGGCCTCCACACATGGACTAATAGACTTTAATTAACTTGGATGCTGAACTACTCCCGGCTGAAATATGGAAAGGAAGCTCTGGTCAGTGGCCTGCTCCTGGAACCCCAGCTGCACCTTTTTCAGGGCTCGTTCTCCAATAAACTTTGGTTCCACTAACCATTTTTGTCTAAGACTTCATTCTTTAATTTCTCGAGACAACAAACTGCCCACACTTTAGTGTCACTATCTTTGTTTAGTAAGTGTATAACCCCACTGTATTAACCTTCAGGGCATAACCTGAAAATGTTTCTTATGACTCTTCAGATTTTTATTTAGTTTTTCTCTTATATAAGGAGTGCTACATTTTTGGTGCATATTTATGAAGAGGGAAAATTCTCTCTACCCTTCTTTGTTCTTCTGGCTGGTATAAGAATTAAATTGACACCAGACATTAGCAAGAGAAAATCAAGTTTAATTTCATACATATGGAGGCACCATAAAATATGGTGTCCAAAGGGCAGCCAGGTAAGTGAAGTTTATGCCCTAGAGAGCTAAGGAAAGGAAGAGCAGCCTGGCAATGCGAGAGAGTAAGGACATTCACAGGAAGGCCAGAGGAGATGTTTGGAAAATAAAAGTTTTCTCTGTTATGCAGATAAGTTACTTAGGGGAAAGAGGAGCCTCAGGTAATGGTTCTTCCTGGTACAGAACTCCATCCAACGTAAATTTAGGCTGTTGAGGGGAAAGAAATGAGCTATACTTCAATCTACAGGGTTTTAATAGTTTTTTGATAAAAATTAATATTTATGCTCAAGTGGCACACTTCAGAAAGATTTGTTCTGAATCTCTTCCATATTCTTCAGGTATTAGTTTAACATATGACACAGATAAAATTAGGCACCAAACATATTTTTAAATCTACATTATATGCTACTCAAGGAATATTAACCAGTACCAGTGATTTTGAACATTATTGTTGTTAAAATATTATTTTAAAAAGTTTTGATAATACCATTTGCAACAGCATGGATGGAACTGGAGTACATTATGCTAAGTGAAATAAGCCAGTCAGAGAAAGATAAATATCACATGATCTCACTCATTTGTGAAATATAATGAACAACATAAACTGATGAACAAAAATAGAACCAGTTATAGAAGCATCAAACAGACTGTCCAACCTATGAGGGAATGCAAGGGGTGAGGGAGTAAGAGATCAACCAAAGGACTTGTATTCATGTATATGAGCATAACCAATGGACATGGGGTGGGGGGGTGAGGGGGGAGGAGAGGAGATGTGTTGGGAGGTGGGGGCAACCTAGGAGAGGTTAATGGGGGGAAAAGGAAACTTATGTAATACATTAAACAATAAAGAATTTAAAAATATATTTTATTGATTTTTTACAGAGAGGAAGAGAGAGGGATAGAGAGTTAGAAACATCGATGAGAGAGAAACATCGATCAGCTGCCCCCTGCACACCCCCCACTGGGGATGTGCCCGCAACCAAGGTACATGCCCTTGACCGGAATCGAACCCGGGACCCTCGAGTCCGCAGGCCGACGCTCTATCCACCGAGCCAAACCGGTTTCGGCAAACAATAAAGAATTTAAATTTATAAATAAATAAATATTAAAAATATAAAAAGAAAGTTTTGATAATTTAATCTTCAGGAAAAATAATAAAGTAAAAGTTAAAAAAATTATTATATTAAAATTTTTGCTTATAAAACCTGGGCCTTTTTTATGAGCCCTTTTGCTATGATCATCTTTCTACTTAGTAGTAACATTTTTCCTTAGAATTTTATTTGTGTGTAGGGGAATACATATTCTATATAAGTATATTAACATTGCCTACTCTAGATCATTGAAAAAGTTTTAGAAAATTTTTATTTTCACAACAAATCCTGGAGCCTATAGTTCCACAGGGTTAATTTCATATTGCTACCTCTTCATTGTCAAATTTATAACATGCATTCAATAATAAATTTTGCAGCATGCTGCAATGGGTTATTTAACAGCTCTTATTACATTTATTAATTTCCAAGAATATTTTTCGTTGCCCATAATTTATATAAGTTTCTGTATTATTTATCACCATCTCTCTATTGATCATTTAGTTTAGGAATGCATATTGCTAGGTTTATTTCAATGAGGAAAACAGAAAGACAGTAAGGCTTTGAGTATTAGTGTAAGCTTGTGGGAGGATACATTATCACCCTCAAAGAAACCTGACATTTGGTGGTTGACTTACATAAATCGTTCACAAATGCAGTAGTGAGGAGACAGAGAGAAGATTGGTAGATAGGAATGGGACCATGACCAGGAGAGGAGTAAAACTGGGGAAGCCAGCTAAGCAGAATTGCTAAGACAAACTAAGTGGGCATAGAAAGAAGGGCACAAGACAAACTTTAAAATGTATAGATTGTTGCTAAGACAGGCAGCTTGCAGATAACCAATCACAAGACAGTAAGGCATATAAACCAATCCCAAGGATGTTG
The DNA here is from genome assembly GCA_025583905.1 of Ia io. Taxonomy (NCBI): domain Eukaryota; kingdom Metazoa; phylum Chordata; class Mammalia; order Chiroptera; family Vespertilionidae; genus Ia; species Ia io. The sequence continues at coordinate 40,670,489 of JAJQQW010000007.1, read as the reverse complement.
CTAATGCAGAATTCTTTGAAAGGACCAATCAGGAGCTAGCAAGGCTATAACTACTCCCTAGATTAAAAAGCACATGCTTCCTCTCTCTCTCTTCTCCCTTCCCTGTGCGCTAGATTCTTGGGTTAATGGCAGGAAACATGCTCTCCTGCACCCATGTGGCTTATGGCCATGTGGACGAATAGACTTTAATCTACTTGGATGCTAAACAGGAACCCAAGCTGCACCTTCTCCAGGACTGGCTTCTCTCAAACTTTGTTTCCACCTACTGCTTTTGTCTGTGACTTCATTCTTCAATTTTGCAAGACAAAGAACTTGAACTCAAACACCATATTTTGGTTTCAGAAGGAGACTGTCTTCTAAATCATCCTGTATAATAAAAGGGTTACATGCAAATTGACCCTAATGGCAGAATGACCAGAACGACCGCTGGACCAGTCACTATGAGGTGCACTGACCACCTCTTGGTCCCTTTCCCCGGCCGGCAGGCTCCGATCACCTGATGGTGAATGGGGAACCGGGATTGGGTAGTGGGGAATGTGGGCAGTGCCAGGCCAAGGCCCCCACCCTGCTGGTTGCCCCACACACAGAGGGTGGCCCACGGCAGGGGTGGGGCCAGTGAGCGGGTGGGAACAGCCAACCTCTCAGTCCCTTTCCCTGGCCATCAGGCACCGATCACCCAATGGCGAACAGGGAACCGGGGATGGGTGGCAGGAGGGGATGGGCCTGGCTGCAGGCAGCCAGGGAAGATGGCCCTGATCACAGGCCAGGCCTAGGACCTATATCCATGCACGAATTTCATGCACTGGGCCTCCAGTTGCTAAATAAATAAACTTGCTGATACACACACACATGCACACACACACACACACACACCACACAACTTGCATATATATATACAGTGTGGGGCAAAAACAGGTTTACAGTTGTGAGTACAAGAAACAGAATTTATTATTTATTAATTATTGTGTTATTTTCTATATGAACAGCTGTATGTATGTGTGTGTGTGTGTGTGTGTGTGTGTGTGTGTGTGTGTGTATATATATATATATAAAACCAGGCTACCAGAATTAAGGTACAATACTTAAAGCACAACCTTCCCACTCCTGATTTAAATTTAGCAGAAATGATTCTTCATAGAATTCATAAGGATTCATTTACTCCACTGAACACACACTTCCATTAAATAGTCATTAAAGAATGATGGTGAGACCAGTTACATTTGGGTGAAATATTAACTGAAAATTTTCCACAACTGCAAACTGAAAACGAATCTTTAGTTATATAAAGGGAAAATTTTAGAAAGTAAAAGAAAATGATTCAACAATAAAAAAAATGTGTGAAGAAAACCAAGTTGCAATAAATATGGTCTTGAACTTTAAATGTACACTAAGCCTAGTTGTGCCCAACAATTATATTATCTTTATTGAAATTAAGACAATTGGTTTAGAGTATGGACATAAACTGGTCATGAGGTTAGGACTTGTCACTGAGCGAGGCATTATGAAAGAGATCAGATAATCCTTTTGTTATTAGAGAATTCCTTGGGTGGAATTTCTCCAGTACTAGTGGGAGTGGGGTTCTTGGGGTGTGCTGGAATAAGCATTTCTGCAGGTCCCCTGGGGAGGATGAGATGTGGTAGAAACCTTGCTATTTGTGTGGGGTTCTATCTCTTGGTTTCCAAAGTCCCATTTTTCTTAAACCTTTCCGAAAAGGTGCAGTTGGGAATCCAGCAGAGCTAAAAGCAAAGTCAGTGTCCAGAGTTTCCATCCCATCATGGAGTTGAGTCCAGCATAGCATCAAGCTAGACACAGACCATAAGCCCATATGCTTTTGGCCATGTTAGCAAGTGCAGAGTGTGAGAGCACAGCCCCAATAACAAGAGTCCCAAGAGAGCCAGAGGTCCAAGAGAGAAAAATCCCTTTGTTCAGAAGCTTATGTATCTCAGATTTTGTGTCCTTGCAGTGGCCACGCCTATTCTGGCCAATGGCCTGCTCCTAGGTGTGATTGACAAGTAAGTAATCAGACCTCATTCAGACCTTACCGGGGCATGTGTCTATTCTTTCTTTGTCCAGTCCCTTCCTCCAGGATTTGTGGGGAATAGATGTAAAGGTGTTAGACTGCAGCTTTCTGGCACAAATGGCATAGCTACTATATTATCTGTCCTTCCCTTTGTTCCTTTCCTATTAATTAACAATTGAGTTAATTACAATGGTATCACTTTGGTTTTGGTTTGAAAACCAAAAATTAATTCATTGTGAAAGAATAGCTGTTAAAAGAAGGTTCTTCTTCTCTACACTTTTAATTAACTTGATAATTGTAAGGCTTATCATGTACATTCTCAGGCTATCCTTATGGATGACCAAGAGTAAGCTAAATAGTGTTTATATCTGCATTTTGTTTTTATTTCTCAAAACTTTCACTTGACATTAGGAAGATATGTTCAGGTCAACTCATTAATATGAAAGTACTTTTAAGTAGGATCCTATCTAATAAAAGAGTAATATGCAAATTGACCATCACTCCAACACACAAAGATGGCTTCCCCTATGTAGTCAAAGATGGCAGCCCCCAAGTGGACACAAGATGGATGCCACGCCGAAACCGGTTTGGCTCAGTGGATAGAGCGTCGGCCTGCGGACTGAAGGGTCCCAGGTTCGATTCCGGTCAAGGGCATGTACCTTGGTTGCGGGCACATCCCCAGTAGGGGGTGTGCAAGAGGCAGCTGATCGATGTTTCTCTCTCATCAATGTTTCTGTCTATCCCTCTCTCTCTTCCTCTCTGTAAAAAAATCAATAAAATATATTAAAAAAAAAAAAGATGGATGCCACAAGATGGCCAACAGGGGAGGGCAAGTGGGGGTGATCAAGCCTGCAGGGGAGGGAAGTTAAGGGTGACCAGGCCAGCAGAGGAGGGAAGTTGGGGGCAACCAGGCCTGCAGGGAAGGGCAGTTGGGGGGGACCCAGGCCTGCAGGGAAGGGCAGTTGGTGGAGACCAGGCTTGCAGGGGAGGGCAGTTGGCGGGGACCAGGCCTGCAGGAGAGGGCAGTTGGGGGGGGGTTACCAGACCAGCAGGGGAGAGCAGTTAGGGGTGATGAGGCTGGCAGGAAAAGGCAGTTATGGGTGACCTGGTCAGCGTGGGGGGGCAGTTAGGGGTGACCAGGCTGACAGGGGAGGGCAGTTAGGGGCAATCGAGCTGGCAGGGGAGTTGTTAGGCATCAATCAGGCTGGAAGGGGAGTGGTTAGGGGGTGATCAGGCTGGCAGGCAGAAGCTGTTAGGGGCAATCAGAAAAGCAGGCAGGTGAGCAGTTGGGAGCCAGCAGTCCTGGATTGTGAGAGGGATGTCTGACTGCCTGTTTAGGCCCGATCCTACCAGGATCGAGCCTAAACGGGCAGTCGGACATCCCTTGAGGGGTCCCAGATTGGAGAGGGTGCAGGCTGGGTTGAGGGTACACTCCCCACCCCTGCACGAATTTCATGCACAGGGCCTCTAGTATAAACATAACTTCTTTAATCTTTATAGTTTAGAAGTGGAAATATTTGAATATGAACCCTGGTTAACTTGTTGATTGCTATTAATCACCCTTCCCACTCCCAATTGTGGATCTTGTAATTTTTTACTAAGTCATCAGGCTCAATCCCATTAATTGAGATATTTAGGAATATTTTACTCCTCATAAGTACTCATTAAATTATCTTTAAATATATCACTGTATTTTCCATGGTCTTTTAAAACAATCTGCTATGCTTTTGCCAAAATCACCATCTGCTCAAGAATTTTTATAAGTACAAAATTCTTCTTTTGTTCTGTGTGGAAATAGTTGAGATTAGTTAGTTTTCTCTCTTCTTTCCACCATTCTTTAAACAAGTGATGTAAGGGCTTCCTATTATAGTCATGAATAAAAATCATAATTTAAATATAGTTTCAATATAACACATCTAAATTAAATTGGCAGAAGAATTTGAGGGACATTTATTTAAAATATAGACTGTTTTTTCTATTTACAGATCTTACAGCAAGATTTTTAAAAGGAACCATCTTTAGTGACTCCCCAGATATATCACCTGCTAGTTTTGTTCATGACAGGTAAGCATTCTATTAGGTAGTACAGAAATCACACTTCCTTGTAACTTTCAGGGTATATATTTGTTCTTATTTTGAACTTAAAAATATTTTTGCATGAACAGCTTCATTTCAGGTTAAAGGTATATTCTTATTATAAAAGTTGGCACTAAAATCTATCTTTCCAACATTGAGCTTCAGAACAGGAAGATGTTTAAAATACATACTTTTATTTTTGGCAATGTATATTGCATTACTCCCGGAGCTTAAGTCACACTTTTCAACTCTGTCAAACATGAATCCTGACAATAAACTTGTAAGTTGTTATGTTGTTTAATTAAAGTGACAACTCTTATCCATTGTTTATAATACTGGGAAAAATATAAAAACAAAACAAAACATCTCCTACTTTTCAAGTGAATGTGCACTCTTATGTTGGCTATCACTTTTAGTTCAATCAGTTCCTTTTAAGGCAATCTGCTTTCATCTTCCTCTCTTAGTGTCATAGATATTATAATAATACTTTATATTTATATCGCATATTGTGATTTTCATGCCACTTTTAAACATGTTTTATTGTAGCCTTTCAATAATCGCATAAAATGCACTTACTAATAATTTTTACAGTATCATTCAATAACATTTGAAGAGACTGAAGATTTACAAAGAGTACATGTTACTATTGATGTGAGGAGAGATTTTTGGCAAGGGTAAAAATCATAACTATAACCAGGGTCTCTTTTTTTAAAATATATTTTTATTGATTTTAGAGATCGAGAAAGGGAGAGGTAGAGAAGCATCAATGATGAGAGAGAATCATCGATTGGCTGCCTCCTGCATGAGCTGTGCTATAACAAGGTTCTCATTCTTCAACTTATTCTAGCGTGCTTTTTTGTTTTGTTTTTGTTTTTCACTAAATTGCCCTTACTTAAAACAGAGAAGCGTGGCAGGCATGGCTTAGTGGTTGAGCATCAACCTATGAACCAGGAGGTCACAGTTCGATTCTGGATCAGGGTACATTCCTGGGTTGCAGGCTCCATCCCCAGTGGGGCAGGGGGGGGGGGGGGAGGGGCATGTGGAAGGCAGCCAATCAATGATTTCTCTCATCATTGATGTTTCTATATCCCTCTCCCTCTCCCTTCCTCTCTGAAATCAATAAAATTATATTTTTAAAAAAAAAAAAAGAGGAAAAATATCCCTTTTAGTAACATGTCTGAATAGGGATGATGTTGGAAAAAAGCGGCAGTCGTGATAAAATCAAAGGGCACTACATAAGGCTGTATGGTAAAACCAATGACTAAGAATCACCAATTATTAACTAGTTACCTGGCATTGAGCTAGTGCTCAAACATATGCTCCTCAATTTTCTCACCTCTAAAATTGAAGGATTGATTCAATAACCCCTATCTGATAAGAAATTCTATGAATCAGAAGCAGAACTAATTGAGTCTCAAATATCACTTTTATTTGAAAAATCAGATATTTGTCAATAATATCAGCAATACATATAAGGAGTGATTATTGAGCACTTAGTACATGCCAGGTAGCATGCTAAGGCTTTGACATGAATTAACTCAACTATTTCAGATACATAGATGAGGTCACATTATTATCTCCATATTAGGTGTGAGAAAAGGTGACTTTAAGTTTAGGTAATTGACCCCCCAGATCACTCAGCTAATAGGTCATATAAAGCCAGAATTTGAAAACATGTTTCTCTTAATTGGAAGATCCCACTCCTAAATTAAATCTTAATTTTTAACCTTTTTCAGCCTTAAAATTCTATTCTAATGTTACTTAATTTGTTTTCAATTAATTTGCATTGCAGATCCAATTTAATTTGTCTATTCATTTAATATAAAAATGTAAAGTCATTCAGAATGTGCATTTTCATGTTCTGTCATTTACCTGTGGTAACCCTGTTGGCTTTAAATTAATTAAATTTGTGTAAGAATAGATTTATAAATTGTTTAATGCTTACTATTACATTTGCCTTGAGAATTTGACCTTGTTCATAGAGAATTAGTTTATAACTGAACCTCAAAAAGATTATCTATAGTTTACAAGACCATATAGTGAAAACATTGTTGTTACTCATCCTCATATTATCATTAAAACAAAATTAATAGACTTGTTTTTTTTGCACCAATTTAAATTTAAAGAATAATTGAGAAGATGTTACAGAGAGTTCCCATATATGTGCCCACCCACAAACACAGTGTTTTCTATTATTAGCATCTTGCATTAGTGTTGTGCCTTTGTTACAATAAATGAAACAAATTGGTACATTATTATTTACTATATCCACAGTTTACATTAAGGTACAATCTTTGTATTGTGCTATTCAATTGTTTTTGACAAATGCATAATGTCATGTACCCGACACTACAATATCATACAGCATAGTTTAACCCTAAAAATTCCCCAATAACCACCTATTCACCCCTACCCTTCTCACCTTGAACCCCTGGAAAGCACTGATGTTATTACTTTCTGTAGTTTTGCCTTTTACCGAATGTCATATAATTAGAATCTTACCATATGTAAGCTTTTCAGACTTGCTTCTTTTGCTCAGCAACATGCATACGTGAGAAGTTAAGAGACAAGTAAAATGAGGTATGTATGACATTCTGAGCTAAGGATGAAGAGAGACACCTGAGGCTTCAGAAGGGAGGAGGGTCATTGGCAGGATGATGAGAAAACGTTCAGTAACTAGAAGTTTTCCCTGCCCTATAGAGAGGTCAGAAAAAGTTAGTTCTGGTACATGTCTGGCAAGACCCTTACTTTAGATTATTTAAGGGAGAGGTGTTTCTCTGTGAAAAACCTGTCGTGCCAGAATCTAGTTTCTCTGTACGCAATGGGCAAGGGACCAACAACTTTGGTTTGCAATAACTATTATTTCTTAAAAGTCATTTAAGTAACTTAATCACTGATGATCCTATCTAATAATAGAGTAATATGCAAATTAACCATACCTCAGGGACAAAAATGGCGGCCCCCATAGCCACAAGATGGCGGTGCCCAGTCCGCTCAGCCCCAACGGAGTCCCCCAGTCCCAGGGACGGCTGCCGCTGAGAGCCGGGCAGCCCGGGTGTCCCACTGGGAGGCGTCTGTGACCCCACGCCGCCATCCCCTCCCAGAGGCAGCCCAGGGTGTCCATCTGGGAGGCGTCCGCGCCCCCACGCCGCCATCCCCTCCCAGAGGCAGCCCCAAGTGTCTGGATGGGAGGCATTCACGACCACACCGCCATCCCCTCCCAGAGGCAGCCCGGGAGTCCGGATGGGAGGTGCCCTCGACCCCATGCCGCCATCCCTCCCAGAGGCAGCCCGGGAGTCTAGATGGGAGGCGCCCACGACCCCACGCCACCATCCCCTCCCAGAGGCAGCCCTGGGTGTCTGGATGGGAGGCGCCCATGCCCCCACACCGCCATCCCCTCCCAGAAGCAGCCCAGGGTGTCTGGATGCGAGGTGCCCACAACCTCTTGCCACCAATCCCTCCCAGAGGCAGTCCTGGGTGTCTGGATGGGAGGTGTCCATGACCCCAGGCCACCATCCCCTCCCAGAGGCAGCCTGGGGAGTGTGGATGGGAGGCACCTGTGCCACCAGGGAGCGATTCAAATACTGATGATTCTACCAAAGGAAAAGTTTAGAGAAAGAGAGGACAGAAAAGGAATACAAGGAGAAAAGAAAGAAAGGACAAAAGATGAAACATCAAGAAAAAGAAATAGAAGAAAAAAAGGAAGAAACAACCACATGATATCACCTTTCCAAGTCTCATGAAATTCCTGTTTAAGGAGTTTATTTTATGACACTTTTAGTTTGCGTTTACATTTTTACTGTTTTGTCAAGACCACAGCAGGTACACTGTCCAATATGTATTTTTAAAAATACATTTTATTGATTTTTTACAGAGAGGAAGGGAAAGGGATAGAGAGCTAGAAACATCTATGAGAGAGAAACATCGATCAGCTGCCTCCTGCAGTATGTGCCCCCAACCAAGGTACATGCTCTTGACCGGAATTGAACCCAGGACCCTTGAGTCTGCAGGCTGACACTCCATCCACTGAGCCAAACCAGTTAGAGCTGTCCAATGTGTTAAAGAAAAAACCCTATCTAATAAAGAGGGAATATGCAGGGGAGGGCATTTGGGGGTGACCAGGCTGTCAGGGGAGAACAGTTGGAGATGATCTGGCTGGCAGGGGAGCAGTTAAGTGTTGATCAGGCTGGCAGGGGAGTGGTTAGGGGGTGATCAGGCTGGCAGGCAGAAGTTGTTAGGGGCAATCAAGCAGGCAGGCAAGCAGTTGGGAGCCAGCAGTCCCGGATTGTGAAAGGGATGTCTGACTGTTTCTTTAGGCCCGATCCCACAGGGATCGGGCCTAAAGAGGCAGTCAGACATCCCCTGAGGGGTCCCAGATTGGAGAGGGTGCAGGTTAGACTGAGGGACACCCTCCCCCAGTGCATGAATTTCTTGCATCGGGCCTCTAGTATAATATAAAAGAAAGCTCCAAATCACAGTTGTTATCAAATGACTACCTGTCAGGTTGCAACATTTTTTATTCCAAAGATTTATTATCTCAGAAAAAGAATATATATATATATATATATATATATATATATATATATATATATATACACAAAGAGAGAGAGAGAGAGAGAGATTTTTTTTTCTACTTTTCTGTTATATATTATAGAATTGTGTATTATATCTGTATATTACATATTGATATTGCATTAAATGTGTGTCATAATAGTATAGTGTGTGTTCATCAGTTATTTGAGAATCAAGAGCAACATTCAAAGTACTGCTATAAATTTAAACTATCTTTCAATTTCAGTTAGTCCTCTACCATTTCTTGAAATGCAGGTATGCAAAGGAGTCTAGCTGCAATCCCTATATTAGCCAATATCCAAGTAATTTCAAAGCATTGAGAAATAATTGTATACAGTCATTGCTCCTTACAAAATGTCCTGGTTAAGCTCTTAGGCTGTCAGGGTAAATTCTTGGGTTTGAATTCTACCACTTATCAGCTGTCTAAGCTTAGACAGGTTACTGAAGATAAGCAGAATATGCCACCCCCAAATATTGCCTCTTTGGCACTTTGAGTTGGTTATTTTTTAAAATACAGCAGACACTTGAGAAGTTCTGGAAACCAATAGAAGATACTCTTTTATACCTAAGAGACATTTACATTTATGAGGAGAAATCTCCATTTGTAAGGGTATCATCTCCCCGTCTGTATCAGGCAGAGGGAGATGACTAAATCTTGAGAAATTCTTATCAGTGAAGAAGGCAAGGACTTAAATCTACATAAGAACCTTACGCTTGCTTTCTGTACTTTTCCTAATAAATTCCCAGGACTGGCTCCCAGCCCCAACATTTCTTATCTTTAGCTGGAGATGGTATTTAAAGTGATGACTTGGGCCATTTTGCATGTTACCCAGTTTCCCATGTATACAGAAACTGAAGGTATACATGCTACTAAGCTTTTGTCTGTTCCCCGCCCCCCGCCCGTTAATTTTTCTTTTTATTTTGGGGGGTTCAGCCAAGAACCTAGAAGAGTAGAGGAAAAATTATTTTTCCTTCCCTACATTACTTAACCTCTCTGTATTGAGTTCCTTCTTCATTAAATTATAGTAATAGTACCTGATTTATAGATTATTATAAGGATTATAGTCAGGAGTTTAGAAGAGTGTCAGGTTTATATTATACACTCGGTGCTAGTAATCTTATTTAGGTAATTATATATAATGTAGTCTAAATGCATAAATATATTTAATACCATGATGTGCAGAAAAAACTTGATAACTCAAAAATACCACATATATTTGAAAGTAAAAACTTTTAAAGTATCTTTTTATTTATTTATGTGGTATTTTCTTCCAATTGTAAAGTTTATTTCCTTGACCTATATTGAGATAAATATATCAGCAATAATTTATAGACACATAGAAAGAAGATGGGCAATCCACGTGTGCACATAAAGCAGATAATTTCATTATTTCAGCTGTGATGATTCATAAAACAAACAGTGAAGGATACCATGCTACATCTTGTGGAACTTTGGAATATGGGTTTTCATACATCTCCGAGGTATATGTAAATAGATACTTAGAGAGCCAGTGTTTTTCATTTGAAGCGGGGGGAGGGGGAGTGGTGATGAGGGAAGGATGATTAGATCAGTAATTGAAGAGAACAGTTTCCAGGTAACTCTTCTCTATCAGTCCAAAGTATCAGGTATTGAACATATAAAAAGGGGCCAGAAACTAGTGCTTTGAAGCTGTTTTCATGGGGGAGGGGAGGGGAATTGAGACCAGTAACATTACAGGGTTAGGAAAAGGGACATGCAGCATGGAGCAAGTATGGGGGAACCTTGAGATTTTTCAGTTTGAGGCAAGAAAAGTTAGCATCTTTGGCAATTAAGTTTGCAAATATTGTTCTCTTGTTTAGGCCATTTGTGCAAATTGGCACTAGTCAATGTTAGGCTCTTACCTCCTCCCCTACAAAAGGGAGGTCAGAGGCTCAGAGTTAGGAAGAAGCCTGCCTAAAATATAATCAAGCTGAAGGGCTCTTCAGGACATCTTGGTTATACCTGAGGGATATGACTTGCAAAAGTGTGAGTGTTATACAGTTTTGGTCATCAGCAGAATTGTGATCCATAATATATAAACTGTAGAAAGTTTTCTGTTTCATGCTCACTTGATCTTCTATGTAACTGCTCACCCCTTTGTGGAAATCCCCACTTCAGTAGTGGAAACTTGGATATGGGGTAACATTTTACAATACAGAATCTCAGACTCCACCCCTCCACTCCCATTCATGAAAGGGATCTGCATTTTAACAAGATCCCCAGGTGATTCCTGCACATCCTAAGGTTTGAGAAGCACTTCCAGTAATTGTTTGTCTTGTTTGTATTCATCCCCATCTGATGTTGTCTATTAGTTCCAATTCCACAGGCACTCTGTCTCAGACATAAGGTGTTACTAGTTAATCTAATAAGTGACAATAGTACTATGTATCAATTGGGAATGATGCATTAAGAGAACAGGAGACCAACAGATCTTTTTTGCAATCATTGTTTTTTGTTGTTGTTTTTTCTGGATGGGGTTAAATAATGACAAGTGCTCTATTTCTGTCACTGCTTAACCCAACTGAAGAACAAAATCAAGTTATATAACAAGTGAAAATATACTTTGTACATCCCTTTATACTAACCTTTCCTAAGAATCTGTATATAACATCTATTGGTAAAGGAGTCCTACATTTATACATTTTTATAAGAATAGATAAGATAATGCATTGTTACCATGACAATGAAAATACTACGATTTTTTTCTCCTGCTTTAGTACAGGGCTTTTTGTCGTTTGTTTTTTCTCTTGTATGCTCTGCAGCTTTCAAATGAACATTTCTGGTGATTTTTCTCTCTTTTATGTTTTTCATTGTTAAAATCCCATCACATGTAACCTTCTTTGCAATAAATAATCTGATTTATTCCTTTATGTGTCAGGCAACTTTCGAAATTGAGAAGTTGATCTAATGAAGTAGAAAGCATTTTCCAGCAAGGGTTTGAGGGAGCACTGGCCTCGGAACCAAAGAACCTGGCTTCTAGCCACAAGGATGCCTCTGACTCAGTGCATGATATTGTTAAACCACTAACTCACTGTGGGACTCCATTTTCTCACTCATAACATTAGGAGTTCCAGGAGGAAGGTGCTCTCAAAGAGGCTTCTAGATCAATGTTCTATTTTTCCATGAACATGAATCTCCTCTTAAACCAGAACATCAACCTGTGTAGTACATATAGCTTCTCTGTATCTGCTACATTTTTTACCGATAACTTTTTCAACTTGTGTGAACTGGACTGTAGATTGGCATTCATTTTTGTTGACTTAACCTGATGTACAGCATGTGATCTCTGTTCAGTACTTTAAGCAATTTCTTCAGGCACTTTGATATTAACGGCAAAGATTAGGTATATGGATGGTGACTGAAGTTCCTGCAAAGCATTTGCACTTTTGCAACACCTACTCCCCAAAGTTTTTGTACTTCAAATAATCATACAATCTAAAACAAACAAAAGATGGGATGCCTACTAAGTGCAATATGAGGATGAGGTATCTAATCCTGATAGCTCAGTAAAGAATTTGCAGTAAGTTGAATAATGGGCACACAAAGATATCAAGTCCTAATATCTGGAATTTATAAATGTTAACAGATTTGGAAAAATGGAATTTTTTAGATGTAATTAAATAAGGAGTTTGCCTGGATTATGTGGGTGAACTCTCAATGCCATTCCAAGAGAGAAACAAAGGGAAATAACACAGGCACAGAGAAGAAAGCAATGTGAAGACATAGGCAATGATAAGAGGGATGTGGCCACAAGCCCAGGCATGCCAGGACAGCCAATAGATGTTAGAAGAGGAAAAGAATGGATTCTTCCTTAGAGCAACCAGAGGGGGCATAGCCTTGCTGAATTTCAGACTTTCAGCTTCCAAAACTGTGAGAAAATAAATTTCTATTGTTTGTTTGTGTTGTTGTTTTTGTCACCAATTTGTGAAGATTTATTATCTTCAGAAATAAATATACTCACAGTTTATTAGTCTCAGAAAATCAATATATTCACAGTTTATTTTGTAGAAATAAATCTTTTATAAAAAGAAATCTTTCCCCTCCAAAAAAAAATAGTAAGAAGAAAATATTCAAGTCAAAGAATTAGAAAGTAATCACTGAATCAGATTTATATGACTTTAATTATTTTATTTTTCCATCACCACTTATCTCCTCTATGCCCTCTTTCACCTCCACCCCCCAATTCCCACAATCACCACACTGTTGTCCATTTCTCTCTTTTTTTTCTGTTTTGCTCAATCTGATGTATACTACTTTTAAAATGGTAATTGCAACTCTCAAATATCATCTACCACCTCAGAATTTCATAGAGTAGAGGGTGAGCACATAAATAGGAAATTGAGACAAAAATTGAAACAGAAGATGTCTTGGACTCATTTCCAAATCAGAGCAGAAGTAGATCTGGACAACTTGTGGTAAAAGAGCCTCATTTTAAGGCAACACAATATTCTAAGTAGCAGCAATGAGAATGTGGAAGTACTTCACTCTAAATTCTATTTGTTGTAGAATTTTCATCCTATTCAATGACATGGAGTTCCATTGGATCTTTATGAGAACAACTAGAGGCCCAGTGCACAAATTCGTGCATGGATGGGGTCCCTTGGCCTGGCCAGCAATCGGGGCTGGGAGGCTGGTTATGGGAGTGCACTGACCACCAGGAGGAAGCTCCTGCATTGAACATCTGCCCCCTGGTGGTCAATGTATGTCATAGCTACCAGCTAGTTGTCTATTCGTAATGGTAGCTTAGGCTTTTATATCTATAACTAGAGGACCGGTGCATGAAATTCATGCATGGGGGGGTGTCCCTTCAGCCCAGCCTGCACCCTCTCCAATCCGAGACTTCTTGGGGGATGTCCGACTGCCAGTTTAGGCCCAATCCCTGGGACATCCCTTTCATAATCCTGGACCACTGGTTCCTAATTGCTCACCTGCCTGCTGGCCTGGTTGCCCCCAACTGTCCCTCTTGCCAGCCTAATCACCCCCAAATGCCCCCCCTGCCAGCCTGGTCACCCCCAACTGTCCCCCTACCGGCCTGGTTGACTCTTATGGCTCCCCCACCAGCCTGGTCGCCCCCTGCAACCTGCTGTTCAGTCATTTGGTCATCCCTCACTAACCCCTCTGCCAGCCTGGTCATAGGCAGCCATCTTGTGAAGGCATGAGGGTTAATTTGCATATTGCCTCTTTATTATATAGGAAATAAAAGTGTACTATGCTAATTAGATCGGACATCCTTCCGGCTGACCTTCCGGACGAAGCTGGGGTTGTGAGAGAAGCCCAGATCCCGGGTGCCAGAGGGAAGCCATTCCTGGCAGCCAGGAGAGAAAAGGCCTACTCTTGCACGAATTTCATGCATCAGGCCTCTAGTATACAGATAATAATGTTAACGTGTACTCATTGCTTATAATATAGCTAGCAAATGGTTCATTAGTTTTTCAAATCATTAAATCTTCTCAACAACCCCTTGAAGTATATTTAAAAGTTTACATTTAAAATGATTTGAAATTAAAAAAACAATTAGACCCCCCCCAAATTTAAATAACTTGCCTGAAGTCTCACAGCTGTCAAATAGTAAAAACATAATTCAAATCTGGTAGTTAAAATTCAAAAATATTCTGTTGCTCAGCTGGTGTGGCTTACTGGTTGAGGTCACGGTTAGATTCCCCGTATGGGTGCATGCCAGGGTTGTGGGCTTGACCCTCAGTGGAGTGGGGGGAAGCAGGAGGCAGCACATTGACCATTCTCTCTGCTGTTTCTGTCTCTCTCTCCCTCTCCCTTTCTCTCTCTGAAATCAATAAAAACATATTTAAAACCAATAATACTCTTTGTTAACTATGTTGTATAGAAAGTACCTGACAGTGGAATGTTTACAGCATCCTTTTGTTATTGAAATAAGACTGATCCAGACTTTAAAACTCTGGGACATTATATTTATTTATTTATTTATTTATTTATTTATTTATTTATTTTTACATTCAATATTATTGTGTATTAGTTTCAGTTGTACAGCATAGTGGTTAAACAATCATATACTTTACAAAGTGTTCCCCTGATATTTAAAGTATCCACCTGGTACCATAATAGTTATTACAATATTGTTGACTATATTCCCTATGCTGTACCTTACATTCCTTAAATGTAAAGAGGTTCACTCTTAAAGAGGGAACTCTTAACTTACACTGCCTATTGATACACATTTGAATTAAGGAATGTTGAGCAGATTGCCTCCATTTGAATTTGATTTGGAGACTTATACTGCCTTTTCCCCTCCATTTTTTCTTTGTGGAGAATAATTTAAACATTTTTGGTACAGTGCAAGGAATCTTGCTGCCATAAGAATTTTTAGATATAAATGTGACAGTGTCAGTATAAAATCCAGGTGGTTGAACTTAACACTATATATTGGCTTATTTTAAACTCTTGGGACTTCTGAACCCAGTTGTTTTCTTGAATGGCTTCTGACTTCTGAAAATTGAGAAAAATAATGAACCTTTTTCTAGCTGAGGCCCAGCTGTAACCCAAAGGTCAAGTCAATGCTCTGCCCTGCATATATCTAAGATATTAGACAATGACTGACCTTCCATGAATTTCACAGGCTGAGTTTTCTTAAGGTTACTATTTTTTTAAAAATGGCCAGTTTAAATCCTATCTCAAAATTGTTCTTCAAGCTTTGCCTTGAATAAATGTTATTTCTTCTGAGGTTCATTTACTTTTAGGTGTCTTAGACAAATCTTTTATTCTTCCTTTACCCTCAACCTATATTTACCCAGAACTTAATATACTTTAGATATTATTCTGTCTACTCATCATGTATTACCAAAAGGACCATTAAAAAATAATAATTTACAATTATAAAGTGGCTAGATTTACCTATGAATATCATTTACCTATTTATATGCATGCTATTATAATTCTAATACACATATATAAAAAGTGGCCCATGGCCCTGTTGTCTTATGGAACCTAATATGCCACTTGAAAACTTAGTATCTATAACCTATGGCTTATTGGTTCCCATTTGTCAAATAGAAAGACATTTCCCTTTCCTGTCTTTCTAGGATCTTTCTAAGGGCAAAATTGTTTCAGACATTGTCAAACTTAAACTTTGCAGACTTCTGCTTCAGCTGCTTCTACTGCCCTCTTTCATAGCCCTTCTCTTCTCCTGTTCTTTCTGCCCACATTGATGTCACCTGAACAAATCTGCTTCTGTCAACCTTTCTCTTAAGTGGCCTACACAACAGCATTATGGCAGAGACTGCTAGGAAATCCCTAAATTACTGTTTCACTTCACTTTCAATGCTAAAAATATTCAGTGGTTAGCAGAACCACATGGCTTTCCATAATACAGACTGCATCCCCTGCCTTCCCTTTAAACTGTATGTGGCCACATAACTAAGTGCTGGCTAATGGATGTGAGTTTAAGCGGTAAATGCAAATTTCAAGACATAGTTTATCTTTCTTACCCTTTCCTCCTTGCCCCATGACTAGTAAATTGTGGAAGAACTAACTTGCCATTTGGATCATGGACACAAGGGCTGCCACCTAAGGATAGCATAGCAGAATTACAGGATGTTGTAGAACTATGCTGTGGAGTCACCATCCAGGCCTAGACTGCTTTTGCCATTAGGTAAGTAGGAAATAAACTGTTACCTTGTTTAAAGATTGTTATGTTGGCTCCTCCTTGGTGACAGAGCCCATATCCTAATACAGGCACTAATCTGTGGTGACCTCCCACACACCTGATGGCTGCTGCTCTTACTTTTCTTGCCCCCATGGTGCTTCATCTTCTGCCTCTAGGTTCCCAGTCTCTTATGTGATTCATACTGACCTGCCACTCTTTTCAGGACACCTGCACGGTAATGAGAAGCTTGTTATGACCTCATTGCCTCTCTTGCTCTCCATGTGCAGGGAGGTGAAGGACAGAGAGGTGCCCAGAAAAATCTCACGGCACACTAGTGACAGGGGTTCTTTCCATTTCATAATACACTGGTTTCTTTCCAAGGCATCATAAGAAAATTTGGATTTGGACCAGGAAAATTCAAGTACAAGTTCATTTTTGTACTTTGAAAAAATGCTTACTTCTCCTTAGTCTTTGTTGCTAGTTGAAAAACATAATGCCACACTCTTATTTTCATATGTGTTTCTTTCTTCCTCTCTCTCTCTAGCTCTCTCTCTCTCTCTTGCTTTCTCTGTCTCAAAGGTCCTCTGGTCCTCTCTGTTATCTCATTTTTATTTGGGATACACTCTTTCTATATGATGTGTTTATACCTAAATTTTGTGGATAAAATTTTAGATATTTTCTATAGTAATCCACCCAAGTCAGGAAATCTGACTAAATACCACAAATAGGAAGGGTATTTACTATTTACATATCAATTACACCTGAGTCTTTGAAATACCCTGGTTGAGAAGACCCTCCCACCCATATTTATTTGGAGAAATTATTATTCATCACAAACTGCCAAGAGGAGTATAAGCTACAGAAGAAAAAAACTCTAAATTACTAAGTTAGTTTTGCTATTGAAGGTATCTTATACATACACAATATGTCAGTTTCTGATTCTGGATCTGCTACTTACTATAAATATTTTCTTAAATAAGTCACCTAATCTACCTAAGTCTCAGTTTTTGATTCTATGCAATGAATATATTAGCTTTGCTCATTTCACAGGGTTGTTGTGAGGATAAAATGGGAAAAATATTTATGAGAGGAAACTGTAAACATATTTGAAACTTTACTATACAATAAAAACTTCTTCCCTATTGCAATTTTGCAATGGTGAGTTTCATGTTATCTCCTCATTAAATTCCAATTTAGATGCTTTATTTCATAGTATGCTAATCCAATTAATATGTCAGTAATCTTGTATTTTTCATTCTGAGTAATTATTAATTCCTTTAACATTAGCATGTACTACTATGTACCAGGTATAGTAAAATATATGACAGTTTGCACTCTTCAAGGATCTTAAATTCTAACAGAGTATAAAATAAAAATAAATCAATAGATAACTGCAATGCAAGTTGATACATTCAGTGATCGACTTTAATGTAGAATGTTGTTGAGACATAAAGATTTCCAGAAGGAATGAGGCATTTTAATATATTGAAGTATATTGTGCAGATTCCCAAGTGAAAAAATAAAAAAAGGTTTCTCAGTTAACAATAGTTTTAATCCTAGTAATTTGAACCTATATGCATATAGTTAAAAATGTACAAAATACATTGTGTTACATTATATAATTGAATGTCTTAAGGAATAAACTTGGTTTAGTCATAATTGGAGCTGAAAATACTATCAAGACTCTTATCTACCTCTGCTGCTTTCTTTTGCATTGACTTTATTCTCCATTAGGATTTCTCTGTGTGGTGTGTAAAATGGCTACCAATGATTCTAGAAATACACCCTTATTTTAGCTAAAGGTACTGAGAAAAGAGGGCACTTTCTCATGACTAGCTCCAGCAACAGCTTGGAGAGAAGGCCACTCCCCAACTGGGCCCATTGACTGGTTGTAGTGCACATCATAGAGACTGGTCATTCCAGTCATCCCGGTCATTCCTGTCATTCCGGCATTCTGGTCACTTGGCTTTTAAAAATATAGATATTTGTAATTGTTTGCTTAATGTTTTCACTCTTCTAGGCAATAAGTAATTGGCCAGGGATTTTCCTTATTATGTTTACTTCTCTCTACCTGTGTGTTTCACAGTGCCTGACAGGTAGGAAAGACTTACTAAATATTTATTTAATAAATGAATGAAAGAGTGAAAAACAAAGAGCCACTTCATATAAAAAAGAAATAAAGTTTGCATCAAAAATAAATTCAACTATACATTTACCTTTGTATCATTATATCCAAATTTTGAAATCTTTCATCATATTCTAGTTATCAACATATCAAAAATTACCATTTTCACTTTATAATTAAATTTAGTGTTTTCTTTAATAAATCCTTATTGTTGAAAGAATTACATATGTCCCTCTTTTTCCCCATTGCCCTCTCCCACCCTCCCCAAACCCCTCCAAGCCTTCACCACCCATTGTCTGTTTCTTTAGGTTATGCATATACATATATGAGTGCATTGGTTTATCTCTTCCTCTCCTCCACCCTCCCCTGCCTTCCCTCTGAGGTTTGAAAGTCTATTTGATGTTTCTATGTCTCTAGGTCTATTTTTGTCCATCAGTTTAAATTGGTCATTAGATTCCACATATGAGTGAGATCATGTGATACTTATCTTTCTCTGACTGGCTTATTTCACTTAGCATAATGTTCTCCAGGTTCATCCATGCTGTTGCAAATGATAAGAGTTATTTCTTTTTTACAGCTGCATTGTATTCCATTGTGTAGATGTACCACAGCTCTTTAATCCACTAATCTGCTTATGGGCACTTGGGCTGTTTCCAAATCTTAGCTATGGTGAAGTGTGCTGCTATGAACATAGGGGTGCATATATTCTTTCTGATTGGTGTTTCTGAGTTCTTGGTATATATTTCTAGAAGTGGAATCATTGGGTCAAATGGCAGTTCCATTTTTAACTTTTTTGAAGAAACTCCATACTGTTTTCCACAGAGGTTGTACCAGTCTGCATTCCCACCAGCAATACACAAGCGTTCCCTTTTCTCCACCTCCTCACCAGTACTCGTCTTTTATTGATTTGTTGATGATAGCCATTCTTATAGGTGTGAGGTGGTACCACATTGTCGTTTTGATTTGCATCTCTTGGATGATCAGTGCCTTTGAGCACTTTTTCATATGCCTTTTGTATGTCCATTTTGGAGAAGTGTCTATGGAGATCCTTTGCCTATTTTTTAGTTGGGTTGTTTATTTCCCTTTTGTTAAGTTGTATGAGTTCTCTGTAGATTTTGGAGGTTAACCCCTTATTAGATGTGTCATTGGCAAATATGTTCTCCCATGAAGTGGGCACTCTTGTTATTTTGCTGATGGTTTCTTTCTCTGTACAGAGGCTCTTTATTTTGATGTAGTCCCATTTGTTTGTTTTCTCCTTAATTTCCATTGTCCTATGAGATGTACCCATAAACATGTTTCTATGAGAGATGTCTGAGATTTTGCTGCCAATGGTTTCTACTAAGATTTTTATGGTTTTCATGTCTTACATATAAGTCTTTTATCCATTTTGAGTTTATTCTTGTGTAAGTTAGTGGTCTAGTTTCATTTTTTTGCATGTATCTGTTCAATTTTCCTAACACCATTTATTGAAAAGACTGTCTTGACTCCATTGTATGCTGTTGCTTCCTTTGTCAAATATTAAATGAACATAATGATGGGTCAATTTATGGCTTCTCTGTTCTGTTCCATTGGTCTATATGCCTGTTCTTGTATCAGTATCAGGCTGTTTTGAGTACAGTGGCTATGTAGTACAAGTTGAAATCTGGTATTATGATTCCTCCCATTTTGTTTTTCTTTCTCAAGATTGCTGCAGCTGTAGAAGGATCATACCTCAACATAATAAAAGCCTTATAAGACAAACCTACACCCAACATCATACTCAATGGACAAAAGCTAAAACCATTTTCTATAAGAACAGGAACAAGACAGGGCTGCCCACTTTTACCACTCCTGTTCGACATAGTAGTAGAAGTGCTAGCCATTGCGATCAAACAAGAAGAAGAAATAAAAGGCAACCCAATTGGAAAGGAGGAAGTAAAACTGTCTGTATTCACAGATTCAAACAAAAATTTTTGTTTGTTTTTATGAAAAAGTACTAAAACAATATCTTTTATGCTGTTAGAAATAACCCAGGAAAGAATATACTAGTATATGGCAAGAGGAAAGAATTGCTAGAGCAACATGGTTAAAAAATGAAAGGAGAAAGGATTTGGTGAGAAAGGATGGAGAGATTTACTTTGGATGAACATAAGTAGTAGTTTAATAAGGGGTGGGGCCGGAAAATAGAGAATGTGGGTGCAAATGTTACAGAGTAGGAATATAAGAATACCCTTTGGTTCCGTCTTGCCTAAAGCAAGAGTGAGAGTTTTCACTTCATCTCTGGTCTCAAAATTATTCAAATGACCTCTGTTCTCAAGTTGTAGCCATTTGTTTATTCTTTTACTTTGCATAGAAGAAATCTCTATTCTGAGTCCAGGAAATATGTCTGTGACA
Source organism: Ia io (assembly GCA_025583905.1). Taxonomy (NCBI): domain Eukaryota; kingdom Metazoa; phylum Chordata; class Mammalia; order Chiroptera; family Vespertilionidae; genus Ia; species Ia io. The sequence goes on along the minus strand of JAJQQW010000007.1, from coordinate 40,649,686 downwards.
GACGTTGTTAGTTGACTATGTAATATATATTGTCCTTTACCAAGAAAACCTCAGGTTGTTTTCTGTTTGTTTGTTTTTTGATTTTGTTTTTGGTAGAACTGTGCCAGTTAAGATCCCTTCGCAGAGAGTGATGACATTATTCCACTGTGGTATCTGAGAAAATATCTTACCTCCTGATGTATGCTTTTTTCTCCTTTTTGAAATGAACATGCACTAAATGTCATTGTAGCAAGATTACGGCAGCCATGAGGTGAAAAGTGCGAGGATGAAAGCATCCATACTAAGAAAAGTAAAGTATAAAGACAGAAGAGCTTTGGTCCCTTCTAGTATTATTGAACTACCATACCAGCTGTGAAATGTCTAACTTCATATATTTCCTGCATAATATTAAATATTTTTTGCCACTATAATGGATTTTCTTTATTTGCTGTTTGGTTTCTTTAAAAATTTTCTAAGGTAATTTGGGCATTCAGAGTTTTTAATCTGTGAGACCTGTGTGATTCTTATATACTTTTCTTAAGGCCATTTTTTGATCTGTTATAGACCCTGAGAATAGATGCAAAAAGGCAAGCCTTGTGGTGAGAAAAGGCAGAACAGAGCTGAGCTTCACAGATACCTAATATCTCTCTTTGAGAAATGGAGGACTGTCTTTTAAAAACCAGGTTCTATTTTCCATAAAGAAAAGGCAATGCCTTCTGATCTCCCTAGTGCCAAATCTCTCTTCATTATGAACCCTCTTCTTCCTAAAGTTAAATGCCCCTCCCCACACATAGATATAGACTCTATATCATATTTTCTTTCTATTTAATTTGACTTATAAAATCTAAATAACTAATATTTACTTACTAGTGGGACCAAGTACAGTAAGAAAAAGACAATGTAATAAGAAATACACTATTAAAAAAGTTGCCATTAAAATAAGACGGAGAGAATATGCAGAGTAGTCATTAAATTCAAACTATCTTTAGGGTAAAAATAGGTCTGTAACTGAAAATGGGAAAGTAAGCAATGTATGGAAATTTTCTTCTCCCTCTGTGTTTATTGCTTATAAATAGTGTGTGTGTGTGTGTGTGTGTGTGTGTGTGTGTGTGTGTGTGTGTGTGTGTGTTGTTGTTGTTGTTGTTGTTGCATGATAATTCTCCATTTATCCTTGGCATTTCTGCACATCTTGTGACAGCTTTTGTCTTTCATTCTAGACTGTATTTTCATAGATGTTGGTATAGCCAACAGCCTAGGATGACAGAGACAATGTCTTCCTTCGGGGCAAGGGCAGATCTGTTTATTATCTAAGATAATAAAGATAATGTTTTCCTATGGGACACAGGTTGAGTAAATTTGTTAGCAGCCACCTTATTAGTGGGGAGTTTTTTCCTAAACTCACAGTTCCTCAGCTGGGAGGCAAATCCTCTATAAATGCAGCATCCATCTGGACTGCTCTGTATCATTCCCAGGAGACTTGGTGGGTAAAGGGAACTGAGGAGAACAGAAAGCACATGCTGCCTGCTGTGTCATTAGTAACGAAGTATTCTGTATCTGAGCCAGCAGTCTTGTGTCTGGTGCCAGCATCCTTGAAATCATGGCAAGCTAATCTTTTAGCTTGCAAGTCGTATAAAATCTAAATCCTTCACAGTTCTGAGTATATTGATAGTATTAATCAATATTACCTCAGTAGCCAAATGTTACCTAAAAAATACTTCCCATATTTACCTCTTAAAGCTTTTGATATTGTAATAAAAGGATTTGTAATGCCATATCTTATAAATTACTTTCTCCATGAATCTTTTGCAGGTGCTCTTCTGAATCAATTACTCCTATTTTTTTTCTCTCTTTAGTACTTTGCAATTAACATGTCATTTAATTAATCCTACTCTTTAACATTAACTTTGTATGATGTCTTTCCATTTGATTGTGAATAACTTATGAGGAAGAATGGCATTTTGTTTATCTTGGATTTGCTAAAGCACCTTGCCTAGTGATTTGCTTAAGTATAGAATAACACATGCTTTTGAATTATCAAAAATAATTCTATTATTAAAATACATTTGTTAATAATTATTGGCACAAGTACATAATTCATGTAGCACTTCAGAGTTTTCAAAGGGTTCTCACATATTATGTAAGGTAATTAATTTTATTCTAACATTCCTTTGCAATAGAAATATTATATGTAAGGAAAAATTGGACTGCATGGAACTGAATCTTTCTAGCTCTATATATTTCCTTTGGAATTGTCATTACTCTGTCATTATCAGTTGCTTGCTTTATTTTTAATTTCATACCTCTCACAAATAGTAAATAAAGGTGACATTTTTCTTTTATTTTTTTTTCTCTCATATTGCCTGAAGGCTTTCTTCCAGAAAAGTTCAAAGTCATTACTCAATTTAAGAAATGTTACATGAAGAAAGATACTAAAAAGGTCCAGAGCTGTATGTTATGAGCCTTCTAAAAAAAAACAGGCAATTATTTTTCATGCTAAGGTGAAAGAAAGTGTCAAGTTTATGTTAATAAAGAGTAATTTTAACAGAACATTAGAGCAGATTAAAAGTCAGATATAAGAATTTCATATAAAAACTTGTCAAATTGTGAATCATGTAAATTGTCTATTGTAGTTATTATTATTCTTTTAATCCCCAGTTTATAATGCTCTTCATAATCACTATAAAAATCCTAAAAGAAAATAGACATGAGTACAAGTTTCAAGAAATAATAGGGTCTAGAAAAGATTATGCTGGCTCTTGCTCTTTAAAATATTACGTTAGACACGAAGAATTAACATATTTCACTGAAATGTCCAAGTGGACATTAAATTATTTGACTGAAAATGAACCCCTCCTCTGTTTATTGATTGCTTATGTGTGTTTGTGTATGTGTATTTGTATATTGGAGGAGCAAGAGGATAGTAGGAGAAAATTTGTGTATGTAGAGCTATTTACCAAGATAGCTGATTATTTTGAATCACAATCAGAAAAAAAAACCCACAATATTTATTATGACATTTTGTCCAAAAAAACCCCAAAACAAATAAAAACTTATCAAAACAGTTGTCTATATATTATCTCTGGATTAGAAAATATCCAGAATTATTTAAAAAATAAATTTCTGTATTTACAGTAGAAATAATAAGAGAACTGTGTTAAGTAACTTGCTAAAATCAACAATTGAACAAAAGGTTGCAATAGTACTCTATGATCTAGAAATCCTTCATATGCTTTTACTGAAAATTTACCTAAATATTTTGCACATGCTACTGAGATATTTTAGAGCATGAATGTGCAGTTTAGGAAAATATAATTTTCCTAAAATATAGGTGAGAATATTTAATATCACTAAATAATTGTGAAAATCATTTCTATGGTGAAATATTTTTAACCAGGCATTTGTTTTCAGAGTGGCACATTTATTGAAATACAAAGGAAATAAAATAGTAAAATGATACTATTTTAATTAATAATTTTAAAGTAAAATTAATTTGATAACATCTCCTGAAAGAAATAGCTTAGGACTATTTAAACAATCCCTTATATGTATACATACTTTTAGGACAAGAGACTGTCATTTAATTGTATTGCTAAATTTATATCATGTGAATAAAAAACACATTTATTTTATGAGACTAAATCAGAGAACTGAGGCTGAAAAGGCAGTGTAACCCAGGCTAGTAATGCCGGTGACCTGGCATGGTACTCTCAGTCTTCCTGATCCTTTCTGAAGGATGAAGCCACCACTCAGCTCCAGCTTAGCCTTTATTAGAAAACATTATAATAGATTCTTTACCTTAACTTCACCTAACCCCACTCTTTCTTACACTCCAGATTGACTCTATCAGAAAAGTAAAAAATCCCCTCTGCCTTTAAAATGTATCTGGAATTTTAACTCAGTTGAATTCTTTATCTTGTTATTGGACTAGCTTCCTAACAGATATCTCTGTTTCTGCCTTTACACACACACACACACACACACACAGAGTAATTATTTCATTAAGTCAAGTTATACACTCAAAGGCAAAACTCTCTGTTATCACTCAAAGTAGAAGATAAAACCCTTGCATTCTCTGTCGTCATTGATGCCTCTATCTCTCTCCTCCCACCCTTTTCTTCTCTGAAATCAATAAAAATATCTTTAGGGAAAAAAAAGAAAACTCTTACAATGGCCTACAGGGTCCCATATATTCTCATGCCATTCTATCTATCTGATTTAATATGCTGCCTATCTAGTCTCATCACACCTCTTTAGCCACAAAGAAGTAAATGCTGTTATTGGAACACAACAGGTGGCGTATACTCCCGCCTTAAGGTCTTGTTCCCTTTGCTTTCTCCTCTCTAACCCTGTCTACACCAATAAAAGGGTAATATGCTAATTAGACCGGGAGACCTTCCGGATGTCCTTCGGGACAAAGTCATCGTGGTGGGGCAGAGGAAGGTTAGGGGCGATCAGGCCAGCGGGGGCGCAGCTGGGGGCTATCAGGCAGGCATGCAGGTGAGTGATTAGGAGCCAGTGGTCCGGGGTTGTGAGAGGAATGTCCAACTGCCATTTAGGCCTGATCTGTGGGAAACCGGCAGTCAGACATACCCCGAGGGGTCCCAGATTGGAGAGGGTGCAGGCCAGTCTGAGGGATACCCCCCCCCATGCACGAATTTCATGCACTGGGCCACTAGTCTATAGTAATAAAAGAGTAATATGCTAATTAGACCAGGAGACCTTCCGGAGACCTTCGGATGTTCTTCTGGACAAAGCCAAGAGCTTGGCTGGCCTGCAAACTGCCCCCAAATGGCCCTCAGCCCCTCGCCCAGGCTGGCCATGGCCCCCCCAAGTGGGGACACCCACCTCAATGGGTGCATGGCTGACCTGTAAACCACCTCAAGCCCCTTGCCCAGGTTGTCCCCACCCCCTATGGGGACCCCCACCCTGATCCAAGACCCTCTTCAGGGCAGACCAGCTGGCCCCACCCATGCACCAGGCCTCTATCTGTACTAATAAAAGGGTAATATGCTAATTAGATGGGAGACCTTCCAGACAAAGCCATGGTGGCGGGGCCAAGGCAGAGGTGGTTAGGGGAGATCAGGCCAGGAGGGGAGGGCAGTTGGGGGTGATCAGGCTGTCAGGGGTGGGCAGTTGGGGCATGCAGCCTGTCAGGGGGGGCCAGTTACAGGTGAGCAGGCCAGCAGGGGGAAAATTGGGGGCAAGCAGGCTGGCAGTGGGGGGCAGTTGGGGGCAAGCAAGCTGGTAGGGGGCAGTTGGGGGCAAGTAGGCTGGCAGGGGGGCAGTTGGTGGAGATCAGGCCGTGGGGGGGCCGTTGGGGGTGAGCAGGCCAGCAGGTGGGGGCAGTTGGGGGCAAGCAGGCAGAGTGGTTAGGGGCGATCAGGCAGGCAGGCAGGTGAGCAGTTAGGAGCCAGCGGTTCCGGATTGCGAGAGGGATGTCCAACTGCCGGTTTAGGCCCGATTCCATGGGGATCGGGCCTAAACTGGCAGTCAGGCAGTCAGACATCTCCCGAGGGGTCCCAGATTGGAGAGGGTTCAGTCCGGACTGAGGGACACCCACCCCCCATGCACGAATTTTGTTCACTGGGCCACTAGTTTCTTTATAATCTGGTAAAAATCCAACTAGTGTGACATCAACAACATTTACTGCAATACAATTCTAACACTATCTTCCTGGAGTTAGCATCAGAACCCACAAGTTACGGGCTCAATTCTCTATGAGACCACCCTTATTTCATATGCCAGACTCACTGTGGGGGCCCCAAGCCATGTGCACCTCTGACCAACTGGCTATAAATGCAAGGCTTTTCCTGACCCCCTAAAGTTCAATAATTCACTAGAATGACTCACAGAACTCAGAAAAGCACTATGTGTAGGGTGAGGTCTAGAAAGATCCAAAATCTAGAACTTCCAGTGCCCTCTCCCCATGGAATCTAGGAGCTTCCTCTCCTTATTAGTAATCAGTGTGTTCACCAACCAGGAAGCTCTAATGAACTTCTGTGTCTAACATTTTTATTGGACCTTCATTAAGTAAGCATCATTTATGAAATCATTGGCCTTGTGATTTACTAGTAACTCAATCTCCAGCTTCCCTCCCTTCTTGGAGGGTGGGATGGCACAAAATGCCAATCCTTTAATCACATAGTTTGTCTTCTTGGTAACTAGGTCACATCCTGAAGCTATCTAGTGTCCCACCATGAGCTGCCTTATAACTATACAGTCCTACTTCTATCACTTGGGAAATTCTATGGACTTTAGACTTTCTGTGCTGTAAATCTGAGACAAAGACCAGAAACTGTTATGCCACACCTCACATCTTCTAAGTCATTTCTCCAGTGTCACATTTGTCACATTCCCATTAAGACCTTCCCTAATAAAAGAGTCTGACTTCATTGTTTCATGTTTGACCACTGACTTCTTTTAGAATTCACTTTCATTCCTCTTTGGCCTCGTGTCCAGACAGGCTGACAAGAACGCCCATGCATGCCTCCTTCTTTGATCCCAGTGGGAAATTCAAACTTTAAAGTCTTCAGCTTGCACACAGGAACTCTCCCCCATCTACCTCCTAGCAACTTGAAAGGCCTAACCTAGTTCCCCCGCCTTCATCAAGTCGGTCAAAGCCTTCTTCTTTATATATATTTTTCTCCCCTGGGAGTCCCTTGTGTGAAAGATAAACTTTCTCTCATACTCTCTTAGCATGTGGAGTGTCAACAGTCTTGACATTTGAACCACATTTCGGTGGACAGCTATCTTGCCTCTCTCTCTATGTATATATGCAGGGTGCCCCAAAAATCTATACACACTTTGAATAATTAAAAAGGCAGTGTTTATTAAAATACATTTCATTTTCAAAATGTAATAGAATAAGCTGTTAAAATGTTCATACATTTTTGGGGACACCCTGTATATGAGGTTAAAAACCACATCTTGTCCCCATCTCCCTATAATTTGTCAGTTGACGCAGCATTAGTTTATTTTGAATTAAATTATCAGGTGATTCAGAGAAAAAAATCATAACTATTTAACTAACACTCTCTGTGGGTCAGTAGTTTGCCTGGATTCAGGTAGCCAGTTCTTCTAATCTCCACCAGGCTCACCCATGAGTCTGGTCAGTTGTCAGTTAACCAGGAAATTCTTTTCTGGTTTGGCTGCATGTTGATTGGAGCAACAGGAGCAATAAATCCTGTGACTCTTACCTTCCAGCAAGAGCCTGTGCCCATGATAGCTTAGGAAGATTACAAGGATGAGAATGAAAATGTTCCAATTCAGCAAGATATTGTTTCTACCACATCCTACTGGTTAAAGTAAGTCACAAACCAAGCCCAGGTTTAAGGGGTAGATAATTTCCCTTCATTTTTTTTTCATTCTTTTTAACATTTTGGTATATATTGTTCCAGATCTATGATATATGTACTATAACATGCTCACACATATTTTTTTTTGGGGGGGGGGGCAGAGGGAGGGAAATGTCACCAAAAAGTTCACTGTTTTGTAGCTTGCTTTTCCCCTCACTTAGACACTGTGAAAGTCTGTTTTATTAATAACTGCAAAGCATTTTATTGTATGACCTAACCACAATTTATTCAATTGCTTCCCCATGGTGAATTTAGTTTCCAAATTTAAGAAAAAAAATGAGCAGTTATTTTGAAGTCAGCAAAAAACATTTAAAAATATATAGTTGCAAAAAACAATACACAATGTAACCAAATTATCATAATGTAAAAACTCAGTGCCTACTACTATCCACTTTTGACCAATTTCTTATTTTGTCCAAATTGTTATTTCTAGTTTCACCTGGCTCCATTCCTTCACTTCTTGGATGAGAAGAGATAAAAAGACACATTGTGAGAGGCATAGATTAAAGGAAGGAAAACACATCATGCAGTCAATACACAGGTCCATTTGCTCATTTCCTCTAGGGAAAAAAAATCTGAAAATCTGAAAATTCCTCCCTCCTCATTATCTAACAACTAGAGGCCCAGTGCACAAAATTTGTGCATGGAGAGGAGAGTTCCCTCAGCCCAGCCTGCACCCTCTCCAACTGGGGACCCATTGGGGTTGTCCGACTGCCGGTTTAGGCCCACAGGGATCGGGCCTAAAGCGGCAGTCGGACATCCCTCTCACAATCTGGGAACGCTGGCTCCTAACCACTCACCTGCCTGCTTGCCTGATTGCTCCTAACCCCTCTGCCTGCCTGCCTAATAGCCCCTAACTGCCCTCCCCTGCTGGCCTGATCTCATTCCCAACTGCCCTCCCCTTCAGGCCTGATCTCGCCCCCAACTGCCTTCTTCTGCTGGCCGATTTGGTTCTGATCGGTCAGTTCCTATGCCAGTCAGTGTCAAAAGCTCCACCTCCTAGGCAGCCATTGGTTCCCCACATCACCCACATTTGGTTCTGATTGGTCGGTTCCTATGCCAGTCAGCATTTCTGGGCCTATCAATTTCACCTGATCAGAAAGGCAAGGCTGATCAGCAGGCCCGGTGGAGGCCTGGAGAGAAATGGAGGCGCAGCTGCTGGCCAGACTGGGAGAGAAAGAGAGAAGCAGGTGCTGATCAAAAGCTGCCACAGAGGCAATGGATCAGTCTCTGCTTCTCTCTTCAGGCCTCTATCTGGCCCTGATTTGCAGCCCCCTCAGCAGTCAGTGCTGGGGCACTGTGCTTGCAGCAGAAGCAGTCATCGCTGGGTTGCCACGGCAACCCAGCACTGACTGCAGGACTGACTTCCGGTTGGTCCAGACTTGGTCGTAACTGGTCATTACGACCCAGGGTTTTTATTTTTATTTATTTATTTATTTATTTATTTATTTATTTATTTATTTGTATTTTATTGATTTTTCACAGAGAGGAAGGGAGGGGGATAGAGAGCTAGAAACATCGATGAGAGAGAGACATCGACCAGCTGCCTCCTGCACAACCCCCACTGGGGGATGTGCCCACAATCAATGTACATGCCCTTGACCAGAATCGAACCTGGGACCTTCCAGTCCGCATACCGACGCTCTATCCACTGAGCCAAACCGGTTTCGGCTCGACCCAGGGTTTTTATATATTAGGATACCAGCAAAGTGAATGCTTACTATGTACTATGCAGTAAGCTGTAACCAGAATTTCCTATCAATACACTATATCACTGATCTATTCTTCCTATAATTTCTGAAAATAAATATTCTCTTTAAAATATGTTTCTATGATTAAACAGCTCCTCTTGATCCACTTACCTGAAATCCCTTTACTCCCTCATCAAATCACTATCTAAGGTAGGATAAATGAAACCTATTCTATTATCTTCATTTAGGAAAGACTTGTATGTTTTGTTTTTTTGTGTGTGTTCCTTTTTCTAATATTTCTGATTACTCAATTATAATAGCTAAGTATTTTTAAAAGTTGCTTTTTTCTTGCTCTTCCTTATATATTTAGGTCCTTTGGGATAATAATGGAGTTACCTGATTTTTTTTTGCAAATGCCCACAGCTTCTAGGTTAAGTGCTTCATAGACAATGATATAAATGATGTCAATAATGGCTGGATGTTACAATGTGTTTGTACCTCACACCAGGAAAGCACTAATTGTACTTCCACTTGGTGTTTGAAGTCACTGAAAAAGGAGTAAAAAGAGATTGAACTAGAAAGCTAGGTATCAAGGAAGATCTGGAGAATAAGTACAAATCTACACTTGGATTTAACTAGAGGTGGTGACTATATGCAATGGTGGTGAGACTATTTGGTAACTGAGGCAATAGTCTTTTGTTTAGGAATGGCAGTTTTATAAAGATGTAATAAAATAGAAATGATGCAAAATTTGTACTGTGATACAAGAAATGACAGAAACTTGTCTGTCAGTTTGGAGTAAAATGAAATAAAATATGAGAATGAAAGGATATAATTAAGCTGCAAAATATTCCTAGAGTGACCAATGTTACAAAGAAAAAAAAACACTTGTTCCCTACAAAATATGCTAAATGTCAGTAAGTTATAATAAAAATAAGTTTGGAACAAAAGAGGGTAAGAAATTGGTAAAATGACAGATAATGAATGATTTAATTGTGTTGATAAAGACTGTAGTCCCTGAGAAATCAAAACAATAGGTAGGAATAAGTAGGTAGTCATGTTAAAGTAATTTCCAGTTATATTTTGCTTTCCCCCTTTAACTTCTGTCTCCTTTTTTGTAACAACTTAATTCTGAAACTTGGATATTGCTTGACTTGATCATAAAAAATAAAATAGTAAAAAGAAAGGAATGTGAAGTTATAACACAGAAATAAGAAAGAGTCTCTTGATCTATATTTTATAAAATATCCTAATCTCTGTATTAAGTTGCCAGGTAGTCTCAAAAATAAGAAAAATATTCGCTCTGCATGATTTCAATACAAGAAGCCAACGAGAAGGGGAGAAAGTATGATTCTTGAAGATTCCCAAGCGATTATTTAGAAATGTTTGGCTGTAACTGATTCTGGGGGACAAGTGGTGTCCAATTATCCTTTTATGATACATGATATACATACCCAACTCTCTTGTGTTACTCAAACTCTACTCTTCCTTGGTCTTCAGAACATTAGTTTTCAAATACACACAAATTAAAAATCTAAAACACCTACCTCTTGTATGAAATAAATGCTTGATTTATTCATTCATTTCTCCCCTTAGAAACAAATAAAAATAACAGAATACTGAGTGAACTTATTTCTATGAAATAGACTAGTGGGAGCTTGTATCATAAAAATACAGGCATGGGCTTAAAAATGACATGTAAATTTATTTTGCAGTCACAGGCAGGTGAGCCTTGAGTTATAGAAGTTACATGTTTATAGTGCTATAAGTTTGAAGAAAAGCTCACATATTGAATGATATTAACAGCAAGGTGCAGTGGCTTTTATAGAAGTATCCATTTAATATTTGCAATGTTCCCATATTATAAGCATTAGTCTTTTTATTTTATATATATATATGTGTATATATATATATATATATATATATATATATATATATATATATATACACATACAGACACACACACCTATATATAAAACTAATACTTTATCATGTCATAAAGCTAATACATGATGGAGCCAGTATTTGAACCAAGAGTTTTCTAACCCCAGAGACAGTGTTCATTTCTATATGTACTGCGCTTCATTCAAAATATGCATTAAATCCACAAGTGAGGTAATAAAAATATGCTAAGGTTGCAAATAAATAGAAATGAATAATTCAGTTAGAGATTATTGAAGAACTCTTAGGGGTGGGTGTTGATATTTAACATAGGTCTTCAACCAATTAGCCTGAGAACAGCTTTTTCAGACAGAACAGAACACACTGAAGGCAAAGAAACGGTTTATTTGTGGAATCATGATGGAAGGGTTAGCTGGCTAGCTTAACTAGGAAGGTTTAGGGAGTGAGGAGGGACCATGTGAGAGGAATACATAGATAAAGACTTGAAGACGCCAGGGTGCTTATCTTACTGGTACAGAGGACAGGGAAATGCTCCAGGCAGATGGAAACATTTCTGACCTCAGCAATGCAATTAAAACAGCCATAAACCAAGGACAGGGGTATCTCTGGCCTGAGCATCTGGGAGATCAAAGGCAACTCCAACCAGCAAGATAAGGGGGAGAGAAAGAAGAGGGTACCACATGGGCTTTGAACTTTGAAACTAATACCATGTAGCAGAATGACCAATGAGGAAAACACCAAGGTCCTAAATCAAAGAAGGGTCCAATTAGAAAGGGTCAGGTTCAGACAAAGAACTGCAGCATATATAAACCAGAGACAAAGGGGCAGGAGACACATTTTTCTAGATTGATTTTCCCATTAGAGAGAGAGAGAGCAGGCATTTCCCACTGTGGGGGGGTGGGGGGGGATCCTCATGGAGTCCCCTTTGGAGATACTACAGCTCAGATGGAGTTTGTATCTGCTTCCAATAAACTTCTACATCTTTTATTAAAGAAGCATTTTTTGTCCACGAGTTTATTCTTCAAACTTTGTGAGGACAAGAACCCATGGGAAGGAAAGTCTGCACCCTGAACCCCATGTTTCAATGAGATATTCAAGGCAGCTGGTAGGGAAGGTGTGTCAGAAGGTATCATTGAGTCCAAGCCTGGGGCCATACACTAAAGGCTAGCACCTTGAGGTTTGTATTACAGGCATAGTCATTTTTCAGGAGAGTAACATAATTCTATAAATTGGTTGAATGACTAAATAAATGTGTATGTCAAAAGAAAAGCATTTTAGTTTTGAGGTTTCTCTACTACATGACATATATGACTTTAGAGTTTTCCATTATGTTACTTATAAACAAAAAAACATTTCCTTGAAAATGGTCAGGACAAATAGAGCGGCTTATTTTTATTATAGACTATACTTCTATAAGAGTATTCCTGAAAGTTTTTTGAAATGGTGACGTTTTCTGTGATAGGTGTTTTATGCAACAGCTGTTTAATTGACAATTTTTGAATTTCATCTTCATCTCTCCACTCATTAACTATTCATTTTAAGTTAAAAAAAAATAAAACCCATCTGCAGTCTTTTCCCCTTGCCCAATAGCAATTTTACATATCCTGATGTGCCCAGTTTTGCATTTGAAAAGGCATGTGCTTGTTATCTGATGAACAATGTGTCATCTTGTTCACAGAAGAAGTGTCAGATCCCTTCCACTGTTTAGTGGTTCTCACCTAAATTACTCTTGAGAAAACACTCTGAGGACACAACCAGATGGTTTTCCTCACATACCTGAGGTGCAGTTTTAGTTATGTTTCAACACTTACTGAGTGGCTATTTCCTCTCTTCTCCATGGTTTAAGCTGACAACTAGATTTATGTCCAAAAACATACATGGAAAATAAATTCTCAGTAAGTTCTTCCTTAGCAAGTCATTATATAGAATTCTGGCAGACTGAGTTCACGGACTGAGCAACTCTCAGTGCTGCAGAAATGTTTCATCTTACTGGGGTTATTTGCTGCAATTGAAATGAGGTCAGGGAGTCTCTTGAATTCATCATGCCATACCAATTACTCTGATTCCTCTTCTAATGCTGGGTGAGATGATGTAATTAGCATTGCCAGAAAAGGCATCATGTGAGGGGTCATTTTTATAGTCTTGTAGTTAGAATAATTACTACTGTACGGAGCTGGGAATGAAACTCTTTCTACTAACCTTTACCAATCAAGTCATAACAATTGCTTTTCATTTTCTGTCTTCTACCCACATCTCAGAACCCACAGGTGTCAGTGCTTCAGAGTGCAGTACCACTATTTGCATTGTCAAATATAAAGCCATTGTATAGGCTTCATGCTTTTAACCTTCATCTGCCATTGACCAGTAGACTGGCTAATGCTAATCATTTCATTCCCTCACATTGTCAAAGCTTAAATAATGTCTTAATAACAGTGACTGATTAGGAAATTACTTCCTTTATTCCACTGGCTTTCTGAATTCAGGGATACAAAGAAAACAAAATTCTTATACTCCAAATGTAGTTTTTCTTCTTCTGAATATGTTAGAGATTGCTCTCACTTTAATTTGTTACTGTGAATCAAGAATGTTATTTGCATTCTCCCAAGTGTTTGAAATTTTATATTTGAGTTTTACTGATTGTTCAACTTGAGCAGAAATAACTCTAGTTTCTTATCAGGATATAAAGGAAAGTCAGTATGGTAAGCAGAATCATCACCAATACCACCCCACCCCAACGATGCCCACGTGCCTATCCTTGGATCCTGTGAATATGCTACATTATCTGGAAAAGATGACTTTGCAGGTATAATCAAGTTGCACACGTTAATAGAGACTAACCTGGATTATCCAGATGAACCCAATCTTTTCAAATGAACTCTTCTAAATAGAGAAATTTATCCCACTGGAGATGGAGATCTGTTGCAGCAGGGGAAGTCAGCTTTGAAGTGTTAGAAGGACTTCAACTACTGCTGGCTTTGAAAATGGAGGCGGCCACATGACAAGGGATACAGGTGGCCTTGAGGAGATGAGAGAGGCTTCTGGCTAATAGTCAGCAAGAAAACAGGGACTTCAGTCTTACAACTGATCATAGAAACCCAAAACAGACATTTGATTATTTCTAAAAAAATTTGTGAGTGTGGCTTCTGTTTATTGGAGTAAATCCTCCTCAAATCCTCCTTACCTTTGATAAAAGTACTCCTTGTTAAATGCACACTACCTTTCATGAAGAAGCACGAATGACTTCAAGGTGGAGCCAAGAGTCCAGAGGCCTGAGCCAAGAACTAAGGAGGACTCTTCCCAACCCTTGAAACCTAAAGTACTTTGCTTGCCTTCAGTTTAAAAATACTTTGGACTGGTAACTCTGTTTAATTATCCATTTTCCCACTTTTTGAATGAAGGTATCTGTAACTGTTATCTATGTATGTCCTTCTATATTGTGTTGGAAGCAGATAACTTAGATCCTTAGTTTTATATGTTCACAGATGGAGAGGAATTGTGCCTCCACATTGTTTAATAGATTATACCAATGCCTTCATTCTCACCATTTAGGTGGTTTAGCTTCATTAGATTATTTAGATGATGAAATTTGAGATTTTTGAGCTGATGAGATTTAAGTGGGTGTGGGGTTTGAGTTGATGTGGTAAGGGAGAAAAACCTTTAGGAATTTAGGATGGTCTAAATATATTTTGCCCTGGGGAGGGACATGAAACTTTAGGAATGAGCAGATCGACAGGGATATGACTTACTAATGATATTCACTCCCTAATCCCTGGATCCCATGAATATGCTACATTACAGGGAAAATGGGACTTTGCAAAAGTAATTAAATTTATGAACCTTAAACTAGGGAGATTTTCCTGGATTGCTTTGGTGGGCCCAACCTAGTCATATGAGCCCTTAAGAGTAGGGAATTTTCTTCAGTTGGAGTAAGAGAGATAAGGAAAATAAAAGTCAGAGGATTTAACCTGCCACTGCCCTCTTTACAAATGAAGGGAGCAAATTGACAAGGGATGTAAGAGGCACCAAAGATCTGAGAGAATCCCCAGAATGCAAAGAAGCAAAAACTTCAGTTCTACTTCTGCATGTAACTAAATTTTGCCAACAACCTGAATGAAACTGAAAACAGATTTTCTCCAGATCCTCCAGATAAGATTTTAGGCAAGGCAAATCTTGAATATACTTATGACACACAGACTTTTGAAATAATATATTTGTGCTGTTTGCAGCTGCTAAATTTGGAATAGCAGCAATAAAAAATTAATATAGCCCTTAATTCAAATGTAATAATGAAGATGTCAAAACATCTCAATCTAGGTCAGTATTCACTGTTATAATTTTATCTGTTTCCAATGGAACAAACTTTGTGATTATACCTATTCGAGTATGGTTATGGGAAATTGATAACAATAATAACCCCAATTCTTGACCCCTTTCTCTATCCAAAGCCCTTTTTCATGTTAACCTGAAGTTCCTTTCACTAAAAAGATAGAATCGATTTCCCTAGCCATTGATTTTAGGGCCAGCCTTGTGATTTATTTGGCTATTACTATGAAGCAGAAGTGACAATATGGTGAGCCATTTTTAAGTCTAAGCATAAAAGAGAAGCTTATTTTTTTTTTTTTTTTTTAATATCTCTTGTCTCTGTCATCAAGTGAATATGCCCAGGCTATGCTGCTTGCTATATTTTGATAGACATTTGGACAGAGTCAGGTTGTTCTAGTTGTCTTAAATAAGGGCACTTGGAACATCTTATAGCCAGCCACCCCATTAACATGTGAGTGAATCCAATCAAATCCATCAAAGCCACCTTGCTGACACCTGGATGATTAATAATCCTTACTTCTGTGTGCCACTATGGTTTTCTGGTTTTGTAATGTAGGATTATCAACCAACAAATAACTGTTATAGTGATTATTTATATCAATTTATCCTTCCAATTATACTGTATGCTCCATAAGAGTATACACAATAGGTCTATTCACTATTTTATTCTCAGAGTCTAACACTAATTGTGACATTTTTTATTTATAAAGTGTATCTGTTCAATTTAATTAAGTCTCTTTTGATCCTTACAATTCAGTAAGGTAGTCAGAGTAAGTTAGTAATTGAGGTTGTGTTCAAGATTACAGAGTTTACTTGAATTACAAGAAGGTTATTTGACGTTTCCAACATCACCCTGCCTAAAAAAGATTCAAAGATGATTTTCCATGAATTCTCAAAAGGGAGAAAATTATTTTCTGCCATTAGTTTTGATTTATTAATAAAGTATATTATGCAAATGCCTCTTGGAGAGAGGATTAGGAAAGGACCCTCTTAAAACTGGAATAATTTGTTTTAGCTAAAGTTTCTCTCTATTGTACATCCTATTTGTTTATTTTTTTGTTTATTAGAAACCACCCAACTCTTGGATATATAATTCTGGCTTAAGAATGTGGGTCACTAATCTTTAGGTTGCTAAAGAGTATTTGAATTGCAGAAAGTCAAACTGTACTATATTTATTTTACTTTTGAATAAATATTTATGGATATTAGTAGCATATTAAGAACTAGAGAGACTTCAAAGTTTTTATTTTTCTCTCTTCAACTACCATCTCATAACTAACATCTAACTTCTCATGCTCAAGAATGGGTCACCACAGTGTTATAAAGGAAAAAATGAAATCTGGATTCATAATTAGACAACGGTGTTACAGGGTGGATGTTCTAAGGAGAAACGTTCAGAAATTGGAAATAAATATTGATTACAGAAAAATGTTGTCCTGATCTTTCTTTCTTTCTTTCTTTCTTTCTTTCTTTCTTTCTTTCTTTCTTTCTTTCTTTCTTTCTTTCTTTCTTTCTTTCTTTCTTTCTTTTTTCTTTTTCTTTCTTTCCTTCCTTCTTTCTTTCTTTTCTTTCTTTTTCTTTCTTTCTTTCTTTCTTTCTTTCTTTCTTTCTTTCTTTCTTTCTTTTTCTTTCTTTCTTTCTTTCTTTCTTTCTTTCTTTCTTTCTTTCTCTCTCTCTCTCTCTCTCTCTCTCTCTCTCTCTCTCTCTCTCTCTCTCTCTCTTCCTTTCTTTCAAGAGAATGGAAGGGAGAGAGTGAGGGGGCTAGAGAAATATCAATGTGAGAGAGAAACACTGATGTGAGAAACATGGATGTTAAAGAGACAATAATTAGTTGCCTCCCACTGAGTCTCTAACCACTTACCAGCATCATCCAAGGCTTTTTACTTACTCATAGCTTATGGCTCTGCTCTTCTTTTTTTCACTTTCTTTGGAACTCATAAGACCCAATAGTAAGACCAGCTTTTTCCTACTCAAGAAGATGTTGCTTCCCCATTCTCCCGTTTTAAAAGGCTAGCTAGGAATAGCATGGAGCCTAGGAGACAAACTTAAGAGATGGGAAGTTTAAGGTTGAGATACTCTTAGCCTTAGTGAGAAAGTCTATCCTATGGATTTAGCTTTAGAGGTTTTTTTTTTTTTTTTTTTTTTTTTTTCCACCATTTAAGTGTGAAGACATGGAGGACCCTGAAGCTGCCCTTCTCAATTGTTTAGGCCAGAATAGCAAGAATTTTATTCATAGTGCATTCCAATTCCTCCATAGTAGCATATTAGGTACCAATTTGAGTTCAGTGCCTCCATCCCACAAAGCATGGGTGATAACCAAGACTGGCATTTGTACTTGTCTATTAAAGGGTTTTCTTTTCCCTAGTGAATACACAGATGCTTTACATTTGCAGTTCTTCATAAGTGATGAAGAACCTTCACATATGTTACAATAATTTCTTGAGTATTGTTGTTATCACTTTATGATTTGGGAGACACTGACTTAGATGGATTAGTTGACTTTCCTAAAACCACACATCTTGGCATAATCTAACCTCTACTCAAAATAGTCTATTTTTTTCTGTCTAATGCAACTGTTTTCATAGTATCTCATTCAATCTTCCTTTATATCAGCAGAGTAAATTCTTAGTTGGGCAATTAGAATTAGATTTAGTCAGTTCTTTTTTTAAGGTAATCTTAGCTCTTTTAGTCATAATGTGAGTCACTGATTTTAGCTTTAAATGCTGTGATGTCCTGCTTGTTTGTGCATGTGTTATTGAATTAAATCATTTTGTTCATTGGATCAAGATGTTCATCTTTGAAAGAGCAACATCAAACACTACAAGTTATTTTAATTTTTGTGTTGTGTCTAGACTTCAGTTGTTTCTTGGCTTTATTATTATTTTGCATATTATTCTCTATTCTTTTATATTAGTCTGAGCAAAATAAAATGATTTCTATATTGCTTTCATGAAAAATGATTATTTATATTTTCTTTAAAATATTATTCTAGAAACAAATTAACTATCCATTCTTTCCCTCATTATGTCCTTTTAATTACCTATTATCTATCACCTCATGTAGACTCTCTGACAATATCTTCTCTTTATTCATGTAAGTCAATTACATAAATACATTTGTCTTAATATTATTCCAGAGATTCCTACATCTTCTTATGTATTCTAATATGAAAAGTTGAGAGACATTCCTAGAAACTATATCCTGTCAAGTTTTGGACTACTTACAAGAGATAAATATTGCATGATGATTTTGGACCTCCCTTAGAATTATTTTAAAATTTAGGTAATGGTTTCAGCACTGCAGCTCAATACTATTTCATAAAATCCCAGGATGTTAAGACATGCTTTATAAGAATACACAGGAAACCCTTCACTGATTTTTGTTATTGGCTAAGGTGAGACCTGGGAAGTCTTTGGCTTGTTTTCCTTCTCTCTTCTAAATGAGTTAAGCCATTAGGAACTCTCCTAGCTTCTTATTTTTTACTAGTGGCCCGGTGCACAAAGTTTGTGCAGGGTGGGGGGGTGTCCCTCAGCCCAGCCTGCACCCTCTCCAATCTGGGACCCCTCGGGGGATGTCCGACTGCCGGTTTAGGCCTGATCCCTGTCAGTCAGACATCCCTCTTACAATCTGGGACTGCTGGATCCTAACCACTTGCCTGCCTGCCAGCCTGATTACCCCCTAACTGCTCCCCTGCTGGCCTGATCACCCCCAATTGCCCTTGCCTGCTGGCCAGATTGCCCCCAACTGCCCTCCCCTGCTGCAACCTGCCTCCTCCACTGGGACCCGCTTCCTCCACGCAAGGTGGTGGAAACTCTGGGACCGGCCTCCTCCACGCTGCGCAGAGCCATGGGACCCCCAGGCCTCACCGCATGGAGCAGCTCCCGGGCCCCACCTCCGCTGTGCGTGTGGCCATCTTGTGGTGGCCATCTTGTGGCGATGTTGCGTGTGAGGGCCACCTAGGCTTTTATTAGTATAGATTAGTATAATGGTATATTTAAAGCATAAATACCAACCTACTATCTGATATATGAGTGCAATAGCCATTTCTCCTTATGTTTAAATACATTTACTCAAGTTAAAAAGAAACAAAAAATGAAATCTAAACTTCCAGTTATGTAATAAAAAATTTTTAGTTTCCAAGTAGACTTTTTGAAGTTATTTTATATTTTATATTAGAGTCGACATTTTGTTCATTTTAAATGTATATTTGTGTCCCTTAAGATAGATAGATTAATTAGTTACTATATTAATACCTTCTAAATGTCTTTTTAGGCCATTTGCTTTCTTGTGTAACTTCAGGTACTGTCATAACATTGTGCTTTAAGACAACTAGAGTTCACATTAACATTATTTGTTAAACTCACCAGTTAAAAATCATAAACACCAGTTTTTTCTTCCTAAATTCAATAGCACTAATGATATTTTATGGATCAAATTCTTTCAATAGCTGTCAGATTATTCCCAGAATTGAATGTTACAGTCTATGCTTTCCAAAGTGGAATGTAGAAATTTTAGAGAAATACCAATCTAAAAAGCTAATCACTCTGAGCACTACCTACCTCCTTCTCCTACTTTAATTTTATTCTTAGCACTGTATATATACCAATATTCTTAGCACTGTATATATACAAATTTTATATATATACAATACTATATACTAAGCTCTAGCTTAGTATATAGTATTGTATATATATAAAAATTATGAATACAAAAGCATTTTAATGACCCTCATATTTTAGTGTAGTAACTTCTGCATTTAAAGGGTGCTTACACAGAGTATCCTCACCACTGAGGATTAAGTATTAAGAAGCCATCTTAATTACTACACAAATAATTTAAGTTCAATAGGATAATTGATTCCTTGACAGTATTAGTTATTAAGTATTAGAAAGAATTTTACTATGGTTTAAGTAATCTTTTCTGGAGTAAGAACATGATTAAATACTTTTGTAATCTTTATATACAATCTTTTTTTTAAAAATATATTTTATTGATTTTTAACAGAGAGGAAGGAAGAAGGGATAGAGAGCTAGAAACATCGATGAGAGAGAAACATCGACCAGCTGCCTCCTGCACAACCCCCACCGGGGATGTGCCTGCAACCAATGTACATGCCCTTGACCGGAATCGAACCTGGGACCCCCCAGTCCACAGACTGATGCTCTATCCACTGAGCCAAACTGGTTTCGACAATATATACAATCTTTTAAAATGTTTTTTTCTTTGTGCCTTTTCTATTTTTAAAACGCTGATACACATGCGAACTCTTAGAAATCTAGACTATTTAGATTAGCTTTGTGGTCCATTTTGGAGTTTTTGGTCAAAAGTTGCCATTTTCATTAAATAAAGTAGAATATATTTCCATATTTTTATGTGTTTTTACTATTATATGATATTGAAATTACTTATTATGAAAAATTTTAAATAATTTACTCTTCAGTTCTCTAGGCTCAAAATTTCTTTCTTGGAGTGTGGAGGTAAGAGGCAAGATTTAAAACTATTTTTTATATTTATTTGCTTGTTTATACACGGGTATGCATTTTTATCTTTTCTATGATGATTTATTTTTGTTAAACTTTCTAAAAGTAGTTTTGTTTATCTAAATTTTATGCTGTTGTTTAGTAGATATGTTTATGGATGCACATTTTATTACTATCACGTGATTCCTTTGTTATACCCATATTTTAATTCTAACAATTTATTTTATTTGATACTAAAAGTAGTATTTGGCTATTTTTTAATTTAAAATGAATCAATCTATGTTGTTTTTGTTTTTAAACTTTGCATTTATTTATATTTACATGTGTCTCTTGGAAGAAAACTGGTGTTTAATTTAAAAGTCACATATGTACATTTCCTATTCTTAAAGAAGAATACAGTTCATTTACATTTCATATTATCGAATACGTCTGATTGAAGAATTTGTGGTATGGTGGAATAATGACATCTAAAAACATGCTCTCTGACACAGACAAAACACTGGCAAGGAGATTGACCAAAGACTTGCAAAAATTCAAGGAGTAATTATCTAAGTAAAGTAACTGTATTCCAGTAATAATTAGATTTATCACACTTAAATCTACCCTATTCTTATACCCCTAATAACAATGTAGTTGTAAAAACCAACACCCTGATAGCCACTTATGGTAGCAGAATGGATTTGAAGTTCCACAAATGTCCCATCAGCAGATTATAGTTACTACTAGAGGCCCGGTGCATGAAATTCATGCACGGGGGCAGGAGGGGGTGTCCCTCAGCCCAGCCTGCACCCTCTCCAATCTGGGACCCCTCGAGGGATGTCCGACTGCCCGTTTAGGCCCGATCCGGGCAGTCGGACATCCATCTCACAATCCAGGACTGCTGACTCCCAACTGCTCACCTGCCTGCCTTTCTGATTGCCCCTAACCGCTTCTGCCTGCCAGCCTGATCACCCCCTAACCACTCCCATGCCAGCCTGATTGATGTCTAACTGCTCTCCTGCCAGCCTGTTTGTCCCCAACTTCCCTCCTCTGCTGGCCTGGTCACCCCTAACTGCCCTCCCCTGCAGGGTTGATCACCTCCAACTGCCCTCCCTTGCAGGCCTGGTGCCTCCCAACTGCCCTCCCCTGCTGGCCATCTTGTGGTGGGCATCTTGTGTCCACATAGGGCCAGGATCTTTGACCACATGGGGGTAGCTATATTGTGTGTTAGAGTGATGATCAATCTGCATATTACTCTTTTATTAGATAGGATAGAGGCTTGGTGCATGGGTGGGGGCCAGCTGATTTGCCCTGAAGGGTGTCCTGGATCAGGGTGGGGGTTCCCTTAGGGCATGGGGCAACCTGAGCGAGGGGTCTGTGGTAGTTTGCAGGGCAGCCATGCCCCCTGGCAACCCAAGCAGAGGCCCTGGTATCTGGAATTTATTTACCTTCTACAATTGAAACTTTGTGTCCTGGAGCAGAGCCAAGATTCCTGCTCGCTCCGTGGCCGGCAGCCATTTCTGTTTGGATTTGTTTACCTTCTATAATTGAAACTTTGTAGCCTTGAGTGGAGGCTTAGGCCCTCCACGGTGTGTGGAAAGCTTGGCTTCTTCTATTGCCTTGGAAATCCAAGCCTCCCTCTTGCTCTCTGTGGCTGTAGCCATCTTGGTTGGGTTAATTTGCATACTCGCTCTGATTGGCTTGTGGGCATGGCTTGTGGGCATGGCTTGTGGGTGTAGCGGAGTTATGGTCAGTTTGCGTATTACTTTTTTATTAGATAGGATTTGTTCTGTCTGAAATTTCCCTGAAAAATTTCTATTCCCCAGGCAAATATTTTACCTAATTCAGAGATTATACAGTGAAACATAGTTTTCCCTAAGTTGTTTGTTGAAAATAATCAGCATCAATTGTATAACATCACTGTTGCCTAAGTTAGTAACAGCATTTGAGCAAATAATAGTCTGCCTCCTTCCCCCAAAAGATACCTTAAAAATAATGCCTTAGAATGAAATATCAGTAGGGAGCTTAGAAATGTCCTAGCATATTCCTGGCTACCCATATATTCTAGCTATACACATGCCCAGACAATCAAGTATTGTCTCAAGTAGAAGTATTACTTTTTCATCTCTAGCTGGTCTTGGGGATCCACACACATGTGAAATGAAGGCTTGTAAATAGAGTCATAAACTATCTGCCAGATAATTGAAAGCATATCACAGCATACAAATAGAGAAGATGGAAGGTTTGTTGTTTTAAGGCATTTTATAAAATATTTATCCACTCCCTCGTTGACCAGTAGGTAACTATGCATAGATTTCAGTGTCTGTACATGGCAAAGAATGTAATCTTTAAAAACATAGCTCAATGAATTCATTTGAAAAATACCAACAAAAGTAACAAATACAAAAAGCAGCAAAAACAGACCATGGGTTCCAGATAAGAAAAAATTAAAGGAGTTCATCACTATCAAACCAGTATTAAAAATAAATAGTTAAGATACTTCTTTAAGAAGAAGAAAAATAATTAAAATATGAATAAAAATATCACAAAGAAAAAACTCTCACTGACAAAGGCAAACACATAATAAGAGCAGTGGATCAAACAACATTAAGCTAGTAGAAAAGCGAAACGGCAAAAATAGGAAGATCATGTGAATTACAACAGTAAATAAAAAAATACACACAAATACACAAATTAAAATGTAAAAAAATAATGATAAAAACATAAATATGGAGGGTGTGTGTAAAAATTGTAGTGATTTTATAATGTTTTTGAACTTAAGCAACCATGAACTTAAAATAGATTGCTATAAACATAGCTTGGTGTATATATGTATATATATAAACACAGCACATGGTAATCATAAGCCAAAAATCTACAAATGATATAGAAGAAATAAAGAGAGAACAATCTAAACACAACACTATAGAAAGTCATCAACATACAAGAGTAGAACACAAAATAATAAGGAAGGAACAATGAAGAATCACAAAAACAATCAGAAAACAATTAATTAATAAAATGGCAATAACTACATACCTGTCATTAATTACTTTATTTATTTTTAATATGTTTTTATTGATTTCAGAGAGGAAGGGAGAGGGAGAGAGAGATAGAAACATCAATGATGAGAGCATCATTGATCTGCTGCCTCCTGCATGCTCCCCTCTGGGGATCAAGACTGCAACCCAGGCATGTGCCCTGACCAGGAATGGAACCGTGACCTCCTGGTTCATAGGTTGGGGCTCTTTTGAATTAGTGTTTCGTGTTTCTTAGATAAATTACCAGAAGTGGAATTGCTGGGTCATAAGGAAGTGCATTTTTTAATTTTTTGAGGTAATGTCATGCTGCTTTCCACAGTGGCTACATCAATCTGCATTTCCAACAACAGTGCACAAGGGTTCCCTCTTCTTCACATCTTCACCAACACTTATCCTTTGTTGATTTATTGATGATAGCCATTCTGCGAGGTGTGAGGTGATAGCTCATTGTGGTTTTGACTTGACTTTCTTTGATAATTGGTGATGTTGAGCATCTTTCCACATGTCTATTGGCCATCTGCATGCTCTTTTTGGAGACATGTCTATTCAGGTCCTTTGCACATTTTTTAATTGGATTGCTTGCTTTTTGTTGCTGTTGTTTTGTTTTGTTTTGTTTTTTGGTGTTAAGTTTTATAAATTCTTTATAAATTTTGGATATGAACCCCTAACTATACTACAAGGTAATAGTAATCAAAACAGCATGGTACTGCCCTGGCCAGTGTAACAGTTGGTTGAGCATCATCCTATGCACCAAGAGGTCACCCATTTGATTAAAGGTCAGGTCACAAGCCAGAGTTGCAGGCTCATTCCCCACTAGAGAGTGTGTAGAAGGCTGCTGAAGGATGTTTCTCTCTCATCATGTTTCTCTATATCCCTCTCTCTCTAAAAATCAATAAAATAAGAAAAGAAAAAAGCAGCATTTTGCTGGCATAAAAACAGACATATAGATCAATGGAACAGAAAAAAGAGCCCAGAAATAAACCCATGTCTTTATAGTCAATTAATATTTGACAAAGCAGGCAAAAAGAAAGGATGAGCTAAAGATAGTCTAGTCAGTAAGTGATGTTGGGAAAATTGGACAGATACATGCACAAAAAAGAAACTAGACCACCTTCTTACAACACACACAAGAATAAACTCAAAATGGATTAAAGACTTAAATGTTAGACTTGAAACCATAAAAATCCTAGAGGAAAATATAGGCAGTAAAATCTCAGACATTTCTTTTTTTTAAATATATTTTTATTGATTTCGGAGAAGAAGGGAGGAGAGAGAGATAGGAACATAAATGATGAGAGAAAATCAATGATTGGCTGCCTCCCTGCACTCCCCCCTACTGGGAATTGAGCATGCAATCTAGGCACGTGCCTTTGACTGGAATGGAACCTGGGACTCTTCAGTCCATAGGCTGATGCTCTATCCACTGAGCCAAACTGGCTAGGGCTATTTCAGATTTTTGACAGATGACAGACTTTTTCAAGCCATTGATCTCCCTAGAGCAGCACTGTGCAATAGATATGTAATACAAGCCACATATTTAATTTTAAATTTTCTAAAAGCATTTAAAAACATAAAAAAGAAACAGGTGAAGTTAATTTTAATATTTTATTTAATGTATCAAAATATTATTTCAACATGTAGTCACATTTTTATGTATTATTTAGACATTTCACATTCTAGCTTTTTTACTAAGCTTTCAAAATTTGATATGTATTTTGCATATATACTTTTAGTACACTTCAATTTAGAGACCAAGTTTTGATTGAAAATACTTGATCTACATTGAAATTTTTATAAAATGTGTAGCTAATAAGTAGATTAATTTATCCAAACTGAAGAATCAATATTTTCCAGTAACTGAATCAAGTGGTATTTTAAAATTTGAATATCAACTGATCAAATAAAATTAAAAATTTGGTTTCTGACTTGCCTCATTCATTTAGAGTGCTCAAATATGGCTGTTGGCTACCACACTGAATAGCATAGCCCTAGAGAATTAACATTCCTCTATTGTATAGATATATAGGTATATCTAAATTTTTTTAAATAAAATCACTGATTACTCTTTCTATTTTGTCAGATATAGTTTGTAGTTTTCGTCTTCTTTTTCTTCTTCTTTTTTTTAAATTTTAACCCAGTGTAGTTTTTGTTGTTTTGTTTTATATTATTCCGATTGTGCTAGATATCATCTTTCTAGTTAGTTATCTATACATTTTGTCCTTTTTTTGACCTGTAAAGGCTATTGGTATAGGTCATGCTGCTCTTCTAGGGACAATAGGTTTTGAATGTGTATAAAGGCCTGTCTGCGAAGGTTGTTTTCAGGTAAACAATTTAATTCAAATTCGTCGGACATTTCTTATAGCAATATTTTTTTCTGGTGTGTCTCTGGGCAAGGGAAACAAAAGAAAAAAATAAACAAACAGGACTACACCAAACTAAAAAGTTTTTGCAACAATATGAAAAGAAAACCCACTAAATGGGAGAACATATTTGCCGTTTTGTGGGGTTTTTTTTTTCGTTTTTTTTTTTTTTTTTCATTTTTAATCGTTATTCCCTAATAACCTCAGCTCAGCAAAACTCCTACTGGAGTAAATGATCTATACCTTAGAATTTTTTGTACCTTTCCCAGTGCTTTGCAATCAGTAACTGATGCATAAGAGATGTTTTAGTTACTGAATGAAAACTGACCAGTGGTTTAATAATTTACAATATATTCCTACTCGAATAAACCATTATGTCATTCCCCTGGCTTCATGACCCTCCTCAAGCCTAGTTATATTATACCATATTGCAAAAACTTCATGTTTGCTCAATTTTTCTGTTGTTTTTGCTAGATTAGCTATTTGATTTTTCCTTTTAGTTTTTATCTTTAACCTTTTGTGATAGTGAACACTGTATTTAAAGTTGAAAGTAATTTAGAGCTTGAATATTTACCTTAGTAGCTTATAACTTCATCAAAAAAAATCCTTTTGAGATGAAATTTTATTTTTTTCTAAGGCTGAAGGTATTTTTGGAGATTTGGCCAAAATCAATTTAGTAGATTTTTTTCTTACATGAGAATGAAAACAGTTAATATTCTCACTCTTACAAAATCCCTCCAGCATCTATTTGCACTCACATTACTCAAGAGCAGCTAAAGTTGTAACTCTGAAACTTGATAGGACAATAGCTCTTATTGTGGAGAAAAAAAATCAAGATAAATCTAGAAAAGATTTTCAAGTTTTTTTGGAAGTTGTAATGGTTTTATACATGTTAATTTGTGAAATGTATTATGAATTTCTGTTCAATTTCTCCAGTGAAAAGTGCTATAGATTAGTAGACTGAATATAAAATTAAAGTTAGAAATTCGCGATTCTAATTTTCATCCTTGCTGTCAACTTATTTTAGCTTTGCTTTCACAATTTCTATTTCTTATTAACAGGGGAGAAAATAATAATAATCAGTTTGGTATCCTGTACTATTATAAAATGTGAGAGGCTATTTTATTAAGAATTTTCTGAAGATTAATATGTATATGAACTTAACTGAGCTTCAATTAGAAAATGTATTTAAAGCTCATTAAGGAAATCAACTAGGATCACAGAAAGTGATTACTTTTCATACAGATACCCTAATCCATGCACTTTGCATGGTTCCCTGAGAAGAAAATCTTTACTCTGTTATCCCATAAGGTTGCTTACTATACTCCCTGTGTCTGATCCAATTAAAGCCTCTTTAGCATACTTTACTTGAATATTATTAGTGTTTAAAGAAGAACAAGTACAGGGGAAGAAGTTTGAGTTTGACACAGGAATATTTTAAATCTTTTCTTGGTCATGAAAGCCAAAGTCAAGTCATTTTAATAATACCTACAAGTGACCCAATGCTAGAATCTGTCATTTGTATGACTCTATGGAGACTTCTGAGATTGCCTATTTTTAAACCTGGATTTGTGTAGGTTATTTCACAAGCAAGGCATCATAAACATAGAGTTGTGAATAAGGTTTTTCAACATTTCACTTATGGAACAGAATTATTTTACCTTTATAAACTTGAGATCAGTTCCTTTGTTTTGGCTGTTAACATGCATTAAGTTTTAGATCACATGAGTGCACATTGACATAACTGACATGCCATCTCTACTTCTCCTTCTGTGATAACAGCAACATTCATTATGTTGAGTTCTTGATATAGCCTCCTGAATCACATCTAATCTACATTCAACGTTATTTTAACTGACCCATATGTTTGACAACCAAAACCAATTATTAAAGCTTGATACAATAAAAATGTTATTTTATTGGCACCTTATTTTGTGACTGTGGTATTTTAGATTTACATTTGTTCACTATGGACCATATGATGCCCTATTACAGGGAAAAATGAAACAGGAAGAAAATTTACTGAAATCTACAAGAGAGCAATTTGCCACACAGCATGCCCTCTAATATGCACAAACAAGAACTTGTCATAACCATCTGTAGTTCTGTTTACAAGAAGACACACACAGGCCAAAAACCAGAGGAAGTCTGTTTGAATTAATAAATGTGTGGAAAAGGAGCTTGCAAGAAATTCATCCTTAGCAGATACGGGCAAGCCTGACTTCAAGTGCAAGGTAACTTAGAATCAACAAAAATTTACTGTCAGCCCAAGTTTGTTTTTATTTTTGATATTTCAGAAACATGCCATGATATAAAAAAGATGTGCTAGAAGCAGGAGAGGTAACTAAAAGGAGGTACATATTAATTGCATGTATGTGCATTACTAACAATTTGATTTGTTAATGCTCTTTTAATCCTCACCCAAGGATATGTTTCCACTGATTTTTAGAGAGAGAGAGAGAGAGAGAGAGAGAGAGAGAGAGAGAGAGAGAGAAACATTGATTTGTTGCCTCCCATATGTGCCCCAACCAGGATTCGAACTCACAATCAGGGTATATGCCCTGACTTGGAATCGAATTTGTAATCTTTTGGTGTAAGGGACAATGCTTCAACCAATTTAGTCACCTGGCCAGGGCTATGAATGTTTTAGTAAAGGTAATATGACAATGTAAAAATGATAGCATTAAATGAAATTTGTTATGGAAGAAATGGGGTTGCTCTATATATATCATTTTAATCCTTCATACTATATTTAGATTCTCAGTGTTTTCATTTTAAACATTGAGGCTCTAAGTACTTACCAAAGGGCAAATAACACAGCAAGGCAGAGCTGCTATTAGAATCTAGGCAAACAACTTCCAGTATATCATAACTCCTGGAAGTCTAGGAATGAATTGCTGGAGAATGGAGACTCCATGCTAAAGAGTCCTTAAGGACTAACTGCATCCTGGTACACCCTCAAATATTTATTGAGTGGATATTTATAGCTGACTGGATGTTGATTTTGCCTGGGGCATAACATGTGTCTCTTAATAAAGAATGATCTTAAGACATAGACACCAAATGCAGTACTGTTTGTACTGAATCACAAAATTCATTGGTATTTTACTTAGTTTTCTAGAGTAACTAAAATTCAAAATCTCCATTTGACCTGCAAGAACCTACATAATCTACCTGTATTCCAAGCCACATCTACTCTTCTACCCTTTGCTCATTTCTTTATGGTCACATTTTCCAGGTGTGCTTTTCATTAGGAAATTTGGAATGCTGTTACCACAGGTAGCCAGCTGAATGGTTCTCTCTCTCAATTCTTTAAGGACTTTTCTCACATGTCATCTTCTCTGTGAGACCTTTTTCTGGCTATCCTATCTAAAAATTCAATTCCCCACCCCCATAATAATTATTTACTTTCCACATTTTAATTTACCAGTTGGCATTTATCATGAGCTAACAAAATGTATACTTACTTAAATATTCACTTTTTATTGTTTACCTCTCCCACTAGGATGTAATCTATGAAAGTAAAGAATTTTGTTTGCATTCCTGCTGCAGAATCGTGCCTGACATATAATAAATATTGAATAAATAATTGTTGGTTGAATAAATAAATTAATAAGGACCACATTTAATTTCTCATCCTAATTTACACACAGGGGTATCTGACAGTTCTCTGCCTTCCCTCTTTCATTCCCCAGTTCTCCGTTGCATAGAAAGTCTCACTTATAAATCTGGTGCTAGGCATCCCAGCTATTGCCAACTTGTCTGGACCTCTCTTTTTTGTGCTAAAGATTCCCTCTGATCCTGCTGGAAGTGGCAAACCCTTTTGTAATTCAATTGTAACTTATCTCCTCATTCTACCAAATTTATTCCAATGTCTAGGATATATTCATTACAGAAAATTATTTCTCAGCCTCCTCTCTTCCTAGATATTTTCAGGCTTTCTACATCATATTTTTTTAAAATTGATTTTAGAGGGAGAGAGAGGGGAAGGGAGAGAGAAGTTGGAAAGAGATGGACTTGTTGTTCAACTTATTTATGCATTCATTGGTTGAGTTTTGTATATGCCCTGACTGGGATCAAACCTGCAACCTTGGCATATCAGGATGACACTCTAACCAACTGAGCTACCTGGGCAGGGTTCTACATCACATCTTAATGAAACTATATCCTCAAATGACATACTTCTGAAACTTAGAGAGACTTGCAGACTTAGAGAGACTCACCCCCTCACAAAACATGATCAGGTTATAAAAATTATCAGGTTCTAATCCAAGGTACATTCCTTTCTTGTCAGTCCCCCCCCCCATATTAATTAATTTTCTTGTTAAATTATTCATCGCTTAGTCATCATGGCAAAGCTTCCAAAACATAGCTTTAACACATTACTATATAGAACTGCACTTTGATCAATTCATCATACACTTCAGACTCTACAAGTATCTTCATCCCCAGGTTTGTACTTGACTATGTCCTAGAACAAGCACTTTGTATTTCAAAAATGGGCTAAAAAATCTTATAGATTTTGTTGTAATTTTCCACAAGCAAGATATTACATATAAAAATATTTTCCTGATGGCTGGGATTCATATTTTTGTGCATTTCAATTTTGGCTAATACAAACACTCATGTTTATCTGAAGTGTTATAAGTGTTTGTGCTTGTAGTAAGGATTTCTTTTGAGTACTTTCATGAAAATTAAATCTGAAGCACTTTTATAATAAACAACATAATAGAGAGCAGGACATTTTGTTCATGCTTGATTAGTTAACACAAATACAGAGAAACCTCACAAGATACCCACACCCACACCGCTGTTCAGCATTTTCCTTCTTTCTCTTTATATGAAAACCCAAAAATATCTTGTGGAAAAATAGTTTATTAATTACATAAAAATTTATCTTCTCGCCTTATTATTGTTTTACATATACTAATGCCATGCATTAGCAACTTTCACAACTTTTTAAAAATAACAAAGTGACCTAAATTGGAAAAAACAGAAAAAACACCTCACATCAAGGATAACAGTCACTAAGGACACCTCAAAATAGTGGCCATTTCTGGTTAGGAGACTATCACAATTCTCTTCTTTCAAACCCAGGTCCTCAAATCTGGAAAATATTTTCCATTAAGCAAGGTGGTTCTTTTTCAGTTAGAAACTCATTAACAATCAAGTAGCTAAAATGATTTTTTAGTAAGTACAGAACAAATAGCATTAATTAATGTTAGCTATGAATATTGCTCATAATTTTTCCTTAGCCCCTAGTTAGGGCCCAAAAATCACCAATGGTTTTATACTGTGAGCTATTTATCAGGATCTGTACTACTCCTAGAGATGGGACATGGTCTTGGGCAAGGCAGCTCCCTTCAGGTCAACCTAATTTAATTCAGCTGTGATCTGTCAGTAGGTAACACGCCTGGTAGCTGGAGAAATGAGTGTTTGGATTCTGAATGGGAAATATGGGTCTTATGCCAGGGTATATTCTGCAGCGCCCAAATTGACACATTTCATAGATCCATAGTTTTTGTTTGTTTGTTTTTTTGTTGAAAAGACCTGGAAAAGACAAAGCAATCTTGAGAAAGAAGAACAAAGTAGTTAAAAATACAGAGTGGAGAACAACAATCTCTTCAATAAAATGGTGCTGGGAAAACTACAAAAGGACAGCCACATGCAAAAGAAAAAAATACTAGACTAGTATCTTACCCCATACACAAAAATTAACTCAAAATGGATTAAATACTTGAGTGTAAAACATGAAACCTTAAAACTCCTAAAAGAAAATATAGGTGGCAAGCTCCTCGACATCAGTCTTGGCAATCCTTTTTTATTTTTTACTAGAGGCCTGGTGCACAAAATTCATGCACTGGGGAGGTCCAAGGGGGTGTCCCTCAGCCCATCCTGCACCCACTCCAATCTGGGACCCCTCAAGGGATGTCTGGTTGCTGGTTTATCAGATATCCCTCTCACAATCTGGGACTGCTGGCCCCTAACCGTTCGCCAGCCTGCCTGCCTGAATGCCCCTAATCGTTTCTGCCTGCCTGCCTGATCACCCCCTAACCACTCCCCTGCCTGACTGATTGATGCCTAACTGCTCCCCTGCCAGCCCAATCGCCCCCAACTGCCCTCCCCTGCCAGCACGATTGCCTACACCTGCCCTCCCCTGCAGGCACAATCACCCCAACCTGTCCTCCCCTTGCAGCACAATCGGCCCCACCTGCCCTCCCCTGCTGGCCTGATCTCCCCCAACTACCCTCCCCTGCTGACCTGATCTCACCCGCAACTGCCCTCCCCTGCCAGCCTGATGGCCCCCAACTGCCTTCCTCTGCTGGCCATTTTATGGCATTCATATTGTGGCAGCCATCTTGTGGTGGCCCTCTTGTGATGACGTGGGGGTGGCCATCTTGTGATGATGTGGGGGCAGCCATCTTGTGACAATATGGGGGTGGCCATCTTGTGGTGGCTATCTTGTGATGACATGGGGGCAGCCATCTTGTGGTAGCCATGTTGTAACAATGTGGGGGCAGCCATCTTGTGATGACATGGGGTGGCCATCTTGTGATGATGCAAGGGGGAGACGCCACCTAGACTTTTATTAGTATAGATTTTTTATCTTATGCCAAAAGCAAAAACAAAAATCAAGAAATGGGATTAAATCAAACTATAAAGCTTCTGCAGAGCAAAGAAAATCATCAACATTATACTAAGTAAAATATACCAGATATAGAAAGACAAATACCATATGATCTCATATGTGGAATTTAAAAACCAAAACTAAACATAAAAACAAGCTCAGAGACAGAGAGAACAGATTGGTGGTTACCTGAGGAGAAGAATGGGTAACAGGTGGGCAAAATGGGTGAAGGAGGTAAAAAGTTACAAACTTCCAGTTATGAAATAAATACATCATGGTCATGTAATATGCAGCATGGTGACTGTAGTTAATAATACAATATTATATATTTAAAAGTTGCTAAGATAGTAAATATTAAAATTGTTCACCACAAGAAAAACATTGTAATTATGTATGATAACACATGGTAAATACACTATGTGTTACTATGGTAATTATTTTGCACACAAATATCAAACCATGGTCTACACCTGAAACTCATATAATGTTAGTTTAACTGATATAAACTAATGTTATATATCAACTAGAGGCCCGGTACATGAAATTCGTGCACGGGGGGGTGTCTATCAGCCCAGCCTGCACCCTCTCCAATCTGGGACCCCTCAAGGGATGTCTGACTGCCCATTTAGGCTTGATCTCGGTAGGATTGGGGCAGTTGGACATCCCTCTCACAATCCAGGACTGCTGGCTCCCAATTGCTCACCTGCCTACCTTCCTGATTGCCCCTAACTGCTTCTGCCTGCCAGCCTGGTCATCCCCTAACCACTCCCCTGCCAGCTTGATTGATGCCTAATTGGTCCCCTACCAGCATGTTTGCCCCTAACTGCCCTCCCCTGCAGGCCTGGTCACCCCTAACTGCCCTCCCCTGCAGGCCTGGTCACCCCTAACTGCCCTTCCCTGCAGGCCTGGTTACCCCTAACTGCCCTCCCTGCAGGCCTGGTCCCCCCCAACTGCTCTCCCCTGCAGGCTTGGTCACTCCCAACTGCCCTCCCTTGCAGCCCTGGTCCCTCCCAACTGCCCTCCCCTGCTGGCCTGATTGCCCACAACTGCCCTCCCTTGCAAGCCTGGACCCTCCCAACTGCTCTCCCCTGCTGGCCATCTTGTGGTGGCCATCTTGTGTCCACATGGGTGCAGGATCTTTGATCACATGGGGGCAGCCATCTTGTGTGTTGGAGTGATGGTCAATCTGCATATTACTCTTTTATTTGATAGGATAGAGGCCTGGTGCATGGGTGTGGGCCAGCTTGTTTGCCCTGAAGGGTGTCCCGGATCAGGGTGAGGGCTCCCTTGGGGCGTGAGGCAGCCTTGACAAGGGGCCTGTGGTGGTTTGCAGGCTGGCCATGCCTCCCAGTGACCCAAGCGGAAGCCCTGGTATCTGGGATTTATTTATCTTCTACAAATGAAACTTTGCAGTCTAGAGCAGAGCCAAGCCTCCTGCTCACTCCATGGCTGCAGCCATTTTTGTTGGGAATCATTTATCTTCTATAATTGAAACTCTGTAGCCTTGAGTGGAGGCCTGGGCCCTCCAGGGTGTGCGGAAACCTTGGCTTCCTCCATTGCTTGGGGCAACTCAAGCCTCCTGCTCTCTCCAGCTTGGTTGCTGCCGCCATTTTTGTTGGGATTTATTTATCTTCTATAATTGAAACTTTGTAGCCTTGAGTGGAGGCCTGGGCCCGCCAGAGTGTGTGGAAAGCTTGGCTTCCTACATTGCCAGGGAAACCAAAGCCTCCCTCCTGCTCTCTTCTTGGCCGCAGCCATCTTAGTTGGGTTAATTTGCATAATCACTCCTGATTGGCTGGTGGGCGTGGCTGGTGTTCATGGCTGGTGGGTGTAGTGTAGGTACAGTTAATTTGCATATTACTGTTTTATTCGATAGGATTATAATTCAATTAAATAAAAAAAGTTGAGAATCTAGAAACTGATTCTCTTAAACAAAAACAAAACAAATAATTGCCCAAATAATAAACAATGAAGATTAGAATATTCTCAAAAACCATGTTTTATTGAATATTAATAAAACCTTATTAATATTAAAACTATAAATAATGGAAATATGCAGTAAGTTTTCAAATGTTTTATTGGACTGAGTAAGAATGTGAAACGCCACAGACATACACATTCATCCATTATATACTATTTAAAATAATTCTAAAAAAAAAAAGCATCCTCTATAATAAAAGCCTAATATGCAAAGTGTCCCCTCAAGCAGGAGTTCCACCAACCGGGAGTTCAACCGCTCGCTATAATGTGCACTGATCACCAAGGGATGACGCAGAAAGAAGGAAGGCCCTACCTGGTAGCCGGGGGAAGGAAGGCCCCAACCAGTAGCTGGAAGGCCCTTCTGATTGTAATTAAGAAAAAATTTAATTAACTTCAATATTTGTACTCATCCAATATTTCTTAGGAGAAAGTGGGATAGTTTTCTCAAAAAGACTCACTCTTATCCTTCAGTAATGATCAGATTAGCCTGTAACTCCTCATTCATTACACCTTTGGTAAATTAAATATGCAAAAAAGTCAACAAAGTCAAAGAGTTCTTTATTAGTATGTCTGGCTTTTGAAAAGAAATCATAATAATTTCGGTTTGTCAGCATAAGAAGACTTTATTAGAAATACTACTATCATTTATTATACCAACGATTTCATAACATCTGCAATTCACATATAATAGAGAGCATTTGAAATTATTTAATAGCCTTAATTTTGTTCACTTGAGACTATTTAAACATATTGATATTTTCCATGAAATTCATAATTATATATTTTATATCAACACTCTTGAATCTTCATCTTTGACAAAAATAAATGAATTTTATATTTGTGTGGTTGTTGGTCTCTACAGAATCGAAGGGGTCATTGCTACCTTGTCCTTCACATTGCTGAGGTAATGTAAGTTTGCCCTTCCTTTAAAATCAGTGGGGCCTCAAGTCTTAGAAATTATTTTTCATGACATAGAGACAAATGAGAAATAAATTTACTATTAAAATAACATTGTAAAATGAGTCATATTTGCTAAGTCATATTTTTATAGTATTGCTTAGAACCAGTAATTGATTTTGCTTAGCCAGAAAATATGTAATCTAAAGATAAAGAAAATATTTCAATGTTATTAGAGAGAACCAGCATTCTATATTTTATATATGAAGTACCAGTCTATTTTCATCTCAGTTTAAAATTATTCTGGATAATTCCAGACAATTATCTTGGTGTTTCATATGTTATATTATTAGTTTAAAACTATTTTATAATACAGATATTATTACCAATTTTACAACTAATAAAATAGGATTTGAAAAGTTAATTTCCTTATTCTAAGTCAATAGTAAGTCCAACCTAACTTACAAAATTCTAAATTTGTCTGGGGTTTAATTCTCATGACTTCTTTAACTAACTATAATTACAAGATTACAGTGGCATAACAAAATTAGGTTAAGAAATGCATTCTCATGAATTAACTTTTGTGAAAATGCATTCTCACTTGATTCTTTAGTGTTCTAAACTTATGGGCTGTGAATCTGAGGAAAAAGCGAAATTCTTTTTTATTGCAATCGTGTAGTAATGGTAATTCTTTCCATATATTAATATGTTTATTTTTATTTATGTCACATACACAAAGAAACACACACACTCATACACACACAATGAATATAAGCTTTAGATAATTAAAATCCTTGTAATCCTAATAATGATTTGTGTGAACTGGACAAATTATCTAACCTTCCTAAATCTCAATTTAACATCAATGAAATGGATATCATCATGATAAGATTGTTCCCATAAATATACATAATACTTCTTAACCATCTTTTGTTTAATAATCAATAAATGCTGTTAGCAAAGTTATATATTAAAAGTCATTTATAATTTGAACTTTAAGTCATTTACTTTCAGTCTAGTTAGTAAAAATAAAATGTAAGTAAAAAATAAGAAAGTGACAAAGGTTTGCAAGAGATATAGTTCTCTCATTTTGCATGTATTTATGTAGAAATATAATCATTTTTTCAGCACTAATAAACATATATTTTGGAAATTGTTTTGATTATTTTCTCCAATTGCCAAATCACATTTTTTAATTGCAGAAAGACTCTCATATTGATTATAAAAACATTACAGAACTATCCTATATAATAAAATGCTAATATGCAAATAGACCGAATGGCGGAACAACCGAACAACCAGTCGCTATGACATGCACTGACCACCAGTGGGTGCACGCAGAACATGGTGGGCATTGGCAGCAGGCAGTAGAGCATAGAACAAAGTGGACATTGGCTGTGGTGGGATGGTAGAACAGGTGAGTGGGGGCACCAGACCAAGGCGGGGTGCCAGTCACTGTCATCAGGGGGAGCCTCTGGTGATTACTGAAAATTCTTTGCTCCCATGCACTGCAGTCTGGCCTAGCACTCATACCTGCTGCTGGTGCCTGTCCTGCTTGCACCCGCTGCTGGCGCCCGGCGCTAGCCCCCATCACTCAGCACTGTCAGTGGGTGTGAGCAAGGGCTGCCGGCCTTGATCACCCCTGAGGGCTTCTCCACCTCCCCCTGCTCCTGAGGGGCAATTGGGGCAGCAGTAGCCACTCACACCTGCTGATGGCACGGAGCAATCAGGGCCAGCACCAGCAGTGGGTGCAAGTGGAGCTGGCATCATCAGTGTGTTGGAGTGACGGCAGTGGGAGAAGGGCTGCCAGCAGACAGGAGACCAGGGGCCACGGTGGGAGGGGCTGGGCGAGAGCACAGAGGATGGGCCAAGACCTGCCCTGTGCCCACAGCAGCCTCGTGGCCCACAGTTCCTGTCAAGGTGCATGAATTCATGCACTGGGCCCCTAGTTTATAATATACATTAAATTTATCACATTAGTATTTTGTAGGTTGCATTATAAATTAGATTTAAGAATAAGATTCAACCTGCCAACCTAAAAAGACCTTTCCTCTAAAAACCTTCAGTAGAAGATATGTATTCTCTACATGTTAATATTTGAATACTCTTATTTTTAGAGGAAATTTATTTTTCTAAAATTAAAAGAACACATAATTCCTATCAAAAT
Source organism: Ia io (assembly GCA_025583905.1). Lineage (NCBI taxonomy): Eukaryota > Metazoa > Chordata > Mammalia > Chiroptera > Vespertilionidae > Ia > Ia io. Next base: position 40,611,904 of record JAJQQW010000007.1, on the reverse strand, counting down.
TCATAAAGAGGCATTGATAAGAATATTATATTATTACTAGAGGCCCGATGCACGAATTTGTGCACCAGTGGGGTCCCTCGGCCTGGCCTGCGAGATCATGCTGAAACCAGCTTTCCAACATCCCCTGAGAGGTCTCAGATTGTGAGAGGGTGTAGGCCGGGCTGAGGGACCCCACTGCTACATGATCAGGACAGGGAAGGGACCGCAGGAGGGCTCCAGGGCGTGTCCGGCCCCATCTCGCTCAGTCCTGATCAGGTAGACCCCAGCAGCAAACTAACCTATGGGTCAACTGTCTGCCCCCCTGGTGGTCAGTGCACATCATAGTGAGTGGTGAGCTGTCTTAGAATATCATTAGCATATTACACTTTGATTGGTTGAATGGTCAGCTAGTCGACTGGACACTTAGCATATTAGGCTTTTATTATATAGGATTATCTTTTTGTTAATCCTCACTGAAAGATATTTTCCATTGATTTTTTTTTTTTTTTTAATAGAGACTGGAAGGGAGGGAAGTGGAAGTCCGGGATAGAGAGAGACACATTGATGTGAGGGCAACACACCAATTTGTTGCCTCTGGTTGTGACCCTACTTGGGCTGGGGATCAAACTCACAACCCAGATATGTGCCCTTGGCCAGGAATCGAACAGGAGACCTTTCCATGGATGGGCCAAGGCCCTAACCATTGAGAACATTGACCAGGGCAAGAATGCTGTAAGAATATTAAATAGTACACTTTGTAATAAGTTCAATTGTTTTTCTTTTTTTAAGGTGTACAACATGATGATTTTATACATAAGTATGCTGTGAAATGATTAATTACAAAAAATTAATATTTTTCTCAATTACAGTTTTTATTCAATATTATTTTGTATTAGTTTCAAGTGTACAACATAATGGTTAGACAATCATATGTTTTGCAAAGTGTTCCCCGAAGCACCAACACCATTTATTGAATAGACTTTCTTTAATTCTTTGTATGTTATTGACTTATTTGTCAAATACAGGTGTGGGCAAAAGTAGGTTTATAGTTGAGGGTATGCAAAATAGTTTATTCTTGTATTAATATTTATTAATTATTATATTACTAGAGGCCCAGTGCACGAAATTTGTGCATGGGGCATCCCCTTAGCACAGTCTGCACCCTTTCCAATCCGGGACCCCTTGGGGGATGTCTGACTGATGGTTTAGGCCCAATCCCAGGGTTCAGGCCTAAACAGTGAGTCAGACATCCCTCTCACAATCCTGGACTACTGGCTCCTAATCGCTCACCTGCCTGCCGGCCTGATCACCCCTAATTAACCCCCCTGCAGACCTGGTCACCCCTAACTGCCCCCCGCTGCTGGCCAGTCACCCCCAACTGCCCCCTCCCTGCCAGCCTGGTCACCCCCAACTGCCCCCCCACCGGTCTGGTTGCCCCATGCAGCCTGCTGTTCAGTCCTTTGGTCATCCCTCACTAAGCCCCTGCCGGCCCGGTCGCCCCACGCAGCCTGCTTGTTCAGTCGTTTGGTCCTCCCTCACTAACCCCCCTGCCAGCCTGGTCGTAGGCAGCCATCTTGTGAGGGCGTGAGGGTCAATTTGCATACTACCTCTTTATTATATTGAATTTTTCCTACAAACAACTGTAAATCTTCTTTTGCTAACCCCTGCATTAATTGACCATATAGGCGTGAGTTTATTTCTGGGCTCCCTATCTGTTCCATTAATGTATATGTCTGTTTTTATGCTGGTACCATGTTGTTTTCATTATTATGGCTGTGTAGTATAGTTTGATATCAGGTAGCATTATTCCTCCAACTTTGTTCTTCTCTCAAGATTACTGTGATTATTCATGTTTTTTTGTGGTTCCATATACATTTTTGGGTTATTTGTTCTAGTTCTGTGAAATATGTCATTGGTATTTTGATATGAATTGCATTGAATCTATAGATTACTTTGGGTATGATGGATATTTTAATGATGTAATTCTTCTTCTCCATAAGCATTGTTTGTATCTTCTTCAATTTATTTCTTTAATGTCTTATAAATTTCTGAGTATCAGTCTTTTACCTCATTACTTATATTATTCCTAGGTATTTGTGATGCAATTTTAATGGAATTCTTTTCTTAGTTTCCCTTTCTGATAGTTCACTGTTGGTATAGAAAATGAAACTAATATCTGAGTATTTATTTTGTATCCTGCTACTTTACTGAATTTATTTACCAGTTTTAGTAGTTTTATGGTTTAATTATTTTTAAATTGCTTTTTCTCTTTGATTTTATATTTAATGCTCAATAGTACATATATTAAAATTCATTGAATAGATGCTATATTTCAGGAACCATGAAAACTATATCCAAATAGAAGTATAGTAGGGGAATAAAGTCAAGTGATGATGCCATCCTATTAATTCCTAAAACTTATTGACGAATTACTAAAATTTCTACAGGATGAAGTAGTTAAATTCAGTCCTAAAAGTAAGTTTTGAAGAAGATACAAGTTGAAAGCAGAAAGAGAAACTGGAGCAAAGAGACCATGGAAGGAAATACGTGACATACTTATGGAAGGATGATGGTTTTACATTGGCTAGACAAGAGCGGAGTTGCATTTACTGTGAGTTAAATACCTTATGATCTAAGGATCCTCACAGGCATAAGATCCTTCCAAGAACACAGAAAATACATGTTCTTGTGGTTCTATATTTTAAAATATTTATAAATTTTATATGTTTTGAATATAACTGATTAAGACCAATTTGATTTCACTCTGTTACACGTTCTCTCATGCCAGGTGGCATTGGAGGGGCTATTATTGTCATTTTGTTATTTGACTAATGGAAACTGGAATGGGAATATATGCTGTTTGTCCATAGTGGGGCATATTTATGTGATATGAAATTATTTTTCTATATTGTTAAGTTATTGCTCATCATCTGGGTGTAGTAATGATTTCCAAGCATCCTTATGCCCAGTGTATAAACCCTTCTTTAGTCATAACATGCAAGTGTGACATAGATGTTTGGTAATTTTCTGGATTTTGCAATGCTTCCCTTATATCTGAGATTTTTTTTTTAATTTTTAAAAATATTTTTGTTCATTTCAGAGAGAAAAGAAGAGAAAGAGCTAGAAACATCAATGATGAGAGAGAATCATTGATCAGCTGCCTCCTGCATGCCCCCTACTGGAGATGGAGCTGGCAACCTGGGCATGTACCCTGACGGAAAACATACCAGGACTTCCCAGTTCATAGGTCGATGCTCAACCACTGAGCCACACCTGTCAGGCAAGATTTCTTAACACTTTAAAAACTTTCTGTGCCTCATATATGCATTCTAAGTAAAAATACACTTTCATTCCTACTTGACATCATAAATTCTTTTCTCAAAAAGCCTCTCACTCCTGCCACACAAGTGTTTAGGCTTCAGGCACCAAAGAATGTATATCTCTTCCTAACAATTGGTTTCACAGAGGATGAGATATGAAGGAACACGGGAATGAAGGTTATAAAGATGGGTAGAAAATACCTTTGAAAGACCCTGTGACATTGAATGGCTGATAGGACAAAATTCTTCTGACTATCTGTTATTGAACAAAACATAGCTACAAAGCATCTTTACAGCTATGATTGACTTGATGTTGAATAATTTAAAACTCTGGTATTTATTTTTCCCAAATCATTCTCATTAGCACACCTATATTATAAAAAGTACATTTTATTATTATTTCTAAGATCATTAAATAAAATTAGTTTCTAAGGTTTTTATTGACTGCTTACTTTCATAAGCTATATTGCATTTATATAAAGAAGAGATTACTAATAAAGTAAAAATTTTCTGCCAGTTATTGAATAAATTATTCAGACTTTACTCTTCCCTACAGAACACTTTTTGATAATGATTAGCATCTGATGGATAATAAGTACAAATTCATAAAACAGTTTATCAAAATATCTAACATAAAAAAGTTTATAAAAGCCATAGTGGGAAATCAATAAAGTGTCAGCATATTAAATTTAATTTGGAGTAAAACATTAAACTATGATTATTTAGACTAAATAAAAATTTAATTCCAGAGAAATAAACAAAAGACATTCTTATAAACAGTTCAGAAAAAGCATAAAACAGTTTCAGAAGTCAATATTCGGTTTTAGAAGGGGGTGAAGCAAACAACACAATTCTAAACAAATAGGTATTCTACATAAAAGCTGTAAATGACATATACAACATTCTATATTGTATTTTAATATTATATTTAACTTTTAAGTTATATAATACTTACTATAACTAAAGTCAGTTTTCAGTGGAAAATGCATTTGTTTCTGTCACTAAATTTCACATAAAACTATCCTTCAGCAATCTAATTTCACTTATAAATGTGTAATTGTCTTATTTTGAAAATATCTAAAATTGAACTGCTATAAGAAAGAAAAATAAATATAATATTTCAGCTTAGTGACTTTTAAAAAAATATATGTTTTATTGATTTTAGAGAGAGAGAAAGGAAGAGAGAGAAACATTGATATGAGAGGAACATCGATGGGCTGCCTCCTGCAGGCCCCCTACTGGGGATTGAGCCCATTGCCTGACTAGGAATTGAACCAGTGACCTCTTGGTGCATGGACTAATGTTCTCAATCCACTGAGCCACACATGCTGGGCCAGCTTTGCAACTTTTACTCCAATATTCCTTTGCTGTTCTAGCCAGAATCAACCTTGCCAACACTTGCATGATTTCTTAGAGACTGGAATCAAGCAATTTATGGGCTGGCAGAAAGAACCCTGAATCCATTTAAAACAGAAAAAGAAAGTATTATAAGACTTACAAAGTGAGTCCAGGTGTCCTCATCCCAAGCCCACTTTTATGTCATTTAAAATATTGAGTTAGTTTTCATTAAAAATATGTTGAATGGAGAATGAATCAAACAATATGCTCTTCATCTTTTCTCCACAATTCAACCACTAATTATTAATTTTTGAAATGCCAAAAGTTGTTATAAAATGGATGAAACATAAAATTAAAGATAATAAAAGGTAAGGATTTTATAATCACTTCCGTATTGCCACAGACTGGCCTGGCTTTTCAAAGATAAGAAATTCTATTATGCATTGTGAGAGGAGGGCACCAAAGGTCCCCAGATTTGAAATAAATTGCTATGAGTTTACTAGAGATTACCAACTACATTCATTCACCCTTTGATTAAAGCAAAACAACTTTGTCGATAAGAAATCATAAAGAAAGCAATGTCAGGCATGGAAAGTGTTCACATTCTTATTGTTTTACATAACAAGGTTTCTACCTTCACATAGAATCCTTCTCGATGCCCACACATAATTTGAAATATATCAAATACACTTCAAAGCCAACAAAGAATAAGTGAGGATTTATTGTTTATATTACAGGACAAACTGAAACAGTTTTCTGCATATTGCTAATAATGCATTCATATATTCTTCATATATAAGGCAAATCTACTTTCTCAGCTCACACACAGAATGTTATTTTGCTATTTATAAATGGATTTATTTTAAGAGTATATTGTTTCCCTAATATGTGTAAAGCACCACTGAATTCAATATATGAAAATCAAAACATAGACCTTGCCTTAAGGATCTTCTTGTCTAATAATTCCGACCTAATGATTGCCATAGATTCAGATTATTGCAATATGTGAGATTTAACCATATCTTTATGATGGCATTAAAAAACAAGAGTAACATCAGTGTTACTGTGGAGAAGCTAAAAGAGAGAAAATATTATGTTTTATAAACATGTATATTTCTATATTTAAAGATGAGAAGCTTGCGCTCTTTCTATTATATTAAACTTTCGTGAAAAATATTAAAAGAAGCAAAGTAAAATAACTATCTTCAAAGCATAACTGCATGATTTAAAGTTGACTTTACAATTTAACAAGGTTGCAGGATACAAGTTAACTAGCCAAAAAGGGGAAACAATCCAAATATCGATTTAATAGGAAATGGATAAGTAAAATACAGTATATCAATACAATGAAAAGTGACTTATTTAAAAAGAATGAGCTAGTGATATATAAAAAAACAGGGATGAATCTCAAAATAATTAAGCTGAATAAAATTATCCAGACAAAAAGATTACAGATAGTGCAGTTTCTCTTGTATATATTTCTGGAAAATGCAAACCTATATATAGCGACAAGAAGTAGATTGGTGGTTGCCATGGAATAAGTGGGGTATAAAGGTGCAGGAGGGGCGATTGAGCAAACTTTTTGGTCTGATGAGTTTGTTCACTCCATGGATTGTAGTGGCAGTTTTCTGGAAGTATACATATGCCAAACTTATCAAAATGTAGCTTATTATTTTTAAATCATACCATAATAAAGATATCTTTTAAAATAAGTTGAGATTATTTCAAAATACTTTCAGCCCTTAGGGAAAAACGAAAGTGGTGAAAGAATTTAATTTGGTTCTGTTTAATGAAGGAAACATACGCACAAACAGCTGAATTATTGTCCACTTGGGAAGTGCTATGAGAGTAGGGTAAGAAACAAGAGTGTGGATCTCAAGCACAGGAACCTCTGCCTGGGAGAGTTAAGGAAGGAACTACCTGATTTAGTTGGAAATTAGTTAGTGTTTTGGTTTCACTTCCTTATGTACCATTCAATCCTTAAAATTGGCAAGTTGAGGATTGAAAACTCGGAATGTACTGAATTTTTCCTGTAGGCGATGGTCCTTAGGGCAGTTGGTCCTGCTCCTAGGGGGAGCGTTTTGGAATCTATAAAAGGCCAAGGAAGTCTGATTTTTAGTGACTGGAGAAGCCCTGTTCACATAGAGTAGGCAGGACTAGAGTTGCCAGATGTCCTGCAATGCCAGGACAGTAAAACATTTATCTGTCTACTATTAGGTGATCACAAACAAAATGTTTAATTTCCTTTATCTTCTATATTCCTAATTTATTTAAACTCTTACCTCATAGGATTGCTATGAAAATTAAGTGAGACAATATGTAAAGGTTTTAGCAAAATGCCAGATACATTGTTCACTAAATTTGAGCTATTCGTAGCTATCTTGCAAAATTGAGCTTATTGAAGAAGAAAACATAAAAGGTAAAATGATATGCAGTTCTCACCATGTAACCACCTCTGCCTTGTGAGATGATATATAATTTCAGACTTTCAAATAGCTATAACTTTGAAAAAAATTCATTCCTTTTTTTTTAAAAAAGCACATCTGAAGGACAATAACAACCTACGATCATGCAAACAAAACAAACAAAAGGCATTTTACAAATGGGGATGAATTAGAATTCTCCCATCTTCACAACTGTAATTTAAAGCAAACCTACTCTTACTGGTTTATTGGAACATGGAGACTAAAGGTTTTTATGTAATATTCTGTGCTGACATATACATGAATGATTAAGGTAAGAGGGGGTTACAGTTTATATGCAACATTATGAAAGTATCAAGATAATTTATATTTGCTAGAATATATTTTATACTAGTTTTTATGCCATAGAATAATAAGAAATAATCTGGTTACCTTTGAAATGACTTATTTTATATCAAGAAAGTTATATAAAACATAAGGGAATGACTGAAATTTAGCAATAGTATTGAAAAGAAAAATCCATAAGACACGGAGCACCCTATGTGGAAGTCTAAGCTATTGGTATAACGTAATGTAAATTTAGGAAGCAAAATCACAAATTCTATTTTGTTCTATGTTGTTAGGTTAGCCCAATGGTCGGCAAACTCATTAGTCAACAGAGCCAAATATCAACAGTACAACGATTGAAATGTCTTTTGAGAGCCAAATTTTTTAAACTTAAACTTATTCTAACGTCACTTCTTCAAAATAGACGTGCCGGGCTGTGGTATTTTGGAAGAGCCACACTCAAGGGGCCAAAGAGTTGCATGTGGCTCGCGAGCCGCAGTTTGCCGACCACTGGGTTAGCCTGTCTGCCAGTTGAAACCCAATACAATCTAAATAACACAATTAAGGGCCTAGATTTTCTAGGACTCTCTGGAGTTTAAAGATAGTAGTGTGCTCTTGAACTTGACAGTGTATACCACCATATGCTCATGCAATATATTAATTAATATCTAAGCACGCCATGGGTTTGTGCCTAACAGGCACAATATGAATTCACGTTATTATGTTTCTTTGAAAATGCCTAAAGGACACTGCAGAATAAAGAACTGTTTGTAATTTGAAAATAGAGCAAGACTTGGCAGAATGAAGAAATACTTCAAAGAAGAGGCTTTAAATTCTAGGGTAAAATGAGACTCACTTGTGTAATGCGGGAAAGGGAATGGAAAATGATCATTCTTTCCCTTGAAATTTTTATTCCTAATATAGCAAAATGCATTAATTAATCTTTTTCTTCAGTTTATATCTACAAACATACAAAGTGTATATGCTTAAATAAATAAATAAATAAATAAATAAATAAACATTCTTTCTAGAGAATGGCCCATTTATTTTAAATTATTTTGTGGACAATTTAACTGTAATATAGTAACCACTATACTGTCTTTAAATTGAATTAATTTAATGGCTAGCCACCATTGCATCATCATGATTCAGGCATTTAACCAAATCTTAGATGACTACTTGATCAAACTTAATACAGACTTAATAATTCATTTGAATTATTGAAAATTTGTAACTTCATTTGACCACAAATTATATATTCAAACTATATCTCAGCATATGGAGAACTCTAATGAGTATTCTGTAAATTACATGTAAGTTAGTTTTTTACAGATACAATTTAAATTAATAATTTTATGATTATGTTAAAATTTTATATTTTAATTAAAAGAACAGTAAAACAGAAAAATAAAAGACTAAACATGCAAGAGTAAAAAGTATTGATCATTCTAGCACATAGATGACAGTTACTTGAAGATTCATTTAAATATATACTTCCCACTTTTGTATATAGTTTTAAAAATTTCATAATGAGAACATTAAAAGATTAATGATGGGCTCAAATAAAACAAGCAATATAACTTAAAAAGCTTTTAAATGTATAGGAGTTTATGGTTAAATTACCATAATACAGTTACTAGACTATATAAAATACTCTAATTTTCCTGTTCAATATACAGTATTGTATTTGCCTCCATACTTTAGATGGGTATTCTGGTATAAATACTTTCTATTTAAATAACATGTACTAGTATGCCTTCAAATTATAATTCTAAAGAATAAAAGAAGAAATTGATTCTTGACACACTATACAGGAAAATTAAAAGCACTTGTGATTTTTTTTATTCTCAAATAATATTTTAAAAAATTGTCTTACACATTTTGGCAAGGTCATTACCAAAATGGAGTATTTGCTATAAAAAATAAAAAAAAAATTAAACTCTACTCAGTCTCATTTTTTCTATATTTTCAAGAAGAAATATTTTTACTAATTAATGTTTGTTCGATAATTAAATATCATTTTTCTACAAATAGGTGAGAGTTTTGTCCTGAGTGTATGTTGTTAGTTGAACTATTAGATTCATGCATGCATTCATACATACATTGATATTATCAAAACTCACTTTGGGTAATTTGACCATGCTCCTTGAGAATTATTGAATTTTGACTAGTACTAGTGCTATGAAAGTGTAAATAATTTATTCTTATGTCTTTTTTTAATTTAAATTATTTATTGTTTATATCACATGAGTCTCCTTTTTCCCCCATTGACTTCTCCACAGCCACACCCACCACCCAGAACATGCCCTCACCCTCCTACTGTCTGTATTCATTGGTTATTCTCATATGCATGCATACAAGTCCTTTGGTTGATCTCTTACTCCAGCACCCCTGCCCCCACCTTCCCTTATAGGTTGGACAGTCTGTTCAATGCTTCTATGTCTCTGGTTCTATTTTTGTTCATCAGTTTATGTTATTCATTATATTCCACAAATGAGTGAGATCATGTGATATTTATCTTTCTCTGACTGGCTTATTTCACTTAGCATAATGCTCTCCAATTCCATCCATGCTCTTGCAAATGGCAAGAATTCCTTCTTTTTTACATTGTGTAGATGTACCACAGTTTTCTAATCCACTCATCTGCTGATGGGCATTTAGGCTGTTTCCAAATCTTAGCTATTGTAAATTGTGCTGCTATGAACATAGGGGTGCATATATCCTTTCTGACTGGTGTTTCTAGTTTCTTGGGATACATCCCTAGAAGTGGGATTGCTAAGTCAAATGGAAGTTCTATTTTTAATTTTTGAGGAAACGCCATACTGTTTTCCACAGTGGCTGCACCAGCCCGTATTCCCACCAGCAGTGCACAGGGGTTCCTTTTTCTCCACATCCTCGCCAGCACTTGTTGATTTGTTGATGATAGCCATTCTGACAGGTGTGAGAGAGGATGATATAAACAAATGGAAGATATACTATGTTCATAGATTGTTAGAATCAACATCATTAAAATGTCCATATTACCCAAGTCAATCTGTAGATTCAATGCAATCCCCATTAAAATACCAATGGCATATTTCACAGACCTAGAACAAACTCTCCAAAAATTCATCTGGATTAAAAAAAAGACTCTGAATAATTGCAGCAATCTTGAGAAAGAAGAACAAAGTTGGAGGGATCACAATAACAGATATCAAGCTGTACTACAAACTCACTGTTCTCAAAACTGCCTGGTACTGGCAGAAGAACAGACATATAGACCAATTTAACTGAACAGAGAACCTAGAAATCTACCCAAGCCATTATGTTCAATTAATATTTGACAAAAAAGTCAAGAACATACAATGGAGTCAAGACAGTCTCTTCAATAAATAATATTGGGAAAATTGGACAGATACCTGCAAAAAAATAAATGAAACTAAACCACCAACTTACCCCATACAAAAAATAAACTCAAAGTGGATAAAGGACTTAAACATCAGTGGGAAACCATAAAAATCTTAGAAGGATTGATCTATAAGCAGCGTAATAGCAGACATATGTCACAGCAATATCTTTACTGATACAGCTCCTAGGACAATGGAAACTAAGGAGAAAATAAACAAATGGGACTACATCAAAATAAAAAGCTTCTGCACAGCAAAAGAAACCATCAACAAAACAACAAGAAAGCCAACTGCATGGGAGAACATATTTGCTAATATTATACCTGATAAGGGCCTAATCTCAAAAATTTATAGGGAACTCATACAACTTAACAAAAGGAAGATAAACAATCCAATCAAAAAATGGGCAAAGTACCGAAATAGACATTTTTTGAAAGAGGACATACAGAAGGCCAAGAGACATATGAAAATATGCTCAAAGTTACTAATCATCTGAGATATGCAAATCAAAATGACAATGAGGTATCATCTTCTTATATCTTAAATCCAACTTTGCTATTTGATTCTATGCTACCTCCAAAATATTAATTAGATAATGGTCTATAAAACCCATGAAAAATGCATTAGTTACCATGGCATATTTTGGAAAAAAAATAAGATGACTTAACATAGCTCTAAATATTTATCTTGGACACTTAATTTTAAAATGTGATAAAGTATGCTGTAAAATAACTCTTAAGAAACAGAAATATAACAGTAGATTAGTTAAGCATGGCAGCAAGCTCCTAAATTATTTGTCAAAATTTAAGAAATAAAAGTTTTAGTAATCAGGTGTGTAATTGAAAAAATATAGTAGTCTTCCTATGCCAAAACCATAAGAGATAATGTTTTTATGCTTTCATTAATATTTCTTAATTTTTCTTTTCAAGAGACATAGTTTTCGTTGTAGAAACTGAACTGGCCTAATACTTTTTTGAAGTATCAATCTCTTCATCTAATAAATTTTGGTGCATCTCTGTTAACTTTTTAAAAAGGAATCATTTGTATTTTTGCAACCATCATTAAAGAAAATTTACCTAATATTGATATTCATAGAATACAAAAAATATAGAAAACTTTTCTTTATAATCTGATTCTGTGTCATAACTCTTGAAAGTGTCTTAATATTCAATCTAAATTTCACTGGTACAAACTAAATCTCCTTGTTCAAATTCCATTGGAAAATAGCAGACCATAATACACATATTTCTCGAAATATATGAATGTGGAGTAGAAGCAAATGAGAAAATTTAAGTACAGATTGTTGACCTTTTTCCCTGAATAAAAATAATCTGCCAATTGAATATTACAGCATCTCAAGAAACCATTGCAAAAGGAATAAAGAAGATGCTGAATTAGAAATTCTCATACAACAACATTGGATAACAGGTTATACACATTGATATTGTCATTTGTCAAGAGGATGATAGTAAGAGTATATATGAACTATATGAATAAATATTCTAGTCTAAATATCTGGTTAGTTTTAAAAACATACACACACACACACACACACACACACACACACAAAACACAAATACTTGATCTGCTCTTTAATTTGTCCTTTTGTTTAGCAATTATTCACTGAGAACATGTTCTGCCTGGACCCTTGGGCTAGAGGTGCTGGGAAGGAGGTTGGGAGAATAGATGAGACAAGCCTGTGGCTGACACAGTGCCTGAGGATGAGTAGTCCCCATAGAATGGCTCTTAAATGGAACGAGACAACTCCAATAAAGGTGCTATAAACAAAATATGAAAAGGTCAGAAACTCTTTCTTGGCTGCCGACTGCAGTGCTTGGGGAAGGAATCAAGCACTTGGGTTGGCTTTGAAGGGCAGGAGTGCATATCGCTTGTCTGGTGAGGTGGCGGACATGTCACCTGTGAACAGTAACTTCACAGGAAGCAAAATAGAACATTTTTTTGGTAGAATCCAAGCAGCACTCTCTCTTATTTTTCAATACATTGATTCAAGAAAGGAAGGGCCTCCCCAGTATAAATAAACATTTTAGTTTTAAGAGTAGGCATATTTTTTACTAGATTTATGACACACTATCTTACTTTAGTTATCAGTAATCAACTAAGAAATTGAAATAAATTTAAACCAGCACTAATGATGGCCGGTCTCATTGAAATGTCCAGGAAAAACTGACAGCCATTCCGACTTAGCTAATTAACACATCCCTGAGAAACTTTGTCTCTGACCAGGGAAACAAGACTAAATTACATGCCTAAGGTACTGAAGTAAATTCACATATAATCTTTAGATTAAAACAGATTATAAATGTAGTAGATGTTCAAATGAAAAAAATATATCTACATTAGAAAGTTGTAGATAAAAGTAGAAAAGCCTTGCAAAATTCTAGTCATTTATCTAACATTTCTGTAATCTGGTATGATGACTAAGTAAAGGGAATCATATTCTTCTCTGTGTACTGGGGTACACCAGGCCCCAATGTATTTGGGCACTTTAATAGTCAAAACACTATTCTTTTAGGATAAACCTTTTTTAAGGATTCATGATAATACCACACCTTTGTTTTTTATCTGATTAGTATAATGTAATATCAAAAAGGTTAAGATGAAAATCAGAGTATGTGTTTCAATTCTGACTATATTTAAAAATCAAATAAAATATGCCTATAATATCAGGCTTGTATTATCTGTATTACTTCTGCTCTGCATCCTACCTAATAAAGAGGGAATATACTAATTGGCCCTCATGCCGTCACAAAGATGGATGCACCACAGCCAATAAGGAGGGAATATGTTAATTGACTGCTACGCCCTCAAAGAAGGCGGCATCCACAGCCAATAAGGAGGGAATATGCTAATTGAATGCCACGCCCTCAAAGATGGCGGTGGCCACAGCCACGAGATGGTGGTGCCCAGTCCCCTCAACCCCATCAGGGCACCTGCCTCTGGAGACCCCCAGTTACCTCAGCTCCCCAGCTGCCCAGGGCCGGCCCAAGGTGCAGGCAAGCCTCCGATGGTGGCTGCCCAGCCGCCCAGGGCCGCCTGAGGCTCAGGTAACTAGGGCCAACCAAGGCTTGTGCTTCCGGCAGTGGCAGCAGCAGAGGTTTGATGGGGGCGTCACCTTTCCCTGAGGGTTCCCAGATTGTGAGAAGGGGCAGGCCAGGCTGAGGAACCCTCCTCCAATGCATGAATTTTCATGCACCAAGTCTCTAGTTAGAATATAATTGAGAATTAGTATAAGTTATTACAAGATAGAAGTGTCTTCATTTATCATTGTCTATTTTTCTCTCCATGCATATGTCTTTTTCCAGAAATTTATCAACCCTCTATTAAAAGTCCTTCAACCAAATTGAATTGAATAAATCATCTGTAAATTTGATAAAAAAAAGTCATACAACTGCTTTTTTGCTTTAATGGAAAAAACACACAAAACAAAACTTGTTTTTGTAGCATCAATTATATTAGAAATGGTACCAAAATGAAAGTTTTGTAATATACTGTGTATCTGCAATGGCTCATATGCCAATCCTATATCTTCAATACTGTGTTGGAATTCACAGGTGACTCAAATTAAACACATAGCATCAATTTTCATAAAAAGCAATCTGTTACAACCACTTTCAGACACAGATATAGTACTATGTGAGATACATCTCTATCTCAGTCATCTTTTAATATTATAGGAGCGGTATTTTAATCTAAATTATCTGAAATAAATTTTAGTAAATTACTTAAATGTGTGAATGGAAAACTCTATGCAATTTTGAGTCACAGCAGTAAAATAATAATTTCAGAAAACAGGAAATAAATCTTAACCACTGTCTAGAAATCTCAAATGTAAAATGCAAAGAGAAATCACATCAGTTTTGTGTCCTGAAAAACACGTTTGTTTTTATGCCACACATTTTAGGCAATGAAATGAATCAAACATTAAGTGACTATTCAGTACGTATTTTAAAATTGATTTAGATTTATAATTTTCAAGGAAGAAATTAGATAGATGTGTGACAATGCATTTCTAGGCTTCAGTAAATCTGTTTGGTCAAAGTTGTATTGGATGTAGCAATTTTCCATTTGTTCCTCCTGATACTCGTGGTTGATATTGCTAATTGATTATAGCATTCTTTCACAAAGAGTACATATTTGACCTTAGAATCATTTTTAATGTAGCATTTTGGTCAGTTATTGTGAAACAATGAGAACTGACATTCAATATGAAAACCATCTTCCATGCTTAGCCTGGAGCTAAAGAAATATGAATGGTCAAGGGAGAATACAATATTCAAGTGAGACCAGAGGTCTTTCAAATCCTGATTTTGTAATGGTACGATTTGCGGGTCAGCTTTCTGTTAATCCTGCTACCTAAGGATATTTGTCAATGCACATGACACTAGTGAGTAGAGATATTCCCGTAAGAGAGATGAGTTGTGGCCTTATTTCAACAGAATACACTGCTCTCTTCCCATTGACAGTAAGTATAATATCTGCAACAAATGCACAAGCACAGACACATGCAAACATATATATATATTTTTTTTTTTACTTTACTTCACATTTGAAGATAACTTAAACTGTGAATATATTTTTCTTCCCTAACATCATGTCTTAGGCAGAAGCCACATCCATATAACCCAGCAAGACAGTGAATACTGTTGAGTAATACGAAATCCAGGATAAGCTACTTCTATGGATTTGGAGGCTGCTGACATTTTAGTTATATATTTACTTTTCAGATATAAAAGAAGAAAAACACTAGAAAAAATAGTTCAAGTTCTAAAACAAATGACAAGTAGCTTCTGGGAAGTCTCTCAGATACTTATTTAAAGATAGCAATACTTCACCTCAACCCCACTTAAGAAAAGTGATTAAATAAAAGGAGTAAAGGGTCAAGTATAGAACTCTGAGGAGGAGAAAAAAGAGTCACAAGGAATCAGAGAAGAGCATGTCAAAAAGGTGTACAGGAAAATAACTACAGAGTAAAATATCATATAATTCTAGGAACATAGATTATTTCAAGAAATAATGGTGGATCAAGGTAATGACAGAAATTATTTACATTTTTACTCTTGGAATATTTAAAAATAAATATATAACATTACTGGGAAATAAAAAAAATGTCTAAAAATGATCAACATCATTAAGAAATTCCCCCAAATTAAAAAAAATGTACACATATATATTTAGACTAAGGGGAGGAGTCAAACTCATCTGGCCAAAGGTTGCTGCAAAATATGAGTGGTTCCAAGGATACTGCACCCTCAAGGCAACAAAAATAGAGAACAATTAGGGAGGTGGGTGAGTATTAGATATATAAAAACAGCTATTACATTGGTGATGATTAATCCTCTCTGTCAATTTAGAAGATGGTTTTGGATGAGATTAACATTTAAATCAGTGAATTTTGAGTAAGCAGAAGGCCCTCTATATGGTGAGTGGGCCTTATACAGGCAGATAAAGACCTGAATAGAATTAAAGGTCTGGTCTCCCCTGAGCAAGAGAAAATTCTCCTGCAGATAGTCTTTGAGCTAGATTAAAACATTGCCTTTCCTGGTTGTCTATTGGCTGTCAGACTGAAACTGTGCCAACAGCTCTCTTGATTATTCAGCCTAGCACCTCCTCTGTCTGTCTCTCTTCCTATGGTCTCTGTTTCATATATATGCCCAGAGTGGGTCTAGAGGGATAGAATCTTACTGATGAATTTTCTGAATTGGTTCTAGGGCTTCTGGAATTGGCTCTCTTATCTGATTAGATTTAAAGACACTAATTACTCTATTTCCAGTATTAAAGAGAGCTGAGAGTACATGAAGTGATCTGGCTATAGAGATATGCAGGATATCAACATTTGGTATTCCTAATCAATCATTTACAAGAAGGAAAGATCTGGGTGACCATACATATGATACTTTCAAACATCTTTGTCACACTTAAGAGTATTAAGCTATTGGTGGGTTTCTCCTAATGTCACCGAACAAAGTGAAGAAGAAAAAAGATAAACTCAGGAATTTCAATTCCATTAAGCACCACATAAATAACCTGAAATCTTCTATGTTTGCTATGAAAAAGTCCTTTATCTCCTGCATCTATAGAGATAATACTAATGAAAACCAAACCTAGAATCTCATCATGCCAGTGGGAGAATTACAACTAAATTATATTTATATCTTCCCAGGATGTCTACTGTTAAAGTGAGAGCAATGATTAGGAAAGAATGAGATCTTGAAAGTTGAAATGGGAACACCCTGATAAACCTGGAAACATTGAGCCCCGAAATTCTGATGACTCTTTGCCAGTATAAACAATCTCTACCCCTAGTAAAAGCTGCCTCCCTGTCCCCCGTGGAAGTAGCCCCCACACTCTCACTGAGAAGAGTTACCCTGCATTACCTGAGGAAACTACAATGCCCTCCTTGAAGCAGTTGCCTTGTAAGAGAGTGTTGATTCTTCTCAAGACCCACCCCACTACCTCTCTTTGCTTCTAGCCTCAAGTCATAACAAGCCCTTAAAATTAGGAATATAGTGTGATTATGGGAAAGTTTGCTATACCCCAAAAAAACTACTTGAATTTTCAAATTTGTACAGACAGAAATCCAAGAAATCCATTTGAAATGGCTATGAAGGGTGTGCGATAATGGGGGAAGGAACATTAAGATGGATCTGGCTGAATTTATTGATATGGGTTCACTAAGTATAGATTCTGTCTTTAATGTTGTAACTCAAGGAGTTAGAAAGGTCTCTAAGGTAATGTTTGGTTGGTTGGTAGATTCGTTGGATGGATGGTTAAAACTTGAATAAATGGTGACTCACCATTTGTGACATAGAAATGTCCACTCTCCCTTGGTTTAATGTAGACAAGGAAATTCAAAGGCTATGGACCTTGTAACGTTAATGTGTATTTATCATTTGATCTACTTAATTACATGGGTGGATCTAGAAGACATATCTTTCATCATGACTGTGAGAAATGAATTTGTGAAGGGAGCCACGGCATCATTAAAGTGCTCTGTGATCCCTACTATCATTTGACAAAGAGAAAACCTGGGCCCAATTTATGGATGATGTTGCACAATATGCTGGCACCACCTGCAAGTGGACAGTTGCCGCACTACAGTCTCTTTTGGGGATCATTGGGACATCCCAGTGGGATAGCAGTGAAGGAAAATCCTCCCCATGGTATGAACTCAAGAGATGCACTTCTTGAAAGGAAATATGGTTAGATGTGCAATTAATTACATATCAATTCAAAGGCGATGGACAATGGTTTGGTTGGAATGGTCAGGGATTAGAAGGAATGTGATTAGAAAATTAGTGACAAGGAAGTCTGAGGGATAAATATATTAATAAATCTCTAAATGGGTAAAAATCCTGAAGGTATTTGTGTCCCTTTTCAATTAATACCACAGAGTGAACTCAACAGAGAAAATTGTTAATAATTAAATGGATAGATGACCTGTTTTATAGATACTAATCAGCCTCTTTTCCCAGCTACCCTACCAATGCCCAATGAGCTCAATGACAAATATGTAGATATTAATCCCACTATATTAATAATCACGTTTTCCATGTGTAGGCTAGAAAAATGAATTGCAAATTAAACTCTTTGAATTGTCAGAAACCAGCTGGTCTAAATGAGCCAATTAAAAGAGATTTTGACAAAGTGGATCTACAAGAAACTCACTTTAAACATAATGATACATATAGATTAAAAGTAAATTAATGAAAAAAATGTACTTCACTAACACTAATGAAAAGAAAGTAGGAGTAGCTTTGATAATATCTGACAGAGCAGACTGCAAAACAGAGAAAGTTATCAAGGATAAAAAAAGACATTATGTAATGATAAAGGGGTCAATTCTCCAAAAGGATATAACACTCTATAATATGTACGCACTTAACAACAGGGGATCAAACTAAGTATGTGAGTCTAAAAACAAATTATAGAATTGCAAGGAAAAATGATGAATCCATGATCATAGTTAGAGCATTCAACACCCCTCTATCACAAATGCACATACCCAGTAGGCAGAATATTAGTAAGGACACAGTTAAACTCAATGCCATCAACCATTGGACATAATTGAGAACTACAGACTAATTCATCCAACAACAACAAAATACACATTTTTCTGAAGCTTACATAAATATTCACTAAGATAAGTCACATTATGGGCCATAAAACACACATTAACAAATTTAAAAGAAGTAAAATCATACAATGTCTGTTCTCAGATGACAATGGTATTCTCAGATGACAATGGTATTGAATTTTCTGTTTTTCAATAACAGAAAAACAATTTGATAATCCTAAATACATAAAGATTAAACATACACTTCCAAGTAATACATGGCGCAAAGAAAAAAGTTCGAGAGACATTACAAAATATTTTGAACTAAATAAAAATGAAAATTATATCTTATCAAAATTTGTGGGATGCAACAAAAGCATTGAATGCATGTATTAAAAAATAAGAAAATTCCAAAATAAGATATCTAAGTTTCAATCTTAGGAAACTAACAAAGAAGAGCAAGTTAAAAGCAAAGCAAGCAAAAGAGAAGAAATAATAAGTATTAGAGCCAATGACAGAAATTGAAAATAGTAAATCAATAGAGAAAATCAATGAAACCAAAGCTGGTTTGTTAAAAAGATCAATAAGCCACAAGTCAGTAAGCCATGATTCCTTGACTAAAATAGGCAAGTTTTATATATATATATATATATATATATATATATATATATATATATATATATA
Source organism: Ia io (assembly GCA_025583905.1). Taxonomy (NCBI): domain Eukaryota; kingdom Metazoa; phylum Chordata; class Mammalia; order Chiroptera; family Vespertilionidae; genus Ia; species Ia io. Next base: position 40,592,373 of record JAJQQW010000007.1, on the reverse strand, counting down.
TATATATTTAAAAACTTTAAAAGTTGATATAATTTAATATTGATTGTGCTGCTTATACTTATTTTTTGTTAAATTTATTTATAACTCTGTTTCAAAGTATATGTTTTGAATATGTGTACTTGTTGGCAAGTAGACTTGGTTTGGGGACTGTGGGATTTCTGCAAATGTGTGGGGGAGATAATGGAATTAATTATAAGTGTTCACAAGAAACATCATTCTAAATTATAGCCAGGGGAAATGTATGTGTAAAAAAATTACAAAATGCTAAAACACACTGTTTTATTATATTCAGGTTAATTCATATTTTAATAGAGTGATTGCTATTGTCCCTGATAATTAAATTATGGTGTTATTATTAATTGGTTCTTAAATCACAATTTAAAGCCTGGCTGGAATCTTGCTTGCTGACATACAATGAAGGAGGGTACATGATATGGAAGCTAGCCAAAAGAGAGTTATAAAAAAGCTATTCTCTAAAGTTAAGATTAGATTTTTAACAAAATATTTCTCTCTGGTGTCATTTTAGAATTTTGGTTTAAGACCATAACTTTGGAGCTGAAAAAGTGATTCAGAGCGTTCACATTGTATAATTAAAAGGTTTTTTTTGCATATGATAATTTCAAATGAAAATTTTCATTAATGGAATATTGATTAATCAGTTATCATTCTAAACCAAATATATATATATATATTTGTAAAAATATCTGATTCCATATATTAGGCTGGAAATATAATTGAAATATATATATATATTTGTAAAAATATCTGATTTCATATATTAGGCTGGAAATATAATTGAAAACTAAACTCTGGGAATTGTCAGATACCAGATAATTACACAAATAATTGGGGTTACAAGAAGTAGTAGTACAAATCAAAAAGACAACTCATTTTGCAGATTAAAACATTTGGCCTTCAAAAAATAATAATGACAGTCAATTAGATTAAATTGATGATATATAAACAACCATCAGTCAATGTGGATGACAAAAAGACAAAAAAAACATGGTGTCGAAGAGTATTTTAACAGACATGAGTTCCTAGTTGTCAACAATAAATGCTAATGTATTGATCAATCAAAATTATACAAATAATTTATATTTATACATACTGCATAGAATTATAATATGATTAGATAATATTTTAAATATTTGCATGTATGCATATAATGTTTAGAATAAATATATCTTGAGACACAATGTGTGGTATACATTGGGCATAAAGAAAATGTGGAAAATAGAAAATTAGGATTTTTTTCTAAAAAGGAAAATGAGACATTTAGACAGATTTATAAAAGTAGGAGAGCCACCCTGTTGGCGTGGCTCAGTGGTTGAGTGTTGACCCATGAACCAAGAAGTTGCGGTTCTATTCCTGGTCAGGACACATGCCTGGGTTGCTGGCTTCATCCCCAGTGTGGGGCATGTAAGAGGCAGCCGATCAATGATTCTCTCTCATCGTTGATGTTTCTATCTTTCTTTCCCTCTCCATTCCTCTCTAAAATCAATAAAAAAATCAATAAAAATATAAAAATAGGAGATCCTGGCTGGCTCAGTTGGTTGGAGAGTCCTCCTGTACACCAAATGGTTGTGGGTTTGATTTCTGGCCAGGGCACATACCTAGGTTAGGGGTTTGATCATTGTCAAGGCATGTATGGAGGCACTGATCCATGTTTCTCAAATATCTCTCTCTCTCTCTCTCTCTCTCTCTCCTTTCTGTCTAAAAAAATTAACCCTGGCCAGTGTTCTCAGTGGTTAGATTGTGGGCCTGCACATAAAAGGGTCACAGGTTTGATTATTGGTCAAGAGCATGTACTTGGGTTGCAGGTCTCTTTTCCACACTCTTTAAAAAATCTGTGGGAAAAATATCCTTGGTTGAGGATTAACAACAACAACAAATTAATTAAAAGAAAAGATAAATAAATAAATGTTAGAGAAACGTAATATTTTACTGATCTTGTTATGAAAGAGGTGGAATTAGTTTGATTTTACTAATAAAAAGTAGAGGTTCTTAAGACACTGAATTCAATTTTCTCAAGCAAGATCTTATAGAAAAAGCCATCAACAACACAAAGGTAGACTCAGAGTGAATTTTTGCAAAAGCTAAAAGAAAACGAGTTAAACAAAACATTGATTTGGGAATTTTGGACTGGAAACGTGAGGTGTTCCTCTGGCCAAGATGGCTTCCCAGGCTCTTGTCCAGTGGAGTTGAAGAATGAAACCACAGAGGAAAGGTGATATAGCAAAGATGGAAATTTATTGAGACACAAGCACAGACTCCCACATGAGGAGGGGGAAAGAGTCCCACCGAGTCCCTTTTTCCTATGGTTTATGAAGGCTGCAGATCTTTGTGCTTTGCTATCCCCTCTGGTCACTATTCCCTTAGATTAGTTACTATAGTTACAAGCATCTCAAACTCGCAGTCTGTGGGCCGAATGCCATGAGTTTGACATGCTTGGTATAGCAACTCCTGAGGTTAAGCCTCACATGAGGTAGGTGAAGTTCCCTCCTTCTTCTTCCTTATTATTCTCCTATTCCCTCTGGGCTTTCTCCTCCTTCCCTTTACTTTGTAAATATAGACCTTTTGCTACTCCCAGCTCCCTTGTCTTATGGAAATGTACCCTTTTGCAGCTCTGTAGCCCTGTGCTTTTTTTCATGGACCCTTTAATTTTTAAAAATTTTCTAAACCCACCTATTTCACCCCTAAAAACTCCTTTCAACACAAAATGGATAAAAACCCATCTTTAGTTTTTGTTTTGTTTTGTTTTTAATCCTCACCCATGGATATGTTTTATTGATTTTAGGGAAAGGGAGAGAGAGAGAGAAACATTTATGTGAGGAACATGATGTACTCACTCTGACTGGGGTTCGGACCCACAACCTGGGTATGTGCCCTGACCGGCAATTGAACCCATGACCTTTTGCTGTACAGAGAATTCTCCAACCAATTGAGTCAAACCAACCAAGGCGATCTTTAGTTTTAATTCAAGAGAAAAGTGGAATTAAACATTCACATTTCTTTTTATTATGTAAGTCAAATTCATTTTTAAGTTTTGAAGATGATCATTCTTATAACCAATTCCTGACCCGTTTAAATTTATTTTGTTCTATTTTAAAAACATCGTACACTCTTCCTTACAATATTTAAGGCGTTTAACATGAATTGTTCATATCAACTAGTAGAATATATATATTTCTTAAAACTAAAAACTTTAAAAATATACTTGTTTAGCAAAATAGAAATATATTTTTCTTCCATCTAGAAGTCCAGGATATGGGCCGTGGAAGCTAGTAGGATGGCTGCATAGCTCTTTTGCTTTCTGTAGCCAGCATAGGTTTTATTTTCTGCTGCACTCTCCTGGTGCAAGGCTTCCATCCTAAAGCATAGTTCATAAGTAAAGATGGCTGCTCAAGCTCCCATTGTGCCTCTGTGTTCCAGGTAAAAGCTTACTTATGTGGTACAGTTAACCGCAAGAGAACCTGTGAAGGATGCAGTACTTTTTTAACTCAAGTCATTTCTGCTTCAAACAAAATCATGACTATGTTAGTAAAGTTAAAGAGGAGGAAGGAGAAAGACCATCAAACGGGTTTTGCCATCTGCTATGACATCAGAACAATTGATCTGAATTCCTCCTTTCTATGTGTAAAATATCTCAAATTTTTCAGACTTGTTTTTATTAATTACTTTATAATATATTTTGAAGATGCTAGCATTTTATTTATGGAGAAAGTCAGTTGATTTAAACTTGAATAATAAACAAATATTTATTTATTTATTAAATTCATCAAGGTGGCATTGGTTAATATGTTCATACAGGTTTCAGGTGTGAATTTCTATGTGCAAGATCTGTGTATTGCACCGTGTGCCCACCACCCAAAGTCAAATCTTCTTCCTTCACCATATATTAGGTCCCCTTCACCCCTCACCTTCTTCCCTCTAGCAACCACCACACTGCTGTTTGTGTCCAGGAGTCTCAGTTTTATATTTCACATATGACTGAAATCTTGTGGTTCTTAGCTTTTTCTGACTGACTTAAGTCACTTAGCATGATGTTCTCAGGATACATCCATGTTGTTGCAAATTATGCTATTTCATCCGTTCTTATGCCTGCGTAGTATTGCATTGTGTATATGTACATCTTCTTTATGCAGTCCTCTATCACAGGACATTTTGGTTGTTTCCATGCTTTGGCTACCATTAATAATGCTGCAATGAACATATGGGTGCATATATCTTTGCAAATACATGTTTTCGACTTTTTCGAGTATATATCTAGGAGAGGGAGTATATATCTAGCTGGGTCGTATGGTAGCTCTATTCTTAATATTTTGAGGAATCGCTGGATTGTTTTTCATAATGATTGTACCAGTCTACATTTCCACAAGCAGTGAATGAGGGTTCCCTTTTCTCCACAATCTTTTCAACACTAGTTATCACTTATCTTATTGATAATAACATTTCTAACAGGTATGAGGTGGTATCTCATTGTAGTTTCTATTTGAATTTTCCTAATTTCTGGTGAGGTTAAACATATTTTCATACTGGTTATATCTATTGGCTGTCTATATGTCTTCTTGGGAGAGTTGTCTGTTCAGATTCTCTGCCCATTTTTTGATTGGGTGATTTGTTTGGTATTGAGTTTTATGAGTTCTTTATATATTTTAGAAATTAAACCTAAGCTCAACAAACAAACAAATATTTAAAAGATTAATGATTTTATTTTAACAGCAAAAAGACAAAAATCAAAACTGTTAAAAGAAGATTAGTAAATATGTCAAGATTAAACAATGATATGATGCTTTTAATAATGTGTGGGTGTTTTAAACAATCATAATTCAAGTTTGTTTAAGAAATTGAGTCCATTATTATAAAAATCTATACAACTTTAACAATGTTCCTGATTTACAGTAAATATGTGCTTTTGAAAAAATAAAGTTTGACATGGAAATGAACATAACTAAAATGAAAAAAACCACAAATGACAAAATACATGAAAATATTGACTCATGAAGTCCAACAAACACAAATATGGAAAAGCTTGCAAAACTTTAGAAGAATGTTTGTTAAAACTAGGTAAAACTAATTAAGATAAATTTTATAAAAAATAAAAGCAACCAGAACCTATGAAAAATGCTTGAATGCAAATATATTAAAAAAATCCATATTAAGGAACATTAAAAACTATTTCCCACCTGTCAAACTGGCAAAAATCCAACTTTGAAACTACAATTTGTTGAGAGGCTGTAATGAAATAGACCCTTTTGTATATGGGATTTTGCTTATGGAATTCCAAAACCCATCTGGAAAGAGAGTCAGGAATATTTAACAATACTGTAAGTACATTTACCTTATAACTCAGTAATCTTATTTATATATATCTGTACTGAAAACCCAACTCCACAAATATGATTAAACAATTAAATACTGTTATTTATTAAAAGATTAGATTAAAAGATTAAAAGCAGTCCAAATATATCTCAGGACATTGATTCAGTAAATTATAGAACAATGGCTTATAACCCACTAAAAATACAAAAAAGGTACCCATGTAATCAATTACTTTCCTGGAAGCATTATTAAATTCAAGTTGGAAAAGCAGTATTAAAAAGTGGCGAGATTATGGCGAGAATGTCTTCTCTTACAACTTTTAATATCCTTGTTAACTTTGAAATATATGAATGTGTTGAATATTTTTCAAACAAATCAAATAAAAATTAAACCAGAAAGGAAACAATAAAACTAAACAAATATAAAATTAATATCATATCCACACCAATAAGACTTACCAGTATGTCAAGTAAATTTGAAAATATAGTATTCTGTACACAGTGTTAGTTTGTTTGCTTTACTTCCTTTTGTTTTTAATGAGGACAAACGTACCTCAAATAAGTGTTATTTTTCACTCAGATGATTTACATGTAGTAGAAATATTGATTTTAATGTTTTTAAACTATATGTTAAAGGATAAAAATAAGTAAATAATAAATATATTGATATTGCTAGGAATTAATATTTTCAGTAGAAAATTGAGAATAATGATAAATAATAAAAGAAGAAAACTCTGTAGTATTGCATTTGAATTTAAAATACTGATAGAAATTAACATTTTTACAGTCACTGCAAGGACCTGGCAGCAGTGACATTCAGTAAATGGAAGATCTTGATTTCAATCCCCAAAGCAGCAGTTATTCTTGGAAACAAGTTGCTCTGGTTCTGGGGCAATGAGTGCATATGATGAACTTAGGCCATTGTATACTGTAAGAAAGTGAGAAAGTCCTCAAAGAATAATAGTTGCTTTTGTGTCTCTTTCCCTAAAAAAATTAAAATAAAATAAAATAAAACGACTCCACAAGTTCAGATTAAACTGGTTAAGTTTTGGATGACTTGGGTATTAAAATTATTAGAGACCCGTTGCACAAAGATTCGTGCAAGAATAGGCCTCCCTTCCCCTGGTTGCCGGTTTTCCTCTGGCACCTGGGACTCAGACCTTCACTGTGGCTGCCACCTTCTGCCTTCACTCTGGCCCGGAGTGCTGCTCCTGTAGCTCCCTCCACTCCCCCCGCCCTCCCCTTCATAGCAGGTGTCCTGCCCCACTTGGCTGCTCCTCACCTGCATATGCAAATTAACCCACCATATTTGTTGGGTTAATTTGGATACTCACTCCTGATTGGCTGGTGGGCGTCAAGGAGGTACTATCAATTTGCATATTTCTCTTTTATTAGTGTAGATATAACATATTTTACAGTTAAAAGTAATGATTCCATAGGAAATTTTCATGAAACTAAGTTCTACCTCTAGTATTGCCAAGTTAGCACATGATAAACCTTTTCTGCTAATTAAAATACGGAGTGTCCCAAAAAATGAATATGCACTTTGAATGATTATAAAGTCAGTGTTTATTAATATATAGTTACTTTTTTAAAAAATTTAAAAGAATCTGCAGAAATGAATACTATTTTTGTCCAATGTCTGTTTTCAAACTGATGACCTTTCCGGTCCAGGAACTGCTGATAACACAAAGCAATGGAATCACAAACATCAAGAATCACTTTGTTTGGTAATTGTGTACCCTCAATTTGTTGACTTTTGCTGTTTTTGTACTATAAACTTTATCTTTTATGTATCCCCATAAAAAAAAAGTCTAGTAGCACCTTAAATATTTTTTGTTCAAAGCTTAGTCTGGCTTTACCTATTATTTCAAATCAGTTAAACCTAAAAATGAGAGAAAATTGAGTTATCAGCTGTTAAAGTGTATATACAGTTTTTTAGGGATACCCTATATTATAAATTCTGAACAAATGCAAACAAAATAAAACAGAAAAAAAAACTACCTTAAATCTCTGAAATTAAACAAAGTCACAGTCTGGAGGGTATTTAACATTTGTAAAAGCAGTATGTTAAGCAGAATCCCTAAATTCTCTCTCTCGATACACATGCCCTGTGTAATCACTTTCCCTGGGACTGTGACCTGTGAATATGATGAAACACCCCTACTATGATAAGATTATGTATTATGACAAAGGTGAAGGGATTTTACAGTTGCCATCAAAATCCTAAATCTGCTGATTTTATCAAGAAGAGTTTACCTCGATGGGTGTGGCATAATCAGGTAAAATTCCTCAAGAAAGGATTCCACCTTTCTTAGAAAAAGTAAGTGGTATTTACTGAAGAAGCAAACAATCATGTTATTAACTGACTATGGATCATAGTAGCTTTTAAGAACTGAGGCCCTTACTCTTAGAACTGCTAGGAACTAAATTTGGTCAATAACTCAAACAATCTTGGAAAGCAACTCCATAATCCAGAAGGAAATATGTCTTGGCTGACATCTTGTTTATAAGTTTGTGATATCCTGAGTAGAAGGCATAGGCAAAGCCAGGCCCTGAATACTGACCCATCTATGGCCTAATCAATACTCCTTGCTTAAGTCACTAAATTTATGGTGATATAGCATACAAGAAAATAAACAACAACAAAAAACTAATACAAAAAATGAGCATGAGATGACATTCCCATTTTTATGACTTTTGGTCAGAGCAACTTTGCAGTCAGTACTTTATGGGATTGCTGAAACTGACCGAAAAAATTCAGTCTTTCTGGCCTGAACAGCCAGAGGTGTAGTTTTGAAGGGAGAGTGCTGGGGTAGAGAGGGAACAATTTCTCTATATAAAACCTAATATTTGGGTAATCCCTGAAACATGCATACTCAGGTCAGACTCTAAGCAGCTCAGCTAAAGATGAAGGAAATAACCTAAGTTTAAGATTTAATCTTAATCCTAAAACAGTGTTTACCACCTGACCAAGATAATTATCTGTTAAAACAAAATATTAACACTATTTAAAAAAACAGTATTAGAATAAAGAGTTGCCAACAAAGTATTCAAAAATTCTAGTAAACAAACTAAAATTATTTGACATGTGAAAATTCAGGAAAATATGACCAATTTTCCTGAGAAAAGCAGATAAATTCTGAGGTGACTCATATGTTGGATTTGACATAAAAAGACTTATGTGGATAGCATACTACACTAAATAAGGTTAAGAAAAATATGCTCAGAATGAATGGAAAATTAAAAAAAATAATTAGAAAGATAGGAGCTACAAAAAAACTAATAGAATTTTTAATTCTAAAATGCACAAAAATTGGGCTAAAACTCAAAGGAAGAGTTTGAAAGTAAAATAGAGATAACAGAAGACCCAGTGAACTTAAAGATAGATCTATGAAAATAATCTGAAATGAATAAAGAAGCAAAAATAGTTTATAAACTTGAACAAATAGTGGCATGAGAAGCAATATTAAAACCCCTAAAATCTGTGCAATTTGGAGTCTCAGGAGGAGGAAGAATAGGAGAGAATGGTGCAAAACAACATTTGAAGATACAATGACCAAATGTTTCCTAAGTTTTGTGAAAAATATAATTTACAGATTCAAAAAGCTTAGTGAACTCCCAAGTGGAAAAAATAAAATGGCATCATACCTATACTCATTATATACAACTAGTAGCCCATTGCTCGATATCGCACGCAGTAGGCTGCACTTGGCTTCCACGGGAGCTGGCGGGAACCACAGCACGCTGCCGGGAGTCGCACTGCTTCCACGGGAGCCATGCGGCTTCCATGGCAGGCAGAAGCTACCCACTGGCACCGACGGGAGCCAGGAGGGAGCTGTGCCCTTTCTTGCAGGAGCCGTGAGGGAGCTGTGCCCTTTCCACGGGAGCCGGGAGGGACCCACGCCAATTCCACGGGAGGCGGGAGGGACCCACGCCAATTCCACGGGAGGCGGGAGGGAGCCATGCTGCTTCCACTGGAGGCAGGCCCACTGTTTCCTCTCCGGGCCTGTGCTCAGCCGCAGAGGCTGCGGGCCGGCCCCCCTGTTCCTGTCTGTGTCTGCTCAGGCTCCGGGGGGCTGGCCTGAGTCGGGGTGCGGCAGCTCACTGGCCCCCTGTCTCTGTCTCCATCTCTGCTCCAGGCCTCACCTGCACACACAATCTCCTCCTGTCTGGTCATGACCTGTTATGGCCTCCCGGCCTAATTTGCATATTTCCTCTTCATATATATAGATGAGTAATAAAGATAAAAGGACAACCTTGAAAGCAGAAAATAATTACACATAACATATAGGCCCAACAATACAAATGACTTCTCATTTCTAACCAGACATATGGAGAGCACAAAACAGTGGTATCCTATATTAAAAGTACTTAATGAAAAGAAACTCTTGGGGCAGGGGATGGTGCTGGCTAGAAGAGGTCAATGGGGGAGAAGGGAACATATGCAATACTTTCAATGATAAATATTAAAACAAACAAACAAAAAGAAAATTTCAAACCAGAAATCTATACTCAGGGGAAAAAATTTTTAAAGAGCTTTGAATATGAAAGCAAAAATAAATGCATGAACTGTCACTCTATTCTTATTCAAAAATTCAAATTTATATTTGTAAGAAATTTGAAGAGATTTAAATGTGAACTGATATTAAATAATATTATGGAATTACTAGTGGCCTGGTGCACGAAGTCATGCACATTGAAAGAAAATTAATTAGAAGGAATATTTTAATATCACTATCTGCCCATTCTCTATAATAGAAGTGATGAAAGAAAATTAGTAAAATGTATATTAAGATAATATATAAATTAATTAATAAATAAGCAATAACAACATGATGTAACAACAACAAAGACATGATATAAAAACAATAAAAACATGATATAAAAACAGCAAAACATGATATAAAACAACAAAAACATGATATAACAACAACAAGGACATGGTATAAAAACAGCATTGATAAAAACAATGACTGATAAATTGATTAAACTTATTCTAATATCTCCCTTTATACAAAATTAAGAGTAAAAACACTTTCAAAGTGCTTCACTAATTTCCCTTGTGATGAAGTATTTACAACTTTAACTTTAATGTCACATGCTCTTCCAACTCGAGAGAAAGCAATATATAATCGACCATGTCTGAAAATGGGTTCAGGTAGGAATATTCCTAGTTTGTGTAGCGTTTGTCCTTGTGATTTATTAATAGTCATCCCAAATGCTGGCATCAAGGGAAACTGTCTTCAAATTAATTTAAATAGGAGGCCAGTGTCAGACAGGGACAAATCAATTCTTGGAATCAGTACAACCTCTCTTTCCATAGATCCTGTTAATACTTCAGCTTCAGTTATGTTAGGTCACAATCTTTCAATAATAAATCTAGCACCATTACAGAGACCCCATTTACTATTAAGATTTCTCAGTAGCATGATGATTGCACCTACTTTCAATTTTAATTTATGACATGGCATTACCAAAGGAGTAATATTATTAAGAAATTTGATGGGAAATTTTTCCTTTTTGGCATCATCTGTTGAGTTAATGGAATCATCACTCAAATAGGTGTGAAAATCTCCATGGAGCATATCCAAAATTTCTTCATTTAATTTATGAATATGCTCATTTTTAGGACAAAGAATTAGATATATATTTAATATCTATATATATACTATTTCCAAAGGTATCTTCAATAATAGATCCATTACAAATCATTTCACAAGGGACTTCAATAATACCTATTCCTAAATGGAAACTGATATCAAGTTTGCCATCTCCAAGTTTTACTAACCATTCACTATAAGCAGAATCATCTGATCTCATATTTGTTTTAAAAGACAACTGTCTGAAACATCCCCAAACACTATAGTACTTTAAACTCATTGACAATGACAGATCAAAACACACGCATGCAATTGGTGCCAGCGAGAGCTTTATATGTATCATGTATGCCTGAGTCAATGTTTATTTTTAAATTGCCAGTGCACATCATATGTACCAGCCATTAGGCCAGTTGGCTGGATGTACTGTCAGTCACTTAGCCTTTTATATATATAGATTGTTAATTTTATTAGATGTGTGATGTGGATATTTTAGTCATATAGTGGGATTGTCATAATTATTTCTGCAAATATCCTTCAAAGTTTCAGAAAAATAGTATATAGAGATATGTATGTTATCACAGAATTAACATGGAGGGACTAATTTTGCAGGGAATTACTAGTAGTTATTTACTCTTAATACTTAATTGGTATAACTACACTGGAAAACAAAAAGAAAGTAGAAATTTTTTCTGTTGTTGAACTTACTCATATCCAATAACCTAAAATTTCATTTTTAGATATATCCAGCAGAAATGCATCTATATGTGCACCAATAAGATGAATTCAACCATTTTGATGGATTATTATCAGTTCTCACTCTATACTAAACAACTGAAATGTGCATTACCAACAGAATGGGAAATACTTTATGGTGTGCATTCATGTAATAGAATTCTATACAACAATGATAATTATTGAACTACAGCAACATGGCCACTGTTAAATAATGTTAAGCTAAAATAGCCAGACACAAAAGAATAGACACTTATAATTTCATATACATATAACATTAAAATTGACTTAACTAAACAACCTGTTATAGAAATAAAGATAGTTGTTACCTTTGGAGAAAAATGAGGGGTTAGTGATTGAGAAAGAACATAAAGGGATTTCTGGGCTCTGGATATATTATATTTCTTGACCTGGCAGTATTTATTCAGATAATTCTTTTTTTAAAATATATTTTATTGATTTTTGCAGAGAGGAAGAGAGAGGAATAGAGAGTTAGAAACATCAATGAGAGAGAAACATCTATCAGCTGCCTCCTGCATACCCCCTACTGGGGGTGTGCCCACAACCAAGGTACATGCCCTTGAGTGGAATCAAACCTGGGATCCTTCAGTCCGCAGGCGGACGCTCTATCCACTGAGCCAAACCAGTTAGGGCTATTCAGATAATTCAATGACCTGTGCATATATGATTAGTGTATCTTTTGTATATGTGTCATGTTGAGTAAAATGTAAATCTATCTAAATCCTATATCATCTTCTTCCTTTCTATTAACATCCAAATTTACGGAGAAATGGAACATATTTTCTCTCTGCTTTATCAAATCCAACTCCTTCCTCTGACAATTTCTAATTCTACATCTCTCATTAACACATTTCTCAAATGCCTCCTGATTATCTTACTGCTTTTTAGAATGCTTTGGGCAATGCATGAGCACTGAGTGGGCAGTGAGCTGAGACTTTTAATCTTAGACTACGTGCTTAGTCTGAGCAGTTTATACAATACTAAATTCAAGTTTGATAATGACTTTTAAAGGTATGTATAGACCCTATCTTTTCTTTCACAACCCATATGTCTTTTCTTTTTAATGGACATCAAATATGTTACTCTCTGCTCTATATTAGGACCTGCTTCGGCATATTTAGTTTTCTAACTTTTCAATCCTGCTATGAGTCTTCAGGCACTAGTCCTTCCACTTGCTACATCATTTCAACCTGGCTCTTTGGATATTTGTAGGCCTAGGTAGTTCATCACAAACTATAAAACTCCATTACAGGGGGAAGTTAAGACTTCAGATCTGACCTGGCTTTGTCAACTAACTACTCTTCCTTAGGTCAGCTACTTTTAGAGAGGTGCAAGTGTAATAGAAAGTCAGAAATAAGTGATTAGGTAAAGGACACTAGCATTATTGGAAAAATAGCCGATACTTGGTGTGAGCTAACATATCTAACCATCAAAGAATGAAGTCTAACGGTGAACCCTCTTTCTTTATGCCATGTTAAGATAAATTAGACATAAGCACAAGAGTCAAACAGAAATTGAAAATCAATATTATCCCTACAGTGGAGACCACAGCCTTGGAGAAGCAGTCTCAACGGACTTGCTGATATTTATCCTCTTAAATATGTACAGTTACTGATGCAGATGGACAACTGCACATAACCTTATAGGAGCAGCTATGTTACTTAGCACAGATAAACAGATCAGGAAAGGCCTAAAATGAACATGTATTTCTCTCAAATTCCAAATCACTAAAATTATTCTTCTTTTCATTAGGAAAACAGTGAATGATGGGTGAAAATGGAGACCAGGAGAGTCACTAGGTAGATTTCCCTGACATGGAGATAAGAAAACAAACCATAGACTGTGGCTCAAAAGTTATATGGCTTGAGTCTTTCCACTTATGACCCACCACAGAGCTTAACATTTTTGAGATCTCTATCCTTTTTTGAAACTCTTTCCTTCTTTGCATTCCTTTTAATCCAATTCACGTTTCTTAATCCTCTTTGATTATCCCATTTCTATGTGCTTTTCTAATTTATTTTTCACTTCCTGGACATCACATTTTTGCACTTTCTCCCCTCTCCTACTCTTTTCCTCTTCTCTCTTTTCTCTTTCTTCTCTTTTGTTCTCTATATGCATTCATTTGAGACACTTTATTCTTTTTTATGGCTTTATTTATCACCTTCAATTAGACGAATAATGACTTCATAAAACATTTATTGTGTGATTACAATGAACAAATATGCTAAGTGTCTCAAAGTAATACAATGGGTTCTCTTTAATAAAGAAATCTTTAACTTAGCAATTAATAACTTGAAAGCAAAAATATAGTAGTGATTTAGTGCATGTCCTCTGAAGCCTGACCTGCCAGATATCAACCTTAGCTTTACCACTTCCAACTATGAAGCTTTTGACATACTACTTATGCTTTTTGTGCCCCAATTCCTATATTTCTGTGTATGTGTGCTCATTTAAGAGTTCAATAATTATTTAAAGTTTATATTTGAATATTGCAATTTAGATTAAAAAGCTTTCAATATGCCATATATTATTCACTTTTGCAATAATAACCTGGAAGAAATTATTATGGCTTTTTATTTATTTTTTTAATATATTTTATTGATATTTTACAGAGAGGAAGGGAGAAGGATAGAGACTTAGAAACATCGATGAGAGAGAAACATCAATCAGCTGCCTCCTGCACACCTCCTACTGGGGATGTGCCCACAACCAAGGTACATGCCCTTGACCGGAATCGAACCTGGGACCGCAGGCCGACGCTCCATCCACTGAGACAAACCGGTTAGGGCTATTTATTATTTTTTAAAGATATTTTTATTTATTTCAGAGAGGGAGAAAGATAGAAACATCAATGATGAGAGAAAATCATTGATCGGCTGCCTCCTGCACACCCCTAACTGGGGATCGAGCCTGCAACCTGACACCTGCCCTGATCTGAAATGCAACCTTGACCTCCTGGTTCATGGATGGACCTCAACCACTTAGCACACAGGCCTGGCTTGTTATGGCTTTTTTTTTTTAAGTAAATAAAATGGAAATTTTCTGAGACTTTTTCAAAGGTTAAGAAAATCATAAAACAGGAATCTAATTTTAACTTCTAACTCTCATCACAGCAGCTGATCTAAATTTATCTTGATCTCTGCTATTTCCTCCAAGCTCCAATTCCACAACTGTTTACCTGGGCATCTCATTGACACCATAAAATCAACCTCAAGATAAGCAGGTTCTAAACTAAGTCATCTACTCCCCCAAACTGTTTCTCTTTTTGAATTCCTTATCTTTGAGTGACAGAAATTTTCCCAGCCAAGAAATTTCAAAACATTGATATTATCTTCTGTTCCCCTCCATAATTCCTATAGACATCCCATCTTCTAGACAGCCTCCAGCTATAGCCTATAGTATTCCTTCTATCATATCCCACTTGCCAATCATTCTGCAATAATGTTAATCAGAGCTATTAACTCTAGTTAATATTAATTAGCAATTTATTTTCCTGTGTGAAGTCTCTGTAGAGACTAATCTAATATCTGGCCAGCTTGCACTTATGTGCTTCACACACATTATTTTATTCATTTTTCACAACAATCTCCAAAATATAATTTACCAGTGAGCTTAACAGATGAGGGAATTGAAGCTGAGTTTCTTCCATTTATATAGTTGAAATTGAAACAGAGACAAGCTTAATTCCAAATTTGTGTATTATCTCTCTGATTTTCCCCCTTTCATCATTTACTTCCCTGCTCAGACTAACACTGAGACTCCCACTCTTCACACGTTGTGCCTAATCACATTAGACTATTAGCCTCAATTTACCTTTTTAACTCAATTTTCTTTTTATTTTATAGATATTCCTATCATAGTCAAACACTAGTCAATCTAAATGAACACAATTTACAGTGTTCTGCTTCCACTCTGGTAAGACAATTAGTTCTTCTAGTTAGATTGCCTTCTTCCCGATCTCCAGCTGTCCAATTCACTCATCCTTGTAAGGTCTAGCTAAATGCTTCCTTCGTAACGTGATCATCTGAGTTCTTTCAACAGAATTATTAATTCTTCTTCTAAACATTCACAATTTCTATAACTTTCTAATTTGTATTTGAAGTTTAAAAAATATTATATACTTTCCTAAAATAGTGTATGTCTGTATCTAACTACCTTTGCATCCTCTAGGCTTCTGTATTGTAATCAAGATGAGATTGACTACTGTCTAAATTTTACTTTTCATTTTGCATTAAAATATTGGTAAGATATTATAGGCAGTAATGGTAAAATAGAACCAAGTATATTCTATTTGGCATGGAGTGACAGGCACCAAAAGTTCAGTTACTAGATGTAATAAATAGGGCTATAAATTTTAACTCCTTTGACAGAGCATTAGAAAATTGAGCTAAAAATAATCAATACGGCTGAAATGTTTTTAATAGCTCCTTAAAATTTCTTCATTTTGCTGTGTTTTAATGGAAATCAATTATAGACTTTTTTCTTTTAAAATGCTTTTTCAAAGATAATTTTCTTTATTAGTGGGCTCCATATTATTTATGGAGAAAAAAAAATCTATAAAAAACAGTGTTGAAAATTTAACCATAATTGCTTATAATGAGGCTTAAATAAAGAATAATAAAGAAGTTCAGAACAAGTCTCTTAAATATTAAATATAAACTATTTATCCTTGCTATCACTTATTTGAGATGATGCATACAATGCTTTAATTAGGGAAACCTTAATTAAACCTGCCCATTACAGCCATAATGAATATTTAAAGTTAGAAAAAATTCCTTCATATAGTCCAATTTTAGTCACAATAATGCATTTTTATATTATTACCCCAAAGTATAAATATCTGTTTATTATTTTTCTCAATAAATCTCTAAACATAGAGTATTGGAAGAGTAGGAGAGGCAAGGGAGGATTTATCAAGATCATTTTGAAAATATTTAAGGTATATGAGGAAAAAAATATTTTCTTGTCCAAACTTTATTAAACTAATACTTAGATTCAAATATTTTCTTAGTTTAGTTAGTATAGTTTAGTTTGTTAGTATAACTTAGCTTTAAGTTAATTATCTCATTTCTATATCATTATATTATTTTGGGGTAGGTCAAAGCTAGTTTATTCAATTTTACTCAACATTTTTATCAAAAAACTTTATGACAATAACTAGAAGCCCAGTGCATGAAATTCATGCACAGGTGGGGTCCCTAGGCCTGGCCAGTGATCAGGGCCGATCAGGGCCCGAAGGCCCCTGCGGGGTTGGGAGAGGAGGTGATAAAAGCCAGACTGGGCCAGGTGCAAAAGGAATGGATGCCGACGCTGCCATCATCGGCACCCCACCACCACTCAGTTCCCTGCCTCCCCAACTCCTCCTTCCCTCACTGTTGTGCTGCCAGTGTGGCAGACTGGTGGTAGGCCGATCGGGGCCTGTTGGCCGGAGGGAGGAACAGGGCACAGGAGGTTGGCCACTGGCCCCGAGGAGGGAGCCTGGGAAAGGGGCTGTGTCCGCCACCACCCACCCCCAGTTCCCCGTTCCAGCCTGAGGCTCGGCCTCAATCAGGTGATCTGGGCATGCCGGCTGCGGGGAGGGACCACGGGAGTTGGCCAGCCGGGGGAGGTTGGCTATGGGAGCGCACTGACCACCAGGGGACAGCTCCTGCGTTGAGCATCTGCCCCCCGGTGGTCAGTGCACATCACAGCGACCAGTCATAATGGTCACTTAAGCTTTTATATACATAGATATGTTGCACCCTTATATATGAGTTACCTTTTCTGGGCATGAGAATTCTTAGAACAATTGTGAGCTCAGAGCCTTGATCCAAGTGATCAAGGTGTATCTCTTTAATATTACCTCTATTAACTTTAGAGACACATTTCTGTATAGGCTCACATTTCTATATTATAGTCTTCACCAACTGTAATTATACTGCTCTACTATTCAGTTATTATTAACTATAGTAGTGATATACTCTTCAAAATATGAACCATAGCTTCTGACAAGTTTCTTATTCTCTTATAATTGGTGATTCAAGTGCACAGATATGTAGTAATAAAGGAATGTGCAGGTTTAACAATCTCTTGGTAAGTTCTTTTTCCTCTCTTTATTGAGTTATAATTTGTATACAAAAAATTGCACGTAATAGCACAATTCAATTTGCTGAGTCTAGACATACATATATACTTGTGTTATCATCACCACAAACATATCCATCATCTCTCAGAGTTTCCTCATATCCCTTCTTGTGTGTGTGTGTGTGTGTGGTAAGAACATGTAACATGAGATTTATCCTCTTATATTCTTTTTTTTAAATTTCTTTATTGATTATGGTATCACATAATTGTCCTCATCCCCCCATTCCCATCCCAAACCCCGCCCTATGTATTCCCCCACTCCCGTGTTGTCCATGACCACTGGTTAGGCTTATATGCATGCATACAAATCCTTTGGTTGATCTCTCCCCCTTTCCCCCACCCTCCCCTACATTCCCTCTGAGGTTTGACAGTCTGATCGATGCTTCCCTGTCTCCGGGTCTGTTTTTGTTCATCAGTTTATGTTGTTCATTATTTCCCCTAGATGCGTGAGATCATGTGCTACTAGAAATACACTTATAAGAACCAAAAATGAGACAAGCCATAATGGTTATGCTGAGAGGCAAATGAATTAGTCTGTAGTGAGTTTCTGGGCCAACAGTTCTTTTGAGTCCCAATTTCAATGTCAAACAGTTCCTTATGTGTACCTGTCAGCAATGATATTTCAGTTCTGGATGGTGGTGATGCAGGTCCGACTGTCTCTGGTTTGGTCCTGGGCAACCTTCAGTGACGCACAGCTGCTGTCTGCTAGTATGGGAAGGCCACACTAGTGTCTTCCGTCTCTGGACTGTTTCTCTTCTATCTTCATGGCTGGAGCAGTCCTGTCAGTTCCTCTCTGTTGCAGGAATCCACATGGTCTTGGAGTTGTTTTCTGAAAATATACAAATATATTCTCGACCAAAAGTTAATAAAGGAATATTTTCTATAAATGTGACTTGGGATCCTTTTTCATTTTTTGCCCAAATGATTTTCCTCTGGCTTGTTTTGAAACCATGTGTATTTTTCATGGGTGTCTTGCTGTTAGCATTACAAATGAAAGTTAATTTTCTAAAGTAAAAATTTTCTAGATGTAATTTACTTACAGGATATTTTTCCTTACATGATATTCTTCTACTATCCTCCCTTTTTTATTTAAATATTAGGAGGCTTTTGGAAATTTTATAATGTAGTCTTGATAGCTTTTAAATTTTAATTTTTTTGTGCTAAAATATGACTGCTTTAGGTTCATGAAAGGATTTAATCCCTTCCACAGAGTAGAGGGCCCCCTGGGAAGGCACCTGAGAATTCTATTTTGGCCCCTCTTGCCCTTTTGGCCAAGAGGGACCCTCTTCTCATGGTCCAGTTCTCCATAGCTGTTGCCTGAGCTTTCTGTTCATGCCGAGGTTGAAGCATCATGGTGGCTGGTACCATGGATCTGTCTCTCACCCAGTGGGGTGAGCTGGGCCCTCCCTGGAGAAGAAACCTGGGTTCCCCAAGATATGAGATCAGTGCCGGGGCCTCGCCAGCAGGCGAGGGGATCCAAAGACAGGTGCTGGGCATGGAGGCCACGGGGGCATAGGCTACCAAGGAGACAGAACTGAACCTCACATCACCCTGCTTGGCCCCGAAGGATGGCTGGTTAGCCAGAGATGGGTAAGATTCCTCAGGGAAGGAACAACCTAAGACAGGCACAGTCGCAGAGGGGCCATCAGGAGAGAACTTGGGGGTCAACAGAGGTCGGGCACAGACCCTTACCCCCCCAACTTTGCAGGGGCCTGAACCTTCACCCCTTCTGAGGGAGGTCTCCTGCCCCATGGCTGCTTCACTTCCCATGCACAGCTGAAATCGGGACCCAGGTAACAGACAGAGACTTGGCTGACAGCAGCTGCCTTCTCACTGCAACAAGACTTGTTGGAGATGTCTTGTACCCATGGTGTGGGGAAGTGGGTTTTTGATATCCAAATCCAGCCTAGTACCAGGAATGCTCAGGGCCTACTCAAGAAGGCAAATAATCCTTTCCACTAATATACACATGGTAAAATAAGATTGTTGTTAGAGGGTTGAGTTTGACAGTAGAATAGTAGTCAAGTTTCCAGAGTAATTTAAATTGGCTAATTGAAATAAGTGAATATTCTAGAAAAATTGATTGTACTGTACAAAAAGCTGTTCCTAAAGTGTTAACAAAAATTTTTATTGGCAGTTCATCTCATGGTAAAATTGCGTAACATGTAATGAACCTAAACCATTCATATTTTAGCTCTTATATTCTTAAGAATACAAAACCTGCCATGTGCTGTGAATTATTAAATAGAGGTACTATATTGTACACTAGATTTCTGGGACTTACTCATCTTGTATAATTAACTTTGTACCCATTGAACAACTCTCTGTGTCTATTCAAACCTTTTGCCCAATTTGTAATTAGGTTATATGATTTTTGTTATTAAATTTTAGGAGTTCCTTACATATTTTGGAAACCAACCTCTTATCAGATAGATGGTTTGCAAATACTTTCTTCCATTCCATGAGTAGTCTTTTAGCTCTGTCAGTTATTTCCTTTTCTTTCAGAAACTTTTTAGTTTGATATAGCCCCACATCCATTTTTGCCTTGTTACCTATGCTGGTGGTATCATATTTGAGACCAATTTCAAGAGCTTACCCTTATGTTTTCTTCAAGGAGTTTCAGATTTTACATTCAAATATTTAGTTCATTTTAAGTTATTATTTTTTGTATATGGTGAATGATAAGGATCCAATATCCTTAACTCTTAACACTTTTTTTTTTCTCCTTGGCTACTTCCTGTATCTTTCAACAATATATTCTTTGGAGCAGTTTGGGTTTTACTAGTAGAGTATTTCATTTTATTTTGTTTCATTGCCTTAGTGTCCGTTCCAATTCTGTAAGTTATAAATGTTTCACTGATTTTCAGAAGAGAAAAATCACATAATATGGTGAAATTTTATTAGTAATGTAGTGTAGATATTATAAGAATACACTGTCTAGAATACAATAAAGGCTCCAAAAAAAGGAGCGACACATTCTGAATTGGGAGTATTGTGTCAGGGAAACTTTACTAAAGTCCAAAATGTTTTGTGTCCACAAAGATAAAACTTTTCAGATGGACATTGGAGGAAGACCAGTGCAATGGAGAGGGTAGTAAGAACAATGACACAAATGTGAAATCACAGGGATATTCATTCAGAAGGTGTTTTGAGACTGGCATGGGAAATGAGATTAGCATTGTGAAATAAACTAATTAAAATTAAATAGATCTCACAGTATTTTTCAGACTGTATGTCACTGTTTGAATTTTATTTTGTCAATGAAAGATCCATTAGCAGACATTGGATTTATGTGGTGACCTCAACCCAAACAAATGGTGGTGAAAAAAAATGAGAAAGAGTGAACAAGTATGGCAGGATATGAGAATAATGTAGAGCTAATGATGCATTATCACTTGAAATATGTAGGCTGAGAGAGAGTGAAGCCATTCCATTTTCTAAATAGGGAAATATGAAAAGAGAAAAATTTGGGTGGAGGCATTAATATATTTAATTTCAGTATGTTGAAATATATTGATCTGTTGCACACTCATTGGAAAAGCCAGCAAAGAGGCTTAAGTGACCAACAGAAATTTGGGGAGTATCATCTCATACGTGGGAGTTTAAGCCTTCAGATTAGATGAGTTTCCCAAGGAAAACATACAGATATGTGAGATCAGATGCTTGAGAGACTAAAAATTAAAGATATTCTGAGATGAATTTACACAAAATATCCTGGAAAGAAATGTCAGAGAAATAAAGAAGAATCAGAAAAAAGCAAGGATAAAACAGAATTAAAGGGAAATTTTTCAAGGGCAACAAACAAAAACTGTATGATAATGTACTAATTTTGCAGGAAAAGAACAGGAGGTATCTGTTTATTTAGCAGCACAGGTGACCATGGTAATATTTGTCAAGGGAAATTCAATGCTGGGAATTTGTGTAGAAGTATAATGGGTAGAAGTTGAAGTGAAGAAGGAGAGACAATGAATAGCTTTGTTTTTAAATATATTTTTTATTTATTTCAGAGACGAAGGGAGAGGGAGAGAGAGATAGAAACATCAGTGATGACAGAGAATCATTGATTGGCTGCCTCCTGCATGCCCCCTCCTAGGGATTGAGCCACAACTGGGGCATGTGCCCTTGGCCTGAATGGAACCTGGGACCTTTCAATCTGCAGGCCAATGTTCTATCCACTGAGCAAAACCTGCTAGGGCACAAAGAATAATTTTTGAAAAAAATATTATTTGAGGGATCTTGGCTTTTTAGAAGAGAGATAGGTTGTCACTAGACAGAAGACACAATGACTAATGGAGAATTTTTCTTCTCTTTAACTATGGAAGTATACAATAAGGTATTTACTATAAAGAAACTTTAAAGTTTAACAGAATCAGTATCCAGGAAAAGACATACTAACCAGTAGATCATATCCCTTAGAGGAGAAAAGATGAGTGCAGAGACAAGATTAGTTTTGGGGAAAAGGTGATCCTAAAGAAACGCCTTTCCTCTGAGACTTTACCGAGGTCTATGCTGGACAGCTGACCATTTAGCCTGCAATACAGGAAAATGCACTCTGTTGAGGTAGAACAAAGAACTTAGTATTTTATAAGATTTAAAGATCCTTTTGATAGTAGAACATAACACACTGATACTCCATAGATTGTGTGCTCCAATAGATCAAAGGCAAAACTCTGTTACAGTTCTGAATGAGAGAAAGGTGCTGTACAGGGCCACACAATCTGGGAACAAGGTAATAATGAGCTGGAACTGTACTGGGCAGCTTATGTATGACAAGTGGGGTGGAGTTGACTAGATTGTAATGGCTTCCCATAGTTTGGCTAATTTGAATACTGTATCAGGCTCTGGAGCATACTTGTCTGGTACCTGACTCAGGGGCAATTAAGGATGGTATACAGTTGTCCAAAGGGTGAGAGCCTGCTAAGGGTTGGAGTGTGGTCTTATCAGCTGCTCAAGAAGGAGAACTGACTAGCCTTTAGCCAGGGTATCAACACAAGGTCAAGAGAGCACTTCAGACAAACCCTTTATTATACTAGTACATATAAAAAAATAAGATTAGAGAATGTATTTGACATGTGTTGTAAATAAATCAGGTAAGGAATATGACACACAAAAATAATAGCCAAGCTTATAATTGACTTTACTTTCTGGCACTGTTTTGAGCATTTTGCATGTGTTATTTCAGTCTTTACTACATGATGTAAATATTATAATATCTTAGATTTACAAATGAGGAGTCTGAGCTACAGAGACCTTCAGTAATATGCTCAAAGTCCTAAAAGTCCTATGTCAGAAATAAAGGAGCCAAGACCGTGTTAGCACTAGATCTCAGGCTCTTAATCCCGGCTCTCCTAGCCATACTCATTAAATGTCGATTATCTTGCTAAGAGAGAATTTATGAAGACCATGTAGGTGTAATTACATCTCCACACAGATCTATGTCATTTCTCCTGGAAATGTTGAGTAACCTATAAATAAGAAAGAAAGAATTGAGGTTTATAGGAAAATCCCTGGCATGGTAAAGGATAAGGATATTGTGAGTTGGGTATGATTAATAATGCTAAAACCTCATCTTAATTCCTATGAAAAGTGAATACAGAATATGGCCTTCCTTCTGACAAAATTGCTAATTCCTTGTCTTCATATTAGATATACTTGCCTCATCACTGGTGCAGCTGATTTACGAGTTTCTGGCCTTCTTATCCAAGGGAAGATTTCTTTCCATAGGACAGAGGAGATAACTATGCAAGATCTATTTAAATAGACTGGCTCCTAAAAGGCAAACATGACCAGTTTCTTCTCTTAAAATCAAAGATAATTCACTCTTCTTTCTCAAGTAAAAATGTGTGAAGAATGGAGA
This sequence comes from Ia io, assembly GCA_025583905.1. Classification (NCBI taxonomy): domain Eukaryota; kingdom Metazoa; phylum Chordata; class Mammalia; order Chiroptera; family Vespertilionidae; genus Ia; species Ia io. The sequence goes on along the minus strand of JAJQQW010000007.1, from coordinate 40,568,713 downwards.
GAGGGCCTGACCTGTTAGTTTAGTAGAAGACCCTACATGGAGACAGAAGGATTAGAAAGCAATCATCTTCCCCATCTCCACCTCCTTGCAATTTTGAGCTCAGATGAAATAATTAATGGAGGAGTATAGCTTATTGGAGAAGGAAGTAAGTCATACTTGAAATGTGGATTGAGAAAAAAGTATGAATTTGAGGGCCTAGAAGTCTCTGGTAGTGGTGGTGGTGGTGGTGTAAATAGAGATATATTTGTAGGAAAACCAGAAGGTGAGAGGTGGTGATGGAGATAGGTCGAGAATTGATAACAAGGAGAGATAAGCTTCATCTTGTGGGCTAACCCCAGATGGTTGGCATGGCCATTTAAAATATTATCTTGAGAGAATTAAAAAGCCATGTTAAGATGTTTAAAACAATGCTAACACATTTTTATGGTCAAGCATAGTTATGGAATAGATATGTAGAGGTTTGTATACTGAATACTTGCTATTCAGTGTAAAAGCAGGAGTAAAGTTTGAAGTGAAATGAAGATGAATATTTTTTGGTAAAAGGAGGAATAAAAATATTATTTGTTAATGACATTCATTTTAATAAATTTTCTCAGAATATTTGCAAAAATAGAGTGGAATAGATAATTTTAAACCAGAGACAAAATCCATAGTACTAGTAAATGCATAGGGCATTTTAATTAATTAACAAATAAAAATTTTTCCTGATGGATAAGACTGGCCAAAAGCCATGAAGAAGCACTAGGACAATATAGACATTTTTCACTCTTTGCCCCTGAGATAGAATATACTATTGTCAAAATATATTTATTGCCCCTTCCAACTGATCCCTGCTTACTGGAGACTTACATTTCATTTGCTAATATGACTGGCTTTACGTATCTAATTATGAATGAAAACATTGTCACGTGTGTCTCCTCTTGTGCATGTCACTCTTCCAGGAGACATGTTCTAAATAGGGACAGCATCTTCAGTAGGGTCGGAAATAAAGACGCAAGAAAGTTGAGTCAAAATTGTAGCACAACAGACACCACATTTGTCACTTTTAAGTCAGTTGTTTGTTACTTCAGTCTTACTTGGATTTAGATATCAGACAGTGCTAATACCTGAGTTTGAGAAGTTTGAATGTTACTATTTCCTACAAACAGAGAAGTAGAATGTAGTTAAATTGATTATAACTCATGCTTTGATATAAGTTTTGTAAAGATAACTAACGCTAATGAGGACTAAAATATTCATTCCTCAGTGACCATCAGGAGTCTAATTCTAGTCATTACGTGGCTAATAATATTAATGTGGAGAGTTAAGCCCAAGAACCTATTAAGCATATTGAAAACTCAGCAATAGTTTCTAAATTGAATAGCATAATGTGCTAATTCATCAAGAGTCTCATTGTAGTAACTTAATTAAGCATTCTTTCATTTAAAATATACACAATTGTGTTTACTCTTACATTTTCTGAAGCATAATGCAAATGAACTTTTAATGCAGCAAGATCTAGTAAATTACTTTATAAGTGTTTCTTTGCTTTTCACACCTAACAGATGCTTCAGTTTAGAAATGTCCATTGTACTCAAAAGAAAGAATTGTCATTCATGAATAAAGCATGCTTAAAATTTATAAAATTCTTAGTTGGTCCCCAAATCACACTCCATGTTGCCTCTTCAAAATACAAAAGAAAGTGGAGGAAAACCGTGAAGTACATATGTAAGTGGAATTAATGGAAGAAACAGAAAAAAACATGAGGTAGAAAAACAAAGCAATACAAAAGCAATAGAATGTTGGTATCGAGTAAGTTAAACTTTTCTTCATTGCATAATGCCTGGCTTAATGGTTTCTTTGTTGAATATATTTTAAAGGGCTACTTAGATTACCTTTTCCAGTTGATCCTCACCCCTTATTTAAGTCATGTAAAAACAGTAGTCTATGCAGAGTACCCAGGTCTTTTCTAGAAAAACAGACATTTTCTACAAGTATGATTGTCTTATAACATAGACTTTTATGTCTATTTTTAATGTTTTTTGTGTTATATTTCATTTTTGCTTGTGTATTTATTTTTTAACTAGATTGCACATCTAGACCATGACAGGAGATGCTTCATATATATGATTATATCATCAATGGTTAGCACATGTTAGAGATTTATTAAAGGTTTCTGAGAACTACCTAACATTTCTCCGCTTTGCTGAGTATCAAAGGTTTTAGGATTCATTTGACTTTATTTTGTTTTGCTTGTGACAACTTTGGATGAGTTTGAAATGGTAAATAAGTCAGTAATTGAAGATTTCAAACTGTCAAGTATATGTCTATAATTATTTATAAATTTTCAATGTAAATGTAAAAAGACTCAAGTATATTTTCATAGATTGCTTTTCCTCTGATCAGTATATCTGATTAATCTCATCACTGGTATATCCTCATTTTCAATTCATTATTCCATAAACTAGCTTCAAATCTTTTAAAGGAAACTGACTAGGAGTTTTTAACAAATAGCTGCATTGGATAAGATATATTTGTGTTTGCTAATTTGCGTATTTGCTAATTTTTCATGGGGGGAATAAAATCACCCTTTGTTTTTAGAAAGAAAATAATTTTGTATGGAAAAATAGAGAACTTGCCCAGCTGGTGTTGCTCAATGGTTGAGCATTGGTCTATGAACTAGGAGGTCACAGTTTGATTCTTGATTGGGCACATGCCTGAATTGTGGGCTCAATACTCAGTAAGGGGAGTGCAGGAGGCAGCTCATAAATGATTCTCTCTCATCATTGATGTTTCTATCTCTCTCTCCTTCTCCCTTTCTCTCTGAAATAAATAAAAATATATGTTTTTAAAAATACAAAACTTACTTAGATATTTTCTTGTCTTCCCAACACTAATGCATGGATCTTTAAAGTCTGAAATCAACAATAACAATAGAAGATTGAAATATTTATTTATTACCATATTTAAATATCTGTTAACAGGCAATGTAATGTGAATATCATAAATATGTGCCACAAAAACACCTTACATGAGAATCTTGTAAAGGATATCATTCAAGGAGCTAAATACATAACTGCTAATTTCTCATAGTGTGAAGACAAAAATAACTAATTTTGAGAATCGTGGGATGATTGAACATGGTGAAGTTTAAAGAATTTTCATGATATGCTTAGTAAATCATGAAAATCATTCTAAATAAAGCTAAGAGTAATGAAATAAGAAATATTCTTGAAATGATCCCATGGGGACTTATTTGAACAATTCTAGAATATTTAATAAATTTCATTTGAAAGATTTGGAAAATAGACCCTGGAAAAAGCTTGGGACATGCGCAAAGACGGAGGAGTCTCTCCAGATCCTTAATAATTCTGATTATATGGTAGATAAGATCAAGTGAGCAAGGGTGAGAAGTAAAGTTTTCCTATCTTTGAAGACATTTCACAACACACTCACACACACACAACCTATATTTATGCATATACTAGTACACACACAGCACCATACACAAATGTTATCCTATCTAATAAAAGAGTAATATGCAAATTGACAGTACCTCCGCTACACGCACAAGCCATGCCCACTAGCCACGCCCACCAGCCAATCAGGGGTGAATATGCAAATAAACCCAACCAAAATGGCTGCAGCCATGGAGAGCAGGAGGGAGGCTTGGGTATCCCTGGCAATGGAGGAAGCCAAGCTTTCCGCCTGCCCTTGCCGGCCTAGGCCTCCACTCAATGCTACAAAGTTTCAATGAAAGAAGATAAATAAATCCAAACAAAAATGATGGCAGCCACGAAGCTGGAGAGAGCAGGAGGCTAGGGTTGCCCCCAGCGATGGAGGAAGCCAAGCTTCTGCAACCCTGACTGGCCTAGGCCTCCACTCCAGGCTACAAAGTTTCAATTATCCTATCTAATAAAAGAGTAATATACAAATTAACCATCACTCCACTACACCCACAAGCCATGCCCACAAGCCACACCACCCAGCCAATCAGGAGCGAGTATGCAAATTAACCCCAACCAAGATGGCTGCAGCCATGGAGAGAGAGGAGGGAGGCTTGGGTTTCCTGGCAATGGAGGAAGCCAACATTTCCACACACCCTGGTGGGCCCAAGCCTCTGCTTAAGGCTACAAAGTTTCAATTATAGAAGATAGATAAATCCCAAAAGAAATAGCTGCCACCACAGAGGGAGCAGAAGTCTTGACTCCACTCTAGGCTACAAAGTTTCAATTAAGAAGATAAATAAATCCAAAATACCAGTGCCTCCACTTGGGTCACCAGGGGCTGTGGCCAGCCTGCAAACCACCACAGGCCCCACGCCCAGACTGCCCCACACCCCAAGGGAACCCCCACCCTGATCCAGGACACCCTTCAGGGCAAACCAGCTGGCCCCCACCCATGCACCAGGTCTCTATCATATTTAATAAAAGAGTAATATACAGATTGACCATCACTTCAACACACAAGATGGCTGCCCCCATGTGGTCAAAGATCCTGCCCCAAGGTGGACACAAGATGGCCACCACAAGATGGCCAGCAAGGGAGGGCAGTTGGGAGGGACCAGGCCTGCAGGGGAGGGCAGTTAGGGGTGACCAGGCTGGCAGAGGAGAGAAGTTGGGGGCAAACAGGCTGGCAGAGGAGTAGTTAAACATCAATCAGGCTGACAGGGGAGATGTTAGGAGGTGATCAGGCTGGCAGGCAGAAGTGGTTAGGGGCAATCAAGAAGGCAAGCAGGCAAGCAGTTGGGAGCCAGAAGTCCTGGATTCTGAGAGGGATCCCAGATTGGAGAGGGAGCAGGCTATGCTGAGGGACACCCCCCCTCATGCACGAATTTCGTGCACCAGACCTCTAGTAGAAGATAAATAAATCCCAACAGAAATGGCTGCGGCCACGGAGGGAGCAGAAGGCTGGGCTCCGCTCCAGGCTACAAAGTTTCAATTGTAGAAGATAAATAAATCCCAGATACCAGGGCCTCTGCTTGGGTTGCCTGGGGCTGTGGCTGGCCTGCAAACCACCACAGGCCCCTCGCCCAGGCTGCCCCATGCCCCAAGGGAACCCCCACCTTGATCTGGGACACCCTTCAGGGAAAACCAGCTGGCCCCCACCCATGCACCAGGTCTCTATCCTATCTAATCCTATCTAATAAAAGAATAATATGCAAATTGACCATCACTCCAACACACAAGATGGCTGCCCCCATGTGGTCAAAGATCCTGCCCCCATGTGGACACAAGATGGCCAGCACAGGAGAGAAGTTGGGAGGGACCAGGCCTCCAAGGGAGGGCAGTTGTGGGCAAACAGGCCAGCAGGGGAGGGCAGTTAGGGGTGACCAGGCTGGCAGAGGAGGGCAGTTGGGGGCGATCAAGCCTGCAGGGGAGGGCAGTTAGGGGTGACCAGGCTGGCAGAGGAGGGAAGTTGGGGATGACCGGGCCTGCAGGGAAGGGCAGTTGGAGGTGACCTAGGCCTGCAGGGGAGAGCAGTTGGGAGGGACCAGGCCTGCAGGGGAGGGCAGTTAGGGGCAAACAGGCTGGCAGGGGAGCAGTTAGGCATTAATCAGGCTGGCAGGGGAGTGCTTAGGGGGTGATCAGGCTGACAGGCAGAAGCGGTTAGTGGCAATCAGGAAGGCAGACAGGCGAGCAGTTGGGAGCCAGCAGTCCTTGATTGTGAGAGGGATGGCCAACTGCACGGGGGGATCGGGCCTAAATGGGCAGTCGGACATCCCTTTCGGGGTCCCAGATTGGAGAGGGTACAGGCTGGGCTGAGGGACAAATCCCCCCGTGCACAAATTTTGTGCACCGGGCCTTTAGTGAGTACATAAATGTACACATGCACATATACTAGTACACATATGGATCTGTTTATTTGAATTTGCAAGTACAAATATCCATGTGTGTATGCATATATGAATGTCCAAATACACAAGGTATGTATATGTATGTGCATGACCTCTAAGTTAAGCAAATATCCTGAGTAATAAAAGATAAAAACAACATATGGATCCTGTGACATATTGCTATTTGATCCACTTTCCCAATTCAAATATCTTTTTCCAAGGGGTATTTTCAAGTAAATTAACAGCTTTATTATAGAACTTTGCCACACATTAAGATATTCCACAGTATAAATATAAAATTTTAAATTTAGTAAAATGTTTAAACTCTTCTTTAATTTGTTCAGATCCTCCCTTGTCTTTGTAGTGACATTTTCCACTGTCTTCCTGTTGCACTCATGGTTTTTTATAATCACAATTTACTAAATGTTTAAAATGCTGACATTTAGTATTCAATTTGAAGAATATGATTAAATATTTTAAATTGATATTGAAAATTGTGGATCTACATCTTAACATGCTTATTATAAAAAAGTTCAGTACATTTTTGTACCTCGGTCTGATTTTAAATATATCCTTTTTTTCAATTGATTATTTAGAGTGAGAGGAAGGGAGAGGGAGAGAGAGAAACATCGATGTGAGAGGGAAACCTTGCCTCCTACATGCCCCCGACGGGGAATGGAGCCCACAATCTGGGTATATGTGCTGACAAGAATCCAACCAGCAACACTTCAGGGCATGAGAAGACACCCAACCAACTGAGCTCCACTGGCCGGGGCTGATTTTTCTTTTTGTTGTTAATCCTCACCTGAGGATATTTTTCCATTGTTTTTTTAGAGAAAGTGGGAGGAAAGGGGAGAGACAGAGAAAGAGAGAACCATCCATGTGAGAGAGACACACAATGATTGGTTGCCTCTGGCACATGCCCCTATCCAGGTGGGGTTCAAGCCTGCAACTGACGTACATGCCCTTGACCAGAATCTATCCCAGGACGCTTCAGTCCGTGGGTGGAGACTCTTTTCTACTGAGCCAAACTGGCTAGGGCTGGGCTGATTTTAAATATATCTTTTGAAAGGCTCACACATTTCTAAAATCCAATTAATGATGAACAACATAAAGAGAACATATTGCTACCATGTTGAAGTACTGTTTAACATTCAGCGTTAGCTTTGTAACAACTTGTATTTCAGTAACTATAATTATAAATTGACTTTGTACTATAACTTATTGCAAATTATTTCTGTGTTTGGTGTCTTAATTGGAACTTTTAAAAAACAAGCTTTGCCCTATCATATTTTTAATTTTTATTATAAAATGTAATTTTATCTTTAATATTGAACTTTTAAATCTGAAGTTATAACCACCAGTAATTTTTGGTGCTTCACTTTGACAAAGAATTTTCAAAAAGCTTTATTTCCACTTCATCAATTCATTACCAAAAAAAGAAAAATCAGACCACTCTTACAATTAACCTTATTTTCTCTTTGGAGAATCTGATGCCACCAATATAAAAAACCTGGCATTTTATCTGTTCGTAAGTTCTTCTTCTGTAATGGAAGCCAACAGATTAACAGTCATATATGCAGTGGAATACTTGGATTTGAAAATAAATAGAAATATTTAAAAGAAGGGTCACTTTATTTAAATAAACAGCCTGGTTTCATGGAATGATATTGTAAATACACCTTCTGTAGCTGCATCTGTATAACACGCTGTGAAGAAGCCAGCCTTCTTTTTCTTTATTAAACATTTTTAATGTTGACATTATTGTAGGTGTCCCCCTTTGCCCACCTCCAGCCACCCCTTCCTCCCCCTCCCTTGGCTTTCACCAAACTATTGTCTGTGACCATAAGGTATATGTTTTTAGCCAGTCTTCTGAGTTAACGACAAATTTTAAAGTAAATGCTGATGCTTCTTTAGCATACTTGTCTCTTCTGATTGTGTTCAGTCAATGATATCACCAAGTTCCATACTGTGGATGAAATCAACTTTCTTGGAAAATGCACATTTAGTACATGCATTTTATTATTAAACATTTTTGTTTTTAGTTCATGGGTGCAAAAAAAAAAAACAGTTATGAAAAAAATTTAGCCTTGCAGCACAGTATGTACATAAAGCACTATAACAAAAATATTCAGACTACTTCTATTTGGTCCCTGACACTAGTTTTTAGTTTAATTTCCTGCACATATTTGTTGTACAGTTGAGTTATCATTCACATATCTCCTCCACGGCCTAGAGACTGGAGGCCAGGTCCACTGGTGCACCAAAGTGGGTAGGGGTCATCAGTAGAAGTGGTCAGCCCTGGCAGCGTGGAGCCTTTATCACCGCCATGGTTTAGAATTGCTGGGTCATGATGGCATTAAAAAGTAGAAAGACAAACTGATTTTTAATCAGCTTTATTATTGTTTATAAAATCTCTGTGGAAAAAGCATACCATTATTGCCTGCACCAGGGACAATCCGCACCTCCCTCATCTCACTACCATTCTATGATAATCCCTGCATTTTACACACTGGCATACTGACCACAGCACAGGTAGATGGAACAACTAGTAGCTGGCAAGGTGCAGATGTATTGAATGAAGACTTCTCCTGTGGAAGCGGTTAGCACATCATGGCTGCTGCTCTTGAAAAACTGCAGATACTGTGTTTAGGACAACGGTACTTGTTAAGGTGTATTTGGGTAAAAGGTTGAGCAAAGAGATATATGTTTTTGCTGGTATGGTGGTCTTTAGTCAACAAAATAAAAACTCTACTCACTACTCCTGTACTTCATGGTTTCTACATAGAGTCATAGCAGAGGTTGGGAATACAAAGTTGGCATAGGCAAAACCACTCTAGACTTTCAATGTGATTGTTAAAAAGATTAATTTTTAAACAAATAAAAAATCCATGAAAAAGGTAAATAAGACAAGACTTTGAGACTGCACTCTGATTAAAAAAAATTAATTGAGGATCCTTGAGCATGCTCTCAGTGAGACCCTGAGCTTGAAGAGTATAAGGCACCAACCAGTCAGAGTCCCCCGCGTGAATAAGAACGGCTACTTTTCTGAAAACTGGGTAAGATCCCTGAGAAAAACTGTGTGATGGTGAACTTGTGATTCGATTAGACTACACTCAACAAAAAGCCGTAAGACTTAGCCATTGGCCTGCCCTGAGCTCCATTCCAGCCAACACGTCTGAACTGACAGACAAAGACTTGGTGAAATCAACCACTAACGTTCCCTTGTGCAGCTTTGGGCTTTTGCCTTTAAAAGCCTCAGCCTTGCTTTGGTCACAGAAACTGTGATCTAAAGTCTCTCTCTCTCATCTATCTATGAGCCCTATCTATGTATCATCTATCTCCCTGTCAATTTATATTCTGCTTTAAACACATTTTCTCTGAGTTATTCTTTGACAATTCAGCACCATTTCACTGATTCCAATACATTGCTTTGGGGTCAGATTTTTCTGTCTTTTTTGTTGTTGTTTTGCAAAGCAAAAATCAGAACTGTCCTAGTCAAACCAGAACACATGGTCACCTTAGAGCCAGCAATGTGAGTTCTTCAACTCAGTCCACCTTCTACTTAAGCTGTACATTCTGACAATGCCAGAACATTCTCATTAGATGACTGAGAATTAATCGACTCCAAATTGGTCTTTTGGAAGACCAATTGGTACCCTAAAAATCATATATCAGGGATTTGAAATATTTTATTTTGTTGACTTTTTGAGCAAGCATAACTATAAATAAGACATATGTCTTTGTTCATGTTGAAAGAAAATCAGAAAGATGGGTTTACACAAAATAGTGACTGAAATAACTGTTTATTTCTTCTCTCAAAGTCCTCTTTCCTTCCAATTTCTATCAATTGTTTAAATCTTAGGTTCCACTTCATTCTTAATTTACTTATCTGCTCTGACTTTCGTTTTAGCCTAGTAGCTCTCAGTCAATTAGCAGAGGGAATAAAGCTTAGACCTTTAATTTAGCTGTTCAAGGGATTTTCTATGTGTTTCAATAGCAAGTGCATCTTCATTAGTATTTATTTCTAGCAGGAGAGAGACAAAATCTATATAGATGCTAGAAAGCAAGTTATAGCCTGAATTAAAGGAATGGAATACCAACGTTGAAAGGTGTAAACAAGTATAAAATGACATTATTTAAGGAAATAGGTCTTGAAAAGTAGAATTAAAACAGGTATTTAGGTCAATGTCAGCAAAAAAACTTCTTAATGATGATTATTTCTTAACGGTGATGAGTGTATATATAACATTCCCTCCAGGGAAGAAATGAAGTTATCATTTACAAACTCTGCATCTGAACAGGATAAAGGATAAACCAATAAACCACTAAAGTGACTAAACAATATCCTTTTGGGATTAATATGCACGGCAAATAGGTAAGATGAAATAATCTCAAAAAATGGAAAATATACTTATGACACTTTTTTCTATGCTATAATTTTAGCTGTAAAATGAAATTGCCATTCATTTTTCTGAATGATAATAACACATTTCTAACTAAAATTACTTCTTTAACCATATTTAAATGAAAAAGTCATCCAGTTGTTCTTTCTTGGAGTGTCTGCCCAATAGCTATAGTTATCCTAAATGTTTTTACTTACAGGGTGGGGGAAAATAGTTTTACTGTTGTGAGTATGCAACAGTATTATTATTTACTAATTATTGTATTATTTATTAATTATTGCATTATTTTACATATTAACAACGTAAACCTACTTTTGCCCCACCCTGTGTTTAACACTGCTAGTTTCCACATTCTCAGCTAAGGAGATACCAAACACTGAAAAGCCACCCCATTTGCAGGAAGGGGACCTGGAAGTCTTGATTTGTGTCAATTAGCCCTGGCTGACGTGGCTCAGTTGGTTGAGTGTCATCCCGTGTACCAAAAGGTCAGGGTGCATACCCAAGTTATAGGTTCCATGCCCAGTTGGGGTGTACACTGGAGGCAACCAATCACATTTCTCGCTCACATTGATGTTTCTCTCTCTCTCGCTCTCCCTTCCTCTCTCTAAAATCAGTAATATATTAAAAAAACAAAATAAAATAAAAAGTACATAAATTAAAATGTAACCCACATCAATCATTAATATTCAGTCACATGAAAAGTAGTACCATCTACAAATTATTTTTCAATACATAAAATAGTAATAAAACAGTAATAAGATTTCCAACAGCTTGTTGATCTCAGCTAAAGCACTTTAATTATGTTCTTTGACTATGAACAATAAGAAATTTTCAGGGTCATGATATAAAATGAGGTTATTTTCTTTCTAGTAGAAAAAGCTTTTTGAGAATCAAGGCTAGAGTTAGGCAGTAACAGAGCAACATATAATTTCACAGAATTCTATTATCCCTTTGACACTTAGGGGAAAATATACTAGAAATGGTTTCCTGACAAATAGAGCACATATGCATCACAAGACTTTGTTTTGAAAAATATCTTTGATTAGATTGAGACTAATATTCCCAAGAAACATCCATGCCAAGTGTGTGGTCAGAATCCTTTCCCTCGCACAGGTGTGTCAGCTAAGGGTGAAAAACAACAACAACCCAAAACAGAAAACAGGTGGGCTTTATTTTTATTTTGTGAAATAGTTTATCATTGAAGAGTTTATATCACCTTTAGTAGAAAATACTAAATGGTAAATCCTACCCGGTTTGGCTCAGTGGATAGAATGTCGGCCTGTGACTGAAGGGTCCTGGGTTTGATTCAGGTCAAGAGCACATGCCTCTCTTGCAGGCTTGACCTTTAGAAGGGGGCACGCAGGAGATAGCCGATCAAGCATTCTCTCTCATCATTGACGTTTCTATCTCTCTCTCCTTCTCCCTCCTCTCTGAAATCAATAAAAATATATTTAAAAAATATTTTAGTCAGCTAAGAAACATTATTTCAGCTTTATGTGTAATTTTTCATAAAGGGTTTCAATAGCTACGTCTGAAAGATGATTTAGTGAAAGGAAGCTTACTGCTCAAAACATGTTTTAACATAACAGCTAAAATCAATAACTGAGTGAGCTATTTATTGTTATTCAGAACATGCTCCTGGAAATTTACAAATGTGAACAACAACAACAACAAACCAAAAACTGAAACTGAGATCTTCTAATGAATGGCACCATGTTGACTAGGGCTTACCACATATTGGAACTGTCTCTTCCTTTTTCCTAAACATTCTTTCAATTTACAAGTAAAACAAAATTATGTTGAATATGCAAAAAAATATTAATGTAAAGTAACCTTTTGTTGAAGTAGGAATTTTTGTATGAAATTAGGATTGATTGAAAACTGGAAGGTCAATGAGTCTATTATATTAATTTCTTAACTTTATTTATTAGATGGATTTAAGCATTCATATGATAATATATATATATATATATATATATATATATATATATATATATATATATATATATATATATATATAAAGCCAGTGACCTTAACGCCGTAACGACTAGAACAACTGGTCACTATGATGCCCACTGCGACCAGCGACCAGCAAACCTGCCTGATCGGAGGGCGGGGCCAGTGGCTAACCTCCCTCAGCCCCTCCCTGCCACTGGCTCCTCCCCCAATGGGCCCCCACTACCTGATCGGCCTGCAGCTCCTCCCCCCAACCATCCCCACCCCTGATCTCCCCCTGACACCAATAGGGAGCTGGGCCTGACCAGCCAACTGCCCTTGGCCCCTCCCCGCAGCGGGCCCGGCCCTGATCGAGCCCTGATCAGGGTGGGCCAGCCAGTCAACCTCCCGCGGTCTCCTCCTCCCAACAGGCCTGGCCTTGATCCACCCCAATTTGGGCCAGGCTGGCCTGACCCTCTCCCTCCCGTGCACTGGGCCTCTAGTCCTATATAATAAAAGCCTTAGTATCAAATTGTCCCCTTGACCGGAGAATTCTTCCAGGAGTTCAACCAGGAGGCGGGCCAGCCGGGGAAAGGGAGGGAGGGCCCCGGCCAGCAGCTGGCAGCTGGCAGCCACTAGGAACCCTACCAGTGCACAAATTTCATGCACTGGGCCTCTAGTGTGATTATAAGAACCATTTTATTAAAGTAGATTCTATTTCTAACAATTATAAATTACAGAACACTCTACTTATAAATGTTTGTATCTGTTACACAAAAATTTACTTAAGGCTGCATTTTTGTTCAAAAGCATTGAAAATCTCTGCTGAGAAGTTCTTTCCATGGGGAAACTTCCTATTTGGTGCAATTAAGTTTAATACATTTTCTTTATAACACAAAATATTATTTATATTTTTTGTTGTTAAATATAGTGTCCATAGGATAGAAAATAGTTTCATAATCTACGATTTGTGGCATACATAATTTTAGAATATGTTGTACCTTCCCCTCTCCCCCAAATTTCCAACTCTGGTAGCTATTTATATGAACTAAATATAGATGGTGCTTGAACTGTAATCATCATGATCATTAAAATCATAGTCAGGATCTGTATAGGAAATATATTAGGTATCTATAAATTTTTGCTGTCATAAAAACAGTGAGACATGAACTAGCACCCATTAGATAGTACTGGAATGTGTCAATTTTAAGAACTCTTCAATTTTTGAAGAATCAACAGCCCCAAAGGTCAGTTCTGGCATAAACTTAAGATATATTTAGATCAAGCTATGGAGCTGGTAATTCATTCTGTTATACTTTAATCCCCTTACACATTCAAAGCCTGCAAGCAGGCAAGGGCAGGATTTACTCAAATTTCACTTTATGCTTAGCTTTCCCACTCTGCAGAATTAAGTGAAACTCCCAAAAGATAACAACAAGCTAAGATGAGCTCATCTAAATGCAACCCAGTCATTCAGGTTTAGATAATAGCCACTGCCAAGATAATTTATGGTTTTCAACACTTGTTAGCATTGGTAACTAACCAGGCCCTAGCAACTGTATTAAGTCAGGAGCTGACACAATTGCAAAGTAATTTGCACAGGCTGAAAAAGGAGAGTCACAAAGAACTTTAATAATGTAAGTTTTATTTGAACTTTGCCATCATCCTAGTTTACAGAAGTTAATTCCTACACTCAGTTTCAACAGACAAAGATTAATTGACCCTCCTTATCTGTGTGCTCTTCGATTAGAAATGTTCTTTTCTCACCTATATCTTCCATCATAGATGGTGGTCGCTCAATAAAAAGATGTGCCCTGAACCAATGCTTCCATTTTTCAAAAGAGCAATATGTGGCTACAGGTTACTGCTTTTGCAAAGCTATTACTTCTACTGTCAACGTGACTGCTGCCCTAAGATGTCTCATTAGGTGGAATAAATTGAAGCAAACAAACACAACAGTTGACCAAACACCCTCCTCCCCCCAAAATATCTGCTGTGGTGATAAATAAATAAATAGCTTCCCTATCAGAGATTTTAAAAGAAACTGGGGAATGGGAGTTAACTCTAAGTTTATCTCCAAGAAATGTGTTATTGAATAAGACCAGGAGAAGAACAAGATCCCCAGTGTTACTCTAAAAATCAGAAAATAAGGAGCTTTTTTAGTACATACTGCATTACAACACAAAAATATAAAGAAAACTATTTGAAGATTTAAAGACAAACCAAATATTCCATATCTAAGAAAAGCAATTGATTTATTTACAAAAGCTAGTTAAGCATATCAGTTGCCCATGTGACAAATTCATTTAAATTCTAATTTGAGGGAAAGCAGATGAAAGATTAAATTGAGCCAACACTGAAGTTTTCAGTTGTGCTGTCATTTATAATTAGGACTTTAAGTTTCTAGCTTGATTTCTTATTGAGAAATAGTCAACTCTCTTAAACTATGCAGCCAAAGAGAATGATTAATTTTTGTAAAATATTTTGTAAATGAAAACTGGGCAAGAACCCCTGTCTTAAGTTTATCCTAATCAATATTATCATAAGCTCTTACTTATTTTTAGGCCCACTCACATAATAGCCAACAACTAGCTCTGTCTTACATAGATTATAGATTTTTTGACTATTTAGATAAACAAGTAATTTTATTCAATATCTACCTGCTTATCATTTAGACTCATACTTGTTCTTCAATATTTTGAGGGGAAAAGTATTTATTTTGTATAATTCTACCTGTTGATCAATACATAAATATTACAGGTTGAACAGATTCCTCCCCTCCCCCCCCAAAAAAAGGATGTGTTGAAGTTCTAATACCCAGTATTAGCATGTGACCAGTACTTCAGAATGTGAACTTGAGAGCAGTGTTGATATAGTTTTAATTAGTGAAGATGACATCATATCAAAGTACAGTGGACTTCTCATTCAGTGTGACTGGTGTCTGTATAAGAATATGGCCATGTGAAGACACAGTGAGAGGGAGACAACACCAGGTGATTATGGAGACAGATTGGAGATAAATAGCTACAAGCCAAGAAATTCCAGGAACTGCAGTAACACCAGATGTTTAAAGAAAGGTGTGAACTAGATTTTTCCCTAGATTATGGTTCTGCTGACAACTTGATTTTGGACTTCTAGTCTTGAGAACTGTGCAAAAAGTTTCCGTGTGTTTGTTTTTTTAAAGCTACCCAGTTTGTGGTACTTTGTAAGAGCACCCCCAAGAAACTAATAAAATAAGTTACACAAAATAAAATTTTGTTTGTTATAGAAACGATCAAACCTAGATATTCTTCATCTCTGTCCTCTCCCCTAATTATTCCAACATTTTCCTGTGTTATGGGAATCAATTGTTGCTGACTTCCCAGATCCAACCTAATAATGTAAGAGCCAAGCCACATTTTATGGCTGGAGAAAATGTCTGGTTGTTCTTTCTCTAAAACACAGAACACAAGCCCAAAACTCAAAACTTGAAAGAAAACTCTAAACATGAACTTGTTAGGGGCAGAAATAGAATATTGGGGACCAGCTACAATGATAAGAAATATGAATCATGCTCTGTTAACCATGATAGTTCTGTTCTGATTAGAGAAAGCACATTGTAAACTATGGGAGATATATGCCCTGGGACGTGGGATGCATGTCCTGGAGGCACATTGGAATGCAGCCCTGGAGGCACCTGGACTGGGAATTTACAATCCCCAGCCCCTATTACCTGTAATCTGGTCCCGGAGCTCCCGGAGGCATCTGCTGTCTACTAGTATGACTCCCCACAAGTCCGCATGACTTGTAACCTGTAATGATTATCCCAAGCCCACTTTCCCATACCTCTAATTCCTACTTTCACATGTAATCTACCCAGTATAAGCAGCTGGTTTATGGTAGGGTGAAGAGCAGATTTTTGTGGATGACCTGCTGTTCTCCCATAATGCCGGCATTATTGGACCAACCCTGTCTCTGCTTAATTAGCTGAAGTAGTGACAGGCAGCCCAGACTTCTTGGTTGTCTAGTTACAAACTGAACGTTTCAGTAACTGGAAAATCATTGTCATGCCTAAGTGCCTGAGTAGAATAGAAAAATTGAGGATTTAACACAGGTTGTAGAAGGTACAGTTTGCCAGATATGGTTCAGGCAAACTACTGAACTAAATAAACTGTTAGACTGCATAAAAGCTAAGATTTCACTATATGACCCCATACCTAGAGGAAAGCTAATAGAAGGCAATTGGGTAAAGAGGCAGACTACAGATGGAATTCAATAAAAGAATGTAGACATACAGATTGGACTAACATATAAAAGAGAGACTAGAAAATACTTATACTACATCTTTCCTGTCATGTTGATCACCAGAATGAGCTAGGGACATAGGTTTAATTTTAAACCCTAACCCTACTACTAGCTAATTTTTGCATTACTCTTTACTTCTTAATCCTTCCATGACTAACATTGAAAGAGTTTTTACCTAAGCCTAGAAAAACATGCAAAAACAAAAAAACTATTAGTAGATGCAGTTGGCAGGAGACACATCTGTTAAGTTAGGAAATGAAGAGACCATTCATTATCTAGGAACTAACATTCAATTTACAATGTTTTTCATTCCCTGTTTCATCCCTGCAGTCTTAGTCTTGCTGATGATGGAGTCTCACCATGGTAAGAAGACCTGAAACTCAGAATACCAACTGGTTTATTAATATGACACTCTTTTCACTGTGGCTAACACATAGCCATTCCTTCTCCTCTATATCCTCAATTTCTCTAACTCTGCTCTTTGTGGTACAGTTCACTTTGACTTTTCATTTGGTGTTTTCTTGAAATTCTATTAGCACCATCATTTTAATTAACCTGAGAGATAATATAAGCACCTTTTTATGGTGAATCTATGCCAAACATCATGTTAGATATTTTTTAGGGTGTCACTTCCAAATTTTGGCAGTTTTAAAGAGGTTTTTTTCCCCCCTTCTATCTTTAGAGTCATCTCTGTTCTCAAGATTTTTATTTGCTTTCCTGATTTTAGAATATGTGATGTCCTTACTATTTCCAACACTTGTAGTTCTGTTATTTGCTCTCTTGCCTTTGTCCTCTGGCCTTAGTCAGAAGTCCGACTCAAAGTAGTCTTTCATTGTATCTTTCGTTGTAACCTGTGAATAATTGCTTAAGGAAAGTTCTGGCATCTAATTAAATTTGACATTAATTGCTTTCTAACTTTGTTAGCTCTTATAAATGAAAGTGAGCACTCTATGGACTAATGGATTTTTCCTTAGGATGAAAAGTGATTCAAAACACTGGGATTCACACTGTGGTCTTCTCTATAGACATCACACAGTGTAATAGAAAAATAATAAAACATAAAAGCAGAACTGAATATAAATTATTAGACAATGTCATAAAATGAAAAACCCTAAGTAAATGTAAAAAACAACAACAAAAACCTCTCTTCAGTTAGTCATTTAGTAAACATGCATTTAAAAAACAAAACTTTATAAGCCAAGCACTTTTCTTAGTGCTATAAATTCAGAGAACTGTATAAGCTTTGACTTTGGCGAAACTACTGTGTGATGAAACTTATATATATGAAACAATAATAAACTCTATTGAAGTAAAACTGATGAGCATTCTGACTATGAAAACAATACATTTTCAGAAAATTAAAATATCAAATGTTAATAAGAATGGATTTGGAGTTAGGTGGTTGTATGAACCCTCCTACACATGATAATTTTAAAAACTGAATAAATTATTTTCAGAAAACAATAATTTAAAGGCATTGGAAAACATTTAAACACAGACAGAAGCCCAAAGAGAGTTTACTTTTGAAAAGCTGCAACTAGAAAGGGTAGATCATTAGTTTGTGACTTTCTGTTTATGAAGGTAGAAAGTAATAACAAAAGCTGCAGGTTTACTGATGTGGTGAGAGAAACACTTGAAAGAGATAAAAATGTGATTATATATAAACTCTGCTTAAATCCAGGAATGTGGCTAAATTATGCAGATACAAGGGAGAGCCCAAGAGGCTCAGTGGTGTTACCTCCTAATTTTACCTGATAAATATTAAGTATCACCTCCTAATTTTTTATAGTTGAGAAAGGAAGTTATCATGATAAAATCTGTTTGTTCCTGCTTTTCAAATTGAGTATATTTCCCAAGATTACGCAAAACACATTTTGGAGAGTAAAATGGTGACCCCTCACAAACCTGTCATCTCAAAAGACAGCCAGAAACGGGTAGAATGGCTGGAAATTTGGAGCTGTTAGAAATAATGAGTCACAGAGGGAGAAAGCCCCCAAATTTGAGTAAACTATTTATTTAAGTCCGTGGCTAACCACCAAATTGTGCAGGAACAGCAGAGGAGGTTCAATTAAAAGCCACAGAATTGATAAGACAAAGCAAAGACATTACAAGCCATGTAACAAGGGTTGTAGTTTGAGTCTTGGCCAGTTTATTATCTAATTATCTACTGAGAACAAAGAAACAAATATACAAGAATCACCAGATAGAATTCAGAGTGGACGCAAGGTTATTATCTATAATGCCCAGTTTTTGTATCTCAGGGCAAATATCCTTATTTACATGTCAATTAATTTGATTGTCAAAATAACCTTATGAGATTAGTACCATCACTATCATCCACATTTTCCACACGTGAAAATGGAAAAATCATAGGGATTTTTTTTTTAGAAATTTCTAGTAAAGTGTTTACTATTTAGATGGGATAATTTAAAAACACACAATCATAATGAATGCAGTTCTGCTAAAGCAAAGTATTGGCACTTTTTTTTGCCAAATAATATAAGTTTGCACAGGTCGAAAACAAGCACAAATTAACATTGGTAATATTTTTGTGATTAGAGAAGTTAAATAAACTGATATATGTCAGATATATATTTTATATGTCTATGTATTTATCTATATATGTCAATAAACTTATATTTTCAATTTACTTATTTTTTATTTTTCTATATCTTCCAATTATTATGTTTATAATTTATAAAATGTAAATCATAACAACATATGTTTACTTTAAAATATAGTGTCTGTAGGCATACAGGATATTAATCATATCTTTCATATATGTCTTCATTGTTCTTATGCTGCCTATCAAACCACATTCATTTGGAAGTGGAGTGACTTTCTAAAAGATCAGAACAGAAATTAACAGTTATTTTTTACATAAATATAAAATTATTTCCAACACTTAGATTCTGGAATGTAGTTTTTAAATTTGACTGTAAATAAGAATTATTAGTAAAAATGTTAAAATTAAGTTTATCATCCTGACTCCAAAAGTTTCTTACTTTAATAGATCTGGGTGGGCCTTAGGTGCTATTTTTGTTTTGATTGTTGTTTGACTTCTAAGCCAACAATATTATTTTCTCAAGTATTTTAATGAGTTTAAAAGATGGGATAGATGTGAACACATCCATTATTTCTACAATAGCCCACAAAAAGCTGGCTGACACTAGTATTTTTTTATATCTGAACTGGAAGTTAAAAAAGGTCCTTTCTCCTCCTCTGTGTTGTCTGTCTTCTAATTCACTTTTCTCTGTATTTTTCTAAAAATCCATTGAGTAGCACTATTTTAGATTGCCCTTCCTCAGTCTAAAGTAGAGAAATTTTAATTACTTATTCATAATAAATCCAACCTACTTTCTCATTTCACACTGCCTGCCACACAGGAAGCTGTAATTTTAACAAACTTTCTCATATGCATTGAACCTCAATTAATAATACATAACATCTGTGTACTAATTTCTCTCAAATGCCTTAATTTTACTTATTTTCAGGTTTTATTTAAGCCCTAGGTGCAATCCTAAGTATTTTAGAGAACCACTTTAAGATAGTCTTCAAATCAAAATCATTTGGATTATTATTAAAATTATGCAGACTTGGTTGGTTACCAATTCCTGACAAAATAAGAAGCTAGCAGGGGTGTTTGCCTTTTCACTTTGATTCTCAAACCTATGAGGGAAAGGGAGCTTGACTGAATTCATGACTAAAAACCAAACATGGTTCCACAGCAAAATAAGTATGTAAATTAATTAACTAATACATAAATTAATTAATTCAATTTAATTTACTTAAAAACTAAAAACAAAACACTGTTAGAAATCCTAAGGAGTCCATTTTGAGAGGGAAATGACAGCTCAGTACAGTATCAGTAAACATAGATGAGACATAGATTGAGAAAAAAATTATAAATTGTCTTGTGACATTATGCCTCCCTCAATATGTTAAAAAAAAACCCATATATATATGTATGTATATATATATATATATACACACACACACACACCAGACGCCCGGTGCACAAAGTTTATGCATGGGGTGTGTGTCCCTCAGCCCAGCCTGCACCCTCTCCAATCCAGGAACCCTCGGGGAATGTCCCACTGCCCATTTAGACATAGATAGATATATCTGATATATCTCATTAGATAAAATAAAATACCTATTTTAAAAAACTATTAAAAATAAATATAAGAAAACATCCTTAAGGTAAAAGTTATATGTAAAAATATCCAGTAAGGAACACATTTGTGGAGAAATATTAAGCAAGCCTTTTAAAGACATACACAGACAAAGGAAGCCCTTCATCACTGCTACTGTTCAACAGTTGCAGATATTCTGACCAATAAATTAAGATGAGAAATAGAAATGGATGCACAAAGAATGCAAGGAAATATGGCAGTGTCATTATTTACAAGTAATATAATTATACTAAAAACAGGTAAATTAATAAACACAATGGTTTAAATGAGGTTTCTACAATTTCAACATAAAAAAATTCACTTTCCAGATATACAAGCAATAACCAATTAGAAAATGTGAAAATAAATCAAATATATTTGTGAAAAGAGGTATATTGAATATTTCTGAGTACTATGTAACTTTAAAAGGGGTTTTGTCTTGGCCAATCATGATATTAAGTCATAATCACAGAAGAATAAATATCTCAGAGTTTCTGTTTGTTTGTTTTTTCATATTCTCAAAGTCCTTAAACAGAATAGTATAATTATAGCTGAAAATATTAAGAATCAACTTCAGGTCTACTAAAGTAGAAGATTCAGGCATGGGAATCTTTAATCTATATTTGAACAATTATCTAATTACCATCACAGAAATAATAATAGCACTTTTAAATAAAAGTACACTTTCTCCAGCATACAAATCTTGGTTTCTAAACACCATTCTCTAGTGAAAGGAATAAGGAAGAAATATTTATGAATCCATATTGATATAAAGAAATGGTTGAATAAAGGAATAAATGGAATTAGAGAGACAAATCTTTCTTACAGAATTTCAAGTTATACTGTATATGTTGATACTCCCTCCTCTGGAAGGTAGAGTCTAATCCCTCTCCTCCTCCCCCTCAAGCATGACTTGCTTTTAGTGATTCACCTCCCAAGAATACTATCAAAAAGAAGAAAAATAACTTTACAGTAGAGAAACCTGGCAGACACTCCCTTATCTAAATGGCCAAGGTTAATATCACTGGTGATGAGCTGTGTTGATTGCAGGTATCCTCTGATATGCTATGATGGGAATGACATTTTACTTGTTTAATGATAGAGTTTTAAAAAATTCCAAGCAAACCCAAATTAAGAAACATTTCAAAAGAATGCATAGCCCATATACATCTCAAAACCACCAAGGTCATAAAAAAATGAAGTAAAGATGTAAAATAATTACAGTCCAGAAGTTACTAAGGAGACTTGTCTCAATATAACACAGCATCCTAGATTGGATCCTAGCGTAGAATAAAGACATATGTGGAAAAGTAGTGAAATGTGAATAAAGCATAAAGTTGAATTGATGATATTGTACTTAATGTTAACTTTTTACTTTTTTGTTTGTTTTTTGTTAATCCTTGCTCGAGGATATTTTTCCATTGATTTTTAGGGAGAATGGAAGAAAGGGTCAGAGAGAAACGTATCGATTGGTTGCCTCCTGGCTGGGGAGGAGCCTGCAACCAAGATACATGCCCTTGACCGGAATTGAAACTGGGACCCTTTGGTCCTCAGACCCATGCTCTATCCACTGAGCCAAACCAGCTAGGGCTGTTAAGTTCTTACTTTTAATAAATGTACCACAGTAAACATAAGATGATAGCATTAGGTCTATGGAAACATTCTCTACTATCTTGGCAACTTTTCTGTAGATCTGAAGTTATTACAAAATAACAAGTTTATTTAAAAATGCACTCCAACACACACACACACACACACACACACACACACACACACACACACACACTGCTCAGAAGAGTTGGTGTAGGATTTGCTGACTTCCTGTTAGAGGAGTAACCCTTAGTTACTGTCAGAGGGGAAAAAATGCATTGAAAGAGTTAAACAAGCAAGAAAGACATAATTCAAGACTACGGTAACAGGCGATAAAGATTTAACTCAACTCTTCTGAAATAAAAGGTGGGAGAGTGTTTAAGTGCTAAAGTGAGTTCATAGGAATGTACTGGTGGATACAGTGTGCGGGGGAGGATGGTCAGTGTGATGAGGCCATCTGTGTTTGCTAACGGTCATCTATTGAAGTTAGGCTCTTACTCTCCCACAAAGACTGGGAGGCAGGGGCACTATCATTCTGGATAATCACATTTCAAAGGGATGGGTTCCAGGTTCTTGAGAAAGGCATTCTTAGATTATAAAGCTGGAACAAGGCTGGGATAAAATTTGTATCTTAAAAGGGGGAGAGATAGATTTTATAATTACATGTCTTCTAAAGAAAATGCTCTGATGTACATGGTAAACACAAGATGAAAGAGAGGTCAGACGCCTACAGTTGGGAAGAAGTCTTTCTTAAAATTCAGAGAAAATGAGGGAATGTTAAAGTCATCTTGGTTAACCCTATTCTTTGTTTCCATGTAGAGAGCTTTCCTTTCTTCTAAAACTCAGGTCTCTCTTTGCTGCTTTACCAACTCCTGTCTAGAGGAGAAAGACTGTTGAAATTGACTCACCAGTTTGGGAACCAGACCTAGAAATGAGCACTCAGCCTCATCTGTGTACTCCTCTGGCTCTGCCTGCTTGCTTAGTGCCCACATTCTGCTCTGTCCTCTATTAACATTTAGCTCTGTAGATGCAGGCCTATAGTTTCCCGATGTGAAATTAATAAAGAAATTACACCTGTTCTTTCCCCCCAGATCTTTGCCATTGTTTATCCCCATGCCATTGATATTGTGTTTGGCTACATATTTGTTTTCACCAATGCAATATTGGAAAGAAAGGGCAGGCTTTAGGGAAGATCCTGTGATTGTACTTGCCCTTCATATACTTCTAACATGAAAACAGCATGCTCTGAGAGCCATGATTCCTAGCAAGAGAGACTAGTAAAGTAGAACTCTATCCAAATGGCAACCTGAAGCAGAGCCACTCCAGCTAGTCCACACACCAACGAGGAGGAGAAATAAATCCTCTGTTAATTAAGACACCAAGATTTTGGGGTTGTCTGTTTTACAGCATTGTCACATTAGCTACACCAAGATTGAGTGAATAAGAATACCAATTCTGGGCACGGGAGTGAAGGCAAAAAACACTCTTAGCGAGTCTCTTAAGTCTAGATTTAAAGCCAAGTCCCTTAATTCAGATTTTATCTTTAACTAGAGGCCCGATGCACGAAATTCATGCAAGAGTAGCCTTTTCTTCCCCCGGCTGCCGGCACCAGCTTCCCTCTAGCACCCAGGACCCGGGCTTCCCTCTGGCACCGGAGACCTGGGATTCCCTCTGGCCACTGGCAGGCACCCTGAACCCGGGCTTACCTCATAGCCCCAGCTTTGTCCGGAAGGTCTTCCAGAAGGACATCTGGAAGGACGTCTGGTCTAACTAGCATATTATGCTTTTATTATTATAGATAATTCTAACATGGTTTTTATCTGTTACATTATTTTATTTCTCACTTTATTCAAATTCTTTTATTCCAGATAAATAGATTCACCAATGGAACAATTTAGAAGAAAAAGAACTTGAAAAGGAAAAAATCTTTAAATAAAAATATTTTTAAAAATAACATTTCCACTCTTACACAAACTATTTT
The DNA here is from genome assembly GCA_025583905.1 of Ia io. Classification (NCBI taxonomy): domain Eukaryota; kingdom Metazoa; phylum Chordata; class Mammalia; order Chiroptera; family Vespertilionidae; genus Ia; species Ia io. The sequence continues at coordinate 40,544,527 of JAJQQW010000007.1, read as the reverse complement.
AGAAAATGCAAAAGAGGAAACACTTCTTAACATGCCCTTTGGAGAAGAATAATCTTCACACCAAACTTTGTGAATAAATAAATAGCAGAAACTTAAAAAGTTAATCTCCTTTTTAAATATGGTTTTTATTGACTTTTTTTTTTTTTTTTTTTTTTTGAGAGAGAGAAAGGAAGGGAGAGGGAGAGAGAGAAAGAACATCGATATAAGAAAGAAACAACAATTGGCTGTCTTTCGTGATCTGGTCCTTAGATAGAGAAAAATACCAAATCAAATTCAATATTCATTCATAATTAAAACTCTTAAAAAAGTTAGAAAATAGTTCCTTACTTTGATAAAGATATCTATGTAAACCTACAGTAAGCATCATGATTAATAGATGTTTACAGCTTTCCGAGCGTCAAAATAAAACAAGGATGACTATTGTAACCTCTAGATATTGAATATATTAACCATTTGGCTGGAGTTCTTAGCCCATACAATAAGAAAAACAAATGACACAAAGATAGAAAGTAAGACATATAAGTAATTAATTCTCATTTAAAAATTATTCTTAATATTAATAAGCATATTAAAACATTTTCTTTTTTAATATTTTTTATTGATTTCAGAGAGGAAGGAAGATAGAGAGCTAGAAACATCAATGATGAGAGAGTATCATTGATTAGGTGCCTCTTGCATGACCCCTATTGGGGGGGATCGAGCCCACAACCCGAGCATGTGCCCTTGGCCGGTATCAAACCTGGGACCCTTTAGTCCACAGGCCGACGCTCTATCCGCTGAGCCAAACCGGCTAGGGCTTAAAACATTTTCTGAATAAAAGTTAAAATAATCTAACATATAGCTATATATCAAGAAAAATAACTTGGAAAATAAAATTTAAATAATAATTATGAAAAAAGTCATTAATTTTAAAAACATTAGGAAGATTTTACCATACATATATAAAGTATTAGAATTAATATGTAAATTTAACAGGGTTCCTGGATCAAGGTCTCCATATAAAAATGAATTCTATTTCTATACGCCAGCAAGAATAAACTGTAAAGTAAAATTTTAAATACATTATGAAAAGATACACATTGAATTAGTATTTAGAACAATTTTAAACAGACATTTAAAACTTATAAATTATGTCTTCTGCTGAATTTTCTGAAACCTAGTAGACATATAGCACTAACCTGAATGAGCGATCACTGTTTTCTTGAATAAATAATTTATCTTTAGAAACTGTAAGACCTTGACTTCCCTACATTTTCAGCTTCAATTCATTCTCTTAATAGCATTTTAAGGCAATTATTTATCTAGATATGTGTAGCAATATTAACTGCTATGAACTGAGTGAGCAAGGTCTCTGCCTCCCCATAATTACATATCAGATGTCTGAATTCCAGAAGCAAGATTCCAGCATCAAATACGTTAAATGAAATGTTGACTAGATAGATGCATTTGGCTGTTGGGGTGTATGTTTTGTGTTCTTTTTTCCAGGAGATTTATTCAACCTTACAAATGATCTCAGGAAAAAGGAGAATAGAAACTGGCAGATATAGCATAATAAAGTTGATCAAGTATTAGGCGTATGATCATTACATAAAAATAAAATCCCAACAACTTTGCTGTGTTACTACCCACAATCTGTATCAAAATTTCATGACAACATTAATTTTTCATTCTGGGCAAATCAAAGCTGGTTGGGAAATTTAAAATTAAAGAGAGAAATATATTCTACCAGTGTTCTCTGGCCAGACAAGTAGGTTAAAAGATTCAAATCCTTTGTGAGTTTGGATATAATGTCAACAAGAATGAGAGTCCTAAAATATTCCATCTTTAAACTGCAAATAACCCCTCTCTTCCCATGGGACTTTCCCTCACCTATGGTAATTTATATTGGGCCATTAATTCAAATATTTTATTCCGAATTATGTAGTATGCTGTAGTCAATGCAACTTTAAGGGGAAATGGAAAATATTTGATTCATTGGTGTAAACAGCTTCTTTCTGAATATTTGGGTAGGAGTAAGGAGAGCAAATGTTCCCGGAGAAGACCCAGTACCCTGGTATAATCAGTGTTGATGTTAGAGCTCACATTCTCTGGAATTTCATATTAAAATCCCAAATGATTTTCTTATGATTATAGATAATGGATCTGCTTAACCTACTGTAATATTTATATCTATATCTATGTATCTATGTATCTATCTATCTATATCTATTTATATCTATCTATATATCTATATCTATCTATCTATCTATCTATATCTATATCTATATCTATATCTATATCTATATCTATATCTATATCTATATCTATATCTATATCTATAACTATATCCTGTATATACTAGAGGCTTGGTGCATGGATTCGTGCACTGGTGGGGTCCCTCAGCCTGGCCTGCAGGGATTGGGACGAAACCAGCTCTCCAACATCCCCTGAGAGGTCCCAGATTGTGAGAGGGTGCAGGTCAGGCTGAAGGACCCCACTAGTGCATGATTGGGGCCAAGGAGAGACCACAGGAGGGCTCCAGGGCATGTCTGGCTTGTCTCACCCAGTCCCAATCAGCCAGACCCCAGCAGCAAGCTAACCTACTGGCTGGAGCGTCTGCCCCCTTGTGGTCAGTGTGCATCATAGTGACTGGTCAAATAGTGGAATGGTCTGACACTTAACATATTAGGCTTTTATTATATAGGATGGCTCCAATTTTCAAAAATCAGTCACTAGTTTGCAATTTTCTTCTTAAGACTAATTTATAGCAGAAATATTCATTTTTTTAAACATCCTATCTTATCATAAAATGTGTTTGACCCCTGCATTCTAGTGTAGTTCTTAGAGTCTGACTTATTTAAGCTTAAATATCACAACATGTTGGACATTAGAACAAGCTGTTATAAAACTAGTCTTGTTAAAAACTTAGAACTGTTTCAAATGTGATGTGAAAAGGGTGTGTGTTCTACATGACACTTCTAGTATGATCCTGGCCTCACAAGCTCACAGGAATAAGCACTGGACTAACAAGACCTCATATCTCTTAAGACAACTGTCCCTAAACCCAAAATTTTTAGGGGCCCACTATTTTAAATCTTTGCTTTGAAATGTCAAATAATGAAAAACTTTAACACTGCTAATGATGTACTGAATTTAAATTACTAAGCACTATTCTTAACTTCTAATTTTGCATCATCTACTTTGAGACGAATGAACTGGTCAGTTTTTGCCAAGAAAACTGCACGTGTGTTGCTTTACATTTCTATAACAGAGGGGTCTGTTATGGCTCTTTGGAAGTTTGCTTTTGTCTATGGTATTGAATTGGTCTCCACTTTCTGTAGAAGAAATAATATTACTAAATTGTAAAATTATTTTTCCCTAGAGTACAAAAATGACTAGAAGTCCCAAAGCACTGTGTTGTACTCTATTTTTGTATATGTGTTATATCAGAATCCTACCGTTCTCCAACAGTTCAACTACAACCTCCCATGTTCTGTTGTTTTTCTTTCTTTTTTAGGATAATCAAACAATTGAAAAACAGTATAAACCATAAAAATGCAAAACTCTTTCACTATCTGTTATTTCCACTTCTTAATAACAACATTCATTAGAAGTATATTACTTTATTAAGACATTTTCTCATATTACTAGAATAATGAAAGACAATCAATTTTAATTTTTCTTTAGTTATCCAAGTGGTATGCTTTATTTGATCACTCAACATAGTGCACTTTATAAAGGAAATGAATTTTATCAATTATGTATACATGTATATAAATATGTAAATGTATATATGTATACACACACATATATCAGAATATATCTTTGTTCATTCACCTGCTTACAATCTTTTGTACTCTTTAATTTTCACCCTTTCAAAAACATAAGGTTTTTGTTTGTTTGTCCAAATTGATATTTTTTAACAATGTAATTCACTGTGATCACTGATACATTTAATATTAATTCGGCCATATTATTTTATATTTCTTGTATATCCCTTTGCATTTCAAATTTTTGTAAAAGTAGTCATATTTTAGTTATTTAAGTATTAATCTTTAGAAGTATTTTGTATTTTAATAATGGTTAACTAAACTCAACAAGATACTGTATATTTATACTTATGTAATTCTTTACCCAAAATATGATGAGATTCACATATTCACAATATGCTTAATATTAGAAGAATATATAGTGTATTTTGTACATAAATACACCATTTCAAGGACACTCTACTGGCTTCTATGCTTGGTAACTGCCCATTAGGAAATATCACTCTTTAAAATATCTTTAGAAGGTGCCAACATCAACATTACTTACATCACAATTGCCTCCCTTATCAAAAAGCATTGCTAGCAAATGCCAATGTTCTCTAATTAATTATATATATATATATATATATATATATATATATATATATATACATACATACATATATATACATACATATATATGTACATACATGTATATAACATACATATTTATATAAAGCTATAAACTTGATCTTTAACATAGGGCTTTTGATAGATTTTTAAACTTTAAGGTTGTTCTTAATTTTTATTTGATGCTAGAATATAGGGATTCTTGTGTGAAGAATAAAAACACATAACTATAAGTTGATACCCTTTAGATTATCTTCTAAATTTCATAGATATTCTCTAGCATTTTAACTGGAATTTAGAAATGGCTTTTCAAGATCATGTGAAAGTTAATTTATCTTAATTCTGTCAAAGATTTCTATTTTATTCTTGGCTATTTTTGAATGCAGCTTGGAACTAGAAGAACAGTAATCTTTTATAAAAGTCAGTCTTCCCGCATAATGTCTAATGGTTAGATTTATCCCCGAGGAAGGATGTAAATTCATTGCAAATGATACTTTAATGGAGCCTAGCTTTTTTGTCATGCAAAGAAATCCAAATGAATGTGGCAGCCAGCAGCAATTCCTTTGGGAAACAGTTCAACATGAAGCATGTGATCTTGTCAGAAATAAGTAAATAAATACCTCTAGCTTTCCCATTCAAACAATTTTATCCCATCAAAGAAATGCCGAACATGATTTACATGTTGTAGATAATCTTTTAAAAGAATGAGTCCAAGTGCTAGTGCTTGTTTGCACTTATTGTAATTGATCTGACAGGTATTTTATTCATGATATGCTGGAGAAAATATTAGCTCCCACGAAGTTGTAAAATGCTCATAAGTGAATATACATTCATTTAGTTTAGATAAATGACCCCCTTTCATTGCCACGGGCTACGTTAATTTGTTGGGTGTCTCTTTTAAAACACTGTATATTTTTAACACAGTTCCCTCCATATTTGATCAGACATTACAACAGTTACATTCATGGTTCTGAATGAGTTGATAGAGCTATTGAAGAAAAAGTAGGAAGAGGAGGAGGAAAAGAATGGTGAAAACACCTTCACTCTCAACCATCATGGCTAATAATGGCAGGTAGTTCTTTCACAGGCAATTCTTTAAAACTAAGCACCTTTTACCTTTACTAAATTAAAATGGGTAGTAAGTTTGGTGTAATGATTTTAATGACAATTACTTGAAATTTTGAAGTAACCAACAAATATACTAGTCTACTTAATCTAATGCTGAATTTCTAAGGGAATAGTGTGTTGTGGGAATTTCCACAGCTTCATAAGTAAAAGTGTTATCTGACTTTGGAAGCAGGACAAGTTCTTATGAACTCTTGAAATACCCGAATGGAGTTGACATTCTCTTCAGAGGATAGAAGCAATTTCCATGAGAAGTAACTATTCTAAACCTAATGAGATTCCAAATAGTTGCCATTGGAGATAACACTGCTTTCATAATGGAGGTAATCTTCATAGAAGATTAATAGAAGTTTCATTATAAAAATATGCTATGCTGTTCATTTATTTTAGTTCTGTCTCATTATTCAATATATAACCTATATAGAAAAGCATATATATATATATATATATATATATATATATATATATATATATATATATATATAATATTTAAAGAATAATTATGGTATGAACATCTATGTACTTCCACACAGGTCAAGAAATAGAACATTGTTAACATTTCAGGAGCCTGCTATGAACACTTTTTTTCAACATAAATCCCTTCTTCCTTCCAGAATTAACCAACTTTGTGAAATGTGTAATAACTATCTTTACTTCTTAAGAATAATTGACCCCTTAATTTGCACCCTAATATGCATTCCTTACTAATATAATGTAAATGTTTTTAACATTTTAATATTTATCTGTTGCCTGTAGCTGTGATTATTTTATTTTTATTACTCTGTATATTATCCTATATAATAAAGAGGTAATATGCAAATTGACCATCACACCCTCACAAGATGGCTGCCTAGGACCATGCTTGCAGGGCTGTTAGTGACGGATGACCAAACGACTGAACAAGCAGGCTGCATGGGGTGACCAGGCCGGCAGGGGTGGCAGTAAGAGGTGACCAGGCCGGTGGGGGGCAGTTAGGGGTGACCAGGCCGGCAGGGGGGGTGCAGTTGGGGGTGACCAAGCCATTAGAGGGGAGCAGTTGGGGGCGACCAGGCCAGTGGGGGAGGCAGTAAGGCGTGATCAGGCAGGCAGGCAGGTGAGCGATTAGGATGGGTCCCGGATTGAAGAGTGTGCAGGCTGGGCTGAGGGGACCCCCCCCTCCCATGCACAAATTTCATGCACCGGGCCTCTAGTCTATAATAATGGAAGGGTAATATGCTCGTTAGACCAGATGTCTTCTGGAGGTCATTCCGGACGTCCTTCCTGATGAAGCAGGGGCTAGAGGGAAGCCAGCCCGAGTCCTGGGTGCCTGCTGGTGGCAGAAGGAGGGAAGAAGCCTGGGTCCCGTGCGTTGGAAGGAAGTTGGTGCCGGCAGCTAGGGGAAGGAAGGCCTACTCTTGCATGAATTTTTGTGTATCAGGCCTCTATTAATTTCTATTACTGAATTCCACTGTATGACTAAAGTAGCATTTATATATTCATTCTGTGCCATTTGCAGATTTCATAAACAACACTGAGATGTACAGGTGTGTGTACATGAGTGTGTGTTTTATCTGGGGCTAGAAGGAGACCACACAGAACGGGTACACATTTCCCACAGAGCAGTAGTCTTCAGTGTAGTCCCTTGACCAGCAGCAACAGCCTCTCCCTGGGACTTGTCACAAGTGTATATTCTTGAGTTCTACCTCAGATGTAGTTCATCAGAAATTCTGAATTTGGAGTTCAGAGATCTCTTTACACAGAGTTTCTAGGTGATTTTGACACACTCTAAAGTTTGAGAACCTAATATACTTGGAAGGGGAATAGCTGAATTTCAGAATGTGTACATCTACAAATCTATTAGATAATTCCAAATTGTCCTTCAAAGTGGTTGTAGCAATGGACAAAACTCCATTGGTGCATGGCAGCTCACGTTTATTGTGAACATGGAGATACACTCCCAGATACCCCTTCGAAGAACTTGTTGGCCCAGCTGCTGGCAGGGCTGCCAGTGAATAACCTTTCTCTATGATGCCTTCTGGGATCGGCTCAGCTGCACAGAGCTTTCTCACCATGGTCACACTGTTCCATTGGATGGCCCACATCCAATGACTGATTCAGGTAGAGGCGTGAAAACACAGCCATTTCAGCCTCATGCAGGACAACTCTGAGGGAGCATTTTAACTGCAGAGCACTCTGTAGTGTCTATAAACTATCTTCTGGGGGTGTTTCAAAGCACGACGTTATTAATTTTTCAACTTTGCTTCTTTCCCTTCCTTTCCTTAAACTCTGATTCAAAATCTACTTCTAGAAACATCCTAATGGCTGCCATACTTTCTTAAACACTTGACAATTAACTAAATTTAGCATTTTATCCTTCTTTTGGGGTTTTAATGATACTTAATTATACTTTCCTGATTACTAATTATGTTGAGCAGCATTTTAGTTGGGATTTCTCTTTTGTTCAGTGTTTTGTCCAATTATTTATTGTATTTTAATTCTTTTTTTAATTGGTAGGATTTTTTTCATATGCTAAACATTGGATCTTTGTTATTATAAGTTTGACTATATATTTCATTACTTGTATTATCACCTATATTATAATTAACTAGAGGACCGGTGCATGAAATTTGTGCATGGAAGGGGGTTGTCCCTCAGCCCAGCCTGTACCCTCTCCATTCTGAGACCCCTCGAGGGATGTCCGACTGCCCGTTTAGGCCCGATCCCACTGAGATCGGGCCTAAACGGGCAGTCGGACATCCCTCTCATAATCCAGGACTGCTGGCTCCCAACTGCTTGCCTGCCTGCCTTCCTGATTGCCCCTAACCACTTCTGCATGCCAGCCTTATCACCCCTAACCAATCTGCTGGCAGCCTGTTTGCCCCCAATTTCCCTCCTCTGCTGGCCTGGTCACCCCTAACTGCCCTCTTCTGCAGGGTTGATCACCTCCAACTGCCCTCCCTTGCAGGCCTGGTCCCTCTCAACTGCCCTCCCTTGCAGGCCTGGTCCCTCTCAACTGCCCTCCCTTGCAGGCCTGGTCCCTCTCAACTGCCCTCCCTTGCAGGCCTGGTCCCTCACAACTGCCCTCCTTGCAGGCTGGGTGCCTCCCAACTGCCCTCTCCTGCTGGCCATCTTGTGGTGGCCATCTTGTGTCCACATGGGGCAGGATCTTTGACCACATGGGGGCAGCCATATTGTGTGTTGGATTGATGGTCAATCTGCATATTACTCTTTTATTAGATAGGATAGAGGCCTGGTACAGGGGTGGGAGCCAGCTGGTTTGCCCTGAAGGGCATCCCGGATCAGGCGGGGGTTCCCTTGGGGTGTGGGGTGGCCTGAGCGAGGGGCCTGTGGTGGTTTGCAGGCCAGCCACGCCCCCTGGCAACCCAAGCAGAGGCCCTGGTATCTGGAATTTATTTTCCTTCTACAATTGAAACTTTGTAGCCTGGAGTGGAGCCAAGCCTGGGGCTCCCTCCGAGGCTGGTAGCCATTTGTGTTAGGGTTATAATTGAAACTTTGTTGCCTTAAGCGGGTGGGCCCAGCCTGGGTGTGCAGAAAGCTTTGCTTCCCCTGTTGCCGCCGGCAACCCTGGCCTGCTCTCTCAAGCTCCATTCTGCCGCCATTTGTTTGAATTTGTTTACCTTCAATAATTGAAACTTTGTAGCTTGAGTGGAGGCTTAGGCCTGGCCAGGGCAGGTGGAAAGCTTGGCTTCCTCTGTTACCTAGGAAACCTTACTCTCTGTGGCTGTAGCCATCTTGGCTGGGGTTAATTTGCATACTCTCTCTGATTAGATGGTGGGCGTGGCTTGTGGGCATGGCTTGTGGGTGTGTCGGAGGTATGGTCAATTTGCATATTTGTCTATTATTAGATTAGATAGTGGGCAACTACCAAATCTTCATAAGCCTGAATTAATCAACCTTTACATTTATGCCAATCAATTTTGTGTTTTAAGAAATACTTTCCTAACTCTAAGACATGAAAATTTTGTATGGATTTTTATGGGGATTAAATGAGATAATCAATTTTACAATAACAGAAATCTTCATCATTTTTAATTGTTCAATCAATGAAAGTGATCTATCCCTCCATTTTTTAATTTTTCTTTCATGTTTGTACCTAATATTTTTTATTATTTCTTTTAAAATCTTGCAGTATTTTGGTAAGATTGTTCCTCATAATCTTATATTTTGTTGCTGTTATACATTTTGTATAATATTTTTATTTTATACCTGTAGTTTTGGTAGTATTTGGAAACACTTTGAAAAATTATTTATTTTGGAAGCACAAAGGGAAACACATTCAAATGTGAAAAGGCTCTAAAAGGTGGAGAAAATAAGGAGGCAAACTAGAGAACTTGGGATCCAAGGAAAGACATGAAAGTGTGTTCTCTGGTTTTCTTTTTGCTTCATATGTCCCAGACATGAAGTTGAAGAAATCATCAACCCAGAAAAGCCAACAGGTGCAGGTAAAACAAACTTCAAAATAAGCCTGCTATCATTAGCCAAAGAACCAGGAAAGGGGCAGCTAGTAAGACAACAAACAAAACAAACAAAAAAAATCAAAGAAAAAAACTATTAAACAATAACTGCTCTCCTCAGCTAAACATAAGGAAAAACTTGTAGCAGTTTATATAGATAGATGCTATACTTTTTACATAAACATTTTTTAGAACAGTTTTAGGTTCAAAGCAACATTAAACAGAAACTACAGAGTTCTCCTATGTCTCTCTGCCCCCCACACACATGCACAGCCTCCTTCATTATCAGTATCCCACACCAGAGTAATATATTTGTTAAACTGATGAAGCTACATGGATACATCACACAAAGCCCATAGTTCACATTAGGGTTCATTCACTCTTGGTGTACATTCTATAGGTTTTGACAAATGTTTAATGACATGTATCCACCAGTATAATATCAAACAGAATACTTTCATTGTCCTAAAAACTTTCTGTGCTCTGCCTATTCATCCTTCCCTGATCCCAGCCCTGGCAACCATTGCTCTTTTTCCTGCATCCATAGTTTTACCTTTTCCAGAATGTCATATAATTGGAATAAGGCAGGATGTAGCCTATTAGGTTGGCTGCCTACACTAAATCATATGCATTTAAGGGTCTCTCCATCTATTTTAATAGCTTAATAGCTCATTTCCTTTTTATACTAAACAATATTCTATTGTATCACATTATTTACCCATTCATCTACTGAAAGGATATCTTGGTTGCTTTCCAAGTTTTTGAAATTATGAATAAATCTGCTATGAACCTCCATGTTCATATTTTGGATAGACATAAGTTCCCAATGCCTTTGGGTACATATCAAGGATAGCTGGGTCACATGGCAAGAGAATGTTTAGTGTTGTCAAAAAACAACAAACTGTCTTTCAAAGTGGCTGTACCATTTTGTGTTCTTACCAGCTACAGTAGGAATTCCTGTAGCTCCACATTCTTGCTAGTATTTGTTGTTTTCAGTGTTTTGGATGATGGTCATTATAATAGGCATGTAGTGATGGTTTTTTTAATTTTCATTTCCCTAATGACATATGATAAGGAACATCTTTTTATATGCTGCTTGTCACTTGTATGTCTTCTTTGGTGATGTGTCTGTTCTGATCTTTTGCCCATTTTTTAATTGGGTTGTTCATTTACTTATTGTTTAGATTTAAGAGTTCTTTGTATATTTTATCATATAACTTTCAAATAACACTATAACTTTCATAGGTAGTTCTAGAACCTTATCCTATACTAGAGGCTTGGTGCACAAAATTCATGCACAGGGGTTGGGGGAGTGTCCCTCAGCCCAGCCTGCACCCTCTCAAAATCTGGGACCCCTTGGGGGATGTCCAACTGCCGGTTTAGGTCCAATCCCACAGGGATCCTGCAGATTGTGCCTAAACCAGCAGTCGGACATCCCTCTCACAATCCAGGACCACTGGCCCCTAACTGCTCGCCTGCCTGCCTGATCGCCCCAAACCACTCACTTGCCTGCCTAATTGCCCCTAACCACTTGCCTGCCTGCCTGCCTGATTGCCCCTAATCACTCGCCTGCGTGCCTGATTGCCCCTAACCACTCTGCCTGCCTGCCTGATTGCCTCTAACTGCTTCGGCCTGCCTGATTGCCCCTAACTGCTCGCTGAGGGGTGGCCAGCCGGGGTGAGGGGCCATGGTCATTCTGGTCTCTGGTCGTTCTGGTCGTTCCTCCATTTCGGTTGCTGGGCTTTTATGATATAGGATAATAAAAGCATAATATGCAAATTGACCAAACAGCAGAACGACTGTTGAGTGGGGGGCGGGGCTGGTGATCAGGCGGCGCCAGGCCAACCAAGGTACATGCCAGGAGGCAGAAGGAGGGGACGGCGATGGGGGAGGTGGCGGCAACCAGTGGTGGATGAGGGGCAATCAATGGGACGGGGACAGCCGCTTGCCAGCTGGCGCTGTTCCCTTGATTAGCCCGCCCGGTTGCTTCCCACAGAGGGAGGCCAGACTGCGGCTTAGGCCCGCTCCCCACGGGGAGCGGGTCTAAACCATCAGTTGGACATCCTCTTAGGGCACAGCCTTGGCTGCACCATCCCTGCGAGAGGGCGCAAGCCAGGCTGAGGGACCCCCCCCCCAAGTGCACAGAATTCCGTGCACTGGGCCTCTAGTAATAGTAAAATAGTCTTGATCCCCCTATCCTATCCATGGTATCATTAATGGCATTCATTTCACTCATGGAAGTAATCCTCTCTAATAAAATGGTAATATGCAAATTAACCATCACTCTGCTACATAAGCCACGCCCACCAGCCAAGCCACACCCACCAGCCAATCAGGGCAAGTATGCAAATTAACCCCAGCCAAGATGGCTACAGCCACAGAGAGCAAGGTTTCCCAGGTAACAGAGCAAGCCAAGCTTTTCATAGCCGTTGCAGGCCTAAGCCTCCACTCAAGCTACAAAGTTTCAATTATAGAAGATAAACAAATTCAAACAGAAACGGGGGCAGAATGGAGCTTGAGAGAGCAGGCCAGGGTTGCCGGCGGCAACAGGGGAAGCAAAGCTTTCCACACACCCTGGCTGGGCTCACCTGCTTAAGGCTACAAAGTTTCAATTGTAGAAGGTGAATTAACTACCACAGAAATGGCTGCTGCCCCGGAGGGAGCAGCAGGCTTGGCTCCGCTCCAGGCTACAAAGTTTCAATTGTAGAAGGAAAATAAATTCCAGATACCAGGGCCTCTGCTTGGGTTGCCAGGGGGCGTGGCTGGCCTGCAAACCACCATAGGCCCCTCGCTCAGGCCGCCCCATGCCCCAAGGGAACCCTACGCTGATCAGGGACACTGTTCAGGGCAAATCAGCTGGCCCCCACCCGTGCACCAGGCCTCTATCCTATCTAATAAAAGAGTAATATGCAGATTGACCATCACTCCAACACACAATATGTCTGCCCCCATGTGGTCAAAGATCCTGCCCCCATGTGGACACAAGATGGCCACTACAAGATGGCCAGGAGGAGAGGGCAGTTGGGAGGCACCCGGCCTGCAAGGGAGGGCAGTTGTGAGGGACCAGACCTGCAAGGGAGGCAGTTGAGAGGGACCAGGCTTGCAAGGGAGGGCAGTTGGAGGTGATCAACCCTGCAGGAGAGGGCAGTTAGGGGTGCCCAGGCCAGCAGAGGAGGGAAATTGGGGGCAAACAGGCTGGCAGGGGAGAAGTTAAGCATCAACCAGGCTGGCAGCGGAGTGGTTAGGGGGTGATCAGGCTGGCAGGCAGAAGCGGTTAGGGGCAATCAGGAAGGCAGGCAGGCAAGCAGTTGGGAGCCAGCAGTCCTGGATTGTGAGAGGGATGTCCGACTGCCCGTTTAGGTCTGATCCCACCAGGATCGGGCCTAAACGGGCAGTCGGACATCCCTCCAGGAGTCCCATATTGGAGAGGGTACAGGCTGGGCTGAGGGACAACCCCGCTCTGTGCATGAATTTCGTGCACCGAGCTTCTAGTAATAATATAATACCTTGTGCTATAATTTTTAAAAAGTTACCTGTTCAATAAATAATTTAAAAAAACTATTTTACCTTCATTTATTACTTCAACGATGCTTTTATTTATGGAAATTTGAGTTTCTGGCTATCTGAAGAACTTATTTTAACATTTTTTACAAGGCAAATCTACTGGTAACAAATTCCTTCAATTTTGTTTGTCTTGAGAAAGTCTTTATTTCTTCTTCATTATTGAAGGACAATTTTGCAGACTATAGAATTCTAGATTAGTGGATTTTCTTCTCTGAACACTTTAAATATTTATTCACTCTACTCTCTTCTTGTTTGCATGGAGTCTGATAATAAGTTGGGTGTAAACTTACCTTTGTTCCTCTGCAGGTAAGGTAATCCCCCCTCCACTTGGCTATCTTCAGGATTTTTGCTTTATCTTTTATTTCCTGCAGTTTGAATATGATATGCCTAGGTGTCATTTTTTGGCATTTACCCAGCTTTGTATTCTCTGACCTTGGATCTCTGATTTGGTATGCGACATTAACTTGAGGAAATTCTTAGTCATTATTTCTTCAATTATTTTTTTTCTGTTTCTTTCTCTCTTCTTCTTCTGGCATTTATATTATGCATATAATACACTTTTGTACTTTTCCCGCAGTCTTGGTTGTTCTGTTCCTTCCCCTCCATCTTTTCTGTACTTTCATTTCAATTTTGGAAGTTTCTACTGACATACTAGTATACTCATGCCCAGAGATTCTTTCTTCAGCCATGTGCAGACTACTAATGAGCTCATTATAGGCATTCCTCATTTCTGTTATAGTGATTTTTATCTCTAATCTATAATAATAAAAGCATAATATGCTAATTAGGCCAGCAGTCCTTCCGGACAAAGCCGGGCTGCAAGGGAAGCCCAGGTCCCAGGTGCCTGCCAGCGGCCAGAGGGAAGCCCGGGTCTTGGGTGCCAAAGGGAAGCCGGTGCTGACAGCTGGGGGAAGGAAGGCCTACTCTTGCATTAATTCCATTCATCAGGCCTCTAGTATATATATATATACCATAAAAAAAAATGCTCTGGCTATTTTAAATGGTTACACTTATCCTCCCCTGACAAAAGCCAAAATAGATTTTTCTCTGATATTCACTATTAAGAATCTGGTAGAACACCAGGCAATAAAACACAACATTGTGGGCTCCCTTACCTCACCCTAGAGTTCTCACACCTAGCCTCCAGCAATTCATCAGTTACTCATCAGATTTTCCTACCCTGACATTTGTTCCAGGGGAGATCTCAGCTTATAAGTTTCTGTTCAGATAAACTGATTCCCTGTATCCTCCTGTTTCTTCAACTTTGGAGTCAGGAGTAAGCTCTGAGACCTCACTTCTCTGTTGGATCTAAGAAAAAAAATGTTGATTTTTCAGTTTGTTCAGCTTTTTACTTGTTGTTGTAATAGAGCAGTAACTTCCAAGATCTTTATATGCTGAACCAGAAACTGAAAATCTGAGTGTGTTTTCTATGTGTCATATTTGTGATTTGTTATTCATCTTGAATGTATAGATTGGTTAATTTTATCAATTCAAGCAAACTTTTAGACATTTATTCCTTTTGAATATTGCCTCCACTCATTTTTTGTCTCCTTTCTTTTTGAAAACTCATTTAGATAAGTTAGACATTTACCTCATTACCAGGACTTCTTGATCCTGCTTTTTTTACTTTTCATCTTTTCTTTTTAATATGTTGGATTCTATAAATATACTTTTGATCAATTTTCCAGTTTGTCAATTCCATCTTCATGTGTTTCTTTCTAATTTGATAATAAATGTACTTATGGAGATTTTTATTTCAATTATTAGATAGATAAGACATACACATATTTTTAGAAGGCTTACTTCTTTTCCTCAAACATGTTAATTTTTTTAGTTTTTAGTTTCTAGCAGATATTTTTAAAACATTTATTTTCTTTGTATATGATAAAGCTTAATATTTTCAGACATTTTGTGTCAAATAATTCTAATACTGAAGTCTGTCACAGCTCTCTACTATTTCTGCTACTTTTCAGTTATGGCACTTAGAGTCTTGAATGTATTTTTATATATGTGATTCTCATTTTCCTCATACAATTATTTGTGAGAAGTGCTTTATCTATTTTTTTGCTTCTTAATTGCTGAAAATTAGGCAAAGAAACAATATTTTAAGAGATGGAAGAGAGTGGAAGATTTTTTAAAAAGTGAGAAAAAAGAGAGAGAATAAATAAGAATCAACATATCTACTTTTAATATCCACTCCAGAACTTTATACAATATGTAGCTGGCACAATCAATAATCCTTCCATTTCTTTGGGGTATTAAATCTTTTATCAAAATCATTTCTGATGACTCTTTTCATCAATGTTCTCTATAATACTGGGATATGTATTTTCCTTCTCCATGTACATTTTTATTAACCTATTTATTATATTTGCTTTTAGCTTTCTCATGTAAGATTGGAGTATATCAAGCCTACTTTCTCCTCTGTGGAAAACAACAGCAATTATAGATTAAAAAATTCTTCAATTTTCTAATTAGCAATTTATATTCATTTACATTATTCTAAAAACTGGAATAATGTAAATGTGTTCAAAACATGTGGGCAATAGTTCTATAAGCCATAATGAATTTCTATAGTGTGTATACAGAACTGATGTGGGAAAAGGTGAAGTCCTTCAATATGTCTATTCCACTCTTAAACATTTTTCCCCATTGTCTTAATAAGGCAATGTGCTTATAAATAAGAACTCTCTTTCACATGCTATTCTTGCTTGTTCTTACCTCATTCAAATAAGAAAGTATTGCCTCTTAACCTATTCTTTCTACTTATCATCTAAAATTTGTGCTTCAGCTATGTGGATACAAACTCCTGCTACTTCTATGTTTGCCTACCACACTACATTCCCAAACAAGATAAGTTAAATGTGAAGTTCATTTCCTCAAGAGTAGAACTGCGGATCTACATATATTTATGCATCTTTTACTATTTTCTCCTTTTCACAAAAGAGGAACTGGAAAAGCCAGTTTTCAGGGAAAGTCTCCGTCTTCTCTACTTTGGAGACTATTTCAAGTATTTAAGGAATCCTCCACTATTAGTTATTCCTTCCTTTCCTTCTTTTTAAAGGGCTTTTCTGTTTATGTATTCAGTCTCTGAAGGACAGAAACATAGTGTGTTTTTCTGTTTTTGTTTTTTGCTTTGTTTATATATCAAATCTGATTGATTTTCTCCTACCTGAGAGTCTTCCAGTGCAGACTTCTAAATGATTGATTGTCCCAGAATATATCATCTTCCTTTTTTTTTTTTTTTTCTGATTTTCCCTCTTGTTTTAAATGAAGTCCCACCAATAACAAACTTGATCCTTTTCTTACCACTTGCCTTCTTTCTACTCCAGACACAGTGGTCTCATTTTTTTAGCTTTTTCCTTGCCATCAAGATCAAATTTACTACAAATAATATTTATATAGCCACATCTCTTGTTAACTCCATATCCACTTTCATTTATACTCTAAATTTGCTTACTTGCCAATGCTAGCCATTCACATGATTCTATTTTTACACCTATATGTACATGAATTTAAAAATTTATTTCTTCAGCCCAGAAACCCTATGAGCTGTGAAACTTATAGTCCATTGCCTCCTTTACATTTCCCCTTAGGTATAAAAAAGCACTCAAATTTAAAATATCCAAAATCATAAATAATCCCTTTTGTTGCACCTGAACTATCTTTCCTCAGATCCTCTAAGTCAGTGGTTCTCAACCTTCCTAATGCCACGACCCTTTAATGCAGTTCCTCATGTTTTGGTGACCCCCAACCATAAAATTATTTTCGTTGCTACTTCATAACTGTAATTTTGCTACTGTTATGAATCATAATGTAAATATCTGTGTTTTCCGATGGTCTTAGGCGACCCCTGTGAAAGGGTCATTCGACCCCCAAAGGGGTCATGGCCCACAGGTTGAGAACCGCTGCTCTAAGTGAATGACACAAATACCTATAATTCTAAAACAATATGATCTTCCTTGGCTCCAATTTACCTGTTTCTTCATATGTAAACTATTTGCTTGATTATTTATTTTTAAATCTTTTAAAATTAAAGTACAATGCATATATAGAAAAGAGTAGAATTCATAAGTATACCCTCAGTAAATTATCATACAACTAGAGGCCTGGTGCATGAAATTTGTGCACGGGGGTGTGTGTCCCTCAGCCCAGCCTGCACCTTTTCCAATCTGGGACCCCTCGAGGGATGTCCAACTGCCCATTTAGGCCCAACCCCTAACCGCTTATGCCTGCCAGCCTGATCACCCCCTAACCACTTCCCTGCCAGCCTTATCGACACCTAACAGCTCCCCTGTCAGCCGAATTGCCTTTAACTGCCCTCCCTTGCTGGCCTGGTCACCCCTAACTGCCTTCCCCTGCCAGCCTGGTCACCCCTAATTGCCCTCCCCTGTAGGCCTGGTCCCCCCCAAGTGTCCTCTCCTGCAGGCCTGGGTTCCCCCGCAACTGTCCTCCCCTGCAGGCCTGATCACCCCCAACTGCCCTCCCCTGCAGGCCTGGTCCCCCCCCTAATTGCCCTCCCCTGCAGGCCTGGGTCCCCTCCAACTGTCCTCCCTTGCAGGCCTGGTCCCTTCCAACTGCCCTCCCCTGCTGGCCTGATCACTCACAATTGCCCTCCCCTGCCGGCCATCTAGTGGTGACCATCTTGTGTCCACATGGGATTGGTCATCTTTGACCACATGGGGGTGGCCATCTTGTGTGTTGGAGTGATGGTCAATTTGCATATTATCTCTTTATTATATAGGATTAACACTAAAACAAATAAACACTGTCCATGTCTCTTTCTAGTTTTCCTCTCCAAAAATAAATACTTGATTTGCCACACAACGGATTGGTTATGAGTAATTTTGAACTTTATAAAATAAAATCATATAGTTTATATTTGTTTGACTCTATCTTTTACTCACTGAGCATTATGTCTGCAACATTCCTCCATATTTTGCTTATAACAGTGGTTCATTAATTTATCATTTCTCTATATTATTCTACTAGAGGCCCAGTGCATGAATTTCGACCATGGAGGGTGGTTGTCCAGGGTGTGCGGAAAGCTTTACTGGCCAGGGTGTGCGGAAAGCTTTACTTCCCCTGTTGCCAGTGGCAACCCTAGCCTGCTCTCTCAAGCTCCATTCTGCCGCCATTTGTTTGAATTTGTTTACCTTCTATAATTGAAACTTTGTAGCTTGAGTGGAGGCTTAGGCCTGGCAAGGGCAGGCGGAAAGCTTGGCTTTCTCTGTTACCTAGGAAACCTTGCTCTCTGTGGCTGTAGCCATCTTAGTTTGGGTTAATTTGCATGCTCACTCTGATTGGATGGTGGGCATGGCTTGTGGGTGTGTCGGAGGTATGGTCAATTTGCATATTTGTCTATTATTAAGTAGGATTGTATGAATATATAAAATTTAATTATTCCTTTTTTCTGTTGAAAATTTTTTCAGTTATTTTAAATATTGGGCTATTACACTAAGCATAGTGTTAACATTTTTGTGAGTCTTTGTAGTGCCCATATGTACATATATTTCTGTTATATTTATCTATGGTTCTAATTCCTGTAATATAATGTATGTATACATTTGACTTTGGTAGATAATGGTCAGTTCTTGTTGATTTTAAATACTTGAATATTTTTAAGATATTTCCTTTTTTCATCTATACTCATAACTTTTAAAGATAGTGAAATTACTAAATGGTTGCGATAATTTATTCTCTGGTCTTCTGAAACAACATAGGTAGCTCTTTAATAATATTGCTGTGTTTTAGACCTAATCATTTTGGAAAGGAAAATATGACCCTTACTTTTACTTCCACCATAGGACATTTCTGCCTTACCCTCACGTTATATATCCACCACCCTAATCACATTGTCTAGTCAACTCTCATTCTTTTGCTTAAATCATTGCTATTATGTGCATACACTTACAACATAATGTATATGATACAGTTACAATTATACATATACTAGAGGCCCGGTGTGCGAAATTTGTGAACTGGGGGTAGTGTCCCTCAGCCCAGCCTTCACCCTCTCTAATCTGGGACCCTTCGGGGGATGTCTGACATCCCTCTTACAATCCAGAACTGCTGGCTCCTAACCACTTGCCTGCCTAGCTGCCTGATTGCCCCTAACCTCTTCTTCCTGCCAGCCTGATCGCCCCCTAACAGCTCCCCTGCCAGCCTGATTGACACCTAATTGCTCCCCTGCCAGCCCGGTCGCTCCCTACTCCCCTCCCCTGCAGGCCTGGTTGCCCCCAACTGCCCTCCCCTGCTGGCCATCTTGTGACAATGTGGGGGCAGCCATCTTGTGATGACAGGGGGGCGGCCATCTTGTGGTGGCCATATTGTGATGACATGGGGGCAGCAATCTTGTGATGACATGGGGGCATCCATATTATGACAATGTAGGGGTGGCCATCTTGTTACACGAGGGGGTGAGGGTCAATTTGCATATTACCTCTTTATTATATAGGATTATTACATAAGATTACTGTGATTCATAAATGCTTCTCTTTGCCAAAAGATTTTAAGCTCTGTAATGGCAGACACTTTGTATTAATTCTCCCCCAATTTAGGATTTCTAATGCCTAGAACAATAGATAAAACATAGTAGGTGTTCAAAATAAATGGTTTTTAAATGCATGCATTCATGCCAGAAAGCATAAATAAATGAATATTTACCCCACATGGAAAACACTCTTCCCATTCTACTCCCACTTTGTTTGGTTAATTATAATTTATCCTTCATATCTCAGCTTATGCAATGTTGACTTGGATATCTTTCTGAACCAAAACTGCATTAAAATACCCATCCAGTGAGCTTTACTTGTAACCGGTTGTTTCTTATTCTAATTTAACATATTACATAGCAATGTCTACCTTTTCTTTCTCTCTCACTAGTCTGTAAGCTTTGAGATGGAGGCTGTGTTATGGTCACAAGAACATCCCACATTCTAGAATAATTACTAAAATAACATTAAAAAAAAGTTAAACTGCCCTGATGGTGTGGCTAATTTAGTTGAGTGTCATCCCATACACCAAAAGGTTTCCTAAGAGCTAATCAAAGCAAACATTAATAAACTTGAGGAAGACCAAAAATTAAAAAAAATAATAATAAAAAAGAAAAGAAAAAAACTGAAAACTTTCCCCTACTTGGGTCTAGTATTTTAATTTAAAAATTAAATAATGTCTTTATTTTTTTATTCACTCTAACAAACTAAGGGGTGTCATGTGATTCATTACTTTAGTCCCACATGATAAATATGAATTACTTCCAGCATGACAGAATCAAAAATAATTAATTATCTAAGAAGATGAAGACAAAGATAAATATGAATAAGAGTAGGAGGAAAAGAAAAGGAGAATAAGATAGAGGAGAAGGAGAAAAGGAGGAAAAGAATGAGAAGGAGAAGCAGAGAAGTTTGTAACGTAAGAATAAAACTACTTTCTCTCCTCTTCCTGTTTTCACCTGCACTGACCTCAGCCTTCAATATTTCCAACTTTCATTGCATTTTACTTCAAAGCCCGGACCACAGTAGATTGTTCTAAAATACCAAGAAATATATTATTTTGAAGTTTGTTTAACATATCCCAGGAGTACAAAATCCTAAAAATATATGCTTTTTTTTCAGTTTCTATAAAGTTTTATCAATGATTCAGCAGTTACGCAATTCACATGGCACCAAATACATTTCTGAAATTTGAATAGGTCCCATTTCTAGAAATAATAAATCTGAGTAGATAAAATAAGCTGGTAAATATCTCTCATCTGACCTTGATTTATATTTATATAGGTTCTGTAAAGCAATATCAAAGTTATGTTATCCAACTTCAATGAATTATGAAAATGCATGACTAATATTAATCAATAATTTTTTTTTCAAAATTTTAAGAAATTTGCACATCTGATCTTTGCTTATCATCTACTATAAACAATTAAATGTATCCCTTGATATTAAATTATACAACTGTTGTAAGTTATTTAGAAGAGAGAGAGAGGGGAATTTTCATTGTAATGCCAAATACCAATGTTTATTGAAATGGGAATTATATACCACTTAGTAGCATGATGGCTATAGTGCACATAAAATTTGCACTAAGAGGAATGAAAAACAACCTATACTTTATGAGAACATTATTAGAGTGATTTAAGGGTTAAGAAACCCCTGAGAAGCTAATGATCAATAACTGTCAGTATTTATATTGATTAACTATGTATAAATCACATGGTAAAGTATTTGGAGACCATGCTATGAAATATATCCTCTGGGCAACAAAAATATCATTAATATTTAAAGGAAAAAATTGAGGTTAACTCTGGTTTGATTTATGCTATTTAAACCTCCAATGTTTTCACATTAATGATTTCTTTCCAAGTTAAAAAGATCACAACTATCCACTAAAACTATAGATGTTAATAATTTTTCTATTCTCAAATAAAATAATATAGTTATTAATTTGCATTTGTAATTTTTAATCTTAAAATGTGTAATTGGGTAAACACAAAATAAAGTATGAACATTTATTATTGTCATTTAATGTCATCAAATAAATCCAATGTTATCTTTTTGGGATATTAGAGGAACTATGAGAAAAATTAAGCCCTCTAAAAATAATGGGATGATTTTGTTTTATTTCAGAGTAAGTTTTGAATTGTTTAACAATATGTTTTCCTTAACAAAAATGATTCTTACCAAATATTTCCACAAAAATTACATGTTATATGTTTATTTTCTTTAAAATCTTGGCTTTACTTAAAAATAATTCATTTTTATTTACCCCATGAATTCAACTCAGGAGGCAACATTTAGGTGAAGTGTCTTTCAAATCAAATCATACAGGTCTAGGTGTCTTCCTGACTTTCCAAAAAACGATGATCCTTATGATCTTTAAAATGTTGATCAATAATAAAAATTTAGTTTTATATTCTTTACTATAGATATAAATTATAGTTCCTCTTTTATTACACTAATACAATCATAAACCTATGACTCCTAACAAACCTATGACTCCTTTGGTCTTTATAGTACTTTAAAATAAAAATAAAATGCCTAAGTCTCCTAACTTTGAATAACCTCATGCTCCTTGTTCACACATCTTGGTGATCGTCATTGCGGGGAATCAAATATGTAGAACTAATCCTATAAAATAAAAGGCTAATAAGCAAATCGACCAAACGGTGGAACGACTGGTCACTATGATACGCACTGACCACCCGGGGACAGACGCTCAATGCAGGAGCTGCCCTCTGATGGTCACTCAGCTAGAAGCCAGGCTCATGGCTGGCGAGTACAGCAGCAGGAGCTTCTCTTGCCTCCGCAGCAGCGCTAAGGACCCCCCTCTGGGGATGTCCAACAGCTGGCTTAGTCCCACTCTCTGAAGGGACATCCCCCAAGGGTCCCGGACTGCGAGAGGGTGCAGGCCAGGCTGAGGGACCCCCTCTCCCCCCAGTGCATGAATGTTGTGCACCGGGTCTCTAGCAGAGTATAGTTCTCAAAAATAAAACTCTGAAAGCTAAAATATACTTCTTAACTTGTATATGTGATTTTAGATCACATCTTAAATTACCCATGTCCAAATTACTTGGCAAAAAGCTCTCCTGATCTCTATAATTTTATCATAAAAGTTATGTTTTACTGTCTTTTCTTTGTGTAATTGATATTCCCCAAGTGGTTTCTTCTCTTTATCAGTAGCTGGAGATAATGGCCTTTAAACACTCACTCAAAGTTGTGTGTTGTCATGTCTAATTTCATAGGATATCTATAATCATGGTGATATATATCAAATGTAATATCAAACTACACAGATCATGTGATGTGACTAAAGTAGTAAAATTTCTTGAAACTAATAAATAAATGGCATGGTGAGATATTAATACATTTAAAAAAATCCATGTTTATTCAGATTTGTAAGAACCTTCACTCAAAATGTTATGAAAACTCAGTCAAAGCACTAAATTCTTCTAAAATAGCAAGAGAGTAGGGAAGAGTAAAATATTGATGAATATCCAACACTATAGTATTTTAAATTATGTAACAAAACTGAGAATGTTGAGAACCACTGATCTATGGGATGAGTACTGGATTAGAAATTGACTAGTTGTCAGACCTGTGTTCAAATTCCATTATGATAACCACATTAATTTTTTGGTTTTGTTGTATATGTTTACTCATTTGTAAAGTTGTATTGATATTACCAGTATCACAGAAATATTGTAAAACTGAAATGTCTCAGTGCCTGGAAAATAATAATGAATAAATATATATTTGCTTTCTTCCTCTCCTCTTTATGGAAATAATCAGTCTTCCAGAGAGAAAAGAAATAATGTCATGTCTTTCTTTCCTGATTCACTGTGTTACTTTAGTAATCTGAAACTTCCATCAGAATAATCAAAGCATTTGTCATATAGAGACAGATAATGATAATCGATCACACCTCAAATTCATGAACAGTGTGTATGTTAAATGAGTGAATGGGTCCTCTCAAATCATTTGTTTGATATAGTAGGTGCTTTAACTCCCAATGTCTCCATTTCCTTGCATGTAAAATCAGAGGAATGGGATAGATCAGAGGCCTGAAAACTGCAGACAATGGGCCAGATACAATCTGGTATTTATTTTTGTTTGGACCCTGGAGCACCACTCAAGTAAGCTAACTGGCCCACCTTTCTCCCCTGTTTCCAGTGTCTGCCTCCTCAGTATCCATGTCCCACTACTGCTTGGGGTGCATGGGGCTGCCATTGATCAACTGCAGACTCTACTAATGGGGCAAGGCCCTGACCCTCACCCTGCAATCTCAATTTAAGGGCGATAGATGCCTTATCTCCAGCTGAACTGCTTACATTGAAAGGCAGGCTCTCTGGGAGGACAGAAGTGGACTGCCGGGATCTGGAAATCACTGGGCAAAAATAAACCCAGATTTCCATCTTCCCTGCCCTACCCCTAGCCTACAAGGCCCCTTTTCCTTGCCCTGTAACTCTTCTACAGAGAATGGCTCCAGCTGATGGTACTACATGCAAAACACACTCACCATCCCTGTGGACTTATCCAGAAAATAGGGTGGAGAAGGAATTCTCTCTCATGTTACCTAAGTACCTACATAATATCCTCTACTTTGTCTCTTGGCCTGAAAAGCTTAATACTACAGTATTTACTATCCACCTCTTTATAGTCCTGTGATGTGGGTGGAAATCCCCTGGAGAGCACACATCCTCAGCAGTCCTCTACAGATAATGAAGAACTCTTTTTCTGAGGATCTTAGTGCCCCACGCCTCAATCAAAGTTCAACTACTTGGCACATGAATTGTTTTTTCTTCCTATGTGTGATTAGACTTCCCCTTCTCTCCTTTCCTATCTGCAAAAGAATGCCTTTTACCCAGATAGGGGAAGAATGAGGATTCTGTGAAGTAAGTGAACACTAATGCCAGCCCATCACAAAAAGTAACTTTTTACCTATTGTTTTTCTTGCCACTTTTCTAAATCTATTGCCTTGGTAAAAAAAAAAAAAAAAAAAAAAAAAAAAAAAAAAAAAAAAACTTAAATGGAAATTAACAGACCATTATCTTTCTTACAGAGCAAGAACCCTACAATTAACACCAAAATCAATGGTAAAGGACTAAATGTGTCCCCCTAAAATCAGGAACCAGATTAAGAAGCCCTCTCTTATCACTTCTGTTCAACATAGCATCTGATATTTTAGCCAGCTGTGTAGACAAAAAAAGATAGTGAGAGTAAAAATATACCTTTCTTTATTGATCATAATAGGTTCATCTATGTGGACAATCTAAAAGATTGAGAAAATGCTACTAGAATTAACATGCCATTTAAGCAAAGTTATTGATACAACATAAATATGTAAAAATCAATTATATTTATACTAGAGGCCTGGTGCATGATATTTGTGCATGGGAGGGGGGGTCCCTCAGCCCAGCCTGCACCCTCTCCAATCTGGGACCCTTCGGGGGATGTCCCTGCAGGATGGGGCCTAAACCAGCAGTCGGACATCCCTCTCGCAATCCGGGACTGCTGGCTCCTAACCACTTACCTGCCTGCTGGCCTGATCCCCCTAACTGCTCTCCCCTGACAGCCTGATCCCCCTAACTGCTCTCCCCTGCTGGCCTGATCCCCTAACTGCTCTCCCCTGCTGGCCTCATCACCCCTAACAACCTCTGCCTCAGTTCCACCACCATGGCTTTGTCTGGAAGGATGTCCGGTCTAATTAGCATATTACCCTTTTATTAGTATAGAAAAGCTAATAACAAAAAAATTAGAAATTAATAGTAAAGTAGCTCTCCCATTTACAATAGCAACACAAAGTATGAAATACATTTTGATAAAAGGGAGAAATCTAACAAAAGATGTGCAAGACTTTTGCATTTAAATCATTGCATTAAATAGCTGTGTTTCCTTAGTCTACTATAATACAGTAGGGCTTAGGTGAGTTCTTTGCTTCCACTCTCACATTTGAGTGTTTGTCATGGCAGCACACTACTCCAACATCAAAATGACATTCCTAATGGCATTCTCTATTGCTTTGTAAAATGTGTCCAAATTTCTGCTTCAGTGGTCTGCACCCCTGGCTCTGCTGGGTTAAGATGTGCTTTCAAGCTCACTCACCTGGTTGTTGATACGTGAGTTCTTAAGGCTGAAGTAATAATAAAAAATAAAATTGACACAAGACTAGATTAACAGGAGAAAAAAACAATTATGTGTGCATGGAGAATCACAATGTGATACTCAGATCATAAAATGAGCCTCTAAGAAATTATCAAATTAGTTATCTTTTTATACTTTTTAGCAAAAATAAATTTGTGAGAAACTGATAGGATAAAGAAAGGTGATACTTATTAGAAAGGAATCTAAGCAAGGTTTGGACTGAGGGCAGATGTTAGTAAAGACGTTATAACGTTTGTTATACAGTCTTTTTTGACTAAATAGCTTTAACTCTTATGATAAGGTTTTTTTTCTGAGTCTTCAGGAGCAGGAAGGGCAATTATCACATAGAGATTTATTTCCTGCATTTAGAGAGACAAAGAATCAGAGAGCCCCTCCCACTCCTGCTGCTTGCCAAGTGATTTTAATTAGAAATAATCATTAGGCCATTGTGGGGCAATCTGTCCTGGGCCCCTACATAGGGTTTTGTTCTTTGCTGGCTGTTGTCCAGAGGCTGCCCTCAACAGTTCATGATATTGCAGCTGGCTTCATCAGAACAACCATGGGACATAGAGCCAGACAGAGAGAAAGCCAGAGAGAAGAGAGAGAGAGAGAGAGAGAGAGAGAGAGAGAGAGAGAGAGAGAGAGAGAGAGAGAGAGAGAGAGAGAAGAGGAAACAGAGAGAGAGTCTTTTACATCAGAATCTTGGAAGTGACACCTTTGCCCTATTATGCCACAATTACCAGGGGGAAGGGTTTTGTTGGGAGGCAATTCAGAAACTGCCTAACACATTTTTCTTGATCCCAAGAATTCATGTCGCTTCCTCATGCAAAAGACATTCACTTCCTCTCAAACTTCCACAAAATTTTGTCCCATTACATCCTGTCAAAGTTCACAACCTCATTATCTAAATCAGATCCAGGTGTGAATAAGCCTGCTAGAGCAGAATTCCTTTAGATTTGTAAATCTATGAAAAAAAATATATTAAAAGACAAGTTATTTGCCCCCTTCACCCCACACACTCTTAGCATACAATTGTGAAACAGGCATAAGATAACAGCTATAGATAATCCTGTTCAAAATAGGGAGGAACAGGAGACAGAAAGAACACACTGGTCCATAGCAATTCTGATATTTATTGGGACAAATGTTGGAAATCAAGCCTGTGAAGCCTGTGAGTAATTCTCTGTGGCCCTTGGCTCCATCCTTCTAATTGCCCTAATTGGTTCATCTAATTGCCCTCTGAACCATCCTTTTTTCCCCCCCATGCATGTGTTTGGAGCTCCATCAGTTCAGTTTGCAGCTCAGTCAACTCCCTCCCAGTGGAATTCTGGAGAGTCCTAGAACCTTTTATTTTGTATTACTTGTTCCTTTCAGTCCAAGTGGGCAGTGCTTCTCGTTTTCTCAAAAAGTTTATGCACTTCTGTGAATATCATTGGAGTTTATTCCATTAGATAAAATCCACATCCACAAACCTCTTCAACTTGGGATCCTCCTGAGATGGCTGAGACACAACTTTCTTATGCTTATTAGTAGGCTATTATCTGTGTCTATAAGCCAATCCTTAACTTTCTAAAGAGCACTTTGCATGACCTAGTAATACTGTGATCCTTTCATCATTCTGAGGTCTTAATAAAGGTTTGTATACCCACACATTTGGGTTATTTTTGAACCACATCTTTGTGCTAGGGCCCATATGTCATTTCTTAATTTTAACATGTTACCCTTTCTGGAGAGGCTGAGAATTTTCAAACCATTAAATTCTAGTTTTTCTTTCTTTAAAGGTAGTCAATCTCCTCCACCTATGTCTCTCCAGTGATATTTTGCTATAACAGCAAGAAGAAGAAAAATCAGGAAACTCCTTCAACTCTACTTGGAAATCTCCTTTTCTACATCACCAAGTTCACTAGGTACATGTTCTGGTTTTCACATAAATGTGAATGACCATGTTTCTATTTTTATGCTACCACATAACAAGTAAATTCCCTTCTCCAGTTTTCAATACTATGTTACGCACTTCATTTAGAGCCCTTACTAGCAAGGTCTTTAAAGCCCAAATTTCTATTAGCAGTCTGTCCAGAACAATTTGGGTATTTTCTAATGTGCTCTTTAAAATCCTTACAGCCTTTACACATAGCACATTTCCAAAGCTTTTTGTACTTTCTTTGTTACGGTGTCACCCAATAAAATGGTATATTTGTACACTATCAAAATGCATAAAATGCCATTTGTTATCTATAACTGTGCAGCAGATTACCGCCCACATTAGTGACTGTAATCAACAACGTGTATTACCTCACAGATTTTACAGGTTGGGAATCCGGGTAAAGGTTAACTAGGTTCTCTGATTCAGGTTCTCTCAAAGTTGCAATCCTGGTGTCAGACAAGGCCTCAGTCATTACAAAATTCAACTAGTAAAGGATCTAAGTTCAAGCTCCCTGACATGGTTGTTGACAGGATTTAATTCCTTATAAACTTGATTTGAGGTCACCTTCAGTTACTTACTTGTGGGCTTTTCCATGGCCACTCAAAATAAGGCAACTGTCCAGCAAGTGTGGCTCAGTGGTTGAACGTTGACCCATGCACCAAGACAGTCAATTCCTGGTGGAGACACAAGCCCAGGTAGCAGGCTCAATCCCCCAGTAAAGGGTTGTGCAGGAGGCAGCTGATCAACGTTGATGTTTCTGACGGTATTTCTTTCATCAATGTTTCTATGTCTCCCTCTCCCTTCTTCTCTCTCTAAAATCAATGGAAACATATTTAAAAAAATAAAGCAGCTGGCTTCAACAAAACAAGCAAAAGTGAATAGAGTTCAAGTAAGACTGAAATCATAGTCTTTTGTAAGCTAATATTAGTGACATCCCATCTCTGTTATTGTATTTTATTGATCAGAAACAAGTCAAAAGGTCCAAACCATACAAGGTGTTACACAAGGGCATAAATACCAAGAGGTAGAGATCACTGGGAGCCATTTCTGGAGATGTCCACTATATAGTCATAAATTCGTTACCCATAACTGGTGAAGGAAAAAAATACCTATTTTTAAATTATCCAAGGTAGTTACAGAAGAAATGAGAAATATTTGTTCAAGGGAAACCATGTATGTTCATGGAGATACAAATTAATGGATGTGCTCGTCATTTGATCATCTGTCTAGTGGTAAAAAGGAGCAGACAAGGTGATATAGATAAACAAACCTTAGCTTCCAAAATGTATTCTGATTTTGGAAGAATGACAGAACTTCTAGAATGTACATACACCTAAAGGTATTTGATATCATGAAATACCCAAACAAATTGTTATACTTCCAGTTAACTTCACTTTCCTCTCCCCAAAGATGATAAAGCTTAGATTCCTATTAATAGCAAAGTATCAACCAAATAAGCCCAGACCTTTCATTATTTGAAAAACTTGTTTTAACACTTTCAAATCTTCAGAAATTTTGTTTGAGTTCTAACATATGTGAGAATAGTTAAACTGATACACACATTTGATGAAATAAAGTTTCTTGCCAATGTCTGAATGTTTGAGTCCCCTCCAGATTCATCTGTTGAAATCTAATTTCAAGCTCTTAATCCCTGATAAGGTGTTGGTTTTTGAAGGGAGGCCTTTGGGAGGTAATTAGGTCATGAAGGCACAGCTCTCATGAGTGGAATTAGAACTCATAAAAGAGGCCCCCAGAGAGCTTGCTCACCCCTTCCACCAGGTGAGGAAATAACAAGAAGGTGCCATCTGTGAACCAGAATTCTTGTCCTTTCTTGACACTGAATCTGCCAGCACTTTGATCTTAGACTTCCCAGCCTCCAGAACAAGCAAATGTTTGTTGTAAATTTCTAAGCACTCAATTTATGTTATTTGTTATGGTAGTCTGAATAGGCTAAGAGACTTCTCAAGTATTTTTTAATTGCTAATAAGTCTACACACATACACTGGAAGAAAACACAATAACTTTCAGAATTGAAGTTATTTTTCAGGAGAAGGTAAAGACAGAAGTATGGAACCATGGGAAAAATATTTTATATATCTCTGCACTAATATGGTTTTCTGAACAAATCTTACTGCAGATTGGGACCTGAATTAGGAGATAAGGTTTAGAGGTTAATTTATGACTAAATAGAATGTGAGAATGCCAGAGAGAGGCACGTGCTACATTTCAAACAAGGAGGAGTCACAAGATCAGAAAGACACCTTTTGGTTTTCAACTTGAAGACAATGGTCTTATTTATTCACTGAGAGATTTATTCACTTTCAAAAACATCTGAAAATCCAGGATTTTTCTCCTAACATCTTTAAGGATATTTCCTCAAAAACTGAGGGTAACAGCTGCCTCTCTCTCTCCTGTGTAAACATCAAGATTCTTCTTCTTCTCCTTCTTTCTCTCCTCCTCCTCCTCCACCTCCGCCTCCCCCTCCTCCTCCTTCTTCTTCTTCTTCTTCTTCTTCTTCTTCTTCTTCTTCTTCTTCTTCTTCTTCTTCTTCTTCTTCTTCTTCTCCCTCTTCCCGAGGTTTCCTTGTCTACAGCAGATCTTCTGATGTATGATGATGTCTAGTTGTCATTTCATCACCTGCGAATTGGGGCAAAAAGAAACTGGTACAAATCTTTGCTGTAAGTAGATAATTTTTGCTTCAGAAACTTCATATTTGAATTTAAGATAATAATAACAACAGAGATATATGGAATATGTCCATAAAGGGGTATATATGGGAGCTTTAACTGGATCTGTATTATTTTACTTTAAAAATATGTTAAAAACCTGGATTGGTATACAATGATTGCTACATTGGTCTCATAATTTTAAAATTAACAAATAAAAAAATACTTTTTGGTCAACATTTTGGTAAAGAGCCCAGAAAAAAACAACAACATAAAGTGAGTTAAAGAAAGTTTTAACCTTCAAACACACACACACACACACACACACACACACACACACACACACACACGCAAGCGCGCGCACACATACACACACACACACACACACACACACACACACACACACGGTCTTCCACGGTGGAAATATAAAGTCAGTAATTTCACTCCAAAATATATACGGACGATGTCTGCTTTTCAAAAAAAGCAAGATGAGTTGCTTTGTACTTAGAACCTTGTATAAAGTAATTCACTAGGAGTACTTAATATTTTGATTTGGGGACAGCTTCCTTGAAAGACTATAATGTTAATTAATAAGTGCTTTTTTATGAAGTGATTACTTTTTTCCTTAAATCTGAATCACAAAGGCTATTCTTAAAATTAATTAAACATTTTTTAAAGTGAATGGTTTTGGCTATAAGGATAATATTGTCATAAAGTTGGCAAAGAGGTCAAGTGAGTGTATTCATGCAATTTAGGTCACATGACATTCACAGAATTAAAAAAATCTTTATTAAATAACTTAGGGATAATATGTGTCCATTTGAAGCAGATGACTGTGCTGACTTCCAAATGGGAACTTCTCCAAATTGGAATAATTTCTCTTGAATAGTTTAATTACAAATCATGTACCCACAGTCTATTAATTACTTGAACTGCTCCCAAATTGTATCACCAGTCATTATTTTTAACTTTAATATGATTGAAGATTTACCTGTGGGGATCTATTAAGGGAAAGGAAAAATTTAATCATATAGCTCGATGATTCTTAAGTCATTAGTCAGCATACCCAGTGAATCAGTTACTAATGTGTTCAACCAGAGATAGTAGAACATGAAAGTTCATTTGAATCATCAAAAAGAAATCAAGAGACACACAGTCCAGTAGTCATACTGCGTGGCTCAATAATGTGACTGGGGACCCATAATTTTTTTATATCTTTATTCCACTAACATTAATGTGCTAACTTTTATTCCCATTTTTAATGGTTCATGGTCTCCAGATGGCACTTGCTGCTCTAAATCACACAGTGGTGTTACAGGTAGATAGAGAATAGAATGAGAAAAATAAATATTGAACCCAGATTGGGGGTAAAACCTTACTAAGTATCCTTATCTTACATTACATGGGACAAGGATTGCCCTGGCTAAGGAAATATGAGAAAGAGACAATATTTTGGGCTCAGAATGTTTCTGCACTGTACAAATTTAGGGTTCTATTTTTAAGGAAGAGTGGGAAATTGATATTAGATGAGTATTTCAACAATATGAAATAAAATAAGCATCTTTTCTGGGTCATGGTAAATTTGGATTATACAAAATACACCTCATTAAGAAGGATATTATTCAGTAGAGTGTGATAAGAGCCAATAAATAGTGGTAGCTTACTATTTTTTTAAAATGTCATTATTTTATGTGTTAAATAATTAAAAACAAACATGCTCTGAAATGGGAGTTATTACCACAAACATGAAAATTATGACCAGAGACATAAAACATTTACTCACATTACTCCAGCTGCTAAGTAGGAAACCAGAGGATTAAAACTAAGAATTTAAGTCCCTAACCTTAGTGTCCTCATTTGTATAGTGGAGAAAATAATAGTATACATGCACAGTCATGGGGAAAGGATTAAATAAGTTCATAGATGAAAATACTTTAAAAAGTAAGTTCTCAGTAAACTTCAGTTATTACTATCCAATTGCTTTGTCACATGTTAGTAATATCCAGGGTGGAGGTGGAGTAACCATGTCTCTGGATTAGCTTTGTTGTATATATTTCTGTTTTACACATGACACTTAAATACATTTTGGCTTTTCATAACTATGTTTAAAAACAGATTCATTAAAACTATAATGATTCAGATAAATGCACAAAGCAGGAAGAATACAAAAAATGATTTTCTTGCAGATAATTTTTAAATGTAATTAAATTGTTGCTAAAGTACTGAAAACACAAAGCAATCCATTTTATAACATTTTTATAAAAATTATAAAAATTGTCTTGCTTAATCGTACAATAACTAAATAAGCAAGTTGTTCCCATTTTTGTTTTTTAGAAATGATAAAATTAAAACTCTGCTTGATTAAATAATTGCCTAATGCAAAAGCCTTAGAAACTGGCAGAGGGACCAGAACCAGTCTGCTGTACTAAATTCTAAATCCAATGTTTTAAATATAACTTAAAATAATAATGCAGTGACATTTTACCTTCATATTTCTGTTGATTCAGAACTTAGATAAGATAATGAGCATTCACTCAAATGTATAAAAACAGAAATGCTTTCTTTATTAAGCTGAATAATTTTTGAAATCTTAATTGCTCATGTGAATATAAAATACTTTTTGTACAAAAGAATACATCCTTGACTTCTAGCTTTTATGTCTTGAAATAAGATAGACTTAAACACAAGCCAATAAAAGTTTAGTGAAAAAATTCAAAATCTTAGCTTAAATATTGCTTCTCCTATTAATTTCCTGAATGATCTCAGGAAAATGGTCCAACACATTTGTACATGTTTCCTCATTTGTAAAATGGGAAGTATAATATTTATTTTCCCACCCAACATGGGTGTTATATAAACTAACTAGAGGCCCAGTGCACGGATTTGTGCACGGGTGGGGTCCGGCCAGCCCAGCCCCAATCAGGTTGGATCGAGGCTGGGCCTGTCTGGAGGAGGAGATGGCAGGAGGTTAGCTGGCTGGTCCGCCCCGATTGGGGCCAATCTGGGCCAGGCTGGCTGGAGGGAGGGGCTGTGGGCTATTGGCCAGAGGGCCCCACCCCTGATTGGGGTGGGGGGGCCTACTGGGGGTGGGGCCAGCCATGGGGAGGGGTTGGGTAGGGGGGAAAATCAGGGGATCAGCAACTGAGGAAGGGGCCGTGGGAGGTTGGTTGGTCAGCCCCATCCCCGATTGGTGTGTGGGGAGGTGATCAGGGGTGGAGATGGCTGGGAGGAGGGGCCGTGGGCCAATCAGGGTCTTGGGAGCCAATCAGGGTGGGGCTGGCCTGGGGGGGGTCTGATCTTGAGCAGGGCCAGGAGTGGGGAGGAGCTACAGGAGGTTGGCCAGCCAGCCCTGCCCCCAATTGTAGTGGGGGGCAATCAGGGGCAAGGCCGGCCAGGGGGAGGGTCTGCGGGCTGATTGGGGTGGTTGGGTGAGGCTGACCAGGGGGAGGAGCTGCAGGAGGTTGGCTGGCTGCCCCACCCTTGAATGGGCTGGTTCGCTGGCTGCACTGGGCGTCATAGTGAATGGTCATTCTGGTCGTTCTGGTCGTTAGGGCGTTCCGGTCACTGGCTTTATAGATATAGATATAGATATAGATATAGATATAGATATAGATATAGATATAGATATAGATATAGATATAGATATAGATATAGATATAGATATAGATATAGATATAGATATAGATATAGATAGATAGATATATAGATATAGATATATAGATAGAGATTAGTCAAATGTATTATCAAGTAAAGGTATGTTCTGAGTAGTTACTTTTACAGAATAGAGAATTGACTGAATAATGTTACTAACATTTGCTAAAAAGTAGTATTGACTGAAAAACAATACTGGTTTAATGTAAGCTATCTTAGTAAATTTAAAACGCGTTTGCCAAAAGAAATAAGTACTTAATTGGGTTTGTTCTCAAGAAAGAATTACCTCTGTGTTTCTAGTGAGTTACAGAAAGATCACCGCTGAAAAGTTTGAGAATTCCTCTAGTCCAAAAACTTGTAAGAAATCAGGGGCCTCAGTTCTTGGCACTAAAATGGACCTGTCATTTCCTGGATTCCTGTCATCTTCTAATCCTGAGTCTTCTCTTTAATTTATCTAAAGAAATTCCTCCGTTCTTTGAATATTTACAGCAACCCAGTACATTTAAAATTACACATTTAAATTTTATGAAGTAAAACATACATCAGCAGAGTGCACAAATATAAATTCATAGCTCATAAGCTATAGCTCAGTGAATCATCAGAAAGTTAATTACACATGTTCCCTGGCTGGTGTGGCTCAGTTGGTTGAGCATCCTAAAGGTTGCCACTTCAATTCCAAACTAGGGCACATACCCAGGGTTGCAGGTTCAATCCCTGGTCAGTGTACGTGTGGGAGGCAGCCAATCGATGTTTCTCTCTCTCTCCCTCTCCCTTCCTCCCTCTCTAAAATCAATTAAAATTTTTGTTAACTGTTCAAAACCTTAAATAAAAGTGGATAACACATGTAACATCAACTTAAGTAAACACACACACAACAATTTATGTAGATATTTCACTCTCAAGGAGGTGACACATGACTCTCTACCTCTCAAATGTAAGCTGCACATATTGATTTCCTTCCAAAGAGTGCATTATGGAAGAATAAATTTACAGTGGATAAACTAGACCAGCCCTACTTCAGTAGGTATCTAGGGTGATAACTAGCAGATATAAAGGAAGCTAGCCATTAGTGAAACTGGTAAGGACATATATGTATTTTTTAATTAATCTTTATTGTTGAGATTATTATAGATGTCCCTCTTCCCCCCCCCCCATATTTCCCCTCCCCTCAGTTCCCACCCCACCCCAGGCCCTTGCCACCGTATTGTCTGTGTCCATAGGTAATGCATACATGCATATAAAATTTTTGTCTAATCTCTTCCCATGCCCCCCCACACCCACTTCCCTCTGAGAATCATCAGTCTATTCCATTTCCATGCCCCTGATTCTATTTCCTTCACCAGTTTATTCTGTCCATCAGATTTTTTATTCATTTGATTCTTAGATTCACTTGTTGATAGATATGTATTTGCTGTCACTTTGTTGTTCATATTTTTTATCTTTACCTTTTTCTTCTTTATCTTTTTAAAGAATATCCTTCAGCATTTCATATAATCCTGGTTTGGTGGTGATGAACTCCTTTAGCTTTTTCTTATCTGTGAAGCCCTTTATCTGACCTTCAATTCTAATTGCTAGTTTTGCTGGGTAGAGTAATCTTAGTTGTAGGTTCTTGCTATTCATCACTTTGAATATTTCTTGCCACTCCTTCTGGCCTGCATAGTTTCTGTTGAAAAATCAGCTGACAGTCATATGAGCACTTTCTTGTAGGTAACTGTTTTTCTCTTGCTACTTTTAAGATTCTCTCTTCATCTCTTGCCCTTGGCATTTTAATAATGATGTGTCTTGGTGTGGTCCTCTTCGGGTTCCTCTTGCTTGGGGTTCTCTGTGCTTCCTGGACTTGTAAGTATATTTCTTTCACCAGGTAGGGGAAGTTTTCTGTAATTATTTCTTCAAATAGGTTTTCAGTATCTTGTTCTCTTATGTCACTTATGGATGTGAAGAGTTGTAATCTGGTATGGTCTCACACTGACCACTGGGTATACTGGCTCTTGGGTCTCCATGGAGGTGTAAAGTCAGCCACTGCCTGGGGTCACCCAGCAGGAGCTACAGAGAGATATGCAGATTCCTCCTCTTTGTATCAGGTTTGGAAGTGCCTAGACCAGCCCCAGCTGTAAAGCAAGGTGCTGGTGCCAGTTCTTGGGCCTTGTATTTATAGGTTTGGGACTCCCTGACCCAGCTGAAGCTTGTTTGACAGAGTTTTAGCCTGAGAAAGGACAGACCATTCCTGTGCAAAAGCTGCTGCGCACAGCTTGGGTGGGGTTGTAATATGGGTCAGGCAGGGTCTCAGGAAATCACCAGGGCAGAGCAAACAGAAATGGCTGCCAGTAAGCCCTGCACCGGGAGGTCCCAGAATGAGAATAATGACCTCTGCGAGCACTTCCGTCTGGAAGAAAGCCACCCCTGCATTCCTGCCCTGATGCCACACAGTCCAGTTTCTCCCCGTATGTGTCTGGGTCCCCTAGATCTTTGCCCAGCACTGGGGCTCAGAGGAAGTGGGAGCTTGTAAATTCAGTTCGTGGTGCCGGCCTTTCAAGAGCAGCAGCTGGATCTCCAGCAGCCTGTGTCACTGAGCCCCAATCCGCACTGGTTCTTACAGTCCGTGGTTCTTACTGCCCATAGGGACTCCTTTCCCCAGCTCTGAGACCCTGGGCTGGGGGTCTGGTGTGGGGCTGGTACTCCTTGCTCCTCCACATGCCTCCACAGAGGCACTCTCCCTCCCGATTAAAAAAGCGGCATACCTGCCAGAGCAGCCCATTCCCCACCTTCGCACCTCCTATCAGTCTCAGTGTGCTTTCTTCTTTACCTCTCTAGTTGTAGCACTTCCATTCAGCCAGCCTTCCTGCAGTTATGGATATTAGTTGTTCAGTATTTTAGTTGTAATTTTGATGTGGTTGTGGGAGGCATAAAGTACAGGCATTTACTTATGCCACCATCTTGGTTCTCTTGTAAGGACATATTTTAATCAACAATATTCTACTGTGATAGGAGAGAGGGTCCAGCATAAATTGAACTCAACATTAATTTGTACAGAGGTGACTGGGCTTTTCAAAGGGAGAATGGGGAAGTAGAAAGGGAGCAAACAGGGGTTCAATAGAATTAGGGAATTGAAAAATTATAAAGCATTAATCAGGATAGATGCTGATTAGTCTGCCTCTGTCTGTTATCTGGTAATTATCAAAGTTAGATCCTATTCTCTCATAGACACTAGAAGACAAAGGTCTTTTCCTTTCTGAAGATGATAATTTTAAAAGAATGGTTTTCAGGTCCTTGAGACAGATAATCCAGAGTTGCAATTGATGCATAAACATCTCACAGGAACAGAAGGGTTCACAGTTGTAAAACCCTTCTTAGTAAATGCTCTAAGAAAGGGTAGTCATGGGGCCTATTGTCAGCTGTTACCTAAAACTGACAGTAAATTCTCTTGGCAGCCTTCAGCTTTCTCAGTCAGAAACTTTAAGAGGGGGCTAGAGATGTGGCCTTAATTGTAAGGGCTTATTTGAGTCTTTAACTTGTGGGTAGGAAAGTGGTTGAACTCTTCTGTATTGACAGTGTGTAGCTTTTATAGGCCAAGGTTGAAGCCTCATCCAGAATATGGCTCAGAGGAGCCTGGCTAGAATTTGGTCAGGGAGATAATTTTTGTCATGTCAAAAGGGGTAAGTCATGTTGCTAGTATTGTCTGCTTGGTATGATATTATAAAAACTGTACTTGACCACAGTGGACTTCCTCACCAAAATCCATAACCCCTCCCTAAATATGAGAAAGACACCAGAAAAATTCTAATAGAGGAACATTCTACACAATACTGGACCAGTGATACTCAAATCTGTCAAGGTCTTCAAAAACAAGGAAAATTATATGAAAGAGACCGAAGTCAGCATCAGGGTGGCATGAGACATCCCTCAACTTGCCCCCATCTTCAACAACAATTCAGGGCTCATTACAAAAATAGCAACTCCGTGGGAGTTGTAGGATTCAGCACCATGTGCCAAAGGACACAGAAGGAGTCGGACCCACCTGTGCATCAAGTAATAGAATAATGTGGATCCTGTAGTAGCCTATGAACTGACTCCAGGCCCACTTAGCTGCTGTCTGCGTGCACCTGGAGAACACTGGCTTGGGAAGTTACCCACAGAAGAGAGAGCCTTGGTGGAAGTCCAGGTGTCCAGGGAGAAGTTCCAGTACTCCATTGGAACAAAACACAATAACAACTTTTGATGCACTAAAGTAGTTAAAAGGAACAGCTTGAATTTGCCTATATCACCCCTCCCCTGTGG
This sequence comes from Ia io, assembly GCA_025583905.1. Lineage (NCBI taxonomy): Eukaryota > Metazoa > Chordata > Mammalia > Chiroptera > Vespertilionidae > Ia > Ia io. Next base: position 40,505,872 of record JAJQQW010000007.1, on the reverse strand, counting down.
CAGCACAGTTTAGGCTTAGGTGAGTCCTTTTTCACCCATAATTTCCACTGTGGGGGAAAAAAGTAGGTGAATAACTTCCCTAGCTGTGTGGAATGGTGTCAAAGAAACTCATTTCTCTCTTGCAGCATCCAGGGTACTAAATTGGAAACTCCATGACTGCAGTGAGGGAGGAGACTGGACAAGCAGCAGAAAAAATATTCTGAAGGAATTAAAGGGACATATGCTCTGCTGACTGTGGTGTGGACTCCATCAGGAAAGTGGCCCATGAGCTGCTAAAAAAGAGACATGGAAAATGCCATGAATCCTCCCACTAGACTGTGACCACCCCTAGTGCTCCACATGCCTCACCCACATACACCCCCACTCTGTGGCTGCCACCCTGTGCATGTTCCCAAGGTCAGTAGCAAAACAAGTTTGGGCAGATAACTAGGAAGCACAAGCAGAAAGTAGGCCAGGCTAGGGTCTGTGAGACAGGAGAACAATTTAAAACTTGAGCTATAGTACCACCTTCAGAAAAACTAAAGAGACAATATGAGCAGCTGGCCTGGTGCAATGGAGAATCAAAAGAATATATACAAATTTAATAATTATTTCATAAAAGGGAGAAGAAAGGCATGGAGCAGATATGTACATACAGTTTTCAAGAAAGCCTCAGAATCTCTGGCAGGAATGTCCAAAGTTATTTCTTCCCTAAAGGCAATTAGTAAAGATTGGAGAATATAAATATAGCTGCTAATTAAATGTTAATATAGGAATGTGAAAAATTTGGCAAATATGACATCACCAAAAGGTCATAATAATCTTCTAGCAACAGAACTCGAAAATGTGAATCTATAATTTACCTAATAAAGAAGTTAAAATATATCTTTTAAGGAAACTCAATGAACTACAACAACACACAGGAAGACAATTTAACAAAACCAGAGAATACTACATGAAAAAAATAGAAAATTAACAGAGATAGATATCATAAAAAGAACAAAATGGAAATTCTGGAAATAAGTACATTAATGAAATAAATAAAGTAATGCAATAGAGAGAAGTAACAATAGAATAGACCAAACAGAATAAAGAATATTTTGAGTTAGAACAGAGTAACTTTGATATTGCCCAGTTAAAGGGGAATAAAGATAAAAAATAAAAGTGTGTAAAAAATAGGTATATTATTTACAGGACACCATCAAAAGGACCAATATAAGAATAACTGAAGTTTTAGAAGGAAAATAGAGGGAGGTGGGAAAGAAAGCTTATTTCAACTTAAAAAAAAGGAGGAGAAGAAAAAGAAGCAATGGTTGAGGACTTCTCAGACCTGAGGAGATATTTAAACATCCAAATTCTTGAAGCTAATCTTATTTAAAATGCATTATAATAAACTTAAAAGCAAATATAAAGAATCCTAAAACTAGTAAGAGAAAATTAAATTATAACCTAGAAAGAAATCCCCATCAAGCTAACAGCAGATTTCTCAGCAAAACAAAACAAAAAATCTTATAGAGGCCATAATGTGTCTTGGTGTGGGCCGCTTTGGGTTCATCTTGTTTGGGTTTCTCTATGCTTCCTGGACTTGTAGTATGCTTATGTTACTATTTTTTCGCATAGGTATTCAATTCCTTGCTCTCCTTCTTCTCCTTCTGGCACCCCCATCATGCAAATGTTGGTATGCTTAAAGTTGTTCCGAGGCTCCTTAAACTATCCTCATTTTTTTAGATTATTTTTTTCTTTTTGCTGTTTTGATTGGATATTTTCTGTTACTTTATCTTCCAAATATCTGATTTTATTCTCTGCTTCAGCTACTCCACTGTGGATCCCCTGTAATGTATTTTTCATTTCAGTTAATTTATTCTTCATTTCTTATTAGATCTTTTTTATGCTGTCTAGTTCCAGCCTATCGCTTTATTGAAGTTCTAAGGTCACTTCCTCTTCCCCTAAGTTTATTGAGCAGCCTTATAACCAGTGTTTTGAACCCTGCATCTAGAAGATTGCTTGTCTCTTTTGTGTAGCTATTTTTTGAAAGATTTTGACAAGAATTGGCATTAGCTCTTTAAATATTTGGTAGAATTCATCATAAACCACCTGGGTCTAGGCTTTTCTTTTTTAGTAATTTTTTGATTATTGATTCATTGTCCTTATTCATTATTGGTCTGTTCATATGTTCTATTTGTGTGATTAAATCTTGGTAAGTTGCATTTTTCTAAGAATTTAGCCATTCTTCTAGGTTTTCTATTTTGTTGGGATATGAATGTTCAGAGTAGTCTCTTATGATCTAATGCATTTCAGTGATGTCAGTTGTGATGTCTTTTTTTTTTTTATTTTATTGATTTTTCACAGAGAGAAAGGGAAAGGGATAGAGAGCTAGAAACATCGATGAGAGAGATACATCGACCAGCTGCCTCCTGCACACCCCCCACCGGGGATGTGCCCGCAACCAATGTACATGCCCTTGACCGGAATCGAACCTGGGACCTTTCAGTCCGCAGACCGACGCTCTATCCACTGAGCCAAACCGGTTTCGGCTTTTTTTTTTTTTTTTTTTTTCTGATTTTATTTAAGTTTTCTCATTTTTTCTTAGTATAGCTAGAGGCTTGTCAATTTTATTTATCTTTTCACTTTCTTAAATTTAGTTAATTTAGGTTCGTTGCTTCTTTAACTCTCTTATGTGTTGAAAAACGATCTGATGTTTTAGCTTCCCCAACTTGTTATGATTGTTAGGGTGGAAGCATCTGTCTCTAGTTACTTTCCACATCCTTATCACAAGCGGATGACTGAAAATTTGTTTTTAAATCTATAGTAAATATTGCAAAATTTATTCTTATCAAAAGAAAAAAGGAGTTCAAAAAAATGAGTACCGTTTTTCTAAATCTAAGGTACCATATAAAATATTTCAAGTAATTAATAAAAGTTTTCATCTTTTGAAGTAAAAAACAACAACAATGAAACCAACAATTAAAATAATGTCACTTACAGGTACATTATAATGCAATTGCTGTATATTTTAGACAAAATAACATAATTATTATCATAAGGAAGCAATATGTTTTCAAATTTTTATTGGTAAATTCCTATTTACAAATTATAATTGTACTTAATGTTGTGCATGGAAGGCTCTTTACTCATAATAAAATGTGTTACGGACACTACTATTGTAACAGGGAATAAAAACTTTATATTTCTCTGACTAACCATGAAATGGAATTAGAATAAAATGTACTAACAAACTAATAAGAGGAACTCACATACTGACTGTGTCCTTCTTGCAGGCATCACCAGTTCTAGTTCCTGTTTGCACAAAACAAGGCTTTGACCACAACTTCAGTTGACATAGATCGCACAACTGCAGGGACTTGGCTAGCACTGCCAGTAATGCTGATATTAAAGATTCACATTGGGACCAGCAAGGACACTGCCAGCACATCCACAGGCCCTCCTCCTGATTTCTTTGTTCTGCTTTCCATCTTCCTCCCTATAAAAAACCCTGCTTGTACTGAGATGCTAAGATGGGCTTTGCCACAAGAGTCCACCATCTTCTCAGGTGACTGGCACTGCAATAAACGTCTTTCCTTTCTCACCAGCACCTATCTCACCAGTTTGCCTTTCCTGGCAAGGGGTAGCCTACCTTGGATTCAGTTTCACTATTATGTTGTCCCTCAAACAAACAAACAAAAAACACTAAATTTTATTAATTTATTTGAAATATATATAGAAATCAAGGGGATTAAAAGGGAATCTTTGCACTGTGGGATATTACCAGCCTATGTCCACCCATTCTCCTCAACCAAAAAGAATTAAAATGCAACAACAAAGTCACTCATTGTTATTTGTTTGCATAAGAAAGAATGTCAAATAATATTTATAATGGTGATGTAAAAAACATACAAAATAACACCAATGAAATAAGACTTAGACTTAATAATTCAAATAATGATCTCAGATGATTACTTAGGCAATCCAATTGAAATGAGCATAGAAATTCAAAATACTTTTTCCCCCTCAATTTAAATATCTAATCCTTTAGGGCAAAAATGTATTAGAGATTCTAAAAATACCTCAACTGGAACTCTTTCTGAGGAAATGGATTTGTAAAATAGTGGAATTAAATGGCTGATCACATAAAGAGCTACAATCTTGGATTTCCTAAATGATAAGAAACGTGTTAGCTACTTCCTGCCAGAATTCTATGGCTTTTTAAGAGTGGTGAAGTGAATAAAGATATAGAACATAAGTAGAATAATTAGTTGAAATATCACACTCTATTGTTTAAAAAAAAAAATCCTGCCTTTTCCCTCATTATTTATCTCTCTTGGTAACTGTTCCACATATACACCCTAATATCTGGAATGTAGCACATACTGCATAAACATTGTTGAGAAAATTAACAAACTAATTCACATTTTATAGTTCAGTGATGATTATTTATTTTAGGTTAAATTATAGTAGTATTTTCCCCAAAATTACGCAGTTGTGTGCTATATTTCTGAGGAGAAAGAAGGTAAGTTTAGATAAATCTGAAATTATTGTGTTTTCTCAAAGATGAAGTGAAGGCTTCTAACTTCTAACTTAATGAGTGATTTTAACATTAATTTTATTTAATAACTAGAGGCCCGGTGCACAAATCTGTGCATGGGTGGGGTCCCTCTGGGTGGCCTGCAGGGATGGGGCTGAAACCTGCAGTCCAACTCTGCCTGCAGCTCCTACCTGCCACTCCCGCTCATCCCGGCCCCACTGTGCCTGCCGCGGGCTCGTGCCCAATCAGTCCTGATTGGGAGAGGCTTGCGCTGCCGCAGCAGCACTCTCCAGCCATGAGCTCTGCATCTGGTGCCCTCACAAGGGGAGTGGCCTGTGGGGTCGGGCTGAAACCGGCTTGCCGACATCCCCCAAGGGGTCCCGGATTGTGAGAAGGTGCAGGCCAGGCCAAGGGACCCAACCAGTGCATGATTGGACCAGCGAGGGACCGCTGGAGGGCTCCAGGGTGCATCCTGCCCATCTTGCTCAGTCCCGATCGGCAAGACCCCAGCAGCAAGCTAACCTACCGGTAGGAGCATCTGCTCCCTGATGGTCAGTGCACATTATAGCGAGTGGTTGAGCAGCCTTAGCATATCATTAGCATATTATGCTTTGATTGGTTGTTCTGTTGTTCTGCTGTTCAGTCTATTTGTGTATTACCCTTTTATTATATAAGATGGTTTTTGTTATTCACTATTATTCATTTTCCTTTAAAATATTTCTTAATTTTAGCTAATAAACTAAGATAATCCTTACTTATGCCACTATATGAGAGGAAATAATAAAAACAAAAGACAACAAAAAAAATTTAAAAAACAGATTTATATAAATTCAAATATTAATAAACATTTTTTCCAAGAAAAAGTTCTGTCTAGACATTGTTACTCTATTATTAAACCAGTATTGTAATCTTTTTGTTATAATAAATTTGAAATATTTTGGTGAGCTATTAAAATAATTTGTTTATATTCCATTAAAATCATCATGAAGAATTAACATTTTGATGCTAAGAGGAAAATAATAATTTCAACCATTTGCCATACATGAGAGAAAGGTATTTTATCCTCGGAGACTAGGATAGTGCCTTCACATAGTCAACATTTATTACATTTATTATATTGCTCACTTTTACTTATATTTATTAATTGTGTTAATTAACTATATTATTAATATCTAACAAGGCCACCTTATTTGTACATGTTATATTATTTCAGCAAGAGATAAAAATAATTGGCTTATGATTTATAAGAATATTTGAAATTGGTTTTATAGATACTGCTAGTATCTACCTTGGTTGGACCTTTTTCTTTCTTGTGCCATATATGAGTTTGTTACACAATACTGTATTATATACCAGCCTTATTAATTTGAAACTTTTGTTCAGAGCCTTCTATGAGCCAGGATTTCTTTATAGATTTGAATAAGATACACTAGATTCTTTCCAGTAGTAATAAATATTACAAAGAAGGAAAAACAAATAGAGAAATTTCCTTGGTGGCAAAGAATGAATCATTTGAAAAGGTACTAATGATCTGACATACATGAATAGAAGAAACTATCCAATGGAAGATCAGAGGGATGAATCATTAAGAGGGTTAAATTAGCCAAAGTCAAGGAACAGGTAAAAACCAGTGTCTGCTGTAATGCAGTGAGTAAGATGTAGGCTGGCATTAGATAAAATCAGCCAAATTATGTAAAAAATAAGACAAAAATAACAGGTTTCAGATATTCTAATTACAATGGAAGCATATTAAATTTAAAACTAGAATTGATCAAAGTGTGGCTTAAAATTTAATTTAATCCTTGTTGCATGATTGGGTATTGAGAACAGAAGGTGGAGGACAAGTTAGGAGGTTACTATAGTCAACCAGGTGAGAGCTGATAGTGACTTAAACTATATTATAGTAGTGAAGTTAGTAAGAAGTGAATTTTATCAATATATTGTGGATCCATAGATCTATAGGACTTGATTGGGTTAGAATGTGAGGAAAAGTGAGTAATCAAAAACATTCATTGAAAATTCATGAGGTTAAGTGCTTTGTAATATCAATAATTTGGTCAAAGACCACCACATTATTTTGATTTGAGCAACTGGATGGATAATATTTCCACTTACTTATATGTTGAGGACTGGAGAATTAAGAAGTGGAATTATTATTTACATATTGATTATATCAATAGGCAATATAATAGTCATCACAAACTTGCTGGGAACTAGGATTAATTAGTGTCTTAAATTAATATACTTTGAATCCTATATAATAAAAGATTAATATGCAAATTAACCATTACTCCGTTGCACCCACAAGCCACGCCCACCAGCGAATCAGGAGCGAGAATGCAAATTAACCCCAACCAAGATGGCTCCAGCCACGGAGCAAGCAGGAGGCTTGGGTTTCCCCAGCAATGGAGGAAGCCAAGCTTTTCGCACACCCTGGCCAGCCCCGGCCTCCACTCAAGGCTACAAAGTTTCAATTATAGAAGATAAATAAATCCCAACAAAAATGGCAGCAGCCACAGAGCTGGAGAGAGCAGGAGACTTCAGTTGCCCCCGGCGATGGAGGAAGCCAAGCTTCTGCAGCCCTGGTCTCTGTTGAAGGCTACAAAGTATCAATTATAGAAGATAAATAAATCCCAACAAAAATGGCTTTGGCCACGGAGTAAGAAGGAGGCTTGGCTCCACTCAAGGTTACAAAGTTTCAATTATAGAAGATAAATAAATCCCAGATACCAGGGCCTCTGCTCGGGTCACCAAACCACCACAGGCCCCTCGCCCAGGCCACCCCACACCCCAATGGAACCCCCACCCTGATCCAGGACACCCTTCAGGGCAAACCAGCTGGCCGCCACCCGTGCACCAGGCCTCTATCCTATTTAATAAAAGATTAATATGAAAACTGACCATCACTCCAACACACAAGATGGATGCTCCCATGTGGTCAAAGATGGCTGCCCCCATGTGGACACAAGATGGCCACCACAAGATGGCCAGCAGGGGAGGGCAGTAGGGAGGGACCAGGCCTGAAAAGGAGGGCAGTGGGGGCAATCAAGCCTGCAGGGGAGGGCAGTTAGGGGTGACCAGGCCAGCAGAGGAGGGAAGTTGGGGGCGACCGGGCCTGCAGGGAAGGGCAGTTGGGGGGAACTCAGGCCTGCAGGGGAGAGCAGTTGGGGGGGACCAGGCCTGCAGGGGAAGGCAGTTAGGGGTGACCAGGACTGCAAGAGAGGGCCGTTAGGGGCAAACAGGCTGGCAGGGAGCAGTTAGGCATCAATCAGGCTGGCAAGGGAGTGGTTACGGGCTGATCAGACTGGTAGGCAGAAGCGGTTAGGGGCAATCAGGCAGGCAGGCAGGTGAGCAGTTGGGAGCCAGCAGTTCTGGACTGTGAGAGGGATATCCGACTGCCCGTTTAGGCCCGATCCTAGGATCCCTAAACGGGCAGTCGGACATCCCTCAAGGGGTCCCAGATTGGAGAGGGTGCAGGCTGGGCTGAGGGACAGACCGCCCCCATGCACAAATTTCGTGCACCGGGCCTCTAGTATACCATAAAACATTTTTCATTTGCACACTCAAGCATTCTGATTGATTTGGGTAATTCCAAAGCACATCTTGCCCAGGATGTATTTCAAAGACAAATTAATGGACAACTTGATACCTCAGAGGGTAAAATCTGCTTATGCAGTATTCCTTGTCTTTTTACAAGCTTAGAATATTAACTGTTATTCATCATAAATTAAAGCATTTTGGAACCTTGAGCCTTTAAATATCACTATAATTTAAAGACCTCTCTTTTAAAAAAAAATCCCCATATTTTTCCTCAAAGCAGAGATCATAAAACATTAAATCAACATAATTAGAGAAAAAATAATTTTTTAGAAACATTTTCTTTAACATTTAAGGAATCAATTGATTATTGAAATTTTGTTTGCTACTAAGAACAAAATGATTTATTTGTTTTGTGCTATTATTTTAAATGAAAAATGTAAGATTGAGGAGTACAAAAGAGCTAATTAAAAATATCAGGCATATAACATTGTTTTTTGTGTGTTTTTTGTGTTTTATAACATGTCACTATCACTTCTCAAATTATAGTTGTTCATTTTAATGAGTATACTCCATTCATTATGTCAATCTCAGTCAAATTTAAATAAGTCCCATGCTTAAAATAATTTCATTATTAATATAATTAAATATTAATATCTTCTCAATCATAATTTTTTACTTAATCATGAATTGTATGTGTATATATAAATAGCTCTTACTGCTTCATTTCTGAGATATTGGCCTCTTTCAGGCAAAGCTAAACTAAAAGGATTTGTCACTAATTAGTGAAATATAAGACAAAAATTTGAGAAGTATATATTTATATTTTAGCAGGTACTAGCATGTTCTGGGATTGTGTATTACAATATGACTAGTTTTTTGTAGAGACTATTGGCAATATATCATTTAATGCAAAATTATATTCTATATTTAAGGATTCAGAGGGGAAAAAAATAAATGTAGTTAACTCCCTAATTATAAACCTTCAGGAACAGACACGTAAAATTGAAATTTTTTATTATCAACTAGTTAGATATTAAATTTTTACTTTACAATTTGGCCTCCCAGAATTTTCAGACCACCGGAAAGACTTACTGAATGCATATTTAAGATTTTCAGTGATACTCCGTACCTAGCTTGCCCCTCTACACCAGAGTTCTGTTGCCAGAATTAAAAATGTTTAAACATTTTTTAAAATCTTTATTGTTTAAAGTATTACATATGTTCCCCCTTTTTCCCCCATTGACCTCGTCTAGCCACCCCTGTCTTCCATTCCAGGCCTTCACCGCCCTATTGTCTGTGTCCATGGGTTATGCATATATGCATACAATTTCTTTGGTTGATCTCTTCCCACTTAGCCACCCTCCCCTGCCTTCCCTCTGAGATTCCAGAGTCTGTTCCATGCTTTCATGTCTCTGGATTTATTTTGTTCATTAGTTTATTTAGTTCATTAGATTCCACTTATGATACTTGTCTTTCTCTGACTGGCTTATTTTACTTAGCATAATACTCTACAGGTCCTTCTATGCTGTTTCAAAGGGTAAGAGATCCTTCCTTTTTATAGCTGCATAGTATTCCATTGTGTAGATGTGCCACAGCTTTTTTATCCACTCACCTACTGATGGGCACTTGGGCTGTTTCCAGATCTCAGCTTTGTAAATTGCACTGCTCTGAACATAGGGGTGCATACATTCTTTCTGACTGGTGTTTATGTTTTTTTAGGATATATTCTTAGAAGTGGGATCACTAGGTTAAATGACAGTTCCATATTTAATTTTTTTGAGGAAACTCCATATTGTTTTCTATAGTGGCTGCACCAGTCTGCATTCCCACCAGCAGTGAACTACAGTTCCCTTTTGAAGAAAACATAGGCAGCAAAATCTCAGCCATCTCTCATATCAATATATTTATAGATACATCTCCAAGGGCAAAGGAAACTATGGAGAGAATAAACAAATGGGACTACATCAAAATAAAAAGCCTCTGCACAGCAAAATAAATCATCAACAAAATGAAAACTGAGCCCACTGTATGGGAGAACATATTTGGCAATGATACATCCGATAAAGGGTTACTATCCAAAATATATAAGAAACTCATACAATTTAACAAAAGGAAGACAGACAATCCAATTTAAAAAATGGGCAAAGGACCTAAATAGAACTTCTTCAAAGTGGACATACAAATGGCCAAGAGACATATGAAAAAATGCTCAGTCACTGATCATCAGAGAGATGCCAATTAAAATGACAATGAGGTATCACCTCACACCTGTCAGAATGGTTACCATCAGCAAATCAACAACTGACAAGAATGTGGAGAAAAATGTTTAAATTTTTCTACAACAACTACTTACATTTTAATTTTTGAGAAAGATAATATTTGTTAGATAAATTCTATTTACTTGTATTAGTAAAATAATTTAGAAAAAATCTATTTATCTCACTTTTTTCTATTTCCTCAATTTTAAAATCCCTCCTTTTTTAAACAGTGAAACCAGAAGTAAGCCCACACAAGGATTAGATACCTCATTCTTTTTCTATAACTTAGACTTGAAATTTAAGAATAAATAATTTAGTAATAAAAACAATGTATATTTGCATTAAAATACATTTATAAAATACTATAATAATGAATATTTTTATCTACATTTCTTAAATTGATGGAGAATTATTTTAGTACAGCTATTTAAATGTAAAATGGTCTCCATTAAGTCATATCATGATTTCATTAATTTTATTGCAGTCAATAATTTAAATTGCTTAATTAAATTTAATTCATGTTTAGTTTTATAGTTTATAATTAATTATGATGTAATCAGCATACTTATATCCATCAACCATAATTTAAAGAAGTAGCATATTATCACTCTTGTCAGATTTTCTTGATGAAATTCATGTCATTCTTATTAATTTACTCAGGAAAGGATTTTTTGATACATAAGAGAATAATAATATGACAAAGAAAGAAAACACTTCAGCCCTAGCCAGGTAGGGCATTGATCTGATACACCAGGGTTGTGGGTTCCATGCCAGGTCGGGGCATATACGAGGATCAACCAATGAATACATAAATAGGTAGAACAACAAATCTGTTTCTCTCTCTCTCTTCCTCCCCACCCCTTTCTCTAAAAATCTATATATATAAAACACTAATATGCAAATAGACCAAACAGCAGAACAACCAAACAACCAGTCGCTATGAGATGCACTGACCACCAGGGGGCGTGCGCAGAACATGGCTGGCATCAGCCGTGGCAGGATGGTGGAGCAGGTGAGCAGGGGCGCCAGACCAAGGAGATACATCAGACCAAGGCGGGGCACTGGTCACTGTCATCGGGGCGAGCTTCTGGTAGTTACAGAAAATTCTTTGCTCCCACTTGCCGCAGTCCCACCTGGTGCTCACACCTGCTGCCGGCGCTGGCCCTGCTCGCAACTGCTGGCAGTGTCTGATGCCAGTCCCGATCGCTTGGTGCCACCAGTGGGCTTCTCCACCTCCCCTTGCTCCTGAGGGGCAATCGGGGCCGGCAGCCACCTCTCGCACCCGCTGCCAGTGATAGCCCCGCTCACACCCACTGGTGCCAGAGCTGCCGCTTGCATCCACTGCTGGTGCTGGCCCTGCTTGCACCCACAGCCAGCACTGGAGCCGCTGCTCACACCTGCTGCCGGCACCAGGTGCTGGCTCCAATCACTCGGAGCTGTCAGTTGGGTGCGAGCAGTGGCTGCCAGCCCCTATTGCCCCTGAGGGCTTCTCCACCTCCCCCTGCTCATGGGGGGTGATTGGGGTAGCAGCTGCCACTCGCTCCCACTGATGGCACTGGCCACGTTAGCACCCGCTGCTGGTGTTGGCCCCAATCACTCCGCGCTGGCAGAGGGTGCGATCAGGGCAGGTGCTGGCAGGGGGTGGGGACAGGGGTGGCTGGAGCGGGGCTGCTGACAGACAGGGGACCAGGGGCCATGGCAGGAGGGACCAGGCGGGGGAATGAAGGATGGACTAAGACCCACCCCTGTACCCACTGCAGCCTTGCGGCCCACAGTTCCTTTCAAGCTGCATGAATTCATGCACTAGGCCCCAAGTCAATAAATAAAAATGTTGAAAAAGCCCAAAGCATTTCATGTATGTATACATTTCATTCAGATGGGCAACCATTTTACAAAAAAATAACACTAAAAAGAATATAATAATATTAAAATCTTAACTCCAAGTTGATAGAAAACTGTAAAATTTGATAGAGTCAATAATCATAAATACTATCTTTAAAAAAATAATAGCATTTAAGAACAGATTTTCTTTTCTTTTTGACTTGCTAGCATTTAAAATTTATAGAATTTACATGATTATAAAGAATAAGGTCATGTGGCCCAGGGATCCTCAGCAGTCCAGTGCTGGCCTTCTGAGGCAAGAGCATGGCCACAGCCAAAGTGCACTACCAGCAGGGCAATGGCCTCCACAAAGATAAATAGCTGGTCCCTGGAGTGATGAGCTGTGCGCACTACAATACAAGGTACTGGAACCGGTTCTGCTTCTGAGTAAGAGGCAATTGGCTGGAGTGGACAGCCAAGTCCATGTGAAGGGTGGTGGTCATGTGGCCGAGACTCAGCAATTTGTCAGTCTATCTCCAAAACCCTAGTGGCCTATTATATGAAACTATAAGCCCAGTGCACGAAATTCGTGCACGGGGGGAAGTGTCCCTCAGCCCAGCTTGCACCCTCTCCAATCTGGGATCCCTCAAGGGATGTCCGACTGCCTGTTTAGGCCCAATCCTGGTGAGATCGGGCCTAAACGGGCAGTCGGACATCCCTCTCATAATACAGGACTGCTGGCACCCAACTGCTCACTTGCCTGCCTTCTTGATTACCCCTAACTGCTTCTGCTTGCCAGCCTGATCACTCCCTAACCACTCCCCTGCCCGCCTGATTGATGCCTAACTGCTCCCCTGCCAGCCTGTTTGCCCCTAGCTGCCCTCCTCTGGGGCCCTGGTCACCCCCAACTGCCATCCCCTGCAGGCCTGGTCACCCCTAACTGCCCTCCCCTGCAGGCCTGGTCACCCCCAACTGCTCTCCCCTTCAGGCCTGGGTCTCCCCTAACTGCCCTTCCCTACAGGCCTGGTCACCCCCAACTTCCCTCCTCTACTGGCCTGGTCACCCCTAATTTCCCTCCCCTGAACACCCCCAACTGCCCTCCCTTGCAGGCCTGGTCCTTCCCAGCTGCCCCCCACCTGCTGGCCATCTTGTGGCGGCCATCTTGTGACCACATGGGGGCAGGATCTTTGACCATATGAGGGCAGCCATCTTGTGTGTTGGAGTGATGGTCAATCTGCATATTAATCTTTTATTCGATAGGATAGAGGCCTGGTGCATGGGTGGGATCCAGCTGGTTTGCCCTGAAGGGTGTCCCGGACCAGGGTGGGGGTTCCCTTGGGGCGTGAGGTGACCTGGGCGAGGGGCCTGTGGTGGTTTACAGGCCGGCCATGCCCCCTGACGACCCAAGCGGAGGCCCTGGTATCTGGGCTTTATTTATCATCTACAATTAAAACTTTGTAGCATGGAGTGGAGCCAAGCCTTCTGCTTGCTCCATAGCAGCAGCCATTTCTGTTGGGATTTATGTATCTTCTATAATTGAAACTTTGTAGCCTTAAGTGGAGGCCAAGCCAGGCCAGGATGTGCAGAAAGCTTGGCTTCCTCCATCGCCGGGGGCAACCCTAGCCTCCTGCTCTCTCCAGCTCTGTGGCTGCCGCCATTTTTGTTGGGATTTATTTATCTTCTATAATTGAAACTTTGCAGCCTGGAGTGAAGGCCTCGGCCAGCCAGGGTGTGCAGAAAGCTTGGCTTCCTCCATTGCCGGGGAAACCCAAGCCTCCCTCCTGCTCTCTCTGTGGCTGCAGCCATCTTGGTTGGGTTAATTTGCATACTCACTCCTGATTGGCTGGTGGGTGTGGCTGGTGGGCGTGGCTTGTTGGTGTAGCAGAGGTACAGTCAATTTGCACATTACTCTTTTATTAGATAGGATAGGTGGATAAGGCTTCCAAGACAGGAGATCGAAGATGTCCTCATCCAGAATGACTAGACCCTGCTGGTAGCTGAACCCCCATGCTGGGAATCCAAAAACTTTGGAGGTCCTCATGCCCGGGCTCGCTACCAGAAATCCTACCGATAAGCCTTTGGGGTTCACCTTTATAATAAAAAATAATCGTTGGATTTTTTTTGCGTAAGATTAAAAATAAAAGAGACACATCCATTGGTTGCCTCCCTCATACAGGGATCAAATCTGCAACCAAGGTATGTGCCCTTGAATGGGAATCAAACCTGTGACCCTTCCATGCATGGGCCAAAGCTCCAACCAGTGAGCAGCATGGGCCTGAGTGCATGTGCCGATTTTTGCAAAATACTATACAAAGATAGCTATAGAGAGAATGTAATTTGAATTATGACACATAAAATGCATGGAAAATGGTGCAGACTCATTCACTGCCTGCCACTGAGAGTAAGGTTCCCCTTTACCTTTACCTGACATGTTTCTGGTCTATATGTGCTCATTGTTTTATGATAGCTCCAACGCCCTTCCCACTCACAAAAACAACCCAAAAAAACCACTGAAGATAATTTGTAATTTTAAAACATTATGGTTGGGTTGTCTGGAAAAAAAGAAGTGCTAGCTACATGTGTTTTGAAGCCTTAGGATTTTGTTATTTTCATGAGAACATATAAGCAGGGCTGTCAAAATGTAATTTTTACATGGAATTTCGACATTTTTGTCCCTTTCAGCATTTCCAACACTTTCTTCTGGCAATGAGCCTAAAGACTTCTTTCTCTAATAGCTCCTGCTAAACTATACCTATTTGGGGTATGCATAATTTATACTTTCCATTCCATTTATACAAGTTGGAAAAAAATGGAAGAGGAAGAACATGAAGTAGAAAAATATATATGTCTCAGACAAAAACACACACTAATTTCAGGCTTATATAAAATCTTGGTTTCTGTATTATCTGCCAGCCTGCATCGACAATTTTGTATAAAGTTTATCTAAAATGTTTCTTATTAATATTGAAGAATTATGAGATAAAATTTGCTTTGAAGAAGCTTCTGTTTTACACCACACTCAAAAAATAAAATAAGTCAACATAATATAGTAAGTCATATTATTCTTTATATAATTACTTTTGACTGGTAGAAAAATAATAATTTTCAAACTATGCTAATAGTTATCTTAACAGATGTTTTAAAATTCTATTTAAAATACTAGTGAAAGTAATTTTGGCCCTCAATATCAATTGTGTTTGGAATATTCAGATGGACTGAAGTATATATATATATATAAAAGCCTAAGCAACCAGACAACCAAACAACCAGTCACTATGATGCACACTGACCACCAGGGGGCAGATGCTCAAAGCACAGGATCAGGCTCCCTCCTGTCTGGATCTGGTCCGCAGGGATTGGGCCTATATGGGCTATCCAACATCCTCTGAGAAGTCCTGAATTGTGAGAGGGCTCAGGTCAGGCCGAGGGACCCCACCAGTGCACGAATCTGTGCACCAGGCCTCTAGTAAATAATAATTTGCTATATGGCAAAATAACAAACCAGAAAGGCATCAAAGATAGCCTAACATGCATCCACTAAATATATATGTAAATGATTTGATGTTATATTTTAATAAGGTTTATCTATAGGATATTTTTAGCTTCACAAATTTTGGTGAAGATAGTATAAAGGTTCTGATACACCAGTGTCCTCTGTTATTTACATCTTGCATTACTATGACAAATTTGTCACAATTAATCAAACTATTGATACATTATTTATTATTAACTGAAGTCCATACTTTATTTAGAGTTCCTATTTTTTGTACTGTAATGCTCTTCTTCTGTTCCAGGATCCTACCCAGGAAAGCACATTATATTTAGTCATTATGTCCCCTTAGACCTCCTTAGTTGTAGCAGTTTTTCAGTTTTTCCTTGGTTTTGTTGACATTAACAGTTTAAGGAGTACTTTCCAGGTATTTTGTAGACTGTCCTTTAATTGAGATTTTTCTAATGGCTTTCTCATGATTACAATGGAGTGACAGTATTTGGGGAGGAAGATCACAGAGTTGAAGTGCCATGCTTGTCACATTATATCAAGTCATAGTATCATAGCATTCCTTTTGTATCCTTTAATGTCTACAGCATCAGTAGACAGTATTTCTGAGATTGGTAATACATCTTTCTTTCTTTCTTCCTTTCTTTCTTTTTTTTTTTCTTTCTTTCTTTCTTTCTTTCTTTCTTTCTTTCTTTCTTTCTTTCTTCCTTTTTTTTGTTAAAATGGCTAGAGGTTTGTCAGTTTTATAATCTTTTTAAAGAATAAGCATTTGATTTGATTAATTTTATCAACTATTTTCCTTTATTTCAATTTTATTGATTTCTGCTCAGATTTTTATTTTTCTTCTTCTTGATTTCAGCTTAAATTGTTTTTCTTGCTTCCTACAGAGAGAGCTTAGGTTACTGATTTTAGAATTTTCTTCTTTTCTATTATATGTATTTAATGCTATAAAATTTCCCTCCAAAGCATTGTATTAGCGGAGTCCCACAAATTTTGATGTTGTACTTTCTATTACATTTAGCTCAAAGTATTTTAAGTTTTTCTTGAGATTTGAAAAGTCCTTTTCTTAGTCACTGCCCTTGACTTTAACTATTTTTAAAATTAATCTGTTGCTTATACATCTTCAAATAGTAGTATATAATTTCACATATAGGGAGGTACTTTTAACATTATTTCCAATTCTTCACTTCCATCCCTGTAATTTTGCATTCATTCATTTTACTTTTGCACATGTTATTATCAACCAATCCATTGTTACTGTTATCTTTTTACACAAAGTTATTTTGACATCAATTAAGAGTAAGAAAGACGTACCTCAGTTTTGTCTTTGCAAGAGAAAGTCTTCATTTTTCATTTAGTTTTGACGGGTGACTTGTGTGTACAGAATTATAAGTCTGAGGGTATTTTTTTTCTCTTACAATGCTTTAAGTATGTGACTGTGCTATTTACACGGTTTCTGACAATACGTCTACTGGATTTCTCATCCTTATAAGACTACTAGAAGGCCGGTGCACGAAATTCGTGCACAGAGGGGGGTTGTCCCTCAGCCCAGCCTGTACCCTCTCCAATCTGGGACTCCTGGAGGGATGTCTGACTGCCCGTTTAGGCCCGATCCTGGTGGGATCGGGCCTAAACAGGTAGTCGGACATCCCTCTCACAATCCAGGACTGCTGGCTCCCAACTGCTTGCCTGCCTGCCTTCCTGATTGCCCCTAACCGCTTCTGCCTGCCAGCCTGATCACCCCCTAACCACTCCGCTGCCAGCCTGGTTGATGCTTAACTGCTCCCCTGCCAGCCTGTTTTTCCCCAACTTCCCTCCTCTGCCGGCCTGGTCACCCGTAACTGCCCTCTCCTGCAGGGTTGATCACCTCCAACTGCCCTCCCTTGCAAGCCTGGTCCCTCTCAACTGCCCTCCCTTGCAGGCCTGGTCCCTCACAACTGCCCTCCCTTGCAGGCCAGGTGCTTCCCAACTGCCCTCTCCTGCTAGCCATCTTGTGGTGGCCATCTTGTGTCCACATGGGGGCAGGATCTTTGACCACATGGGGGCAGCCATATTGTGTGTTGGATTGATGGTCAATCTGCATATTACTCTTTTATTAGATAGGATAGAGGCCTGGTGCATGGGTGGGGGCCAGCTGGTTTGCCCTGAAGGGTGTCCCGGATCAGGTGGGGTTCCCTTGGGGTGTGGGGCGGCCTGAGAGAGGGGCCTGTGGTGGTTTGCAGGCTGGCCACGCCCCCTGGCAACCCGAGCAGAGGCCCTGGTATCTGGAATTTATTTTCCTTCTACAATTGAAACTTTGTAGCTTGGAGCGGAGCCAAGCTTTCTATTCCCTCCCGGGCGGCAGCCATTTCTGTGGCAGTTAATTCACCTTCTACAATTGAAACTTTGTAGTCTTAAGCGGGTGAGCCCCGCCAGGTTGTGTGGAAAGCTTTGCTTCCCCTGTTGCTGCCGGCAACCCTGGCTTGCTCTCTCAAGCTCTGTTCTGCTGCCATTTGTTTGAATTTACCTTCTATAATTGAAACTTTGTAGCTTGAGTGGAGGCTTAGGCCTGCAACGGCTATGGAAAGCTTGGCTTCCTCTGTTACCTGGGAAACCTTGCTCTCTGTGGCTGTAGCCATCTGGTTTGGGTTAATTTGCATACTTGCCCTGATTGGCTGGTGGGCGTGGCTTATGTAGCGGAGTGATGGTTAATTTGCATATTACCATTTTATTAGAGAGGTAAGTAAACTATTATTTTCTCTGGTTTCTTTTTTCTGTGTCTTCGGATTCCTGCAGTTTAATAGATATACCCAGAGATTTCTGTTTGTTTATTCATTTCATTTTGTTGGTGTTTGCCCTTTTTCTCTGAGCTTGATGACCTTAAGGTGGTTTGGTGTCTGTCACTAATTTTGGGAAATTCTCTCCCACTAATACTGCAGATATTTCTATGAACATTTTAACCTTTATTCTCTACCTTTTATCTCATTCTGATGATCCAATTATGAATAATTATTTCTTTGAAATTGCCTCACAGTTCTTGGATGTTTTGTTCGTTTTTCATTTGTTTCAGTGGAGGACGTTTCTGTTGACCTATTTTCAAGCTCAGAGTTAATTTTCTCAGCCTTGTCAAGTCTGCTGATGAACCCATCAAAATCATTCTTATTTCCTAATACATTCACTTTTATTTATAATATTTCCTTTGGATTATTTCTTATAGTTTCTATCTCTCTGTTTACATCACTTACCTGTCCTTGTATACTATATACATTTTCAGCAGAGGCCTTAATATATTATTCATGGTTATTTTAAATTTCCTGTCTGATAATTATAATGTACTTAAAATATCTTAACCAGTGTCTGATGTTTAGTTTGTCTCTTCACACTATTTTCTCTCACCTTTTGGCATGACATTAATTTTGTTGAGAAATGGACACACTGTTTTGGGTAATAGGAATTGAGGTTAAAAAAGATTTTAGTGTGAAGATTTATGTTAATGTGGCTAGGAGTTGGGCTATGTTTAATATTTGCTATAGCTGTAGGTGACAAAGTCTTTAATTTCCTGTGGTGGCCTTTTTCTCTTTCCCCACTTTGCTCCTCAGAGAGAGTCAGTGTCTTACAGCCCTTTCTGCTGAAATTGACTTTTTAAAACACTGGGGTCCTGTCTGTGTGAGGTGAGGTGTGGAAAAAAATGGAAGGATCTATAATCTTCCCATTAAATCTCAATATTTTAGTGGGCACGTGTCTTTAGGATTTGACATTCACAAGTGTTTATCCAGTGATATAAATCTTTACACACACATGCTTATGTTTTCCCTCCTATAGCATTCTCAGTCTATTTCTGTGAAGCCCTGACCAAAGTTGAATATGGGTTCTTCCCCAAACTTAGGTAAGCCAGAAAACCTAGAGGAGGATGGAGTTGGAAGAACGGTCTTCCCTCATCTGGGAGAATAATTCAGCAAATTTTCCCTAAACACAGGGCTTTGCACTGGAGATGCTTCTAAGCATGTATAATAATCATTACCCTTCCCCTCTCCCTGCCAAAATCAAAAGGGAACATTTGGGGACTCTTCTTCATGAGAACTAGGAATGGTTATTTGACATTAAACAGAGAAAAGTAAGGGTCATAAACATCTTCTCACTCATATACTAGGACACTCTGAGTCTGTAGCAATTAGCCAATATTACCACTTAAGTGTTCTTATCCATGCATGGCTCAAGAGACTCCTACTCCAGGCAAACAAACCTGGTTGAATCTCTATGAATAAACTGATCTTTTTATATTTTAAGACAGCAGTTTGTTTTGAAACACAGTTTCCTGTGAGGCCAAAAAGAAAAAAAAAATAATTGATTTATAGTTTGTTTTGATTTTTTCTGGCTTTAAGAATAAAAGTGACAACTTTCATCCCATGTAAAGTGTGATTTTAATGACAAGAGAAAATTTCTACAATGTATGTTAAGTAAAAAGAGTAAGATAAATTGGTATATGAAAGTATATAAAGCGCAATTTTATCCCTGCAAGATAGTTGTTATTGAAAAATTCAAAATAGTAGTTATTTCTAGTAGTGCTATTATTATAGTATTACATAATTTTTCCAAATTGTTCTCTAATAGTATTTGTTAATTTATTTTACACATTGAAAATCATAATCATTATATATAACACTTACCAATATATTTATATTTAACATTTATATAAATTACATAACTACATTTGATAAATATTAGTAAATGTAATATATAATTACATATGTATTATCTAATAATTCTATATAACAGTTAGCTACATATATATATACATATATATATATATATCAATGTTTAAAATGTATTATGCTATAATCAATATAATATTGTGTGTGTAAGTTACTTTGAGGTAATAATCAGTAGATTCTTTCTTTTAATAATAAAAAATAAAAACATATAACTAGCATTAAAACAAATACATAAAAATAAAATTGAATAAAGAGCCCAGAAACAAATCCTTGCTTATGTGGTCAACTAATCAACAAGAAAGGAGGCAAGGATATTCAATGGGGTAAAGATAGTTTGTTTAACAAGTGTTGCTGGGAAAACTGAACAGATACATGCAAAAAAGTGAAAATTGACCACTTTTTTACACAACATTCAAAAAAATAAATTTATAATGTATTAAATACTTAAGTGTAAAACCTGAAATCATAAAAATCCTAGAAGAAAATATAGGCACTAAACTCTTTGACATCAGTCTTAGCAATAACTTTTGAATGTCTCTTCAGGCAGGGAAAAAAAATAAACAAATAGGACTACATCAAATTAAAATTTTTTGCATAGTGAAGGAAACCATCAACAACAAAAAGACAACCTACTGAATGGGCAGAGATATTTGCAAATGATACAGTTGATAAGGGATTAATAGGCAAAATATATAAATATGTCATGCAACTTACCCAAAAAAACAAACAATCCAATTAAAAATTGGGCAGAAGGCCTAAATAGACATTTTTTTAAAGAGGACATACAGATGGTCAATAGACATATGAAAATATACTCCAATTACCAGGTAAATGTAAATCAAAACCACAACAAGATATCAACTCACTCCTGTCAGTATAGCTATCATCAATAAATCAACAAACAAGTGATGGCTAGGATGTGGATATAAAGGATCCCTTGTACATTGCCGATGGAATTATAAATTGTTGCAGCCACTATGGAAAACAGTATGAAGATTTATCAAAAAATTAAAAAAAGAACTACCAAACTACCCAGCAATTATTCTGGATATTTATCTGACGGGAAAATAATATTAATTCAAAAAGATTAATGCCCCCATATGTTCACTACAGCATTATTTACAATTGCCAAGCTATAGAAGCAACCTAGGTGTCCACTGATAGATTAATAAAGAAGGTATGATGTATAAATATACAAACACATACCCAATAGAATATTACTCAGCCATAAAAAATGAAATGTTGACATTTGCAACAGCATGAGGTAGACCTAGAGAGTATAATGCTAAGTGAAATAAATCAGAATAACAAACGCATACCAAATTACTTCACTTATATGCATAATCTAAAAATACAAAACAAATGGAAAAATAAAACAAAACAAAAACAGACCCATAGATTTAGTGAACAAGTTGATGGTTGCCAGAAGACAAAGGGGTGAGAAGATGAGTAAAATAAAAGAAGGGAAAAACATATTACAAATTCCAATTTATGAAATTCCACAATTTACCAGATCAGAACTCAACAAATATTTATTGTATTAATGAATTTGGGGCTAGAATAGTTGAACAAGTTTGCTTAGAAACTTGGTCTTCAAGTTTGGGTAAAATATAAGTAATAATATTAAGAGAAAAAAATCTATTTATTTATCTATGTATTTATCTATCTTTCTTTCTCTCTTTTGTTTAAGTAAGTACCTGTTGTTTTGACTAGAATAAAAGAGGCTGTGGAAAATTGCCTATGAATGCTCTTTGTTAATTTTCAGAGGTCACTTAAGGACAGAGTTCCATCCTCTCCTGAAATGCTTGTCACATGGCTTTTATAACAAACTTAAGTCCTACAATTCTCCATAATTTACAGCACTTAACTATCTGTCATGCATAATGAGAAGAGATTGTATAATATATCTGACAATAATTCAACAAGTTGTCAAATTAGATGATTAGCTCCACTAAAATTCAATCAGACACAATAAATGAGATGCTTGATTAATTCACCATATGTGGACTATAGTTTGCCCTCCACTAGAGAAAAAAATACATATCTATATATATATGTATATATTTAAAGAGAAAGAGAGAGAAGAGATATATGTGTGCGTGCGTGCGCATGCACGTGCATACACACACACACACACACACACACACACACACACACACACACTCACTCAAGGGGGGAAGTTTAATTCTAAATAGGAAGCCAACAAAAAATGTGCCAAGTAGCTTTTTTTTCTGAGTTACTTTAAAAATTGTGATTCATTTCTTATCTGAATATGAGGTATTCATTGACATTTCTGCATATATTTTTCTTAAAAGCAACAGGCTAGATTTCTCATCCATGGCACAAGCAAACAAAGCTTGCTTTGCAAGTCTAAATTACGTTGCTTCCATGTGAGAGAGGTTTTCTGGCAGAGTCAACGGCCACATGGTCTATGCGTTTATAGTACAAGTATATTTTTACTTTTCTAAGGAGAAAAAAAAAAGGCTCCTTAGAAAAAATGGCTTCATTTTTCTAGAAACATTGCATGGTCTTGTTTTAGGACAATTTTGTATTAATAGTTGTATGTTTTACTTTGTTTTGTTTTGGGGGAATGTCTTTTTTTATTTTTATTTTTTGGCTTACCGAAAGTCATTACTTTGAGATTTTACTCCTGTTCTAAAAGGTAACATTTACCCCTAAATAAAACATTTATCTTTAAGATTCTAGGGGAAAAGGTTACTATTTTGGGTGCCAGAAGACCGGTGGTTTATATACAAGCTCTTCCACTTACTATTTGTTTAATCCTCATCAAACTATTTAATTTTTTTTTAGAACTTTAGCTTCCTTATCAGTAAACTACTTTAAGTAAACCAATCTTACATTTTTTGTAGTATTAAGTAAAATTCTGTATATGAATAAATTTCTAAGTTTTATAAGGCTATAAAAATGCAAAGTAAAATTATATCAATAATATTGTCATTGGTCTCAAATGGTTCATGAATTATAAGCATAATAGTATATTCACAATATTTTTGCCAGTGGTATAGAAAGCCACTTATTTCAAATAAAAAATTAATAAGGATTTCTTTGTAGCACTTATCCAATTTTCTTTCTTACCTCTTCCATCTCTGCAGGGCAAAGCTACAGCATTATACCTAATGTTAAATTTTGACATAATGCAAAAATAAATTACTACCCTCCTGTACAAAAGTATCTATCATTAAAGGTAACATTTCTATGAGTGACTACATTAATTGTGACATGATGCTAAACATTTCACATAGATTTATGTATTGAAGCCTCACAACCTTTAAAAACTAAACTGAAATCTGGACGTGAACTCAGATACTCATATTCTAACTATTCTTTCTTTAAAATATTTTTTATTGATTTCAGAGAGGAAAGGAGAGGGAGAAAGAAATAGAAACATAAATTATGAGAGAGAACCATTGATCGGCTGCCTTCTGCATACCCCACGCTGGGACTAGAGCCCAAAATCCGTGCATGTGCCCTGACTGGTAATGGAACCGTGACTGAAAGGGCAAAGCAAAACTGGCTATCCTCCATCTTGCGGAACGACCCCCCCCCCTTTTTTTTTGCTGGGAGTGGCCAGAGGAGCACCAGGAATGTCCTAACTCCCCCAACCACTGCCTGAGTGGACCAATGAAGCTCCCAAGGCGCAGCTAGGTCCTGATAAGGCATATCTACAGGATACTCCCTATACATCACTGTTGACCAATCAGGAAACAATGGGGGACGGCTCCAGCCTCAGAATGTACTGGTCACTTCCTAACTTTTGTGCTGTAAGACCCTGCTGAAAAACCCTGGCCTATTAAGGTGACCTCTGTAACCCACGTCACTTCCCTAAGCCCACCCAACTGTCCAACCCTTTATAACCCATCGCTCCCCTGGGGATCGCTCTCTGGCCCCACTGCTGCGTCAGGAGGAGGCTGGGAGCCAAACCCGGGTTTGAATAAAGACTCTTTGCTTTTGCATCGGAGAAAAGGCTCCCTGGTGGTTGATTATTGGGGACCCTGAACTCTGGGAATAACATGACCACTAAGTCATGCCAGCTGGGCTTAACTATTATTTTTATTTAAAAATGTATATCAGGCTAAATGGCCATGCTATGCCATTAACAAGAAAATAAAAAGCCAGAGTTACAGGAACAATTAATAAGGCAATGAGTTATATGCTCAAAGGTTGCATGACTGCCTCATGTAATTCTTATAATATTGTAGTTATTATAATTGCCTTTGATGAAGAAAGATAAGAATTAAGTAACTCATCTTAACAATATAACCAATAAGTGAAGTAACGGGGATTTCAGTCAATATCTGTCTTGTATCTAACCACTATGCCATCTCGGAAATTTTGAAGTTATTTATTTAAAAAGAGGTAAGCATCTCTTCATTACATACCATATTTTACTACCTAAATAGTATGTAAACTTTATGATAAAAACAATTTTCAAAGCACAAAATTGTTGGATAATTTTAAAACTAAGCATCACCACTGTTTTGAAGAGTATGTTATAGCAAATCATAATCCTTTCTGAAGTGCCTCAGCATTACAGCTTGATATCTGGGTCTTGAGATTAAAAAAAACACAACACAATAAAATAAGAAGACTTAAGTCACTATTTTTTTTTCTTCTGTCTAAAACAGAGGAGTATTGTGAGAAGAGAAAATGAGATCAAATATCGGAATACATGTTGAAAGCTTTACAATGATACAAAACAATAATTTGCTATGACTGAAGAATGAAGGACAGTGAGGCTTAAAAAATGTTTTGTTAAAAGATTAGAAACCAATTGCTTTCATTAAGAGAACATAATGACTGTAACTTATTTGAATACATTTTCGTTGAGTAGTGCTCTGCGTACTGTGAGGTACTTCAGTACTTGGGCTTCAATCACTTTTGCAAGATTTAGAAAAGAGAGTATCACAGACCCATAATTTGGGAGAGAAAGCACCCATCTCCAGCTTAGAAGCTCTTGGTTCAGATCTCTGGTTATAATTTTTTTAAAATATTTGTTATTTTTAAAAAGTTAAGTATACATTTGTTTTGGTAACAAATCTGTGTTCAACAAAATAACTGAGGAATTCAGAAGCCTCTCAGCCAAAAGAGACCATATTTTCACTTCCATATACCTGGAGAAGTAGACAAGCTTTATAAAATGGGCCTCTGAGAATCACTTTTCTTTATCTGGTTTATAAATCAAAACGAGATGGTGCAAATGGGATTTTAAACATTTATAAAACTTGTAAGTGATGGATCATATTTCAGTTCAGGGACAGAAGCTACAAGACTTGCATTTTCATGCCATTTACTCCACATACTATTTTCTCCATTATTTAGTATATTTCCTTAATTGTCAATGTGCATATTTTTTAAACATTTCAAGAGAATATATGTTTTATAATTTATAATCATATCTTATGTGGTAGTACTTAGGTTTTGTTTTCATAATGTAACTAGTGGCCCGGTGCACAAAACATATGCATGGGGGGGGTGTTCCCTCAGCTCAACCCACACGCTTTCCAATCAGGGACCCCTTGGGGGATGTCTGACTGCTGGTTTAGGCCAGATCCCTGTGGGACATCCCTCTCGCAATCTGGGACCTCTGGCTCCTAACTGCTCACCTGCCTGCCTGCCTAATCACCCCTAACTGCCTCTGCCTGCCTGCCTGATTGCCCCTAACCTCTCTGCCTGCCTGCCTGATCGCCCCTAACTGCCCTCCCCTGCCAGCCTGGTTGCCCCCAACTGCCCTCCCCTGCCGGCCTGATCTCACCCTCAATAGCCCTCCCCTGCCGGCCTGATCTTGCCCCCAACTGCCCTCTCCTGCTGGCCTGATCTCACCCCAACTGCTCGCCCCTGCTTGCCTGATTGCCCCTAACTGCCTCTGCCTGCCTGATTGCCCCTAACTGCCCTACCCTGCTGGCCTGATCTCGCTTCTAACTGCGTTCCCCTGCAGGCCTGATCTCGCCCCAAATGCCCTCCCCTGTCAACCTGATCTCGCCCCCACTGACCCTCCCCTGCCGGCCTGATCTTGCCCCCAAATACCCTCTCTGCCTTGGCCCCCACCACCATGGCTTTGTCTGGAAGGAGTTGCATGTCCAGAAGATGTCCAGTCAACCCAGTCTAATTTGCATATTACCCTTTTATTAGTATAGATAGATTATATAGGACAGGATTGCTTAAATGTGTGTGTGGGGGGGAGCCTTTTTCAGCAGGAGGAGATGCTCTTGGCAGACAAAAATACATAATCCTTATATCTGGATTGATAGCCAGCCATATGCACTGTACTGCCAAACCGGTCATTAAAAAATGTGTGTGGTAGTCTTGAAAAATTTCCTCCCAGGGGATTTACTGAACCTCATGAAGACTGGGCCATCTCTTCCCCCGTAAGCTAAAAGTCCTCTAAACATGAGAGAAAGCAAGGGCAAGTTTTCTCACACCAAAAAAATTTCCATTGCAAACTTCCTCCAGGCTTTAATGCAAGTGTATTGTCAAAATTTGTAACTACTCTATGGTACAAGCACTGACTCATAAGAATATAATCCAGTACAAAGCTTCTCACTTGATGGCTTATCTGCCCACTCTGCATGGCCCACACATGCATAACTAAAAGCTACTGATCAAATACTTCTTTCCAGGATGACTATGCTAGTAGAAATAATAATATCCTCAAAATGTTTAAATATCAATATTTCTCCCTAAACATTAAGAAATGACTATTTTATGAACTCTCCCTACATACAAGTATGATAAGTACCTATGGCAGTAGAAGGTGATCTGAGTAAAAATTAAAGGAGTGACTATTCTGGATATATATGAAGGCTCTATGAAGGAATGATGTCACACGTGAGGCTGAAAATGAGTAAGGCATAACCATGGAGAGCTGGGATTGGGAAAGTATTACAAATATTCCACACAAATACCTCAAAGTGAGAGAGAGACCTTGGGGTGTCAGACAGCTAACAGTCATTGAAACTGGCAGAGGTACAGAATTCAGGGAGTGCAATTTTTGAAAAATGATGCCAGAATTATTAATAGGGGTCAAATTAAGAAAGGCCTTGGATCTAATGATGTGGAGTTTCAGCTTTATTATGAAATCAATTAAAAAGTTGAAAGATTATAAAGACAAAAATAACAGGATTGAATTTGAGTTTTTAGTAACTTTATAGAATAAAAATAGACTAGATGCTATATAAAAATAGAAGCAATGAGATCAACGTAGGAGTCTCTTTTATGTTTTATGGCATGCCTTCTGGCTGAAGGTCTTCCTGAGATGTATCTACAGTAAATGCCTTAGAGTTGTGATTTTGGGAAATGTATTATTTCAAAAATCATTATGGTTATCTGTGCAAGTAATTATGATAAAAGCAGAGGAGTGGAGAATACTTGTTACTTCTTTTTCAACTACCATTTTTATATCAGTCTTATTGGGTATGTGTGTTGTACATGCTATAAGCTCACTTTGTGTACATAAAATATTACATTTGTTAATAATAAATAATTAAAGGAAGCTTAACACCCTTTGCATGTGAAGCAAAAATATGATCACAGGATGGGATTGACTAAGGGTTTGAGGGATAAAAATCAAAACCCATGAAAGTGAAACATATTATTCAGTATTTATTTATTTTATTTTTAAAATTTTATTGTTTAAGGTATTACAAATAGTAGTACATATGTCTCTTTTTTCCCCCCACTGACCTCCCCTCAAACCCCCCCCTCCGCCGGCACTTGTGGTGGGGGGCGGGGGTAAGAGATCAACTGAAGGACTTGTATGCATGCATATAAGCACAACTAACAGACTCAAGACACTAGGGGTGGGGGGATGAAGGCAAGTTATTCAGCATTTAAATGGAGGTGTGTTAAACTGCTCATTGGAAAGCAGCATGATATTGTCACCTGTAATACAAACTTTTCTGTCAATAGCCCACTTCTGTTGGGAGTCAAAATTATTTCATTTAGTTTCAGCACTTATTAATTACAACCATAGGTAGATTCTATACTCATATTATTATCACATCTCTGCCCACCTGTCCTGAAAAAATTGTTCCTATCTTCTGAGCTGGCTCAGGAATTATGCTAATATATGCAACATTAAGGACCCAGCCTCAGCACTCCAGGAGTTCTGCCTATGTGGAAACAGGGGATTAACCACAGAATACTGAATGTGGGTGCATGGTCTTAGAATTTGTGATAGTCTAGGAAATTTAAAACAGGATAGTCATACTTAGACCATCATTTATGAGAAAATATTCAAGTTGGCCATATCAGGAGCTATTTTCTTATGAAAATATTGTTCCTACCAGATCTATAGTCCACTCTGTGACAATTTACTTATTATAAAAATGAGGACTTTAGAGTAAATACCCCCTACAGTCCTTCAACTTGGAATTATATAATTCTAATTCTGTATTATAGTTTTAAAATATATTTATGTTTGTCTCCAAATATGTATTTTATTCATATAAATACTTAGGTAGACTAAAAGCATAGATATATGAAGCACATCTGTATAAAGAAAAAATATCCAAACTGAATGGCAGAGAAACACAATAAAAATACAATATGTATAATTATCATTAAACTATATAATGATATATATATATATATATGTATATATATAAATTTATATAATCTTAGATGCAGTTGGAATCTATAAATTGTCAGGGATTGCAGTGTGTTTAGGATGAAATTATAAAATATTCAATAATTAAAGATAATGAAAATCTCTGAAAGGGATGATTTTACATTTTAAAAAATTTACAGTAAATTATGACCCTATTATATTTGAATAAATTAATCACCAACTAAAACTGCTCAATAATTTTTAAAGTATCTTTTTAATATATATTTTAATTTATTTCAGAGAGAGAGAGAGAGAGAGGTTAAAACATCAATGATGAGAGAGAATCATTTATCAGCTGCCTTCTGCACATCCCCCACTGGGGATCCCACCAGCAACCAGGGCATGTGCCATGACTGGGAACTGAACCACTGAGCTACGCAGGCCGGGGCTAAAACTGCTCAATATTACTCTACATTTTGGAAATATATGAAAATGTATTAATTTATAAAAAATAAAGAAAATAACTAATAAATGAATAAATAAAGAGAAAGGAAATGACCTCAGGAGCCCAGGATCCTTCCTTCCTCAGTCTATCATTTTAGCTATCCTCATTGTGATGCAGAAGAGTGCTTCTCTCACCTCCAGGCATCATATCCAAGCAAAACATCCAATCAAAGAAGAGGAATTCCACTCCACATAGTAATCTCTTTTTATCAAAAATGTTTTTTTCACAATTCTCTGAACAGACTTTTTCTTAATTCTTTTAGATTCCACTGTATCCTTAACCTGTGTATAAACAAAACACCATTAAGGAGAATGTCATTGTTAGATTGATTACACATGGTTGTATAGAAAAAGGATTACCCAAATACAATCCTGAGATTACCATCACCAAGAATAAAGGAGAGAAATGGCTGCCACCCATTGGCCAGTTTATCACAGAGCTATGTGCTATCTTGTATTCAATATTTCAAGCTAGAAGATAAATTATGAAAAATGAAATAGAAGGCATATTTTCAGTTCTGTAAAAATTTAAGATATTTGAAACAAACCAAAATGTACAAAAGTATATGTAGAGACAATATATGAACCAACTCTTAAGGAGAAGAAGACCAGAGGCCCAAAATGGTATGACCTGTGATAAAGCCATGACCTAGATGTAATACTTGACCTAATTGTTGCTGTTTTTCCTTTTTCCCCAGAAATATAATCTTGATCAACCATTCTGGAATTTTTTGGTGAACACCAATGAGATAATTTGTCAACTGGGTCCTCTCCATTTTCAAAGAAATTAGAGGCAATTGTACGATACACCCCCACCCCCACAATGTGCCCTTCTTTCTCCCCAAAACAAGAAGTCTTGATCTAAAAATAAACTTTTATTTTCTTTTTTAATAGCTCCCTTGACATACCCTCTTCCTATAAAAAAAAAAAAAAAGTCCATTTTGCCATTTTGCAAACACCTCAGAGAACTCTTTTAGTTGCTAGACAGGATGCTGTGTCTGATTTAATAATTGCTTAATGAAGCAAATTTTATCTTCAAATTATATTCTTTAACACAACTTAATAGTGAAAAACAGCCACCAAAATACCTAGTATATCAATTAAATTAATTTTACCAATACATTTTATGTAATCCAATATATTAAAAATATATTAACTTAAACATGTAATCAAACTTTAAATATATTGCTGATATATTTTGCTTTTTTTATACTAAATCTTTGAAAGTTAGTGTATTTAACTTAAAACACATCTCAACTTCAAGTGTCCACTTGAAGCACTTAAACCACATTTTATTTGATTTTTATTTTTTAAATTTATCTTTATTGTTGAAAGTTATTACAGATATCTCTTTGTTTGTCTGTATGTTGTTTTTTTCCCCATTGACACCCTCCAACCTGTACCCGGCCCTCCCAGGCCTTCACCACTCTATTGTCTGTGTCCATGTTTTATGCATATAAGTTCCCTGGTTAATTACTCCCCTCCCAGCACCCCATCCCTGCCTGCCCTCTGAAATTCATCAGTCTGTTCCATGCTTCTATGTCTCTGGATCTATTTTACTAGGTGTACCGGTTAATAATGAGGATTTTTTTCAATAGATCTAGTTACACATATGTTGATATATATGTGATTTGATACACATTCTATTTTGTTGTATTGACAACAAGCTTCAAAACTTCATATGAGAAGTTTGCTGAAGGTGTTAACATCATAGATATTTTTATGCTTAAAAATGTCGAATTTCGTGCCCTAAAAAGAGCATTTGCGGGAAGTATAATTCATTATTTTGAAGAAAAGTGCTGCTGAAAGTTATTGTATACTTTGGGAAGCTTATGGTGAAAATGCTCCATCTCAAGATACTTGTGAACACTGGTTTAAACACTTTAAAAGTGATGATTTCAATGTGAAAGACAAAGAACGTCCAGGTCAACCAAAAAGTTTGAAGACCAACGATTACAAGCATTATTGAATGTCAAACTCAAAAACAACTTGCAGAAAGATTAAACATTGCTCAGCAAACAATTTCTGATTATTTACAAGCAACGGGAAAGATTTTAAAAGAAGGAAAATGGGTGTCACATCAACTGAACAAAAGACAAATGGAAAACCAAAAAGTCATCAGTAAAATGTTCCTTCAACGGCATGAAAGAAAGTCTTTTTTGCATCAAATTGTGACTTGCAATGAAAAGTGGTTTTATTTTGAGAATCCCAAATGCACAAAATCATGGGTTGATCCAGGTCAACCATCAACATTGACTGCAAGGCCAAATCGCTTCAGAAAGAAGACAATGCTCTGTGTTTGGTGGGATCAGAAAGGTGTGGTGTATTATGAGCTTCTAAAACCAGGTGAAACCATTAGTACTGATCGCTACCAACAACAAATAATCAATTTGAACCACGCTTTGATCATGAAACGACCAGAATGGGCCAGAAGACGTGGCAAAGTAATTTTGCTTCATGATGACACATCATCACACACTTCAAAACCAGTGAAAGACATTAAAAGATCTTGCCTGGGAAGGATTAACCCACCCGCCATATTCACCAGACCTTGCTCCTTCAGATTACCACTTGTTCCAATCTATGGCACACGCACATTTTGAGCAGCACTTTAAAATGTAAGAAGAAATGGAAAACTGGGTCTCTGAATGGTTTGCTCAAAATTTGTGGATTGGGATGGTATCCACAAATTACCTGAAAGATGGGGGAAATGTGTAGCTAGCGATGGACATTATCTATATATAAAAATGTAAATGTTCGTTTGTTCAAAATCTTCAATCTCCGAAAGCTCTTCATTGATTGCTTTGAAATTTTGACACAACATTGCATTCGAATACTCTTGTTTTTATATACCTTATACCTACTATTATATAGATGTCACACCTGTGACAGGTAAAAACATGCTTTTTTTGAAAAACATCGCCATCTGTTGGACATAAAAACAAAACACACGCTATACTAAATATTTTACGATTCCATTTCAGCGTTTCCGATTTACGATCCATTTACGATTTCCAAATTTCCAATTTTACGATTCCATTTCAATATTGATAATGATTGAAGATGTGTGCTTAGAAATCGCAAACAAAGTTCTCAATTGGGAATGCCATCACCAAATCGATCTGCTGCTGCTTCGTTCCATGTAGAATTGAGTAGTGAACAAAATTACAACACGGGTGATCTTTTGTCGTATGTGCAATCAAATATTCCTAAGCTAACACTTGAGCAAAAAGGCATTTACCATCAAATAATGCAAACTGTCAATAATGGGGTTGGAGAAATCTTCTTCTTAGATGCGCCAGGAGGAACTGGTAAAACATTCCTAATTAGATTGATTCTGGCAGCAATTCGATCCCAAAATGACATAGCCTTAGCTCTTGCATCTTCCAGAATAGCTGCGATATTGCTACCAGGTGGAAGAACTGCTCATTCCGCTTTGAAATTGCCATTGAACATGCAATTCATTGAAACTCCCATGGGCAACATTTCCAAAGCATCCGGCATGGCAAAAGTATTGCAGAAATGCAAACTTATTGTTTGGGGTGAATGCACAATGGCACGCAAAAAATCGCTCGAGGCTCTTGATCGATCATTGCAAGATTTGCGTGGAAACATCAGACCATTTGGGAACGCATTAATATTGCTTGCAGGAGATTTCAGGCAAACATTACCTGTAATTTCTTGATTGACACCAGTGGACGAAATAAATGCTTGCCTGAAATACTCTACTTTGTGGCGACACGTAAAGACATTAAAATTAACTACAAATATGCGTGTCCAGCTGCAAAATGATAGATCAGCTGAGATATTCTCACATCGATTGCTGGAAATTGGGAACGGAAAGGTGCCGGTTGATCTGACCTCAGGATGAATTTCATTGCCTCATAACTTCTGCAATTTAGTGACGTCAAAAGAAGAATTGGTTGAAAAAGTATTTCCCAATATTCAAACCAATTATAAGAATCACGATTGGCTGAGTGAACAAGCTATTCTTGCGGCCAAGAACAAAGACGTCTACGAACTTAACAATATTATTCAGTATAACATTCAAAGCGAGGCAGTCACATACAAGTCCGTCGACACTGTTGTGGAAGCAGATGAAGTGGTTAATTATCCAACAGAATTTTTGAATTCACTCAATCTGCTATGCCACCACACATACTGCAATTGAAAATCGGTGTGCCAATTATCATGTTGTGAAATATCAACCAGCCAAAGCTTTGCAACGGCACGTGGCTTGCAGTAAAAAAATCAATGAGCAATGTCATAGAAGCAACAATCTTGACAGGACCTTTCAAAGGTGAAGATGTCCTCATTCCTCGCATTCCTATGATTCCAACGGATATGCCATTTCAATTTAAGAGATTGCAGTTCCCAATTCGATTGGCATTTGCAATCACCATCAACAAAGCTCAGGGCCAATCTTTAGAATTGTGTGGTTTAGATCTACTCACGGATTGCTTCTCACATGGACAATTATATGTTGCGTGTTCTAGAGTCAGCAAACCAGACAATCTCTATATCTGCACAGACAATGGAACAACAAAAAATATTGTATACCGACAAGCATTGTGAAATTAAACATATTAGAAACGTGCACTTTCTCTTTTCTTTCTTTTCCATTTAACCAGACTGAGCCACAGCAATGGGTGGCCGGGTACAGCTAGTTTTGAATAAAGCACTTTGGATGTTTCTCCTGAAATTATTGTGTTTTCTTTGATTACAATATATGCATTATTAACCGGTACACCTGGTATTCATCAGTTTAATTTTGTTCATTAGGTTACACATATTAGTGAGACCATGTGATAGTTGTCTTTCTCTGACTGGCTTGTTTCGCTTCGCATAATACTCTCTAGGTCTCTCCATGCTGTTGCAAATGGTAAGAGTTCTTTCTTTATTACAGCTGCATAGTATTCCATTGTGTAGAAGTACCACTGTTGTTTAATCCACTCATCTGCTGATGGGCACTTAGGCTGTTTCCAAATCTTAGCTACTATAAATTTCACTGCTATGAACATAGGAGTGCATATATTCTTTATGAATGGTGTTTCTGCTTTCTTAGGATATATTCCTAGAAGTGTGTTCCTTGTGTCAAATGGGAGTTTCATTTTTAATTTTTTGAGGAATCTCCGTACTGTTTTTCACAGTGGCTGTACCATTCTGTATTCCCATCAGCAGTATAATAGATTTCCCTTTTCTCCACATCCTCACCAACACTTGGCGTTTGTTGATTTGTTGATGATAGCCATTCTGTCAGATGTGACATGGTTATTCTAATTTGCATCTCTAAGATTATTAGTAACTTTGAGCATTTTTTCATATGTCTCTTGGCCTGCTGTATATGCCCTTTGGAGAAGTGTCTATTTAGGTCCTTTGCCCATTTTTTAATTGGATTGTTTGTCTTCCTTTTGTTAAGTTGTATGAAATTATATGTAAATGTTAAGAAGAATGATTCAGGTATATTCAGGAGAATTTAACAGAGGGTCTTCTAGAACAGTCACCTACCCTACTTCTGACCTGAGTGATCTTGAAGAAACTATTCTATCTTTACAATCTCAGTCACTTTATCTGTAAAATAGGGATAATAATTCAACTGGTTGACACTGTTATGGGACTGTTATTAACATTAAGCAAAATGGTCCTGGACAGTGTCTCTCAGTGGTTAGAACTTTAGCCAGAGATCACATGTTCCATTTCCGGTCAAGGGCATGTCCATAGGTTGCAGGTTCGATCCCTGGCCCTGGTTGGGCATGTTCGAGAGGCAACCAATTGATGTGTCTCTCTCACATTGATGTTTCTCTCTCTTTTTCTCTCTTTCCCTCCCTCACTTCCTCCCTTGCTTCCTTCCACTGTCTCTAAAAATCAATGGGAAAAAATACCCCTGGGTGAAGAATAACAAAAACAAAACAAAACAAAGCATTAAAAGCAAAATGATCACAGTTAGAGTGCACAACATTGCGACCAGCACATAGGAGTTCAATAAATACTAGCTATAATTATGAAATCAGTAAAATTAGATATTGAAAGTAAATAAATAACCATTTAATGTATTTTCCCTATTCTTTCTAAAAATGATGCTATTGTTCGTGTATACATAATCAATATTCTGATATTATGTCTTTCAATGGAAAAAGTTAATTAGTTTTTATTCAATATTTGAAACTATGCTGGATAACTAATACATAACTTAGAAAACATAAATTTTGATTCTGTCTACATTTGTTCTCAATTTATGTCATAGGATAGCCAGGAAGTACTTTGCAGATAATTGTTTCCTGTTATTCCTTTGGTTAAAAAGTGAACAGCCAGCTCATGTTGCTCAGTGGTTGAGTGTCGACCTATGAATCAGGATGTCATGGTTTGATTCCCAGTCAGGGCACATGCCTGGTTTGAGGGCTTGATCCTCAGTAGGGGCCATGCAGGCGGCAGCCGATCAATAATTCTCTCTCATTATTGATGTTTCTATCCCTCCCTCTCCCGTCCTCTCTTTTTAAACCGTATTTTTTAAAAAGTGAACAGATTGAAAGTAATATCACATATTTCTCAGTACCCATTTAACTTACTCAAACATTAGCTATGGAATAATTCCATGGTATTAAAACATTTCAGAATATATGTCTCAGATGAATTCTATGAAGTGCAGTACATAGTAAAGGGAGATAAAAAGCATGTCTTGACCAGATCTACATAACTAATGAGCTAAGATCTAACTTGTATAGAAAATTGAAGCTTTGGAAACAGAAAAATCATACTCTTGGTATTCTATATAATAAAAGTATAATATGCAAATAGACTGAACAGTGGAATGACCAGTCAGTGGGGGGTGGGGCTGGCGAGCAGGCGGCACCAGGCCAGCCATGCCAGCAGGCAGAGGGAGGGGATGGTGATGGGGCGGGGTGGCAGCGACCAGCAGCGGTGAAGGAGTGATCATGGGGGTGGGGTTGGCAACTTGCTGGCTGGTGCTGTCCCCTGATCAGCCTGCCTGGTTGCCTCCCACAGAAGGAGGCCAGACTGCGGCTTTTTGGGCATCTCCTGAGGGTTCCTGGACTGCGAGAGGGTGCAGGCCGGGCTGAGTACATGAACTTTTGTGCACCAGGCCTCTAGTTTTTAAATAATGTGTGGGTTCTATAGCTAAAAGTAACATCAGTCATAATCTATGGCGCCTTTTCTAATGATATGGCTCTTGAAAGGAAGAAGCATAATATAACTCTTAAAAATAAGAAGATAAAGTTTAGGAGATATTATCTTGCTTTTCCATTTTTTAAAACAAAAGTTGTGACAGAAGAAATAAATTTGCCTACAAATGGTGAGAAAATTTTAAGTAAATCAAATTCTGAAATCTTTCTGTTTCTACATTAAATTTTACTGATCCATTGATTAGTATTAAAAAAAATGGGTTGAATATTTTGACAAAGATATCTCCTATCAATCAGTCAAATTGCTGTTTTAAATTTTTTTTTTTTTTTTTTGGTAAGAGAAAAAAGTATTCAATTACTGAAAATATATTCACCACATTGTGTTTGAAAAGTGTTTCTTAAATAATTGTCATAGTATAAGTTTGCATAAATACATGGTTGGTAGGGTAACAAATGTATGGTGGAATGAATAGAAATGCAAATATAATGAGTCCAATATAGCCCAGCTAGCTTTACTTATTAGATATAATAAGCATTTACTTACATGCTAGTTAAGAATTGGAATAAAATTATAAAATACATTAAATAATTTGACCATTGATATTTCAAAACATGCTAAGAAACACATGGGAGAAATGATATGATATTTCTTCAAATACACTTTAGAAATTAGTGTTTGTTTTCTAATGTTCCACAAAACAAATATCTATATATTTTTGATGCTTAGGGCATTTAGATATCTTAATCTGACCCTGTTCATTATGTAGAAAATGAGCCATGTATAGATTTGTGCCTGATTGACCATGAACAAGTTGAAGAAACTACTTCAGGCCCCTCAAAATTATTAGGGCTATTAAGTGTGAAATAGGATATAAAGAATCAATGATCCTCTACCAAAGTCACTTCAGGGCCTCTGAAGGAGTTTTGGGTTAGATTGGGCCCAGAAAGGTTAGCCAAGAAACTAAGATCAAGTGCAAGAAAAGGCAGCACAGGTACAAAAGAATGGAACCTTTCCTCCACAGGACTGGTCTATCCCCAGGTGAGTTTGCAAAAGGAGATTCTTATCATTCTTGACCACATATTTTCAGTTGAAATAAAAATTCAAGAGTTTACATTCATGTTTTTAAACATCTAGCAGAACATTCCATGATTATGAGAGACTGAACAAAGAGCTTAGAGCCACACATTATTTTTGCTGACAAAAGAAAATGCATCATGATAATTATTTTTCAATTTTGCTCTGCCAAGAGATATTACTTAACTGTCCTTTTATTATTATAAACTTTTTAAACCATCAGCTTATTTACTACAATTAGACCAAATATTATCTCTATATAATAAAGAGATACTATACAAATTGACTGTCACACCCTCACAAGATGGTTGCCTACAACGAGGCCAGCAGGGGGTTTGTGGGGGATGGTCAAATGACTGAACAAGCAGGCTGTGTGGGGCAACCAGGCTGGCAGGGGAGTTAGTGAAGGACGACCAAACACTGAACAAGCAGGCTGCGTGGGATGACCAGGCTGGCAGAGGGGGCAGTAAGAGGCGACCAGGCTGGCAGGGGGCGGGGGTGCAGTTGGGAGCAACCAGACTGGCAGGGGGGCAGTGAGGGGCAACTAGGCCAGCATGGGGGGCAGTTGGGGGTGACCAGGCTGGCAGGGGGGCAGTTAAGGGTGATCAGGCCAGCAGAGGGGGACAGTTAGGGGTGACCAGGCAGGCAGGCAGGCAGGCAGGTGAGTGATTAGGAGCCAGTGGACCAGGATTTTGAGAGGGATTTCTGACTGCCGGTTTAAGCCCAATGGTCCAGGATTGGAGAGGGTGCAGGATGGGCTGAGGGGACCCCCTGCCCCATGCACGAATTTCATGCACCGGGCCTATAATATACATTATATTTTCACACACTAACATATTATTAATTGAAAAAGATAATGAATTATAAATAAATATGGGTATGATTTAGATTCTGAGTAGATGTAGTTTATTTCTGGACTACTTATGTTGAGTTGGTAATGTAATATACTACAATAAAAATAATTTAAAATCTAATAAAATCTCTGATAAAATGGCTTGTATTTTTTAAGCTATTAGGAGGAAGTTAACTAGTTTGTTAATGACTATTGGGTTTATATGAGTATGAAATACTAGTTAACTGCTATAAAAGAAAATTGGTTTATTCAGAATTTGGCTTTTCTCATATTCTACTTAATTATTTAGGTAAAGTTTACAATATAATCAATTTATTGTATTATTTACTTCTCTGAAATCATAATTTCATTGTCAAAACAAGGGTTTGTACAACATTTTTTCAAGTAACTTTCACACATTATTTGATATCTTCCTCACAACTCCCATATGCAATAGGTAGAGTGGGAATTATTTTCTAATTTATTTACTGATAATAAAATGTGGCTTAGTCAACTTGGCCAAATCCTATGGTTATATATTACAATATTTAAAATCAATTATAGTCTTTTTTCTTTCAAATCATGGGCTTTCCCCACAACCACATTTATATATAACTAGAGGTCCGGTGCATGAATTTGTGCACAGGTGGGGCAGGCCTATCGGGGGGCTGGCTGGCCAAGGCGAGAGACCCTGGGAGGTTGGCTGGCCAGCCACCCCCCTCCCCCGATCAGGGCCAATGGGGAAGGCTGGCCAGAGGGAGGGGTCACGGGACGTTAGCTATGGGAGTGCACTGACCACCAGGGGCAGCTCCTGCATTGAGCGTCTGCCCCTGGTGGTCAGTGCATGTTATAGCGACTGGTCAACCAGGTCATTTTGGTTGTTGGGTCGTAATGGTCACTTAGGCTTTTATATATATAGATATTTATATACAATTTCTTCCCAATTTCTAAAAGTTCTAAAGAGATTTCCTTTGTTTTAATTTCACCTTTGTGAGATATTTATAAGTTCAGGAATGTATTAATGCAATGAGAACAGAAATTTTAAAAATGAAAATTTAAAAAATTCTTGTTCTAAATTATTGTTTTTTGCTCTAATTCTCAATTTCATTAGTGTCATCAAGACCATAAAATTAAGACAGATATACAACCTGTATAACACCTAGTAATAAAATAATACAGTTTTTAGTTATACAATGTTTGGTTGCTAAACTGAGTATTTCACCTTTCAATATAAAATGTCTAACATTATATACCAGTTTTATATCATTTTTCTGTTTATAAATGTAATGCATGAGCATTGTAAATATTTAGAAATTTAAGTAAGTCTACATTATAAAACTTTTGGAAATGTACAAAAAGCCCAATGAAAAAAATAAAATCTTATCTAATAAAAGAGTAATATGCAGATTGACCATCATTCCAACACACAAGATGGCTGCCTCCATGTGGTCAAAGATCCTGCCCCCATGTTGATACAAGATGGGGCGATCAAGCCTGCAGGGGAGGGCAGTTAGGGGTGACCAGGCTGGCAGAAGAGGGAAGTTGGGGGGTGACTGGGCCTGCAGGGGAGGGCAGTTGGGAGGGACCAGGCCTGCAAGGGAGGGCAGTTTGGGGTGACCAGGTTGGCAGGGGAGGGAAGTTGGGGGCAAACAGGCTGGCAGGGGAGCAGTTTGACATCAATCAGTCTGGCAGGGGAGTGGTTAGGGGGTGATCAGGCTGGCAGGCAGAAGCGGTTAGGGGCAATCAGGAAGGCAGGCAGGCAAGAAGTTGGGAGTCAGCAGTCCTGGATTGTGAGAGGGATGTCCGACTGCCCGTTTAGGCCCAATCACCGGGATCGGGCCTAAACGGGCAGTTGGACATCCCTCGAGGGGTCCCAGATTGGAGAGGGTGCAGGCTGGGCTGAGGGACACCCCCTCCCTGTGCACGAATTTCGTGCACCGGGCCTCTAGTATACTTGTAATTTGTCACTCTAGGGATAGCAATTATTAATATTTAAATGTTATTTTAATATTTAATATTAATATCAAATACAAAATATTTTACATTTATATTTTACTGCATTTAATTTTTAGTGTGCCCATATTTTCATAAATATTATAATACTAGAGGCCTGGTACATGAAATTCCTGCATGGGGGGGGGGTCCCTCAGCTCAGCCTGTACCCTCTCATAATCCAGGACCCCTCAGGGGATGTCTGACTGCCAGTTATAGGCCCAATCCTGCGACATCCCTTTCGCAATCCGGGACCGCTGGCTCATAACCGCTGGCCTGCCTGTCTGCCTCATTGCCCCTAACCACTCTGCCTGCCTGCCTGATCACCCCTAACCACTCTGCCTCGGCCCTCACCACCACAGCTTCGCCCAGAATGACATCAGAAGATTGTTATGTTGTCCAGTCTAATTAGCATATTATGCTTTATTATTTTAGATTTTACATGTGCCTGTGCGCCCACACAATTCATATATTTATAAAGATGTTTACAAAATTATAAACAGTATTTAAATTATTTCTTTTAATTTAGCATGGCTTTGTGAAAACTTTTTTGTTATCCAATATTGCTTCTAAAAAATCTGAAACTGACCCTCATACATGGAGGGCAGGAGAGTCAAATGAAAGAGGAAGGTCACTCTGGATTGATGGGTGGCAGGTTTTAATAGTCAAAATAGAATTAACATTTTTAGTATATTTATGCTATGTAATTATAAGAAATTTAGTTAGTAAATATATTCACAATGTCAAGTCTCCCCCAAACCAATTCAGGATACAAAAAAATCCAAACAAAATTGCCATAAGATTTTATATATATATATATAGAGAGAGAGAGAGAAGAGCTGTTTTCCAGAATTTAATTAGGAAGGTGAAGGACTTGGAATAGCTAATTCAATTTTGAAAGTGAAGAATAAACTAAGGGAATTATAGAAGCCAACTTTATGATCCACTACATAGCTACAGTAATTAATATAGTATAGTGTTGAAGGAATAAATCACAGACACAGAGATTTATGGAACAGAATAGAGAATACAGAACTAGATTTCAAAGCAAAAAAAAAACCAGCCAGATGATTTTGACAAGGTTGCATAGGCAATTCAATGGAGAAAGGACAGTGTGTTAAAAAATTAGTATTGGGTCAATTGGATATCTGTATGCCCCAAAATGAAACTCAACCTAAGCCTCATAGTATATATAAAACTTAACTCAAAATGCACCATAAATATAAATGTAAAACTATAAAAATTTTAAAAGGCAGTCCTCATAACCAGAGGTTAATCAGGGAGCTTTTAGGTATCACGCCAAGCACATTATCCATAGATAAATTGTACGTCATGAAAGTTAAAATATATATGTGTGAAAAATCATCGCATGGTATACCTGAGACTCACCAATGTCATACTAGTATATCATTAAATTTCAATAAAGCTGGGTGGGAGGAAGAGTTTTAAACTGTTGTCTTATGAAAAGCCTGATTAGGAGGATGAAAGACAAGCTGCAGATTTAGAGACATTATTTACAAACCACATAGCTGATAAAAGAATAGTATTTAGAATATATAAAGAACTCTCAAAACTCAACAGTACAAAAACAAACCATTGGAAAATGGGAAAAATATATGTGTATTGATATTTCACCAAAAAGGATATACAGATGGTAAAAAAAAAGAGCACATCATTAACTGAAAATTAAAACTACACACCCAGAATGGCTAAAATAAAAAAGGATGAAGCACCAAATGCTGAC
Source organism: Ia io (assembly GCA_025583905.1). Classification (NCBI taxonomy): domain Eukaryota; kingdom Metazoa; phylum Chordata; class Mammalia; order Chiroptera; family Vespertilionidae; genus Ia; species Ia io. The sequence continues at coordinate 40,463,710 of JAJQQW010000007.1, read as the reverse complement.
AATGATGTGGAAAGGCTAGATCAATCATACAGTGCTGGTGAAAATGTAAAGTAAGACAGCCACCCTGGAGAGCAGTTTGGAAGCTTCTTGCAAAACCGAATATGTAACCACCATTGCACTCTTAGGCATTTACTTATATCAGAGATATGCAAACTTATCACATAAAAACCTACACACAAATATTCATAGCAGCTTTGTTCATAATGCCTAAAAATTGAAAACAACCCATATGTTCTTCAATGAGTAAATAGGTAAACAAATGGATGGTACATGTATATCGTAAAATACTACTCAGCAATAAAAAGGAACAAACAATTGGTACAACTTGAAAGAATCTCTAGGTAATTGTGTTGAATGAAAAAAAAAAAAAGTAAATCCTAAAGGTAAGGTATTGCCTTGTTTCATTTTATAACATTCTTGAAATAACAAAATTATGGAAAGAGAGGACCATTAGTGGTAGCCAGCATTAAGGAGGCAGTAGAATGGGAGTGAAGTGGGAGAGGCTCCAAAAAGGCCACATGAGAGAACCTGGTGGTGACTGAATGGCTCTGTGTCTGGAAAAATAAATAAGTAAATAAAAAAGAGAACTTAGTTACCAGCACTGTTAGGGTGGCTGCAAGACGAGATCTCTGCATTTGCATTCCAGAATCATAAAAGTTGATGTAGAGGCCTGAACTGGGTTTGAAAGATGAAACAGAGGGCCGGGGACCAGGACACAGGCTTTATTGGAGAGAAGACCCCTGCCGGCTCTCTTCCAGAGGGAAAAAGAGGGCGTGCTGGGGTGGAAGCGCCTTTTGAGGGGAGGAAAAGAGGGGACGGGGCTTAGGGTACTCAGCACATGCTGATTGGTGGTTTCATGTAAGGCACATGATTAGGCACCTAGGGACTTAGGAATCGGGGGCTTAGGGTATTTGGCAGGTGCTGATTGGTGGTTCAATGTACAGTCCATATAAGGTGTTCAGGAATGTTCGGGCTGCAGGTGGAGTTTACGTCATACTCCGCCCATCAGTTGGGGGAAGGGAGGATCTATCAGGGTTCAGTCAAGTATTCATTCCACATGAACTCAGTAATGCCTTTCTCAAGGTTGCATCCTGGAAATGGCTCTGGCTATGGGAACTGCGGGCAGAATGGCCATTCTAAGGACAGGGTGGGGGGAGGAGCCCCCAGTTGCCCAGATTCAGCTCCAGTCACATCTTGATAATGTTGGACCTAATTTGGTCCAGAGATTCTGGAGGCTTGGACTCTGGTGGTTTAGCAAAGTATTGAAAAGAGGTTAAACTGTGGATGTATTTTGATGGTAGGGGCAACAGGATTGCTGTGAGAGTGGAAATAAAGAGGGGTCAAGATTGACCCCAGGATTATTGCTTGAGCAATTGTAGATACACATTGACATGCACTTGAAAAAAGAAAAAAAGATTGAAGAGCTGGAGCAGCAGAATTGGGGGGATGTAAAGGACTTTGGACCTAGACTTATTAAAGTTGAAACATATTAAATAGTTAAGTGAATTTAAGAATGAACATTTAATTATGATATAGTATTTAGAATTAATGATATGTAGTTTTCTTTGGAAACAAACAGCTTTCTAAAAATCAAAATCTATAAAATATACAAATGAATAGACCTACTTCATGTTATGAAGATTAAGTGACAGAATATACATAAAATACTTAGTAAGGGACCTGGCCAATCGGTAGTGACCAATAAGTAGTGACTAAAACAACAACAATAATAATATCATGACCATTATGTTCATTTAAATATGTGAATAAGGAAAACAACGGAAGGCAAGATAAATAATGGAAATTATTAGATTAATGTTAGAAAGCTTTTTTTCTTTTTTTTAAACTTAATATTTTAAGGTAGTTTTTAACTCACATTAAAAAATATTTTTTCATTTATTTTCCACATTCAACGTAAGCTAAAAATCGTTATACACGTATTTCAGCATTTTTTAATTTGCTCATGCAGATTTGTTTTAATGTTGATTTTATATATTTTTATTACAAAAGTGTATATGTTGTTTATAGATAAAATAGAAAATAAGATTAACTCTATTGTCTATATATATAATAGAGGAATATGAAAATTAGCCAGGATGCCATAATGTCACAACCGAAAACCAGGGACCTGAGGCTGCATGGAGCCTGGCTGGGGCGAGGGACCTCAGGCTGCACCCCCCGCCCTGTGGGGCTTGATGGGGGACTTCAGGCTGTGGCCCCTGCCTGGCATGGCTTGACGGGGGACCTCAGGCCATGTTCCCTGCCCCAGCACTGGGCCTGGAGCCCTCAGGCCATGCCCCCCACCCCAGCACTGGGCTGGAGGACCTCTGCCCCCCCCCCCCCACCCGGTGGGGATTGACAGGGGACCTCAGGCTGCGCCCCCCTCCCGGCAGGGCTTGATGGGAGACCTAGGCCACACCCCCTGCCCCAGCACCAGGGCAAGGGGACCTGAAGCTGCACCCCCGCCCAGAGCTGGGCTGGGGGACTTGAGGCTACACCCCCTGCCAGAAGGGCTTGACAGGGGTGGGGCCGGCCAGGTCTGGGTCTCACCCAATGTGGGTGAGGCCAGCCAGTTCTGGGTCTCCTGTGTTTTCGAAGTTCATGAGGGTGGTGGGCAGGGACTTGACTCTAGGTGGTGTGGCATGTCCCAGACTCTGACAGGAGGGAGATTTTCGTATACATTTTACTAATTTTCTTTCATCACTGACACTTCTATTATAGAGAAAGGGCAAATAACAATATTAAAATATTTTCTCTAATTAATTCCCTTTTAATGTGCACGAATTTTGTGCACTGGTCCACTAGTATGTGTGTGTGTGTGTGTGTGTGTGTGTGTGTGTGTATACACATATATATGTGTGTATATATATATATATATATATATATATATATATTATAATTTATTCATTGCTTAAATAAATATTTATTGAATTGCTATATATCAAGCATTGTTATGGCCACTGAGAATAAAGTAATGAAAAATCCCTGTTCTTGTAGAGTTTACATTCTGTTTGGAGGAGAAAGGAAAAAAAAAGAACATTTAAAATGTCTGTTGGAAGTTAAGTGATACGAAGAAAAATAAAACAGGAAAAATATATCAAGAGTGCTGGAGTGGAAGGAGTGGTAAAAGGTGCATTAGAGGTGAGAGGGAACCTCACTGAGCAGGTGGCAGAATAAAACTGAGGGACAAAGCTCTGTAGCTAACAATGGAAGAACAGGTGCCAACTGTAAAAGTGCGGTATGCCCTTAATAGGAGTGGTCAGTGTACCTGGAGGAGAGGGAGCCAGAGAGAAAGCAGTAGGCATCAGGTCAGAGATATAACACGTGTCTGGATCCTTGTACACCATTCCGCATGCTTTGACCTTGACTCTGAATAACTTGGGAGCCACTGGAGAGTTGTGATCTGACATATTTTCACAGAATCACCCTGGATCCTTTTTGAAAATAAACTCAAAGAAGGCAAGAGCAAAAGCAGGGCAATAGTTCTGAGGCTTTGGCAAATATTTAGACATGCCAGTAATGGCAAAGTAATTAAACATTTATTACTTAAAGTCTTTAGTTTTTAATTTATTATAACAGTTGAAAAATTCTTGGTTTTGAATGACTACTAGATTTTCAAGGCTTAGAAAGAAGATATAGCAGCCTCCTTATCTTACTCTTGTGTTCATTTCACATGGGCAAGCACTATGACATCTTTCAGTTGCCCATTCCCCACCTCTTCCTGCTATATTTAGTTCTTTATTTTCTATATAACATTTTTTTTATGAAAACACTTTACTTTTTTTATTTCAGATACTATCTTTTGGCATACTACCATGGAAAATGAAGATTTAACTTTCTTACCTCCCAGACACCCATTACATATAAGCCCACAAATATACTTCTCATTAGTCCATTCTATCAATATAGTCAGATTTGGCTAGACCAGTGGTCGGCAAACTGTGGCTCATGAGCCACATGCAGCTCTTTGGCCCCTTGAGTGTGGCTCTTCCACAAAATACCACGTGCGGGCCCGCATGTACAGTGCCATTGAAACTTCATGGCCCAGGAGCAGAAGTAGGTTTTCGGTTCTCAAAAGAAATTGCAATCATTGTACTGTTGACATTTGGCTCTGTTGACTAATGAGTTTGCCAACCACTGGGCTAGACCAACATTCAGCATTTATATTCTGGTGATTCTGTATTAATAATTTTCTACTCAGTCATGCAATGCATTATGTTTGTATTTCTTTACATTTCTTGTACACTTTTTCTTGTTCCAAGGTGATATAGTTGCCAATTATTTTTATACTAGAGGCCTGGTGCACAAAATACATGAATGGGGGGGTCCTCTAAGCCCAGCCTGCACCCTCTCCAATCCCGGGCCCCTCGGGGGATGTCCGACTGCCGGTTTAAGCCCAATCCTGGGGATCGGACCTAAATCAGCAGTCGGACATCCCTCTCACAGTCCTGGACTGCTGGCTCCTAATCATTCACCGGCCTGCCTGCCTGGTTGCCCCTATCTGCCCCCCCCCCGCCAGCCTGATTGCCCCTCACTGCATCTGCATGCCAGCCTGATCACCCCTAACTGCGCCTCACTGCTGGTCAGGTCACCCTTTACTGCCCGCCCCCACCGCCAGCCTGGCTGCCCCATGCAACCTGCTGTTCAGTCGTTTGGTCGTCCCTCACTAACCCCCCTGCCAGTCTGTGGCCCCATGCAGCCTGCTTGTTCAGTCATTTGGTCTTCCCTCACTAACCCCCCTGCTGGCCTGGTCGTAAGCAGCCATCTTGTGAGGGAATGAGAGTTAATTTGCATATTACCTCTTTATTATATAGGATGCTTAAGTTTTTAAGGATCTATCATTAATTTGTTCCCAAACTTTCTGTTAATGTTTAAAACTCTTCTCAGAACATTCAAATAATAAATTAGTACATTAATTTCATATTTATTTTTCCTTCTCTTTCCTGTATCCCTATGTTTTTTGTTTCAGTCTGGATTGGTCCTTAACCAGTTGTTATCTTCCCATATTCTTTCACTATTTTCCTGGAAATTTCTCCCATTTCTGTCCTGTCTATATCCCTACCCTAGAAACTTATTTTCCTGTTAGTTGTTTGTTTGTTTATTACATCATTCCTCTAATTCCTGAGTCTTCCTGAGCTTACTTTAGTTTGTACTTTTGCCTTATAATCAGCTATGTTAGTAATTATTTGTACATCTGTGTTAGAGGTTTTTAGCTCCACTATTTCCTTTATTCATGATTTTTAAATAATTTTTAAAAATCTCCCCATGGTCATAAATGGGGATTAGGAAAGAAAGGACAAAGAGGGCAGATTATCAATCAAATATATTTAACTAAAATATTTAATTGCCCTGAATTTTACTTAACTATACAGTATAAATATTTTCCATATCAACAAATATAGTGTATTACATTCAAACTGCATTAATAGTTTATTGTTATAAATTTAAATATTGTAAATATATGCATAGATACAAATATAGTTTTATTATATCTCTAACAATTTATGTAGGGTAAATTTGGCTAGATATATAGCTAAAAGAACAAATATGTATTTCTAAAACTGAAATTAGGTATTATTTTTACTATAATGACAAAAATCATATATATTTAGAAAAATAGAGAAATACTACTTTTTTTTTCTTTTGTAATTAAAAAAAGAATATGTTCTACTATGTAAAAATGGCACAACTAAATATTTTAATATATTAATGGTTCAGACTTTCCTTCTCTCTTTTTATTTTCTGTTTTCCACTGTCTATCTCTATCTCATGCTATGTAGGTTATCTTAATGTATATGTAATACTATACTAGTAAAGATTTAACAACAGGCTTGGGAGAGTAGGCCCTGATTTGTAGTGTTTGCCATTTTCTGTGGTATAATCAATCTCTCTGTGGCCAATTTCAAGCTATCAACCTCACATCACTTATAAAAGTAGAGCTGGGAAAAATGAATAAAATTGACACTGTGAGCCAATGGGAGCCAGCTCCAGCACACTGTACCCCTACATATATCTTTTAAATATATTCTCGCTTGCTGTTTGCATTTTATCTTTTAAAGTTGTTTTACTTTTTCTGTTATTTAACAATTTATTTATTTTGATGTGCAAAAATAGTACTTTTTAATTCCTCTGTTATGTTAAATATTCTGACTTGGTTCAAATAGTATGTAGATGGTATTTTCTTCCAGTGCTGGTTTGATTTTGGTTTTATTTTTTATACTCTGTTCATCCATTTGGAACTTCTTGTGACATAGATGTGGAATAATTTAGTTTTACATCTTTGAAAATTGCTATCTCATCACCATTTATTGAATAATCTATCATCTCTTCTAATATTAAAAATGCCAACTTTATTACATACAACATTTTAGATTAATTAGATTTTTATGTTTTCTTTATTCCTCTATCAGGCGACTCTTGCATTGGCATTTTGCTTTTAAACTAAATTTAAATTTAATTGCATCAAAATAATATCTAAGAATATATTTAACAAGGAAGTAGAAAACCTGTACTTGGAAAATTATAAGACACTGAAGAAAGAAATTGAAGAAGGTACAAATAAATGGAAGCATATACTGTGCTCATTGATAAGAAGAATTAACCTCATTAAAATATCTATACTACCCAAAGCAATCTATAGATTCAATGAAATTCATATTAAAATGCCAATGCTATATTTCACAAAACTAGAAAAAATAATTCAAAAATTTATATGGAATCAAAAAGGACCCCAAATATCCATAGCAATGTTGAGAAAAAAAGAGCAAAGTTGGAAATGTCACGTTATCTGATATCAAACTATATTACAAAGCTACAAAGATCAAAACAGCATGATACTAACATAAAAACAGAGACATAGAACAGAACAGAGACCCTAGAAATAAACCCACACCAAATGGTCAATTAATATTTAAAAAAGAAAGCAAGAACATACAATGGATTCAAGACAGTCTATTCACTAAATGATGTTGGGAAAATTGGATGGATACATGCAAAATAATGAAACTAGATCACTTTCTTACAACATATATAAAAATAGGCTCAAAATTTATTAAAGACTCAAATATAAGACTCAAAACCTAAAACTCCTAGAAGAAAACACAGGCAATAAAATTTCTGAAATTACTCTCACCAATACTTTTTCTGATAATATCTCCTTGGACAAGAGAAATAAAGAAAAAAATAAACAAATGGAATGACATCAAACTAAAATGCTTTTGCACAGTAAAAGAAACCATCAGAAAATGAAAAGATAACCTACTGAATGGAAGAAGATATTTCCCAATGATAAATCTGACATGGGTTTAATATTCAAAATTTATTAAAAAAACTCAGACACCTTAAAAAACAAACAAACAAATAAATAATACAATTAAAAAATGGCAAAGGGCCTGAATAGACAGTTCTCCAAAGTTGACATACAGAAAACTAATAGACATATGAAAATATGCTCAACATCACTAATCATTAAAGAAATGCAGATTAAAACCACAATGAGATATTACCTCATACCTGTCAGAATAGCTATCATCAATAAATCAACAAACAACAAGTGTTAGTGAGGATGTGGAGCAAAGGGAACTCTTGGGGGGAAATGATGGTGGGAATGCAGATTGGTGTGGCCACTATGGAAACCAGTATTGAAGGTCCTCAAAAAATTAAAAATGGAACTGCCTTATGACCCCATAGTTCCACTTCTAGGTATATATCCAAAGAAATCCAAAACAGTAATTCAAAAGGATATATCTAGCCCTATGTTCATAGCAGTGTTATTTACAACAGTCACTATATGAAAGCAATCCAAGTGCCCACCATAGACAAATAGATGAAAAGTAGTGATATATTTATACAATGAAGTATTACTCACCATAAAAGTGTAAAATTTTACCATTTGTGACAGCATGAATAGATCTAAAGGGTATTGTACTAAAAGAAAGATAAAGTCAGTTAGAGAAAGATGAATACCATATGATTTCACTTATATGTGGAATCTAAAGAACAAAATAAATGAACACAGAAACAGAAATTGACTCATAAGTACAGAGAATAGACCAATGGTTGCCAAAGGAGAGGGGCTTTGGGGCACAGGGTAAAAAAGATGAAAAAATTGAGAAGTACAAATTGGTAGTTTCAAAATTGTCATGGGGATGTAAAGTACAGCATAGCCTATGTTTCCATAGATTCAATCTTAGCCACATTCTTTAAAACAAAAACATTATTTAAAGTTTTTAAATAATTTTATTTTCATAAAATACTATGATTTAAAAAGTTATGTTTTCTTATTCTCTTTTCTAATATTTCTTCTTTTATTTTTCCCCTGAACTTACTGCATGTGCAATAATGTCAATAAAAATGTTTAACATTATGGGTGAGAATACACATTCTTGATGGATCTTATATTTATTTATTCATTGATTTATTTATTTAGACAAAATATTTTAGGGCATATAATCCACCTAGAAGTGAATTTTAGTTTACTATTAAATAAGATATAAATCATTGGTGAATACCTTGGTTTATGCTTTTTTTTTTAAAAGTTTTCTATGTGCATTTAAAACATTCAAAAATGAGTTAATGAAACGAGATTTTATAATTTATGTATAACCATCAGTTTACTCTAAGTATGATGGATATATTTTCACATAGATTACTGAAATCATTTCTAATTATTGCCAATACCAAACTTTGGAAGATTCATTATTGTTTAACAGTTCTGTTTTATTCAATATTTTGACATATTTGAAATGCTGAGATGAACAGTCTTGTACAAATATTTGGTGAGTGCATCTAATTATTGCCTTATGGTAAATTCACAGAAATGAAATTGCTGGGATACAAAGTAAGTATATTTTAATTGTCAATATATGGAGCCAAATTGGCACTTCAGGAATGCTGCATCAATTCACAGACCCAATGGTACTGTTACTACTCTATGGTGCTTCCTATTGAGAAGGAGTTGGATCAATTTGATTTATGTTTGATATATTTTTATGTAATGTGTGATTTTAATTTCATACTGTAAATCATCTGAACGTGTAACATTTTATTAACATTCTAGATTCTGTACCCTTGGAAAGAAAATGAGCTTCACAATGTAAAACAAAAGTTACAGACCTAAAATCTTCCTGAATAAACTTACAAACTATCTCTAATTAACTGTGGGAGAATATGCCTGAAAACTGGAACAGCCATGAACACAAAGGGGTCACACTAACCTAAAGCCAGATCTCTTTTACATACTTTAGGAGCTTATTCCCTATTTGATTAGCAACACAAGTTATTTTGTATATGAACATAGTTTGAAAAAGAATTATTTTAATTTTCCAAATAATACTAAAGTATCACATCAGAAACTGTGAATAAATGATAACTCAAACCATAATGAATTTGGATATGGTTAAAATACTGTCATTCCTTTTTCTAAAGATGTATGACTTCAGACCAAAGTGAAGGCATTTCACTTTTAGCCTCTCACTTTTTCCTTTGAGTGGTTCGGTTAGAGAAGAAAGGCAAGCTGAACTTTATTTCCAGGTTTATTATTGTGAATTTTAATATATTTAAGGACTAGTAGGATTGTACATTACTTTTAATTTAAAAAGTGAAATTGCTTTTTTTTCCTGAATAAATCATAGTCAAAATATGACAAGAAAATATAAGGCTTTCATAAATAAACTGTGATAAATCATGTTTCAACAATGAACAAGACAAATAGTGTCAACCTTCTCCTTTTACTAGTCAAGTACAACATTTATTTGATGAGAAAAATAATTACCTCCGTGACATTAAGGGCACTCTTTTATACTATTTCAAGTCCTCTGTGGGACTTTTCCTAGCTGTGGCCCATGTGTTGCATTTTATCTGTGAAAGCACTGAAATGGAACATACTTTGGATGGCCTGTAATGCACATTTTATACTGTTCTTGAGAATTTTGCCCTATACATATGTAAAGAATAGAGGTGGTAATGGCTTTCTGCTTAAACTAACTCCTAGATTAGTTTTCAATTAAAATTTTCTCTTTGTTTCTTCTATTTGATTCATTTTCTTCTATTTGATTCATTTTCTTCTATTTGCTCTGTCTTGCATATATTTGTGAGGATTTCTCTAAAATGAGACTTTTAAAATAATTTTTTCTAGTTACAAAATTAGTCCTTTAAAAATATTCCAGAGTTACCATTTTAACTTGCCAATTTCTTCATATTCTGAAAAAAAAATAATGAAAGAGATCACTGTTCCTATATAAATAGCCAGATGATTTTTAGCTTTTTTGCTTAGTGATTTCAAAGGTAGAGAAATTGTTAAAGTTTAGCTTTAGGAACATACTCCAAGCATTTCTGTTTATGAACTAACCACACCTGGTCCCTGTCTGTCTAGTGTTCATCATACTTGCCCCGTGTTCTGCAAACTGTTACTCAGGCTATCCACCACACAAGAGCCAAGCAGACTCTGCCAGACTCTGCCTCTCTCATGCATTGCCACTGGCCTGAGTCGGCCTTGCCTAATCATACTATGCAGATTCTTACAATCTTCTTTGGCATTTGGTATGGAATACTGACATTGACAAAAATAACAAACCTCGGAGTATACAACTACAACGAGGATATTGTTGGCAAATTGTTGAATGTATGTTACCAGTTCAGAATAGTTTTTGCACAAGAAAACTTAAAATACTCTATAAAATTTTACAGCTCATATATAAAAGAATATTGAAAGTAATCACTTTACATTTGAAAACCACCCTAAAAACTTCTTGACATTGCCAATGAGCCATACATCTCAAATAAATTTTCTGAAACTATTAATAATAATTTTTTCCCAATCTTGGTAGAGGGAAAGCTAAATTCTTTCTATAAGAAATGATATCATGATATTATTAGCAGATGAAGATATAATCAAAGATAATGCAGCTAATGCTGTGGAAGAGAAAGGTAATATATACAAGTGTAAGATATTTCACTAAAATAAATGCTAATTTATTTTTCTGGATTTGACGATTTTGTGGTGACTAAGATGCCATTAACATACCCCTTAGCTTGACTTTAGACAGTTTTAGAGTACCTACTTTAGAAAGGGAGCCCTCTGGTGGTGAGGATTAGAGGAGGCTAGAGGGATCTCCAGACCTGACCTCCCTTTTCTTAGTGCATTTACTTTAGAAATTCTACAATTGCAAATTCTTTCTTTCCCTCTTTGAGCATAACTCCTCTACATCTCAGAATGTCTTTCTCAAGGAGGAATAGGAGCCAGTCCTTTGAAATATAAAACTCAAGAAAGATAGAACCCCATCTCCCTGACTCTATGGGAAGGTAGATGCCTAACTTCCAAAAGCAACAATTTGCAAATACACTGGCCTATAATACTGACCCACTTTCTCCCTAATATTCTTCAGTAATTTTTCACTAACTCACCAAAGATTAAATATCCTCCTGCCTCTTTTTCTTCCAGCTGACTTTAGTTCAATCTCTTATCTATGGCAATACTCTTGAATAAAGAGTTCCTTGCTGTTTTTAATATGTCCAGTGTAATTTTTCTTTAAGAGTGGTATTTGTTAGTTTTTCAAAAATGGTATAATTTGTTGCAATTTTGTTGTCTTCCTAAATAAACGTTCATATTTACACCTAATTTGTATTTGCTCTTTGCTGAATTGCCAATTATCTAAAAATATATTCAATTTAAGGTCATCTCCATGCCTTTATTCAATGTGCACTCTGGGCCTGAGTAGCCCTCCTCCCATATATGCGCTCATCAAAATACAACCAATATATCAAGAACTAAATCTATCATCTTTTTGTAAAACTTTCCTCGATCCTGATTGTGTAATAGAATTTATTACAATCTGCCAACTAATAAAGTTATTTGTATGTTTCCTCAGCCTTTCACAGAAGAGACTAGATTGTAGGGCATCTATGTTATAAATCTTTGTAACACCCTCATTTCCTAAAACAGTAGACACAGAATGTATATTGAATTAAATTGCTATAACATGATTTTCTTAGATTTAATTTGAAACCTAATTCTCATTAAAGAAATATTAAAATTCTCCCAGGATAATAAGTTACTTAGAGTGGAAAAGTAATAATTGAGAAAAGAATATTCATGAAATCCTGTCATGTATCTCAGGGAGATAACCTCCTTTGATGGGTCAGATGGAACTCAAATGCTTCCTCTTCTTTTGAAACTTTCCCTGACATTTTATAAGCAAAGCTAATCTTATTTATCTCTTGGCACACTGAATAACCCCTATCTGATTTCTCTACCAAACTAGAATTCAGTGAGGTCTCTTTATACTCTTTGCCTGGCATTGGTCTTTTCATATAACGAGGTGTTAGGTCAATACTTATTAAAAGAAAGGAAAGAGGACTGGAGAGAAACTGGAATAAAAGGTAAGAAAGATACATCCTATATAATAAAGAGGTAATATGCAAATTGACTGTCACTCCAACACACAAGATGGCCGCCTCCATGTGGTCAAAGATAGCTGGCAGAGGAGGGCAGTTGGGGGTGACCAGGCCTGCACTGGAGGGCAGTTGGGGGGGACTGGGCCTGCAGGGGAGGACAGTTGGGGGGGACCCAGGCCTGCAGGGGAGGGCAGTTAGGGACAGCCAGGTTGGCAAGAGAGGGCAGTTAGGGGTGACCAGGCCAGCAAGGGAGGGCAGTTAGGGGCAACCTGGCTTGTAGGGGAGGGCAGTTGGGGGTGAACAGGTCAGCAGGGGAGGGCAGTTAGGGGCAAATGGGCCAGCAGGGGAGGGCATTTGGGAGCAACCAGGCTTGCAGGGGAGCAGTTAAGCATTGATCAGGCTAGCAGGGGAGTGGTTAGGGGGTGATCAGGCTGGCAGGCAGAAGTGATCACACAATCAGGCAGGCAGGCAGGCAGGAGAGTGGTTGGGAGCCAGCAGTCCTGGATTGTGAAAGGGTAGTTGGACATCCCTTGAGGTGTCCCAGATTGGAGAGGGTGCAGGCTTGGATGAGGGACACACCCCGCCCCCTGTGAATAAATTTTGTGCACCAGGCCTCTAGTCTATAATAATAAAAGCGTAATATGCAAATCTACTGAACGGCCAAACAGCAGAATGACCATCTGGACATCCTTCCAGACAACCTTCTGGACGACCTTCTGAACGAAGCCGGGGCTGCCTCGACTGCAAAGGCCTACTCTTGCATAGGGCCTCTAGTTATTCAATAATTAGTCAAGTTTGCCCCCAGTTTGTCTGATCTCAAAACCATGCTTTCTTTTTACGTTGTAATATTTCACATCGCAGGGCCAAGAGCCAGCTGCAGAGAATACCTAATCCTGCTGACAATTAAGATAAAAATAAAATGAACATAAGCACTCATAAACACTATGAATCATTTTCTTTTTCCATGTAAATTGCACAGCAATCAACATCAGTAGGGGGGAGGCAAGCAGGGGTGGACAAAAGGGGACATATGTAATACTTTCAACAATAAAAAAAAGAAATAGAAAAAAAATGTATAAAGAAATAGTTACTTAAACAATCCAAAGAAGCTGCTTCTCTCATACCCCTCAATACACATATAGCTCTCAAAGTGTTTTATTTTAAAACTCAGATACTTATCTATAGCCAGTGATACACCCTAGGCAAACATGATGACTACTCATACATGCATTGTGCAAATCTCTCTTTTTCTGTTGTACATCTACGTATTCTTTTTTTTTTAGTGGCATAACTTATTTTAATATAAATGTTCATTAAAAGTGAATAAATACTTATTTTATGACATTTGTAATATACACATGAACAAAAGGAAAGCTAAAATAGTTCATCCCTGAAAACTCCGTTAGGATTCGGTTGCAGTGATTAGAGTAAAGGGCTGGCAGTAAACACAGAGAAATGAACAGGATTGTGATATAGTATATGTGTCAGAGCCAGCAAGAGCTCTGCATGAGCACTGCTGCTCTGAGTTGCTCTGAGTCCATATAGTCTTCTAAATTCTTCCCAACTATGGCAGGGCAGGTTCCTTCTCAAACCCTTTCCAGTGTACTAACTGTTGGGAACTTAGTCCAAGTTCCTCCTTTATCTTCTGCTTACTATTACAGGTGTTGGGTTCGAGTCCCTCTGCCTAGGTTTGGACCTCCTTGGACACCGGGTCCTAGACGGAGAAGCCATGAAAAGTTGTGCGTGTATAAGGATGAGTCTTTATTGCAAAAGCCAATGGCCACAAAGCCATCAGACAACACAGTCCTTCACAGCAGTCCTGTACAGACATGTAGCCGTACACCAGCTGGTAAATACATAGCTTTCCTACACAGTAGTAGCAGTCTCTGTACCCACAGTTATTGTCTAAGCAGCTGCATGCTGCCCCTAGCCTCACCACCTCACATCGTAGTGGTACCTAAGCTTGCTGGCTCAGCAGCTTCTCCTGTCTCCTCTGCCCAGCACACTGGCTGTTCTTTGTAGCCTCACAGGTGTACCAGTTCATAATGTGGATTTTGTAATCAAAGAAAACAGGATAATTTCAAAAGAAACATCAAAAGTGCTTTATTCAAAGTAATGTCCATCGCTAGCTTCACATTTCCCCCATCTTTCAGGTAATTTGTGGATACCGTCCCAATAGAACTTTTCTTGTTTTGAGGCAAACCATTCAGAGACACAATTTTCCATTTCTTCGTACGTTTTGAAGTGCTGCTCAGAAAGTGCGTGTACCATCGAAAAGAACAAGTGATAATCTGAAAGAGCAAGGTCTGGTGAATAGGGTGGGTGGGTTAATACTTCCCAGGCAAGATCTTTTAATGTGTCTTTAACTGGTTTTGAAGTGTGTGATGGTGCGTTTATCATGAAGCAAAATTACTTTGCCGTGTCTTCTGGCCCATTCTGGTTATTTCACGATCAAAGTGTGACTCAAATTGATTATTTGTTGTCAGTAGTGATCAGTATTATTGGTTTCACCTGGTTTTAGAAGCTCATGATACACCACACCTTCCTGATCCCACCAAACGCAGAGCATTGTCTTCTTTCCGAAGCAATTTGGCCTTGAAGTCGATGTTAATGGTTGACTTGGATCAACCCATGATTTTGTGCATTTGGGATTCTCAAAATAAATCCACTTTTCATCACCAGTCACAATTTGATGCAAAGAAGACTTTCTTTTGTGCCGTTGAAGCAACATTTACTGATGACTTTTTCGGTTTTCCATTTGTCTTTTGTTCAGTTGATGTGGCACCCATTTTCCTTCTTTTAAAATCTTTCCCGTTGCTTGTAAATGATCAGAAATTGTTTGCTGAGCAACGCTTAATCTTTTTGCAAGTTGTTTTTGAGTTTTGACAGGCATCTTCATCCAATAATGCTTGTAATTGTTGGTCTTCAAACTTTTTTGGTTGACCTAGACGTTCTTTGTCTTTCACATCAAAATCATCACTTTTAAAGCATTTAAACCAGCGTTCACAAGTATCTTGAGATGGAGCATGTTCACCATAAGCTTCCCAAAGTATACGATAACTTTCAGCAACACTTTTCCTCAAAATAAAGTAGTGAATTAAAACTTCCTGCAAATGCTCTTTTTTTGGCATGAAATTTGACATTTTAAGTGTAAAAATATCTATGATGTTAATACCTTCAGAAAATTTGATAAGTTTTGAAGCTTGTTGTCAATACAATAAAATAGCATACATATCAAATCGCATATATATCAACATATGTCTTACTCCAGCTATTGAAAAAAATTTGCATTATTAACTGGTACTCCTGGTAGTAAGTACCTCCGAGCTTCTCTTCCAGCTCCATCTTTCCAGCTTCATCTCAGTGATCCTCTCAGCTGGTCAAATAACATGTGTTTATACTCCTTAGACAAAGAAGGCCTCATGCCAAAATAACATCATTCATATGGGTTATAGAAGG
The DNA here is from genome assembly GCA_025583905.1 of Ia io. Classification (NCBI taxonomy): domain Eukaryota; kingdom Metazoa; phylum Chordata; class Mammalia; order Chiroptera; family Vespertilionidae; genus Ia; species Ia io. Next base: position 40,447,858 of record JAJQQW010000007.1, on the reverse strand, counting down.
GCACAGCGTACCATGAGATCGCTGTGGCCTTGCAGCTGTGTATGGTATCTTAGCTCAGGCCAGAGTGGCCTTGGACATCTGGTGTACTCACAACAAGACCTCTGTGCTTTAATTGGCCTTGACTATCAGACGCCTTTGACGTGGTTCCCACAATATGAATATGTATTCTTCATATTCTGATAGTGTATTGTGGTAGATTAGAAACGAAAGGTAGGACAAGAATCAAGCACAGCTCTTACATTTTTTGGCCTGAGCAGCTGACTTTATGGTGGTAGTTACTTTTTAAGAGGAGAACAAGTGGGTATGTATCAAGGATTCTGTGTGTGGAGGGAGGGTGTCTTACATTTAAAGTGCCTATTATTTACTCAAGTCTAGATGATGTCAATTTGGATGTGTAAATTGATAGTCAACAGTAAAAGAATCAGAGGTGGTCATTTAACATTGGTGGGAGGGGATTTAAAAATAATGCTTTGTTTTTGAGGTTGCTCAAGTATGAGAATTTGATTTCTTAAAAAATAGGAAGCTATTGTCACTTTCTTTTTTATACTTATATTGTTCATCTGACATCCTTATCTTAAAATTAAAAACAAAACATACAAAATGGTTATTTTTTTTTAATGCCAATGGCCTCATTGTGGCTTCTCTGAAAAATTCTTCTTATATATTGAAAAAAAAATTGGTTGCATATTTGAGATATTCATATGCAGTTGCTTGTCAAGAGACTTACTTTTTCTCTTGGTTCCTCAATGCACTTTTTATGTTTATGGGACAACTAGCCTTTAATGGAATAAATACATTGTTTCATGTTAGAAAGCAGATATCAAATCAAATTGTACTGAGCCATTGAGCTATTTGATATTACATAGTTCTATAATTTAATCTGCAAGGTATTATTTACCACTTGTTATGGGCCAGATACTCAACTAGATACCTTTGAGTATTAAAAACATAACTATTCTTAAATTATACTAGAACAATTATATCACTAGTTTATTAGATAGAGCGAGAGATTGACACATATATATATTTCAAAAGAGATAGTACAGTTAAATTCTATAAGAGGTATGAAGAGGAAGGGTAGATTTGAATAAACTGTTCATTGAGTATAATAGTACAGTAATTCGCTTGGATACTACATCAGATCCACATATTAGTATACTGATTGCACATCTTATGGTAGACTAAGCCTCAAAAAACTACCAGAATTTATCATGCTTCAGAATGACCATTATTGCATATTGTTGAGACCTTTGTACAAAAAGTGTCTTCCCCTTTTTGATCTCGTGACTGCTTCTGATCTGGGATTATTTGATGATGTTATAGCCCAGTGTCTCTGAAATTTGAATTGATTACTGAGGAAAAATGAATCCATGGTGAGATCATGCATAGCAAACTAGAGGAACAGCCTGCTGATTACACTGAAGAAAACTTCTATTTACATGCAAATATCTTTGTAATCAGCAGTGATAGGAAAGAAAATGTATGAGAGTCCAAAGCATTTTGATTTTCAATGTTCCATCTTTCCCTGAGCCCTCACCCCAGAACATGTTTCCTCATATCAGTAACAAAGCCTCTCATTTAACAAAATTTTAGGCATATTTTACTTGAAACAAAACATATTAATGGATCTTATCGCTTCTTATTTCTTTCTCAGTGTAATTCTTTCACTTTTGAGTTATCTTTAGCTAAAATTATTCTCTGATTAATATTTTAGTCTTAGTATGATAGCTTTTTATAAATAACTAGAGGCCTGGTGCACAAATTCATGCACATTGAAAGGAAATTAATTAGAAGAAATATTTTAATATCACTATTCACCTTTTCTCTATAATAGCAGTGTCAACCAATTTCACGATCGACAATGACAGATCGAAACACAGGCATGCAATTGCGCCAGCGAGAGTTTTATATATATAGATACACTTGCTTAACTAGACCTGCTTTCTGATTTAGCTAAACTGTTTTCCAGCCCAGTGAAGCACCCCAACTTCTCCTTCAGGTAATTGTCAGCAGCACAGCAGTAAATATCAACAAAAGCAGATTATTATTGTAGATCACACAGGGAGAACAAAGGGTAAACTATTTAGCTGCAGCAGTGTTTGACTATATTCTGTGCAGTGAGAAAACCTGAAGTTATTTTCAAGGTCCACCATTTTTTACTCCTTTTCAGTTGGGTCAAGTTTCTAAGCCTTCTAAATCTCCGGCTAATGAAAAGAAAATAGGATTCCACCTAGTCTCCTATCTATCTACTCCAGGACTTCTGTGAGGATCAAAAAAATGAGGCATGGGAAAATGCTTCACAGCCATTTGGTTAAAGTGTAAAATGTTTCCACCTGGCTGTAAAGCAAGTCGTGTTCCTGGGCTGAAGAAACTCCAAGGAGGCTATTCACTAGGGAGAGGAAGCTGGGCGTTTTTACGTGACATCATTACCCAGTGTCCACAGCCACTATTTCTGGGCTGGGCTGGGCTGTGGGCCACATTTTGTGCCATGGGGGTCTCTGCAGACTTGGCTGCGATTTGGTAGGGTGTCGCTCCAGGATGGTGATGGGGCCTGTGTCCCACTTGGGGGAAGACGAGTATTGCTTTGTCGGCGCCAGGTCCTACGTGCCATTTCTCTATAAATGGCCAGTGCATGTCACGCAGCTCCTGTGTTGAACATCTGCCCCCTGGTGGTCAGTGTGCATCATAGCGATGGTCAGACGGTCAGACACTTAGCATATTAGCCTTTTATATAGAGAGAGAGCTCAAAGCCTTACTTTTTTTTTAAGGTGGATAATACTGACTACATAGATTATTCCCAGGTTTTATTAAAATAAGATACATTTTAATACCTATCTGAGGGATTCATATGTCATACAAATATTCAAAATTGATGGGTTTGTTCATGCCATTTCACTAGCTTTTTTTTTTCCAAACCTGAAATGAGGTATAGTTCATATGGCCCTATGTAAGTCTCTAAGGATAATATTTTTCATGCATATTATTTTAAAGACAGTGAAGTACAATGGGCAGTAAACTCCAATGTTAGCATAATCCCAGGACTACAGAACTGGAGGTTCATAAATACTTGAAAGAGAATTTTTTATTGTTTAAAGTATTACAAATAGTAGTACATGTTTCCTTTTTCCGTCATTGACCTCCCCCCAACCTCTCCCACTCCCAGGACATGCACTCACCTCGCTAGTGTCTGTGTCCATTGGTTATGTTTATATGCATGCATAAAAGTCCTTTGGTTGATATTTTACCCCCTCCCCCCCACAATGCTCCCCTGCTTTCCCACTGAAGTTTTACAATCTGTTTGCTGCTTCTCTGTCTCTGGATCTTTCTTTGTTCATCAGTTTATGATGTTCTTTATATTCCACAAATGAGTGAGATCATGTGATATATATCTTTCTCTGACTAGCTTATTTCGCTTAGCATAATGATCTCCAGTTCCATCCATGCTGTTGCAAATGGTAAGAGTTCTTTCTTTTTTACAGTAGCATAGTATTCCATTGTATACATGTACCACAGTTTTCTAATCCACTTATCTGCTGATGGGGACTTATGCTGTTTCCAAATCTTAGCTATGATAAATTGTGCTGCTATGAATATAGGGGTGCATATATCCTTTCTGATTGGTCTTTCTGTTTTCTTGGTATATATTCCTAGATGTGGGATTACTGGTTGAAATGGAAGTTCCATTTTTAATTTTTTAGGAAACTCCATACTGTTCTCCACAGTGGCTGCACCAGTCTGCATTCCCACCAGCAGTGAAGGGGGTTTCCTTTTTCTCTGCATCCTCTCTGGCACTTGTCGTTTGTTGATTTGTTGATGATAGCCATTCTGACAGGTGTGAGATGGTACCTCATTGTTGTTTTAATTTGCATCTCTCAGATGATTAGTGACTTTGAGCCTGTTTTCATGTCTCTTGGCCTTCTGTATGTCCTCCTTTGAAAAGTGTCTATTTAGGTTCTTTGCCCATTTTTAGGGGAAGGGATTTTTTACTAGTCATGGTGTCCTAGGAAAAAAATGTCACTTTGGAACAGGACAATGAATGGGTCTGGGCTACCTGTCACTACTTGAGCCAATTAAGCAGACAAGGTTGAATCATGTATAACTCTTTATTTCAATAATGCCAACAGTATGGGAGAACAGCAGGTCATCCATGAACATCTCCTCTAACCCTCCTCACAAGTCAGCTGCTTGTATTGGGTAGAAGGCTGAAGATTACATGGGAAAGCAGGGATTACAGGCATGGGGAGGCAGGCAAGGTATAATGGTTACAGGTTACAGGCAATGAGGGTTTGGGGTTTGCAAAAGGCAGGCACCTCCTGGACTCCGTTGTTTCAGCAACAAGGTTGTTAATCTTTCCATGATGATGGTCAGTTCTCAGAAAAGGAAAAGGGACCACATTCCAAAGTTAACTCCCATGTCCCATGGCATACAACTCTCAGCCAGGTCAGAATGTGCTTTCTCAATCAGAATAGGACAATCATGCTTAACAAAACATGATTAATATTTCTTATAACTATAGTTATGAAGCGGGATTTTTGGACTGGAAAATGCAGTGTTCCCCCGGGCAGGATGGTTCCTGGGCTCTCTGTCTGACAGAGTCAAAGAATGAATCCATGGACGGAAGGTGGTATAGCAAAGGTGGAAATTTTATTGAAGAACAAGTACAGACTCCCACATGGGGAGAGGGAAAGAGTCCCACAGAATGGACTCCCAGGTGGGGAGGGGGAAGAGTCCCACTGAGTTCCTTTTCCCTGCAGCTTGTAAAGGCTGCAGATCCTGGTGCCTTGTTATCCCCTCTGATTGGTCACTATTCCCTTTGGCTGGTAACTATAGTAACTCCTGAGCTCAATGGTCCAGCCTCACATGGGACATGCGAGGTTTTTCCTCCCTTCCTTATTGTTTTCCTATTCCCTTTGGGCTTTTTTCTCCTTCTGGATGAGGGGCTTCCTTCACCTTATTTTGTAAATATAGACCTTCTGCTGTTTCCATCTCCCTCATTCTATGGAAATGTATGTGTTTCAGCTTTTCAGCCCTGTGCTTCTTCCATGGTCCCCTTAATTTCTAAAATTTCATAAACCTGCCTTTTCACCCCTAAAACTTCCTGTTTCAGTTAGTCCCAACTATTCTATTTCTGCCTCTAAAAAACTGATCTAATTCCTGATTTAAAGACTCAAATCCTGAGGTGGGTGAGGGGATCCAGCTTCAACTTGTATTTAGAAAATCCATAAATATTCACTTCATTGCCACAAGACATTACACATGGTCATTTTATTCTAAATTCCCTTACTCAAGATAATACAAAATAAATATTTTACTGGTATGAGGCTGAACCACCACCTGCTAAAGGATTAGAAATGCTAATATTTCTATTAAAATGATTGCTACAGTGTGATAATACTTAGGGTTTGACGGAAGTTCAGGAGTCCTCAAAGAGTGGACCTTGGACCCTTTCTGTGAGTCTCTTAGGAGAAATTTATTTTCAAAATAATACTAGTGAAACAGGAATTTCAGGGGTAAAATAGGACAGGTTTGGGAAATTTTAGAAATTAAGGGGACCATGGAGGAAGTGCAGGGCTGCAGAGCAGCTGAAGGTATATCTCCATAGAATAGGGAAGCTGAAAAGCTGCAACAGATACATTTCCATAGAATGAGGGAGCTGGGAACAGCAAAAGGTCTATATTTACAAAATAGAGAGAAGGAAGCCCTCACCCAGAAGGAGAAGAAGAAAGCCCAAAGGGAATAGGAAAACAATAAGGAAGGAGCAGGGAGAACCTCTACAGGCTTACATCAAAAATCACACAAAAATGGCAATAAATTATCTAACCCTACAAACCAAAGCGTTAGAAAGAGAGCAACAAGTAAAGCCCAGCATAAGCAGAAGAAAGGAAATAATAAAGATTAGAGCGGAGACAAATGACATAGAGACAAAAAAAAAAAAAAAAATACAAAAGATCAACAAAACCAAGAGCTGGTTCTTTGAAAGGATAAACAAGGTTGATGAACCTCTAGCCAGGCTCACCAAGAAGCAAAGAGAGAGGACCCAAATAAACAAAATCAGAAATGAAAGAGGTAAAATAACAAGAGATCCCACAGAAATACAAAGGATTATGAAAAAATAATATGAACAACTCTATTCCAACAAAATGGACAACCTAGATGAAATGGACGTATTCCTAGAAAAATACAAGCTCCCAAAACTCAACCAAGAAGAATCAAAAAACCTGAATAGGCCAATAACTACCGAAGAAATTGAAACAGCGATCAAAAATCTTCCAGCAAACAAAAGCCCTGGTTCGGACAACTTTACAGGGGAGTTCTACCAAACATTCAAATAAGAACTAAAATCTATCCTCCTCAGACTATTCCAAAAAATTCAAGAGGAAGGCACACTTCCAAGCTCTTTCTGTGAAGCCAGCATTACCCTAATCCCAAAACCAGATAAAGACAACACAAAAAAAGACAATACAGGCCAATATCCTTGATGAGTATAGATGCTAAAATCATCAACAAAATTCTAGAAAATCAGATTCAGCATTACATTAGAAAGATTATACAGCATGACCAAGTGGGATTTATACCGGGGATACAAGGATGGTACAATATCCACAAATCAATAAATGTGATACATCACATAAACAAACTGAGAGACAAAAATCACATAATCATATCAATTGATGCAGAAAAAAGCATTTGACGAAATCCAACACCCTTTCTTGATAAAAACTCTCAGCAAAGTGGAAATAGAGAGATCATACCTCAACATAATAAAAGCCCTATATGACATACCTACAGCCAACATCATACTCAATGGGCAAAAACTAAACCCATTTCCCTTAAGAACAGGAACAAGACAAGGATGCCCACTTTCACCACTCCTATTCAACATAGTACTAGAAGTACTAGCCATAGTGATCAGACAAGAAGAAGAAATAAAAAGCATCCAAATTGGAAAAAAAGAAGTAAAACTGTCCTTATTTGCAGATGACATGATACTATACATAGAAAACCCCAAAGACTCTATTAAAAAACTACTAGACCTAATAAATGAATTTGGCAATGTAGCAGGATACAAAATTAACACCCAGAAATCTATGGCCTTTTTATACACCAATAATGAACTCACAGAAAGAGAAATGAAAAAAACAACCCCATTTACCATTGCACCAAAAAATTAAGATACCTAGGAATAAACTTAACAAAGGATGTAGAAGACCTGTACTTGGAAAACTATAAGACATTGAAAAAAGAGATAGAGGAAGACATAAAAAAATGGAAGGACATACCATGTTCATGGATTGGTAGAATCAACATCATTAAAATGTCCATACTACCCAAAGCAATCTATAGATTCAATGCACTCCCCATTAAAATACCAACGGCATATTTCACAGACCTAGAACAAACTCTCCAAAAATTCATCTGGAATAAAAAAAGACCCCGAATAGCTGCAGCAATCCTGAGAAAAAAGAACAAAGTTGGAGGAATCAAAATACCAGACATCAAACTATATTACCAAGCCACAGTTCTCAAAACTGCCTGGTACTGGCACAAGAACAGACATATAGACCAATGGAACAGAATAGAGGACCCAGAAATTGACCCAAGCCATTATAATCAGTTAATATTTGACAAAGGAGGCAAGAGCATACAATGGAGCCGAAATAGCCTCTTTAATAAATGGTGCTGGGAAATTTGGTCATATACATGCAAAAATATGAAACTAGATCACCAACTTACACCATACACAAAAACAAAATCAAAATGGCTAAAGGACTTGAATGTAAGACAGGAAACCATAAATACAAGACTCCATAGGCAGCAAAATTGCAGACCTATGTCATAGCAATATCTTTACAGACAGATCCTAGGGCAAGAGAGACTAAGGAAAAAATAAACATATGGGACTACATCAAAATAAAAAACTTCTGCACAGCAAAAGAAATCATCAACAAAACAACAAGAAAGCCCACTGCATGTCAGAACATATTTGCCAATGTTATCTCCTATAAGGGTTTAATCTCCAACATTTATATGGAACTCATACAAGTTAACAAAAGGAAGATAAACAATCCAATCAAAAAATGGGCAAAGGACCTAAATAGACACTTTTCGAAAGAGGACATTCAGAACGCCAAGAGACATATGAAAACATGCTCAAAGTCACTAATCATCTGAGAGATGCAAATCAAAACCACAATAAGGTACCATCTCACACCTGTCAGAATGACTATCATCAACAAATCAATAAATGACAAGTGCTGGAGAGGATGCGGAGAAAAAGAAACCCTCCTTCACTGCTGGTGGGAATGCAGACTGGTGCAGCCACCGTGGAAAACAGTATGGCGTTTTCTCAAAAATTTAAAAATGGAACTGCCATCTGACCCAGTAATCCCACTTCTAGGAATATATACCAAGAAAACAGAAACACCAATCAGAAAGGATATATGCACCCCTATGTTCATAGCAGCACAATTTACAATAGCTAAGATTTGGAAACAGCCTAAGTGCCCATCAGCAGATGAGTGGATTAGAAAACTACGGAACATCTACACAATGGAATACTACGCTGCTATAAAAAAGAAGGAATTCTTACCATTTGCAGCAGCATGGATGGAACTGGAGAGCATTATGCTAAGTGAAATAAGCCAGGCAGTGAAAGAAAAATACCACATGATCTCACTCATTTAAGGAAAATAAAGAATATCATAATTATGATGAATTAAAAGATAGGTACAGAGATAGGGAAGCATCAACTAGACTGTCAAATTACAGCGGGAAGGCTGGGTAGTGTTGAGGGGGAGCTAAGAGATCAACAGAAGGACTTGTATGCATGCATATAAGCACAACCAATGGACACAAGACACTGGTCTGGGGGTGCTGTGAGGGCATGTGCTGGGGGTAGGGGAGGCCGGGGGAAGGTCAATAGGGAAAAAAAGGAGACATATGTACTACTATTTGTAATAACTTAAACAATTTAAAAAAAAAAAAGAATATTCATAGTGAAACTTTAAAATAAAGGTGTTGTTTTTCTTTGTTTGTTTGTTTTTTAATTTGTGCTTCAAAAGAAAGGGAAAATACCCAGGGACAGAAGGAAAATTGCAAATACATATCTGATAAGAAACCATATTAGTCTCAGTTTTCCATAGAAGCAGAACCAAGAGGAAATGTGTGTGTGTGTGTGTGTGTGTGTGTGTGTACACACACATTTATTTTACAGAATTGACTCATGTTATTGTGGCAGGCTGGTAAACTAAAAATCCACAGGGCAGGCCTGCAGGCTGAAGGCCCATTTGCGTTGCAGTATTTCCAAAAGCAGTTTGCTCGCAGAATCCTTGTCTGGAGAGGTCAGTGTGGCCTATCATGGCCTCCATTTGCCTGAAGGAGGTATATCCATATTGTGTAGGGTAATCTGTTTTCCACAAAGTCAACCGATTTAAATGTTAATTTCATGCAATAAAACACCTTTACAAGAACACCTAGAATAATGCTTGACCAAATCGGGGCATGGTGACCCATACTAGTTGACATATAAAATTAACTATCACAAGAAGTTATGTCGAAAATATATAAAGAACTCTTACAACTCAATTATAAAGAGACACGTAACCCAATTAAAAAATGGGCAAAGAGGGAGTTCTGATCAAGATGGTAGATTAGGTAAACACAGCACTCCCATTCTCCCACAACCACATCAAAATTACAACTAAACGACAGAGCAACCATCATTCAGAACCGCCTGAAATCTAGCTGAATAGAACTATAACTAAGGATAAAAAGAAGACGACACATGGCGACTGGGAGGAGGGGCAGAGACACAACGTGCTGGTCCCACACTCATGCGTGGCAGTTAAACATTGGGAGGGAAATCTTAGCTGCAGAGGTCTCCCCTGAGGAGCCAGGGATCCCAGCCCCTCATCAGGATGCCAGCCCAGGGTTTCAGTGCTGGAAAAAGAAGTCTTGACAACAGCTGGATGTGAAAACCAACAGAGACTGTAGTTGCCTGAGACAGAGGACTGTTAGAGTCTCAGGGGTTCCTCCTACAGGACCCAGATATAGACTTACTCGGATCCACTCCCTCTGAGCTCCAGTGCTGTTTTAATAGCTGCAATGTGCCAGAGACCTGTGAGGAGGAACTACATTGCCTGTCTTTGGGATGAGGTCTGGAGATGCAGCTTTCTCCCAGACAGGAGCCATTGTTCCTTTGAGGAGCTCTCTCCCTACTAGCCTAGGCCCAAGACAGGAGTGAGTCTCCATCAAACTGGCCAACGACATTTGCCTTGCCATTGTGATTTGCTGAAACCCCACCCCATCCTACTTGTGGGTCCACCCAAGCCACTTCAAGTGGATTTCACATTCATATAGCCTGTCTTGGCTCATGCAAAACAGAAACAGACTCATAAATGCAGAGAACATTTTGATGGTTGTCAGATGAGAGGGAGTTTGGGGGAATGGGTGAAAGGATTAGGAAGTACAAATTGGTAGTTATAGAAAGGTCATGGGGATATAAAGCACAGCATAGGGAATATAATCAATAACCTATATAATAAAAGGTTAATATGCAAATTGTCCTCTTGACCGGGAGTTTGACTGGGAGTTCAAACTGTAGTTTGACCAGGGGGCAGGGCCAGCCGGCCAACTGCCTGCAGCCCCTCTCCCCAGCTGGCCTGGCCTGATCAGCCCCGATCAGGGCAGGCTGGCCGGACCCCACCTGTGCACAAATTTGTACACTGGGCCTCTAGTATTATAATAAATACATAGGATGTCATATGAGTACTAGATGTATTGGGTGGTCACGTTGTAAGTTACATAATGTCTAATCACTGGGTTGTACACCTGAAACTAATATAATAATGTATGCCAACTGTAATAGAAAATTAAAAATATATTTAAATGGACAAAGCATAAATATACTGTACATTTTTCTAAAGAAGATATATAAATACAAAAATTATTAACATAATTAGTCTTTATATATCAAAATTATGAGGTATTACACATACTATACTGACTAAAATAAAAAAAACATAGACAGTAAGTTTTGGTGAGAATATGGATACACTGAGACCTTTACACAGGGAGGGTGAAAACGTAAAACAGTGCAGCTGCTGTGGAAAATATTTTAGCAGTTCTTCAAAATATTATACACTCAGTTACCAATGATTCAGAAATGCCACTCCTATACATATAAGAGAAATAAAAATATATGTCCAAACAATATTGTGTACACTAAAGTTCATAGCAGAGTTATTCATAATAGCCAAAAAGTAGGAAAAATATTCCTCAGAGCCTTCAGTTAATGAATAGGTAAACACAATGTAGTATATCCACACAATGGAATATTATTTGGCAACAAATAGGAATGAAGTACTGACACATGTTGCAACATGGATAAATCTCTAATATGGTACAATAAAAGAAGCCAGTCAGAAAAAGCCACATATCTTATGATACTGTTTATATAAAATTTCCAGAATAGTCAGTCCTATAGAGATAGAAAAAAAAATAATAATGTTTGCAAGTTACTGTGGGAAGAAATATGGAAAGGAACAGATAATAGGTTTAGGATTTCTTTTTGCATTGATGAAAATATTCTGAAATTAGCTTATAGTGATTATTGCATAGTTTTCTAAATATGCAACAAAACACTGAATAGTATATTTCTAACAAGTGGATTTGGTGGTATGTAAATTTTAACTCAATAAAATTGATTTTAAAAGAAAGACAAAGATACCATTTGCCCTTTTACTTATTTTTAACAAGTGTACAATGGAATTTTTCAGAGGCTATGTAACATGGTATCAGTGATTTTCAACTGGTGTGCCGCAAAATTTTAAAAACATTTTAAAATGTAGTCAGAGGCACTGACCTCTTGCCCCTTAGATTGTAAAATGACAACAGGCAACACAAAAATGGCCATCTGGTGTGAATGAGTCAAAATTATACCTTTTTTTTCAGATAGGCAAAAATATATTTTTTGGTGCACCACAGAATTTTAGTAATTAGTTTGTGTGTGCCATCATGAGATGAATAAGGTTGAAAATCACTGCCATGGATTGATACAGAAGCAGATATAAGAATAGATAAGAATCCTAATGACTTCTACTAATCCATATATTAAATAGATTTGCAAAAATATCAAACAATGATTTTGAAAGTGTAAAACAATTATTTTGGAAAGTACATTTGTTTTTATAAAAATGTTAATTTGTTAACACACTTTTATTAATATGTTTAAATTAATAAATAAATGTGCATGTTTAAGTGTTCTGAATTTTAATTGCCAATAGAGTTAAATATCTAACAATCTAACCCAGTAAACAAAAGCTCTCTGGAGTCTTCAATTACTGTTGAGAGTAGAAAGGGACCCTGAAAGAAACACGCCTGGAAACTTCCGAAGTAGGGTAATGAGCAAATACAGTACAAGAGAGTGTCAGCCATTTCATATGTGGTGACTGGAGGGTGAATATAAACTGTTTTGCAGAAAAAAATCCTCTTTTTTTTCCCTACATATTCTGATGCCTAAACGTTGTAATGAAGTTTTTTGATGATTATAAAAAGATGAAAATATGGAAAAATTACTTTTAGTTGAGGTTTGTTTTGTCTCGATTTAGTAAATGATCAGAAAGGCACCTGAGCAGAGACTGCCATTTTGCAGACATCTTATTGTCAGCAAAAGCTCTCCATGAAGTAATTAATGGTAATGAAGCCCTTGGAAAATACATGTGATACAGTTGTCTTTTGTGATCAAAGGTAGCTGTGCTTATAGCCTTATCAAAGAGCATATTTCAAGGTAGGGAGTTTCAGCTGAGAGGGATTTTCTGAGCAACTCTTGAGTACTAAGTTTAGTCAGAAAAACATTCAACTAAATAAGAAGCACTGAAGAATACATATCTTAGATGGAAATACATACACAGTGGAGGAACGACATTTTATGGTAGTTTCTATCACTTGTTATTATAGAATTCTAGGCAAATTTTAATAAAACTGATGAAATTTCAGATCGAGGCTTGAGTGTGCCACTTAAAAATTCTTAAACTCTGCTCCACCATTTCCCAACCTGAAAATGAATGAAAACAATGCAAATCTCATAAGAATGTTGGGAGAATTAAATAAAAACTGCAGTGCAACATGCATCACTTACCTTTTTCTATGGTCCGCTTTCCATTGCCTAGACAGAGCAATGAAGGCATACAGAACTAGCAAATTGCCTAAAATGATACCAGTGGGGCCAGCACAGGTACCACCACCAATCTCATTTCAAATACCCCCCAACTGTCTTACAACACAGCTGACCCTTGAACAACACAGGTTTGAACTGGGTGGGTCCACTTATACACAGGCTTTTTTCATTAAATACAGTCAGCTCTTCACATCTGAAGGTTTTACACTGCCGGCTTCAAAAAACTGTGGATCAAACATTATTTTCTCATTCCCAGCCACAGGTTCCCAACCACTGATGGTAAGCACTACTTTCAACTTGCAGTTGATTGAATCCCCAAATGCAAAGTGCTGACTGTAAGTCAAAAGTTATAATCAGGTTTTCAAGGAGGCGGGGTGGGGATGGGGCGGGGCTCCCTTCCCCGTTTTTCCCTTCTGCTCCCCTCCTCTTCCCTCCCCTCCCCCCCTTGTTGTTGTAGAGTGAACTGTATTATCTTGTTGGAGGAAGTCATTGAGAGGATGTGACCACCAGATGACCTGAGAGTTGGGCCCAGGAAATCAGAGGCTCCTAACCTCCTTCCTTGCTTGTCCTGGGAATGTGTGTTCTGCCCACCATTTCACAGCCAGGCTGTTCCAAGGAGGTAACCCTGAGCGAGGCAGTGTTGTTGATGCTCTCTGGACTTAATTTGTAGCTGGACCCAGATAAGTCCTCTATATAAACTTAAGATTCTGGTGGGCGGGTGCGGAGATCTACTCATCCTGTGGCTGGTCAAGACAAGACTCCGATGTAAGTTGAATTACTTATTATTATTATTGTATAAGTGTTGTTATTTTTTAAAAATCCCAGTTGTCCTATAAGCTGAAGGTATGGCCACTTTGGGCCTGAATGACCTGAAGGCAACAAATGTCTGGAGCTTAATTGTGGCTGCCCTTTTTGATTGAAGTGATTTCTCAAAGTGTGGTCTGCAGAGTACTCGGATCCTCTGACACACTTTGAAGAGGTTCATGAGGTCAGTGCTGTTCTCATGGTAATACTGTGCTGTTATTTACATTTTTCTGGGTTGACCTTTGCACTGATGGTGCAAAAGCAATAGTGGGTAGGAATCAACATGGTGGCACTAGCACTTACAGTTCCTACTTTTGACTGCTATACATACAATTATAAAACCAACCGGTTTCAATTTAAAATGTCCTTGTTGAAGGACAATTAAAATTCGTTCTTTGCATATACACTGAATGTGCTATGTAACAAAATGGGAGAGGTGCACCAAGCACTTCTGCGGAATAACTCTCTACCATGTTTGTCCTCATGAAAAACACTTGTACTGCTTTTTAAGTTGCAAGTTAACTAACCACTTTATTCACAAAACACCATTTTAACAGAAAGAATGACTAACAGACAAACTGTAATTATGCAAACTGGGTGTTTGGCAGACATCTTCTCTAAAGTAAACAGTGAGAACCTATTGTTTCAAGGAAAATAACGAACAGTGTTTGATAAGAACTGTCTCAGTCTTTGGAATACCCGCATAATTTAGTACATTGATGATTTCTAAATTTAAAAAGAGCATCAAGATACAAAACTATGCATGGGTATCAGACTCATTCAAAATATAACATATAATGAAATGGAGTATGAAAACTTTTTTATATGTTTTCACATTCCACATTAGAACAAACCTTTACAAAGTTACCAGGTGTTGTGACTGGAAACTATTTTTTCTATAGAATAGAGGAAGACAAGTAATCTTTATTGGTAAGTAGTATAGTTTTTATTCATATTAAGAATTGACTGAATAACCAAATGAATTTCACATGTAATTATTATCCACATAAAATTATATCTACTTTTTTTTTTCTCTACCCCGGATGGTTAGAGTGGGATAGGATTTGATATTTTCCTTCCCTCCAGTGAGTTAGGCTCAGATGAGATCCCAGATGGCCAGGCTCTGAGGCAGTTCCTGCTGGGGACATCCCTTGGTAAGAAGAACAGCATGTGCTGGTATATTTCAGAATGGTTAGTCCCCATTCTGCCAGAAACAGGAGGGCATTTTCCTCAGATATTTTCTGTGAGAATCTGATTGACTTTTCTTAAGGTAACGCTCACAAAATGTGGAGGCTCTTCCATGATGGGGTACCTTTGGAGTTCTTAACTCTTAGACTTGCACATATTGACCTTCCCGTAATTTATTGATTAGAGTCCAGGTGTTCCTATCCGGACACTCCTTCCTGTGGTGGTTCCCATTTGTGAGTCTGCTCTGGAAAGTCCACTCCCTGTATTCCCCTGTGTTCCAGCATTCTTAGATCATCCATTTTCCTGTGTCCTTCCTATTACAGCTCCTTAAAAAAAGCTGTTCATTCGCCCTTCTATTTCGATTTTACTGGTTAGGATGAAGTGGCAACTTCTAATCTCCTTCCATGGGTAACCAGAAACCAGAAATGATGGCTTATTTTGATTTAATGTGTGTGTTTTTAGGATAATATCCACAGAGCTGAAGTCCATATCTTAGGAATTATTTAGAAAATTATTGGGTTTTCACAGGGTAGAAACAAAATATATGATATAAAACATCTTAAATCTACCTAGATATCTATCCCTAAGATTTATAGCGGCCTTCTGATTCTGAGTTCTATGAACCTTTAAACCAAGGATAATATTGCATTAGTAATGTACATTATGGATGGTGTGGCTATGTTACAAACTGTCCAGTCCCTGAGGTATAATGAATTGTTTTTTGTTTGTTTGTTTGTTTTTTACTAGATATACTGCATGCTCACAATACTCAATTATTATATCTTGCTAACTTTAATCGCGTTAGTTTTGTCACACCAGAGGTGGCATAACTTTCATGTGGGATAATTAGGTTTGCTCAATTTAAACAGACACGTTAATGAAGCTCAGCAAGCCTCAATTAAATCTGTTTTCAAAGCAAAATCACTATGTGAGGCATTATGGGTAACGTGAGGCAAATTGTCATATTGGAAGAGAAACTGAGTGAGGTTTCTGCAGTGCCTATTGGCACAAAATGCCTCTCCACTTGGAACATCAAGGCAAAAGCAGCAAGATGCCTGTGTTGTGATTTTCCTTTTGTGGTGCTTATCAAAGTATTACAGCTGAGGGCCTCACCAAAGGATTGTGTTTTTCACATTGCTCTTTAAATAATTTGTAAAGGTTTTATTATAACCAGAGTATCTATTGTTTAACAATTTAAACACAATTTGTCTCCCACCAGACACCAGCCATAATTAAAGCTTCGTCTTCTTTATATTGCCTCCATTTTGAATTAGGGTGTTTATCAGTAAGCAAGGGAGACCACATATAACCTTATTGAAATACTTATAATGACTGTTCTCAATGGGTGGCAGCTTCTATTTGTATAAATATATTTATCTTTACACAGCTTGGCACTTGAAGAAAATATTAGTGCTCTTACTTGAGTTAACTATGTGAATTTTACTAACACTCTACCATATGCCAACTATTTTTGCAGCAATAACATTTTTATTGACTTCATAATGTAAATGTTTATTTTAATAATAGGATACTGATTTTGAATATATTGAATTTTAATAAATTAAAAATTAACTTTCAATTTTTGAAGTTTAATGTGTGATTTCAAGAATTCTCACACTTTATGTATTATACACATATATTTATATGTAAGATATATGTAAATAATTATATAGGTATGTATAAAAATTAATATGTAACTATGTATTAAATATACATATATACATATATGTATGTGTGTGTGTGTGTATATACATATATATATATATACATATACATATATATATATATATATATATATATATATATATATATGCACTTTTTAAAATCCTCACCCAGAAATGTTTTTCCATTGATTCTTAGAGAGAGTGGAAGAAAGAGGGAAAGACAGGGAGAGAAATATTGATGTGAGAGAAACACATCGATTAGTTGCCTCCTGCACTCGTCCAGACCAGGGCCCAGGCCGTGGAGGATCCTGCAACCGAGGTACCTGCCCTTAATTGGAATCAAACCCAGGACCCTTTGATCTGCAGGCCGACGCACTAGCCACTGAGCCAAACTGTCCAGGGCTGTATTAAATATAATTTATGTAATACATAAGTAGTATATTTTGTCTGAGTAAAATTATAAAATATGTTCTGCCTTTAATCCATCACATAAAATATCCCCTTATTTTAAGCCTGTAGAGAACTTTGAACACATTTGGTATTGTTTTCTTCTGGCTTACTTTGGAGAAAAAAATATGAAATTATCCTACCTAATAAAATGGTAATATGTAAATTACCATCACTCTGCTATGCCCACGATTGGGCCAGAGAGAGGCACAGGGGGTGGGACTCGGGGTGGCCGGGGTAGCCGATTGGGCCAGCAGGACGCTGAGCTCGCGTCGCCAGTGGCGGCTCGAGCTCAGCGTCTGCGCCATGGCTGTGCTGTGGAACAGAAGGGGCCTCTGGGGCGGCGAGCTCACATCCCACCGCAGACCATCAAAAGCGGGGGAGCTGGGTGCCTGTCTGCTCTGGCACCAGGCCTTTCAGAAGCCTCCGCCGAGCCGGAGGCTTCTGAAAGGCCTGGTGCACCAGCAGACCGGCACCCAGCTCCACCGCGATCGAAAGCGAAAGTGTGTAGGGGACCCTACACGTGCATGATTGAATCATGCACTGGGCCTCTAGTATATATATATATATATATATATATATATATATATATATATATATATATATATATATATATATATATATACATACACACATATATATACACATATATATATGTATATATATATATATATATATATTTATATACTTAAATTCATTATTGTTTAAAGTATTATATATGTCTCCTTTTCCCCCATTGATCTCTCCAAGCCATTCCCACCCCCCAGCATATGCCCTCACCCCATTACTGTCTGTGTCCATGGGTTATGCTTATATGCATGCATTCAAGTTCTTTGGTTGATCTCTTACACCCCCCCTCCCCACCACCACGCCCCTGCCTTCCCTCTGAGGTTGGATGGTCTGTTTGATGCTTCTATGTCTCTGGATCTATTTTTGTTCATCAGTTTATGTTGTTCATTATATTTCACAAATGAGTGAGATCATGTGATATTTATCTTTATCTTTCTCTGGCTGGCATATTTCGCTTAGCATAATGCTCTCCAGGTCCATCCATGCTGTTGCAAATGGTAAGAGTTCTTTCTTTTTTACAGCAGCATAGTATTCCATTGTGTAGATGTACCATTTTTTTTAATCCACTCATCTGCTGATGGGCACTTTGGCTATTTCCAAACCTTAGCTATTGTAAATTGTGCTGCTATGAACATTGGGGTGCATATATCCTTTCTGATTGGTGTTTCTGGTTTCTTGGGATATAGTCCTAGGAGTGGGATTACTGGGTCAAATGGGAGTTCCATTTTTAATCTTTTGAGAAAACTCTATACTGTTCTCCACAGTGGCTGCACCAGTCTGCATTCCCACTAGCAGTGCATGAGGGTTCCTTTTTCTCCACATCTTCGCCAGTACTTGTCCTTTGTTGATTTGTTGATTTGTGGATGATAGTCATTTTGACAGGTGTGAGATGGTACTTCATTGTCATTTTGATTTGCATCTCTCGGATAATTAGTGACTTTGAGCATGTTTTCATATGTCTCTTGGCCTTCTGTATGTCCTCTTTTGAAAAGTGTCTATTTAGGTCCTTTGCCCATTTTTTTTATTGGAGTATTTATCTTCCTTTTAAGTTGTATGAGTTCCCTATAAATTTTGGAGATTAGACCCTTATCAGAGATAGCATTGGCAAATATGTTCTCCCATGCAGTGGGCTTTCTTGTTGTTTTGTTGATGGTTTCTTTTGCTGTGCAGAAGCTTTTTATTTTGATGTAGTCCCGTTTGTTTATTTTCTCCTTAGTCTCCATTGCCCTAGGAGCTGTATCAGTGAAGATATTGCTTCGGAATATGTCTGAGATTTTGCTGCCTGTGAATTCCTCTAATATTTTTATGGTTTTCCATCTTTCCATTTTGAGTTTATTTTTGTGTATGGTGTAAGTTGGTGGTCTAGTTTCATTTTTTTTGCATGTATCTGTCCAATTTTCCCAACACCATTTATTGAAGAGACTCTCTTGACTCCATTGTATGTTCTTGCCTTCTTTGTCAAATATTTATTGAGCATAATGTCTTGGGTCGATTTCTGGGTTCTCTATTCTATTCCATTGGTCTATATGTCTGTTCTTGTGCCAGTACCAGGCAGTTTTGAGAACAGTGGCTTTGTAATACAGCTTGATATCTGGTATTGTGATCCCTTCAACTTTGTTCTTCTTTCTCAGGATTGCTGCAGCTATCCGGGGCCTTTTTTTATTCCAGATGAATTTTTGGAGAGTTTGTTCTAGGTCTGTGAAATATACTGTTGGCAAAATTATATTTTTGAAAAGCCTGTTAATATTTATTAGCATTAATAGTACAAAGATTTATTGTGAATATATTTATTTAACATCTAGAGTCTTAAAGCCTTATAGCTAGTTGTTAAATTAGGCAACATCAATGTATAAAAATGACAAAATCTATATCATCTTTAGGTTAGCAGAAGAGACTTAGAAATAAAGTGATCAACATGATACAAGAATGCTTGCCGTGGGGATATGATATATAAACATGGATCTGTTATATAGACTTATATTTTTCTTTTATGATTTTACTTCTGTGTAGAGCTTATATAACTTTTTTAAATTTAAATTCTTATTGTGTAAAATATTACATGAGTCTCTTTTTACCCCATTGACCACTCCAAGCTAAGCAGGGTCGGTCCTGGTTAGTACTTGGATGGGAGAGCTTATATAATTTTTATATAAAGAATCTCAGAAGAAACTGAAACTGAAAAATGGTTATTAGAAATGTAACATCATTTTGATTATTTACATAAAATTGGAACATTATTCTGCTGTTATCAAGAGAGTGCAACAAACTTTAGGGAAGTATTTATATAATAAAATTTAATAATGATAATAATAATTGGTAATAAATTAAGAGAAATAAAGCTAAGGGCTTCTCATTTTGATGTGCATGGAGGCTTTATAAATCTATTATGACTGAAATTCAAGGTCTACTATAACGTGTGACACTTTATGTTAAATTGTAAAAAAGCATTGTAGTCTTGTACTTTTTTTTTTTTTTTTTTATCGTGGTGGTGGTAGTGGTGGCATTGTCTTTTAAAAATAATAAGAGAGGATATATATCACCTGATAATTTTAGGAATACAAAAATGTTCTAATTTATATTATATTTCTCTTGTTAATTTTAAAATGAAGGAGAGAAATATTTTGGTCTCAAAAGCTACTGTTTTTGTTTTACACCCAATTTTAATTCTAATAATTTCAAAAAACAGAACTAATTAATATGAACTTTGAATATCCATTAGTCATTTGCAGGGAATGAGTATTGTACGTGACTACATTTCTGGTGTTGAAGCTTCCACTTTCTTACATGTTTAATCCATAGGAATTCATGTATTTATTAAACAGCTGTTTATTTTTTGGCCACAAAGTACAAGGTACTATTTAGATGTTAGGATACAATGCTGAATAAAACTGAGTCAATATGCTCAAGGAATTGATAGTGTGTGTGGAGAGGGTTAACTTGAGATAGTTGTGGATTCACATACAGTTGTAAGAAACAACACATAGAGATCTAATATATCTCCACCAATCATAATGTTTTGTATAACAATTGTACTCAAACTAGGAAATTGATCATACCTCACTTTTCACCATTTTTACATGCATTGTGTGTGTGTTTAGTTCTATGAAATTTTAGCACACGTGTAAATATGTATGACCAACACCACCACAGTTAAGATAATAGAACAATTTAATCACAAGTAGAGGACATTTTTAAATAAGTGTTTCATAACATTTTATTATTTAAATGATTGATAAGTAATTTTTAAAATATATAACGCATGTCACTATTTTAAGGTTGTGCAGAAACACAAATATCATACAATAGCTTGGAATATATATTATGAACATGCATGTTTTCATTACATTATAAAACATTTATCCATATGCTTTTTAAAAAATATATATTTCATTGATTTTTTTACAGAGAGGAAGGGAGAGGGATAGAGAGTTAGAAACATCGATGAGAGAAACATTGATCAGCTGCCTCCTGCACACCCTCTCCTGGGGATGTACCCGCAACCAAGGTACATGCCCTTGACCAGAATCAAACCTGGGACCCTTCAGCCCGCAGGTGGACACTCTATCCACTGAGCCAAACCGGTTAGGGCTATCCATCTGCTTTATGAACAAATATTTTTCCTCAATAAATGTCATTTCTCCTGTGATCACAGCTACTTTTCCTAATTTAACTCTGTCTTTAGTTTGCATTTGAATGTATTAATAATGGCAATCCGAGATACCAAACTTGTTGAGCCACAGCTGACCACCGGGATAATATGTCATTATGCAAAGGATAATGTGCAATATTTTCATTTAAAAATTATGCTCACTATGATTAATTTCGGGTACAAGAGTGCAATCTTCTGGATTTTCTTTGAAATTTTGTAATACTCAGGAAAATTTTACTGAGGATTCACAAAATCTCTATAGAGAACTCATTGAAAAACATTTAAAGAGAGTCTGTATTTAACTGACTAGAACAAAGCAAAATATAGGTTATGTCTTCATTTTTCTGCAGTAATTTATGATTCACCTCGGTCTTCACTGTGCATTCACTGTGTATCAAGTAGTATACTATGGGCTGTGTACAAAATGTAAAATGTTGAATATACAGATATTAATTTAATAATCACAAAATTAGGGTTAATGTCATGAATGGGTGTCTGAGAGCATACAATGAGTAAGTTAATTAGATATTCAGATCAGAAGAAGATTGTCTTGAGGAAGCAATATCTATGTGAGACATGTAATAAGTAGATATTGGTCAAGTAAAAAAATGGAGAAAATACATTCTGCCTGTGAGGTAAGAAGTAATAGACACATCCCAGAGATTGAAACAGCTCCTTTATATTTGTAAGGTAGACAAATTAAATGGTAAACTACTATGTGAAAGTAAATGAACGTTTCTGAAGCACATAAGAAAAAAAATTGCCTCAAATTAGGGTCTCACACCTTTCAAAGTAATTACCCAGTCATATCTCATTTGAACCCACATATTCAATGGCTAGAGGGAGGGCATACATTAAAAAAGATACCATTTTAAATTGTTTTAATCTGAGAGCATACTATTTTAAATTGTGGTGGAGAGTGTGCTTTTTTCCTGTTAGATGAATGTAAATTATGTTGCAACATAAGTCACTTGAAATCCAATTACCAAAAGTGGTTCAATGTATGAGATTTCAGATAAAAAATATATTATAGTAGAAGCAAATATTCTCTAAGAATTTTACAGAGAATTTTCATTTAATATTTTTGACTCAACAACTGTGGAAATGCAAATGCATCTCCACTCAAAAGTCCCAAAGACCATACTAATAGCATAAAACTAATTTGTTATGTATATAAATATATTTTTAAAAGGTCTTATCACTTACTACTCAACAAATAGGTTAAAATAGTGATTATTTTGGGGTCTTATTATACTTAATTTGTATTGTTTTAAAATTTGGTATGAGTATTAAATAAACTTATCTTAAACTTTAGATAATGTAGTTATTCTAAAAGGTCATTTTCAGTGGGGAAGTAAAATATATATTTATATTACAGTTTACATGAAGTTGTAATAAGTTATGAAGTAACAGTATGGTTTTCTTTAATCCTAAAGAAAAATATATCTAATCACCAAAATTATTCTTTTGTTAAATGTTAGAAATAGTTTAAATAATTTTAAAGAATTTGGCAATGAGATACTTGTATTTATTTGAGTAATCCATATCTTCCTATGGAAGCTCCATGTCTTTCAGTTTAAATAAGAAATAGAGCCCCAGTGGGGTGGTTCACTTCATTGGGGGTTCGAGCCCCAGTCGGGCAGCTTATGGAAGGCAACTGATCAATGTTTCTCTCTTATATTGATGTTTCTCTCTCTCTCTCTCTCTCTCTCTCCCTCTCTCTCTTTTTCTCTTTCTCTCTCTCCCTCCCTCCCTCTCTCTAAAAGTCAATAAAAACATATTCTTAGGTGAGGATTTTAAAAAAAAAAAAGGACTCTGGCTGTCTTTATGAGGGATAAATATAATAGTTCGATGATCAGATTTTCTTCTGTAATCTATGTTTTATTTATAAATACCTACATCTACTATCAATTTTAATACATTAATTATAATAAATAATAATATACCTACTTAGAAAGATGTTGAAAATTAATCCATGAGGAAATCAGAAGTTGAGAGAAGTCTCAGTTTATGAGAAAATAGATTTACTTAAAATAATGAGTAAACTTTACTTAAAAAGGAAAATTTTAACATTAAAAATGGGAAAGGCATTGATGTCTATTTTTAATTTGACCTAGTTTTTAAATTACTTAGAATATTTGGACATCTGAATGTATCATGATTTTCTAATAAAATAAATATTCAGTGTTTACTGAAGAGTTTTATATTTGTCAGGTCATTTTAGGTAAAAATTAAGTACTGTACAGTTTGAGTTTTAAAACTATAGGTTGTATCAAATTAGTAGAAAATATTGCTAAATATTAATTCATAAACTAAAGTAAAATAAATTTGTCTTTTATAATATTAGTGTTTCTTAAAGTATTTAAATTTGAAATATTTCATTGAATAAATGTCTTCTTATTTTGTAATCTTATTAACAATGATTCACCTATTATTTCCCACAAGTAAGCTCTCTTTTCCAAACAATACATTTCTTGAAAATATATACTCCTAAAACTACCAGATAATAACTCTATTTGCCCTTTTCTGCTTGAATCTAAGATCTGATCACTACATATAATGAAGGAGATATAAGGCAAGGATAAGAAAATTCAGTTTAATTATGTTAAAAAAGAAAGGGAGTTTTGATTAAATTTTTATTAAAAACAAATTTAAAGTCTTTTTTGTCAAGCTTGCTTCTTTGTTCTCAGCATTTCTGTTTCACATAACCATTACAGGAGGTTTTTTTTAGTTTTACCTGCAAGGATTATATTTTTTAGTTTCTAGAACATGTTTTCAAATTTTCTTTTGTTCAAACATTTCTTTTATTTCAATTTTATATCTCATAACTTTAAGTAGTTCAACAATGCTTATTTTGTTATCTAATTACATTTATTACTGGCATTTAAAAAATTTCATCCCAAATACTGGCAAATTATCTTTCTTTGTTTTTTAGTTTTTTAATTTAAAGAGACTTATTTGTACTTTTTTTTGTGAGAATCATAAGGTTTTGTTGAGATTGTGTTTTTGTAAGATATATATTTAGTTTTCTAGTTCTTGTCTTCCTTATTTGGGACTAAATTCATTCATTTATTCATTAAATATTTATCGAGTATCTGCCATGTGGCAGGGAATGTTTTATATTGTGGGGAAATATTAATTACCAAAAAATCTTGTCTTTATGGAGCTTCCCTTTCAATGGATAATGTACATTGAATTATCTTTTGCTTAGAATTTTCTTTTTTAATACCAATACTGTACATTAAATCTTCAAAGCCACATAAAGGAAGATTATATCCTAAAGGAAACTTTTTTTTTTTCCTGTGTGGAAGGCTAAGGCTGGATCAGAGAGTTTTTTGTTTTGGTTTTTCTTTCCTTATCTCTTCCTTGATGATTTAAGGGATCTATAGTTGTCCTCCCATTCATCTATGATAGAGATCTTTGAACAAGTTAATTTTAGGCCAAACTTCAAATTCCAACTTGAAACCATTTTGGTTTCAAAGTCTTGTCCTTTATTCACAAAGAAGCTTTTAAAAACCAAGGCTCTTTAAAAAATAAAAATGTCCTAAAGGTAGCTATAACTTTAGTTTTTCATTTGCTTTTTTGCTCCCTCTTTGCTATAATGCCACATTTTATTCAGATTTTTGAAGTAGTTTAGATTTGAGAATTATACATTAGGAAAGTTAGATATTTATTTTTTTAACTCCCTTTTCTCTACCTTTATTTTTTGCTCATTGACAAATTAAATTTTTTCTTCTAAAAGGTGTTATAAAGTTTCCATTATATACACTGAGTGGCCAGATTATTATGATCTCTGAACACATAATAATCTGGCCACTCAGTGTATATCCTATATAATAAAAGGATAATATGCAAATTGTCCCCTCGACCAGGAGTTCGACCAGCAGGCAGGCTGGCCAACTGCCCATGTCCCCTCCCCTCGCTGGCCAGGCTGGCCAGACCCTACCCATGCACGAATCCATGCATTGGACCTCTAATATATATATCCTACCTAATAATAGACAAATATGCAAATTGACCATACCTTCGCTATGCCCGCGATTGGCCAGAAGGCGCGGGGGGGTGGGACTTGGGGTGGCTGGGGTGGCTGATTGGGCCGGCGGGACACTGAGCTCGCATCGCCAGCAGTGGCTCGAGCTCAGCGTCTGCGCCATGGCTGTGCTGCGGCACAGAAGGGGCCTCTGGGGCAGCGAGCTCACGTCCCACCGTGGACCATCAAAAGCGGGGGAGCTGGGTGCCTGTCCGCTCAGGCACCAGGCCTTTCAGAAGCCTCCGCCACGCCGGAGGCTTCTGAAAGGCCTGGTGCACCAACAGACAGGCACCCAGCTCCCCCGTAATGAAAGCAAAAGCTTGTAGGGGACCCTACACGTGCATGATTCAATCATGCACTGGGCCTCATATATATATATATATATATATATATATATATATATATATATATATATAGAGAGAGAGAGAGAGAGAGAGAGAGAGAGAGAGAGAGAGAGAGAGAGAGAGAGTGGCCAGATTATTATGCGTTCAGAGATCATAATAATCTGGCCACTCAGTTTAAAGGATTCTATGTCTTCTAAACATAAGAGAATCAGAATGTTGGTGAGAGAGCTATCAGGTTACCCAATTTCTACTTTTTTGGGTATAACCTGATCTATATTAAAGAATAGTGATGCTCTATACTGCACATTTGTAAGTATGGGGTTTCTTATTTTCTTTTAGTTAACATTCTCCATTTGTAAACTACTTATTTCACATTAAATTTACTTTTGATAAGTTTATTTTATTAATCAATGTTTAAAATCATATTTAAGTTTTTTTGAAACTATTTTAACATAGCTTTAAAAGTAAATACTAAATTAACATGCACAAGTACTATATTCAGAAAATAATGTAATTTAAATATATATATAATTTCAATTATATTTTTTGTAAAGCAATTGGAAAATAATATATGCCTTTGCTTGCAAAGCAGAAATTAAATGGAAATTAGTGATCTAAACAAAATTACTGTTTAAATGGTTTCTTATTTTATGCTGAACAAGTATATGTAATATATTTATTTGGTTATAATTATCTGATTTACCAGTTGCATAAAGAATGCATGTGTCTATGCATTTTTAACATAGTTGCATTAAAACTTAACAGAGGCATTTTACTATATGTATAAAATTTATTTGCATCCTAATTAGAACTAAAATTTGATCAACGTAAATATTATTCACATACATTTACAGTGGAATGTGTAAGTCAAAATCCCTAAAGCAAAATTTTTCATATATATGTGTGTGTGTGTGTGTGTGTGTGTGTGTGTGTGTGTGTGCGCGCGTGCACGCACGCAAAATACACTTGATTTTGAAATGATAGGTCTGCTCACCAGGAAAGAGAATGTAAAACTTTCCTTTATATAGCAGTGATTCAGCTTGAACAAATATCGGGTACCACTTTAACGTGACTACAAAGTGGTTTATAAGCTTCTCTACAGACTTTGCAAGTTATTGAGGTTAATGGTCAATGCAATTGCCATCTCTTATGCAATAAACTACTTTATTTTGTCTGTGTTCTCTAAGCAGTAACACAAGCATAAAGGGTGCATTCAGCATACATGAAATATAACCCTATTAGAGTAGCCAACTAAATTACAGAATCTCTGAAGCAGAAAAGCTGCCAACTCTGTGAAATGATGGCTTTTCTATTCTTGAATGAAATGAAATGATAAGGCTGTTGATTTCAATAAAAGAATTTGAACTAAAAATTCAGAGTCATACAAAATGAACCTAATAAAATTGGAATGGCAGTACATATAATCTATTTGATGATTGCATTGAAGAGAAAAAAGAGGCTGATAAAAATGGCTATGAATACTCTAGCTCATTTTGAAAATGAGTAAATGATAAAAAAATAAAAAAAAACAGCAGTCAAGATAAACTACTTCATCTCAAAGATTACTATCTCAAAAAAACTGTTAAAATGTAGTGTTATCACTGCATTTATCATAGTCAAAGGCTTGGCTATTAAAAATAGAAATGTTTCTGGACACCAGAAACATGATTTGAACTAGAGACCTAAAAATATTATGCTAATTCATGTTACCAATCATATATTTATTAATAATGATTTATGTCACTTGATTTTATTTTATGATGTGGTAGTCATCGATATTGTAGTTGGAGCCTCTACAACTTTTAAATATTTGGTGTTCTGAAATATTTTCCATTTAATCCTATTATTTCCTTAATTTTATTAATATTTGGCAACCAAGGAATTCAATAGACCAAATGAAATCAGTAAAGAGAAAGGCAGAGTCAGAAGAACTTGATGCTTTTAACCATCTTCTTTCTACTGATATATTTTGTTTAGTTTTAAGCTTAGAAAAAAAAAAAAGATGGTTGTCTATTTTATTCTTCAGTCATGTGGTAGCAATATAAAGAAAGTTTTTTTGCATGTTCTATTAGGCCATACATCGTTTTGTTCAATTTAATAGAAATATTACTAATATACTTACTAGTATAGAACAGTCAAAGATATGAAGTTTATAATGTGATTTGCAATCCACCACCTGCCCCCAAATAAAAATTCATATTTCTTACAGATTCATGGTTAGGTGATGCATGATTAGGGAAATTGTGAAAATTTTTAGAAAAAAAATCTAAACACAACTTTTTTTCAGAGTTTACCAAGCAAACAAGATCTAATTTTTATTAAAGTAGTGTACACTCTAGGTACATAATAAGTGCCATATATTAGGTAAAGACATATAAAGACAAATATATCAGAAGTCCTTAACCCCCAAGGAAGTCCTATTAAGGTACTGACATTGTCATTCATAGATTGCTGGGCAATGTATGACAGCCACATCTCACCGACACTCAGCAAAATATATGCCAGCATCCCTCTTTTATAGAGGAGACGATATAATATGTGAACATAAAACAACTACAAATCAATGTAAGAAGTGCTAGAATAATGTATTTCAAATGTTAGCTAAGAAAAAAGGAAGAGTTGATTTCTTGTTTAGCATAGAACATCACTGAGGCATTCAAATGTTTGCATTCAAGTATGGTCATTCAAGTATGGTCAACCAGTAACATAAATGGAAGTATTAACAGAGGGGAGAGGTCCTCAGCTCCCCTGATTGCTTGTGGGGGTGGATTTCTTGTGCTATGCTGAGAAAAGAGTTTTCTGAGACTCACACTGGAGGATGAGCTATGGTAGAAAGCTTTATTCCCATGGAATTAAACCCTTGAGTTTCCAAAGTCCCATTTCCCTTTGTCCCACCATAAAAGTGTAGCTGGGGCCTCAGTAAAGCTAAAAATCAGAGTCAGTGTCTAGAGTTTCCTTTCCATGTCTGCATAGCCCAATCCAGCATCAAGCTAGTTTAATCTGTGTTTCCCTGCTTCAGCCCATCAACCTATTGCATGTGGGGTCCACAGGGCCACGTGGCTATGGAGGAAACACAGGCAAATGCAAGGAAGCCAACAGAGAGCCAAGAGCACAAGAGAGCCCAGAGCAACGAGAGAGAGAATTCCTTTGTTTAGGGGATTATGTATTCCCAAACTTCCTTGTGTTTGCTGTGTTATGCCAACCATTCTAGACAGCCATCTTTATCCCCAGGTTTGACTGACAGACACCTTCCCTAGTCACCCCAGCTTTACTATACATACATATATCTTCATTTTGTTGGATCCTTTACCCCAGTGTTTTGCAAGGCATAGGCTGGTGGTTCTCTGGGGAGTGCAAAATTGCAGCTTCCTGATTTAGCTGCCCAAATGACATGCCTATAATGTCTGGTTTCTCTCTTTGCCCCGTTCCTATTATTCATAACTAGCTAATTCAGTGGTATCAGAAGGTAGTTTATTAGTTACCTATTGCTGCTGAGTAACAATTACCACAGATATAAAACCAAACATTTAATATCCTATATAATAAAAGCCAAATATGCAAATCGACCAAATGGTGGAATGACCTGAAGAATGACCAGTTGCTATGATGCACACTGACCACCAGTGGGCAGACACTCAATGCAGGAGCTACCCCCAGACTGCAGGCCCCTGGCCGGCCAAAGTGGGTGCCAGTGGGAGCCCCCTGATTGCCCCACCAGTCACTCCGCAAAGGGAGGCTACTGGTGGTGGTGGGGGCACAGGGCTGGTGAGCAGGCAATGCCAGGCCGGCCAAGGTGGGTGCCATGGCTCCCCCACCCCCAAATCACCCTGCCAGTCGCCCCACAGATCGGCTCTGATTGCCAGCCAGGCATAGGGACCCTACCCATGCACTAATTTCGTGCACCGGGCCTCTAGTGTGGTATAAAATCAAATACTTAATATGTTGCAGCTTCTGTGGATGGGGAATTTGGGTACGGCTTAGCTAGGTCTTTTGTTTAAGAATTCATAAGGCTGCAATCAAGCTGCTGGCCAAGGTGGCAGCCTCATCTGGTGCTTTAACGGAAAACAACCTGGCGGGAACATTCAGCTTCCTGAGAGAGCTCAGTTCCCTGTGATTTTAATATCGAGGTCTTCAATTTCTTGATGGCTGCTGATTGGAGACCATCATCAGCTTCTAGATGTTGCCCACAGTTGCTTACAATTAGAGGGAGCCTTAACATGTGTTTCAAAACTAATAAAGGAAAGAGACTCCAGCAAGGTGGGCATTATAATATTGAAATATAATCACACAGTTACATACACATAATCACATACATTCTGTCATCTTTGCCATATTTCCATGGTTCGAATAAGTCATGGGTCCAACCACATTCAAGGGCAGGGATCACACAAGGACTTGAATGCCAGGTGGCAGGGTCATGGGAACTGCCTCAGAAGTGGGTCTTCCCCAGGTAGTATTAAATGAATAAGATAATCTCTGAGTGAAGTACGTAGAATAAGCAGGTAAGTAGAGGAAAAGGTGTAAAGGAATGAGATTTAAATTTGCCTCAGAAGACTATAGTTGACTATGTTTCTATTAATGCTGAATCATGCTTGCTTCCAAATATAAAAGCCTAGGAATACTCCAAGGATTGATATAATACTAATAATGATAATAATAATAACAACAATAATAATAATAGCAGTTATCACTTTGCTAACATCATATTTTACAAAGTGTTGGAGGTTATATATATGGTTTCTAAATTTAACAAATAACAATGCAGTTAATACCTGTTAATTATGAATTCAGATAAATAAATTTAGAAATGTGTGTATGTGTATATGTGTATATATTATGTATCAGTGTGTTCCCCTTTTTTATAGTATAAGTATGTTTAAATATTTGCGATATACTCCTACTAAAATATTATTCATTATTTGTTTGAAATTCAAATTTAACAGCCAATAAAAATCTTAGTTATATATGTAATCTTATTTATTACTGACAAAAAATATGAGGTAAATACTACTAACATCATTATCATCTTCAACATAATCCTAAAGATAATTTAATTGCAACTTAAAAAGTTTAAGTTCTTGTCCAACATGCAGAATTTTTTAAGTGGTAAGGCTGGTATTCAAATACAGTTTTAATGCAGTTAAAAAGGCTGCTCTTTAATCTTTATAGTTTATTGCGTTACAGCTTAAAATTAATATTGTTTAATATTTATTTCAATCAATAACTTAACCTTTACTCAATGAGTTAGAAAAACTAAAAGTAAGAACTTAAGGGAAAGAGCTAGAAACTAAATATACTTACTAGACACATTGTGGACAAATTGCAATGATATAATTGGGGAGATGGGAAGGACAGTCCTACGGCCTTTTAGCAGTGGCAGCCCTGAGAAACAGAAATCTAATGAGGAGATGAAGGATGCTGGTGGAGTCCAGCTGTGCTAAAGCGATTACCATATGTAAAGTTCTTTATAATCCTTGGCTTATTTTATTGCCAGTCCATTTCTTAAATCCATCAAATCTAGGCTGATTTCAGCTTTAGCAAAGGTCTCTGTTCAACTTGATTTGCATTCTCCTATTGGACATTGCTTTAATATTTGTTATAATCTAGCAAATTCTCTTTCTCTTTCCCCGCAGGAGAATGGAAGCTGATATAAACATCAAAAATAAACATGAGTCATTCTCCTGAGAAGATAATGCATTCTATATGTCTAGTAACCTTATAAACACCTTATTTGGTTTTGAGGCCTAAAATATATATTACGAAGTAAGGTGTTTCTGAAATTAATTTCTCACAGTCATTATGATTTTTAAAACTGCTCAAAAAGCAACCACAGTGGCAATAGTCATATAAGAAGAAAGCATTTGGGGGTGGCAGGAGGTTAGAGTTAATGGCTGAATATTACATCAGACATTTTCAGTCATTAAAATTACAGTAGATTACATAAGCTCTTACTAACTCTACTGTAGTTGTTAAAATACTACACTGCCATATTATGCCCAATCTCTCTTTTCTCATCCATTTATATCCTGCCCATTCTCTTTTTAAAAATTATTTATTGGTTTGAGAGAGAAACAATGGTTTATGCACTTATTGGTTGATTCTTATATGAGTCCTGACTGGGATTGAACCTTAACCTTGGTGTATCAGGCCAACTCTCTAACCAACTGAGCTGCCTGGCCAGAGCCCTTATGCCCATTTTCTAGACAAAGCTTAGAGCATATAGTACAGAATAGGCAAATACACATTTTATGTCAACATTTCCAAAGAAAATAGGATGTTTACATGTGCTTGTTAAGAAAGATTAATTTATAGGTTATGCCTTGGAAAAACATAGCCTCCAAAGTTCTGTGGCTAAATACAAACAAGATTTATTTCCTACTGATTATATGTTCTCTAAACAGGTTGGCAGGAAATTCTACTCTCTATACTTACAAAAGAACCCAGGCAAGAAGAGGTTGCATCCAGGAAAAGGGAAGTACAGTATCACATGTTCATGCTTTGGTTCTGAAGCCCCTGATAAGAGTGACACAAGTCACTTTTGCTCCATTAGGTTTGCTTCAAATTATATGGGGGCAGGAAAGTACAGTTCTACCTTTGGCTTAGAAAGAGATCCAGAAATATTTGTTGAAGAGCAATAATGATTATTGTTCAACATTATGAAAAAACTTAAAGGATTTGTTTTTACAAAAAAAGGTTACCTTATTAAATGTTTATGGGAGATTCAAAAAGCAGACAGATCAATATTTGTACCTGGATATTAAGGAAAACACCTAACTGGGCAGGCCTGAAATGGGTAGTGCTGTAGATGTATCATGAGTATGTATTCATAATTTTATCAAATACATTCCCTTTAGAAAAACAAAAGAAGTGGCTCTCTTGATGATACATCAGTAATGTGTACTTTCTCTTCCACTAACTAGGATAAATTTCTTTTAAGAGGATCTCCAGTCAGGTTATTTAAGAAAGAATAAAAATCAAGCAACTTATGTGCTTTCTGAACTACTTTCACACTTCCTTATTTAACTTAGGGTACTCACCCAAAGCTGTTATTATCTAAAAGCTTTATAGGAAATGTGTGAATTCTCACTTCATATAGGATTATCAATTTGCATTAAAAAAACAAAATGTTTATGGATGGATGAATGTTGTTTTTTTAATCATGAATCTAAGATGAGATAAGTGAAATAAATTTGAAAACTCAGTCATCAATAAAAAGTACAAATTTTCCATAAATCTTTTTTATATGACTAGTTTCAAATATGCAAAAATATGGAGTAAGCTGACACTCAGACGTAGTTTTAAAGGATTGAATAAATGGGAGTTTAAGTATGGATATCACAAGATAATAGAATTGCATGCTTTTATAGCTCATCTCTCTTTTCCCACTTACCCTCCACATATAAACAAATTAAATTATTAGAAAAAAATTAACTGAATGATTTCACCCTACAGTATCTCAACCCAATTGTTACCAACAATTATTTATTGAATCCGTACACCTTATAAGGCACTTTACTAGGCATTTTGGAGATAGAGTAAAAATATATATATTTTAATTTCTGCCCCTGAATGTGTTTTTACTGTGTGTTTTTTTCTACCCACATGTTTACATGGCCACTCTTTGGGGATGCTACTTGTCTTGTTTACGGTGAATGACTGTTGCATAGTGTAGGAGCAGCAGGTAGAATACATAATAGACCTTTGTTCTCTGAGATTGGCTCCAGCAGTAGTCTGTTGCGATTTTCTTGAGGGTTGAGAGGAATAAATCATCTTCTTTCTGTGTCTCAAATTCATAATGAGGTGAGGAGGAAGGGAATATAAAGTGCAGTGATAGCAATCTCTCTGGGGCATCCAAGAAGAGAAGAAAGCAGATTGTGGGCTTGTTTTAACAACAGGTGATGGAGGTAATAACTACCGACGGGATTTTTGAGTTGACCTTAATTCTGAGAAGCCTCAAGAGGCCACTGCAATTGTATATAGTTCACTTTTTCATTTCTTTGGAATCTTATTCTATAACCTATAGTTTTGACCTGTCACATAAAAGCATATTTAAAAGGAGAAAAATAAAAAGATTGTGTCAGCACTTTTGGGGTCTCTTTCCTGGAACAAAAATAGAAAAGGTACAAAATGATCTTTATGTAATCAAGTAGCATTTAAGCAATATAAGAAAAGAAGTTGTGTTTGATTAAAAGAGGAAGAATCTCAACTTGATTTTTTTTCTTTCATATTATGTTACTAATTGGTTTATTTTTTTTTTTATCTCTAAACCTAACTTTGTAACTATAGAACTAGAAAATAATGCAAAAAAATTAATTTTTTTTTTAAATTAATAAAATCCATATAATCTAACAGTCATCTCCTTATGTGGTACAAGAAAAAAACAAGATTTAAAATTTTGAGTATTCTCATAGTGACTTCTTATTACTTCTATATCAAATATTAAAATTTGCAAAGAAAGTCAAAATCACTGAGTGTTCAAAACAAAAGAAGTGGCTCTCTTGATGATACATCAGGAATGTGTACTTTCTCTTCCACTAACTAGGATAAATTTCTTTTAAGAGGATCTCCAGTCAGGTTATCTAAGAAAGAATAAAAATCAAGCAACTTATATGTTTCTGAACTTCCTTATTTAACTTCAGTAATAAAGGTATAAATTGCTCCATGAAGTAAAACCCTGACTAAAGTTCTGACTGAGGGCAAATCAATAACAAAAGAAGGAAAAGGTAAATATAAATTATGACTTTGTGACATAAATGAGAACTTTAGCTGATTGGAGTTTTATTACTTGTTAAGCATTTAGTTGTATACATTTACTGCCTTCTTTTTGTCTTCCTCTTCATCTTCTTCCCTGTCCTTCTCCCCATGGATACCAAAATCTGCAGATGCTCATGTCTCTTATTTAAAACTAGAGGCCCAGTGCATGAATTCATGCACCGGTGGGGTCCCAGGTCCTGGCCTGCGGGATCTGGCCGAAACCAGCTCTCTGACATCCCTTGAGGGGTCCGGGATTGCAAGAGGGCGCAGGCCAGGCGGAGGAGCCCCACTGGTGCACAATCGGGGCCAGCAAGGGATGCAGAAGGTTGGCCAGCTGGGGAGGGACCACAGGAGGGCTCTAGGGCATGTCCGGCCTGTCTCACTCAGTCCCAATTGGCCAGATCCAGCAGCAAGTTAACCTACCAGTCAGAGTGTCTTCCCCCTGGTGGTCAGTACATGTCATAGCGAGCAGTTGAGCAGCCTTAGAATATCATTAGTATAATAGAGGCCCGGTGCACAAAATTCATGCATGGGGGGGGGGTGTCCCTCAGCCCAGCATGCACCCTCTCCAATCTGGGACATCCCTCTCACAATCCAGGACTGCTGGCCCCCAACTGCTTGCCTGCCTGCCTTCCTAATTGCCCCTTACTGCTTCTGCCTGCCAGCCTGACCAACCCTTAACCACTCCCCTGCCCAACTGATCAATGCCTAACTGCTCCCCTGCAGGCCCGATTGCCCCTAACTGCCCTCCCATGCTGGCCCAGTCACCCCTAACTTCCCTCCCTTGCCAGCCTGGTCACCCCTAACTGCCCTCTGCTGCTGGCCCGATTGCCCCTAACTGTCCTCCCCTGCAGGCCTGGTTGCCCTCAACTGCCCTCCCCTTCAGGCCTGGTCCCTCCCAACTGCCCTCCCCTGCTGGTCTGATCACCCACAACTTCCCTCCCCTGCTGGCCATCTTGTGGTGTCCATCTTGTGCCAACATGGGGTGGCCATCTTTGACAACATGGGGGCAGCCTTCTTGTGTGACAGTCAATTTGCATATTACCTCTTTATTACATAGGATTACACTTTGGAGTGACCGTCAATTTGCATATTACCTCTTTATTACATAGGATTACACTTTGATTGGTTGAATAGCTGACTGGACGACTGGACACTTAGCACATTAGGTTTTTATTATATAGGATGGCACTGTATTTGCATATAACCTATGCACATCCTGCCATATATTTAAAACATCTCTACATTACTTATAAACCTAATGCAATGTAAATGCTATGTAAATAGTTGTTATACTGTGTTGTTTAGAGAATAATGACAAGAAAAAAATGTCTATACATGTTCAGTACAGACACAACCTTCATAGGCCTAACTACTTGGTACACATCAGTAACAATGTAACTTTTTAAAAAATATTTTGATCCACAATTAAAGTGAATAAGAAACTTGTGGATATAGAGAGCCAACTGTATGGACTTCTGTCTTGTCTTTAAATATCCATCAGAGACTATGACTGTTATTTAGGCATTTTTTTAATGCCTGTGTTGAAACTACTGAAAACAATACTTTGGAATCATAAAAAACAATAAGCCTTTTAATCTAACTCCTTCCAATATCACTTTCCCAATCTGGAGTTTTAGGTGCCTACAGGATTCTTCTGATTGAAAGTATTTCTTTTATCCATACACTCTTGCCTTCTGTTACTTGAGGGGATGATTGATCTATGTCAACTTCTCAGCATTCTTTTTACATTTGGTGGGCAGGATGCCTGTTCTTTTCTTAGAACTCTGAAAATATTTCTCAACTTTATAGAAATATAGTAGATTTAAGCTGCCTGCAGTAAGTTTGAACATAAAATTGTGAATTGTGATAATAAAACCAATAAGAGAGTTAATTAGTGCTAATCTTCATGGTAAAGTAGAAAGGTAATGGAATCCAGATACAGAAAACTATTGATGTACCTTTGACAAACAGTGCATCTCTCTGAAACTCTAATATCAAAGGACGTGTTCAGCTTGGAAGTTCTCTGTGGTCATGTAATATACAAATGTTGATATACATTTAAATATACAATTATTTGCCAGATACCATTCTAGGTATTATGCATGCAGTGATGAAGGCAAGGTTCCTGTACTCATGGATATTAATGCAAGGGGAAGGAAGTTAACAATAAATAAGATAAAGGAAATAAAGACACTGCAAAGTATGAGGCAGTGATGAGTATTCTTAAAAGGATTAAAGTAAGATTTTTTGATAGAGTCATTGGATGCTACTTTAGAACAGGTGATTTGGGAAGGCCTGATGTCTAAGTGACCAGGAGTAGGTCAGTTAAAGAAAGAAGAAATATCTAGCAAGCTTCTAAAGTGGGAATAAAATTGTCATAATTAAGACAACCCTGGAGTAAACTAGTTTTGCAAAAAGGTAATAAACAATGAAGAAACATTATAAATTAAAAATTAGAGAAGGCTGGGGTCTGATTATGTAAGAATCTATAAAATAGGTTGGGAGTTTATATTTTACTAGAGGCACAGTGCACGAAATTCATGCATGAAAGTGGTCCCTAGGCCTGGCCTGCGATCGAAACGCGAACATCTGGTGTGGAAGGGCAGGTCCCAACTGACCTCTGGGCCCTGGGTAGCACCTGGGCCCCTGGACCTGCCACACACCCCCTCCACCTGAGTCATGGTGCCCAAGTCCCCACACAGAGATGCAGTGAGCGCGGCCAGATGCCGCGGGCTGGGGCGCAGTGTGGGCCTCTGGGCCACCCAGTCGCACCACACGGAAGCCGGGCTGGCAGCAAGCTCTCTCCCCCTGGCCTCGCAGACCAGCTCCTGCAGGAACTCACGGGGAGTCTGACCGGCCCCTGAGTCCTGGTGGCTGAGGCCCTGCTCACCTGGAAGAGGCTGCGTGAGTATGGGGCAGGCTTCTCCTGGGCACCTGGCACCTGACCTGGGGGCTTCCCCGCTGCTGTGTGAGCCCTGGCATACCAGGGGAGGGTAGCAGGGAGAGTGAGAGTGAGCTCAGCAGACACCTCGCATTCTCACTTCACCTCCATCCCTGTCACCCCTGCCCCAGGTAGCCAGCATGAGGTCGCAGTCCCTACCTGGGTGCCATGGTAGGTTGGTCACTGCCACCCACCCCCAGTTCCTTGTCCCAGCCCAGGGCCTGGCCCCAATCTGGCGATCAGAGCCTTCCAGGCACTGGCCACCATCTGTGGGGCAATAGGTTAGGGCCGGCCCCACCCCACCCCGCCCAGCTCCCTCAGTGCCTGGGAGCTGGGTAGCAGCCCCACCCCGTGCTGCCACTGGTCACTGTCTGTGGGGTAATCAGTGGGGCGATCGGCCCCACTCACACCCACCTTGGCCTGGTGCCACCTGTTCATCTGCTCCACCGTCCCACTGTGGTGCTGCTTTTGTCAGGGCCCATCAGGCTGGCAGAGCCTCCACTGCTGCCCACTGCCAGCGCCACGTCGCTGACGCCTGCCATGTTCCGTGCCATGCCTTGGTAGTTAGAGCACATTATAGCAAGTGGTTGAACTCCCAGTTGAACAATTTGCATATTAAGCTTTTATTATATAGGATTGCAAATATGATTGAAAGCCATTGACAAATTTTTCTTTCAATTCCATGATATAGAACTGCTTTTAAAAAATTCTTTAAATATACAGGTTAAAAATACTTACATGATAAAATTACAAAGCTATGTTATATCTGTGGAATGATTTCTAATATAAAAATGCCTTTAAATCTATTATCTTATTTGCAGACTACAATTTTGAGTAATAGATTTGAAAATGTCTTAAAGTTTATTTAAAGACTTGTGTGTCTGTATAATCTTGTATAAAAGTTATGTTAATTGTTTTCTCTTGTCTTATACATGAGAAAGGTCTAGCTCATAATTTTTAATGATATATCATAAATTATTGAATTAAATACAGTCAGAGATGAGTTGGGAAGTTAAGTTTTTAGGCACTAAGTACTCACCTATTTATAACAACTATATATTTTAGCTGTGTAAGATGTGAATCATATGTATGCAAATATATCTTCATGTGAAAAGTTAATATTTCTTTCAACTTTTTACCATTTTTTATGGATTGACTCAAATCTCAAAATTGTTTTCTTTGGTTTTGCAGACATTTTTTCTATATTATTGATTTTGTTATAAAATAGATCTGTAATTTCTTTGTTCTTCTGGGGTTTTTTTTCCTGCTAGTCATTTTACACACAGAGCTCTCACAGCTTTATGTTTCATAACTTTTTCCAAGTTTTATAAGTAATCACATTTCTCTTTTCAATGAAACTATTTTAACTATTTGACAATTCCTTTTTTGTAATACATTAAAGCTGATAGAAATTTTGATACTTTATATTGAAGTATTATTTCCCTTTATAATTTTTCTTTCATAAAGCACAATACTAATAATGTTGACTAGACTTGCATTCATTACTTATTCCTTGTGAAAACTTCACACCAATTAACTGACTTAGCTCATTAACAATGTATGATTGCTTACCAGGTGTCAGACGCTTGCTGTGAAAAAGCAGAACACGCCTGATCCTTCAAATCATGGATTTAACTACAGTTAAAAAGAGTTTCAAACAACTTATATTTGTGAATTATACCCTGGAGCAGAGCCATGGCTGTGGCATGATGACATGAAATTTGCCTCAAATACTAAAGAGAACAAATTTTAAAAATAAAAAAACAATATTTGATAGAACATTTTAAGCCATTTACATGGTGTCTCTATCATCTATTGCAAGGCCCTGGTCAACCCACTTGATAGCCATCATAGCTGAACTGATAAAGAGCCTGGAAGAAAGCCAATGAGGTCCTATTCGTGTAAGTATGCTTGAAAGAGACCCCTCTTCTCTTCTTCATGAAGTTGCAGACTTGATAATAAATACCACTATTTGTTTATAGTTAAAAAAACAGGACAAACATTCCCATTTTTTACTACGTTAGAAAATCATGCCCTTTATTGAAAATTCTAAGTCATGTATCCTCCTAAAGTGGCAAACATTTATATCCTGAAAGGAACCCAGAGAGTTTTGCCAAATGATTTTTGAGATAAAGACCAAAACAAGGACAAAACTTTGTTTTGAATCCTAAACTCTAAACTTTCGATATACCATTTTAACTACGGAAATCCCATTTTACTATCTAGCATCTAAATACAAGTACACCATGAAAATACTCTGAAAATATAGGGTTCCTTTATTTTGTAATCTCTTTAAGATTTCTTTTTTTTTTAATTTTTATTATTTGAAGTATTACAAATAGTAGTACATATGTCTCCTTTCTTTTCTCCCCATTGACCTTCCCCTACCCCCCAGCACATGCCCTCACCCCCCAGTGTCTTGCATCCATTGGTTATGCTTATATGCATGCATACAAGTCCTTCCGTTGATCTCTTACCTTTAAGATTTCTTGCATAATACATTGGAAGGGCTATTGGCTTGGCAGCAATGTTGTCAAAAGATTTGAATGCAACAGTAAATCATCATCCATCAAACCTGACTAAAAGAATCACTGTGAAATTTACAAGGTGAGGTGTTATTAGTAACATAAATACACATTCCTCACTAAAGCTAGGATCCTTTGTTCATATGTAGACAATTTACAATATGTTATATGCCAAAGTTTGTTTCATTTTATTTTAATACTAGAGGCCTGGTACACAAATTCATGCACCAGTGGGGTCCCTCGGCCTGGCATTTGGGGTCGGGCTGAAACTGGCTCTCCGACATCCCCTGAAGGGTCCCAGATTGCAAGAGGGTGCAGGCCAGGCCTGGTGACCCACTGATGCACGATCAGGGCTTAGGAGAGATGTGGGACGTTGGCCCGCCGGGGAGGGACCGCAGGAGGACTCGAGGGGATGTGCAGCCCATCTCACTCAGTCCCGATCAGCCAGACCCCAGCAGCAAGCTAACCTACCAATTGGATAGTCTGCCTCCTGGTGGTCAGTTCACATCATAGCAACTGATCAACCGGTTGACTGTCTGCCCCCTAGTGGTCAGTACACATCATAGTGAGAGGGTGAGTGGTCTCAGCATATCATTAGCATATTAAGCTTTGATTGGCTGAACAGCCGACCTGTCGACCAAACACTTAGCATATAGAGACATTATGATGCAGTAGAGAAAGGGGGAGCAGATGGTTAGACGCTAAACAAAAGTAGTGGATTCCAATGCATTTTCAAATATAAATGAATAATTTGGTAAAAAAAAATACTTTACCTCTCTAATCCTTAGTTTTCTCACTTGTAAACTAGTGAAAATATGCATATTGCAGTATTTTCTGAGGGTCAGGTGGAATAATATAAATAACCATACAATGCATGGGAAAATACATACTTAAAAAACCCTCTATCAAACAAGCATTATTTATTATTGCTTAGAACTCCAATAATATCCTAACTCAGAAACAATTTGACCAGTTAGAGAGAGAGTGTAGTGAATTGTTGACCCTAATTTTGACTCCTTTTAACTATAAGCTTGTGATTTAAACTGTTTTGGCCAATAGTATGTAGGCAGGAATAACAGAGTACCAATTTAAAGGTTGGTCTTTAAGAAGCATATATGGTGATGGATGATGTTTGAATTTGGGTGGTGGACACACAATGCAATATACAGATCATGCCTATATGACCTTATTAACCAACTAGAGGCCGGTGCACAAAATTCGTGCATAGGGGGGTGTCCCTCAGCCCAGCCTGCACCCTTTCCAATCTGGGAACACTCGGGGGATGTCCGACTGCCCATTAAGGCCCGATCCTGGTGGGATTGGGCCTAAACGGGCACTCGGACATCCCTCTCACAATCCAGGACTGGTGGCTCCCAACTGCTCACCTGCCTGCCTTCCTGACTGCCCCTAACCAATTCTGCCTGCCAACCTGATCACACCTTAACCACTCCCCTGCCAGCCTGATTGATGCCTAACTGCTCCCCTGCCAGCCTGATTGCCCCTAACTGCCCTCCCCTGCAGGCCTGGTCCCCCCAACTGCTCTCCCCTGCAGGCCTGGGTCCCCCGCAACTGCCCTTCCCTGCAGGCTTGATCGCCCCCAACTGCCCTCCCTTGCAGGCCTGGTCCCTCCCAACTGCCCTCCCCCACTGGCCTAATCGCCCACAACTGCCCTCCCTTGCAGGCCTGGTCACTCTCAACTTCCCTCCCCTACTGGCCATCTTGTGGTGGCCATCTTGTGTCCACATGGGGGCAGGATCTTTGAACACATGGGGGCAGCCATCTTGTGTGTTGGAGTGATGGTCAATCTGCATATTACTCTTTTATTAGAGAGGATAGAGGCCTGGTGCATGGGTGGGGCCAGCTGGTTTGCCCTGAAGTGTGTCCTGGATCAGGGTAGGGGTTCCCTTGGGGTGTGAGGTGGCCTGAGCGATGGGCCTGTGGTGGTTTGCAGGCCGGCCATGCCCCCCCGGTGACCCAAGCGGAGACCCTGGTATCTGGGGTTTATTTATCTACAATTGAAACTTTGTAGCCTTGAGCAGAGCCAAGCCTCTTGCTCGCTCCGTGGCTGCTGCCATTTCTGTTGGAATTAATTTATCTT
This sequence comes from Ia io, assembly GCA_025583905.1. Classification (NCBI taxonomy): domain Eukaryota; kingdom Metazoa; phylum Chordata; class Mammalia; order Chiroptera; family Vespertilionidae; genus Ia; species Ia io. Next base: position 40,405,664 of record JAJQQW010000007.1, on the reverse strand, counting down.
CTATAATTGAAACTTTGTAGCCTTAAGCGGAGGCCTGGGCCAGCCAGAGCTGCAGAAACTTGGCTTCCTCTATTGCCAGGGGCAACCCTAGCCTCCTGCTCTCTGCAGCTCTGTGGCTGCCGCGATTTTTGTTTATTTATCTTCTATAATTGAAACTTTGTACCCTTGAGTGGAGGCCTGGGCCCACCAGGGTGTGTGGAAAGCTTGGCTTCCTCTATTGCCAGGGAAACCCAAGCCTCCCTCCTGCTGCCTCAATGGCTGCAGCCATCTTGGTTGGGGTTAACTTGCATACTCGCTCTGATTGGCCAGTGGTCATGGTTGGTGGGTGTGGCTTGTTAGTGTAGTGGAGTGATGGTTAATTTGCATATTACTCTTTTATTAGATAGGATGTCACCCCAATAATTTTATTTTTTTTAAAAGCATTATAAGTTTTCACCGTTTCTCTTCCATCACTGCCATCATCAGTAGAAGAGTATGCTTTGTTTGCCTGCTGACCCAAGTTAGAAAAATACAGATAACTTCTAGGTTTGGGTCTGAGCCAATGGCCCCATTTATAGAAATGGATAAGACTCAGGAATGGTGGATTGATTAAAAATGTGGTTTGGACAAATTAAAATTGACATGCTTATTGGGCACCTGAATGTAGACATCAAACAGGAAATACCATATCTGGTTCAGAAGCTCATAGGAAGTATTCAGGATAGAAATATAACTTTAGTATTTAGTATTTTATTGTCAAAAATGCAGAACTGGATAAGATAATCTAAGAAATGGATGAAGAAAACAGGAAATGGTCCTTGACTAAACCTTATGATACTCTAACTTTTAGAGTTCAATCAAAGAAAGAGGAGACAGTAGAAAGAAATTGAGGAAGACAGTAAAGTAAGGTTAAGATCATGATGTCCCTGAAGATAAGTTTTAAAAAAATGTTTCTAAAGGGAAGAAGGAGGTAAACAAATATGTAAAATTCAATTAAGAATTTGGCTGTAGCAGTGGATTGAAGGGTTCAATTATTTAGGATAGCAGAAGAATGAGAGATTGTCAAGATAGTTTAAAATTAATTTTTAAGAAAATATGAATTACATTTTTATTTTTTGTTGGGAGAGACCCAATAAAAAGGAAGCATATTTGTTTGTTTAAATAGAGGGGATACTTTTAGAAAGATAGTCTTTAGTTAGAAGAGGGGAGAGTCTGTGATCCAGGTCACTTTGCATGGTCTATTTAGAGGAGAGCAAGAACAGCTCTTCTATTATAATAGGATTGAAAGCAGAATATATGGGTATAAATTTAGGTAGATTGGTAGATTTGGCAGTGGGAGTGGGGAGTTTGACATTTACTTTGTCATGGCTTCTATCTTCTCAGTAAAATAACATAGGCTATAAACTGAGATGGGGGTAAATTGGATATTTCGGAGAGAGGGGAAATTGTGAATAGCCATCTTGAAGAGATGCATATATAAAACAGTAGAAAATATAAGAAGGACAATTGAGATTTATGATAATAAGTCAGCAAGGGTGTGATTATTCTTGTCATGTTCTAGCTGTTCATCTAGAAGCATGAATAAACTGAGTTGAGATTAACTAGGGTTAGGGATTTTTCCAGTACTAGTCCAATCAACTCTAATATGTTGTTGGCATGATGTGTTATATGTCATTGAGTCTGTTTCAACTCTTGACAACCCTAAAAATGAATGACCCTTTGAATCTTATTGGCATAATAAAATAACATCATGTAATTTCCCCAAAGACTGGTGGATCTAGAAAACTCTCCAAGGCAACTTTGCGCCTTGTATTTGTTACAGAAAACCGGAAAGAATCAAGCAATGCTCGGAGAGTTTGGAGTCACACTTTATTCACCGTTGGGCTCAGAGAAAAATGAATTCAAATTCTAAGCAAAGCTACAAGCAGAACTTTCCTTTTTATTAAAGAGCCAGCCCTATGTGTGCTTAGTGGTTATCTCAATGGTGGCCTTAAAAACAACACAGTTCTATCCAATTAAAAAATACATCTGGCATGGCATGAGAATATGGGCGTATCTAGTCTCTGGCCTACAAGGTCAGACAGCTAAGTTTATCTTCCTTATTATTCAAGCAGGCTAGAAAGCAAAGTTGTTTTTTTTTTTTTAGAATAAGAGGCTGTCTAAAAAAATAGCAGAGAATTTCAAACAGTAGTTTTACAAAATAGAGGTTAGCCTTCTCATATTAAGTCCGTATTCTGGGTCACTTTGACATTTTGGCATCTCTATACTAACATGTATTTCTATAATTACCTGAGTGATAAAGAGAAAACATGAGGAATCACAAACTAGTTCTCTAATATTTGTACCAAAAAGTGGCACAGCACATGACATTTCCATTTACTAGTATGTTTTATTGGTCAAAGTTGGGTCAATTGAAAGGAGTACAAAACTCTCTTAAATCCAGGATATAAGGAGGACTAGGAATACTGGCAAGGATCTCTAATATCTATATGAGGATATAGTGACAGTTTGGAGAGTAAGGAAATGGTAAGACATTGGGTCCAATTAGGGATGTATAGAACCATATGGATGATTGTGAAAGTTTTAGGATTTCAGTTGTTTCTAGAATAAATAGGGCTATAAAATGTTTAGATTAGTACTGATGGTTTCTGAGGGAAAATTGGGTAATCAATTCTAATTATAGTTTCCTTTTTAGGATTAATCAGTTGAACTGTTTGGAAGCAGACAGTGTGTAAACTGAGGGAGGGGCAGTCTTGCCAGGAGCATGATATGCTGAGATCTCCATAAATCTTGTTAGGGATTGTCCCTGTTAAGGGGAGTAGTGACAAGGGAAGAGAGAGCTTTGTGTATCTCCTCTAAATAGCAGACAAAGATGAGTTAGGGCTAGGGAAGAAGCTGTATTGCTAAGAGCACTTGCTCCTCTAAATGGTTGTTTAGGTTGAAAATCTGCAAATGATGACAATTTCTACTCTCACTTTCTACTGTTAATGTTTTATGGTGTGTTGTTTTACAAGCACGAACTCATCAAATCCAGACTACATGAGTGTGTCCAGGCACATATTAGTTGTGTTCTCAGACAAGATTTTCAACTTCCTTGGCTTCAGTTTTCATATCAGAGAACTCTACCACATAGAGTTATTAAAAGAATTAGATGAGGTAATGTATGCAAAACATTTACAAGACTGCCTGGCACATAGTTTTCGATATTATCATCTTTCATCAAATAGACCTTCCAAAGTTTAGTTGAATCATTTTTCTGTTTTTAACGTAAATTATACTTGGTTATATAATATACTAATAATTATTTATGGGGCTCTCTCAATAAATAATTACTTGGGCTTTGTTTTTTGCTTATTTTTGCATCATAAGGAGAAAATCAAGGATTTGGTTTTAATTGCAGATATTAAATTTTAGATGTAATATCCTATATAATAAAGAGGTAATATGCAAATTGACCATCACTCCAACACACAAGATGGCCACCTTTATGGGGTCAAAGATGGCTGCCCCATGAGGACACAAGATGGCCACCACAAGATGGCCAACAGGGGAGGGCAGTTGTGGGCAATCAGGCCAGCAGGGGAGGGCAGTTAGGGGCAATCAGGCTGTCAGGGGAAGGCAGTTAGGGGTGACCAGGCCATCAAGGGAGGGCAGTTAGCGGTTATCAGGCCAGCAGGGGAGGGCAGTTGGGGGTGACCAGGCCTGCAAGGGAGGACAGTTAGGGGCGACCGGGCCAGCAGGAGAGCAGTTAAGCGTCAATCAGGCTGGCAGGGGAGTAGTTAGGGGATCATCAGGCTGGCAGGCAGAAGCGGTTAGGGGCAATCAGGAAGGCAAGCAAGCGAGCAGTTGGGAGCCAGCAGTCCTGGATTGTGAGAGGGATCCGAGATTGGAGAGGGTGCAGGCTGGGCTGAGGGACACACAACCCCCCCCCCATGCACGAATTTCATGCATCGGTCCTCTAGTTAATATATAAGTAGAGACCCAGTGCATGACATTCGTGCACTTGGGGATCTGGGCGGAGGGGCAGCCCCTCAGCCAGGCATGTGCTCTCTCACAGTCTGGGAGCCGTCAGTCGGACATCCTTAGCGCTGCTCTTCCACCACCACCGCTGCGCTTGCCAGCCGTCAGCTTGGCTTCTGGCTGAGTGGTGTTCCCCCTGTGGGAGCACACTGATCACCCGGGAGGCAGTTCCTGTATTGAGCATCTGCCCCCTGGTGGTCAGTGCGTGTCATGGCGACCGGTTGTTCCACAGTTTGGTCGATTTGCATATTACCCTTTTATTATATAGGATATTTCTAGAAATTGAGTAAGAGATCATTTTGTATTTGTAGGTAAATTCTAAACAAGAGAGTATTTTAGTGTTTGGTGATTCTAACCCCTTAACAGGAAAGTATAAAGTATCTGAACCAAACCTCACAGACTTCCCTTGAGGGTGTTGCAGAGTACGTAAGCCAATTAAGAATCACACCTTATACCTTAGGAACCATTATTGAATATTTGTGATGTGGAAATTATTTTTCATCTTTCTAATTACAAAATATAAGTCCTTGCTCAAACCGATCAAGCACGCAAATTTAGTGGAGGTGGTGGTTATGGTGGGGATTTTAGTGTTTTGCAGTATGCTTATGTTGTTTTCCTGGTAACTTTATCAAAATTTGATATCAGATTTCATCTACTTCACAAAATGAATCAAGAGATTATCCACATTTTTTTCCTCTTCTTTCAAGAACAAAGAAATTATACACTGTGTGATAGACCTGGACTCTAACACAGCCCATGTTAAGAAACTCTTATTGGAATAATACTTCAAATATTTTTACTTATTTCTAATTTTAAAAAGTATTCTCATATATTTCAACTTATGCTTTAGTCACATTAAGAACATATTGTTGCCGAAACCAGTTTGGCTCAGTGGATAGAGCGTCAGTCTGCGGACTGAAAGGTCCCAGGTTCGATTCCGGTCAAGGGCATGTACATTGGTTGCGGGCACATCCCAGGTAGGGAGTGTGCAGGAGGCAGCTGGTCGATGTTTCTAGCTCTCTATCCCTCTCCCTTCCTCTCTGTAAAAAATCAATAAAATATATTTAAAAAAAGAACATATTGTTTGTCTCAAAAACAATTAAGATTTTTAATTTTCTGAATTCATGCAGTAATTTTAACTTTTTAATAGCCTATTTTTCTAAAATTAAATGCTTATTCTAATTCCTCTTTTCTCTGTACCTTTTTATTTTTTGCTTATTTCTTTTATTGATTGATCAGAAAAGTAACTTAAATGTATTTGTCAATTTTATGTTATACCTTGACTTCATTTTATTTTTAACAGAACTTCAGACACTTCCTTTAGTTGTGTTATTCTTTTTTCCAGTTTCTTAAGTTGATTCCTTGTTACACTTGTTTTCATCTTCTCTCGCCACACAAACAAAAAAGATAATTATGTAAAGGGATGGAGGTGTTAACTAATTTTATTGTATCAATCATTTCACAATATACCTGATCATCATTTTGTATACCTTAAATTTACGTATCTTATATGTCAATAATGCCTCAAGAAAGCTGGAAATTTCAAATACTACTATATATATATTTTTTTAAAAAAATATATTTTATTGATTTTTTACAGAGAGGAAGAGAGAGGGATAGAGAGTTAGAAACATCGATGAGAGAGAAACATCGATCAGCTGCCTCTTGCACACCCCCTACTGGGGATGTGCCCGCAACCAAGGTACATGCCCTTGCCCGGAATCGAACCTGGGACCCTTGAGTCCACAGGCCGACGCTCTATCCACTGAGCCAAACCGGTTTCGGCTATACTAGTATATATTTAAACTCACCTTGTTATTTCATTAGGATATAACATAATTTATTTTTACATAAAGGGATTTGGAGTCCATAGCTCTGGATAAAAATACTGGCTTTACTTAATAGCTATACAACTTTGAACTACTTTCCAAAACAGAATGAGACCTATATATTTTCACTTTATTTTTCTAATAGTAAAAGTTGCTATGATTGTTAAATGAAATTCGTAAGTTCAGTAGTACACTGATTAAAACAAAATAGTTTTATCAACCTATTAAATTATGTGCTACTGACATTTTTTAAATTATTCTTTATGATTATACTTTACATTTAACTAAATATGTTTATGAAAGATGCACATTTGTTTTCATCGCTTATAGTTTTCTATCTAATGCAGTATGATCAAGGGGCACAAATTTTATGACAATTTTGTCATAGAGATGGACTGAACTTGAAAACTTGGGCTATGATTTCAGCTGGTCTGGATTTCAGTCTAAGATCCATAATTTTCCAATTATAAGATCTTATGAAAATTTCATTATCTCCCTTTAAAATGTAGATCATATTGTATTTAATTTGCAGAGTGGCTTAGAGGAATACATGAGTTAATCACTATAAAATTATAGAATGGTTTCTGGCATAGTGTAAAAACTCATTAAATACAACCATCCTATATGGAGCCCTACAAGGAAAAATATCATGTAAATTAAACTGTAAAACACTCGTCCATTTGATTGCTTATCTATATGTGCCCATATTTTTTATTTTTAGTGCTACTTAATTTCAAGTCTATTATAAATATTGTGTAGTTGAAATTGACTTTTGGTCAAATAATGAGAGATTTATCTTAATAAATTATTTCAAATGTATTGTTTTAATTCTTACAAATTGTCTCATATCTATTTTGTCAGTTAATAATTGCTTTGCTTTTAAAATTTTCTTGCTTTTTTACATGTAATATTGCTCTATGCATATGCTCCTCTCCAATATTTTGATTTGTAATAGTTTTAAAAATGTTAATCCTCATCCAAGGTCATTTTTACTGATTTTAGAGAGTGAGGAAGGGAGAGAGGGAGAGAGAGTGACATCAATGTTCGAGAGAAACATTGATTGGTTGTCTCTGCTACATGCCCCAACCAGTGGTACCTAGATATGTGTCCTGACCAGGAATTGGATCAGCCACCTTTTTGGTGTACAGGACATAGCGCAACCAACTGAGCATCTGGCTGGGCAATAGTATTAATTTTTATAAAAAAAGTCTTTAGCCTATATTTCCTAGTTAATATAATTTTTATATAATATTTTCAGAAGACTATATTAACAAAATAATTTAATATGCTTTATATTTGCTTTATCCCATCCATTTGAAAAACGTTCTCAATTATGTCATTTTAAATACAGATGATTTTTTAAAAATTTTATGATATATTTAAAGTAAAGCATTTTTCTTTTTTACAGGTTTACAAAAATTGACTGCAAATTTTGGTATTAGCTTTTTCAATGCTTATATTTAATTACCTAAACTTTAATTGTCCTTCTTTAACTCTTACCATCGCCTTACCTCTTTTTAGTTAGATATATTAAATTTTAAAAAGATACAAAAAAGTCTTAATATTTTAGTATTATGTACCTGAGAATATTTGTATTTTCTCTGAGTCAAGAAAGACTGCTTAGAAAGCCTTCATATTCTGAGGGTATATCTTCCTCCACTCAATATTCTGAAAAAATGTGCCTCATGAATTTTGGCACCATCACAAGAATGACTGACTTTTCTTCCTTTGTTAGTATCCATATATGTTTGTTTTTCAGTCTGGCTTTCCTTCTAGGTCACTTAGATAATATTTTCTCTTATCTTTGCATTTCAAAATGGTATCATAATAGGTCCTCTTTATTGATATTCCTGAGCAAACTATGAGATCCCTTAGAGTATTTTTTCAGTCAGGAGCTTTAGTTAGTCATTTGCTTCTGGTAAAGTAGTGATTGATATCATTTCACTTCATTATCTAAACTGGATATTTATCATTCTTCTTTTTCAACATTTTCAATGAGTAACCCTTTGTTCTCTACATTCTAGGAGAAATTTTCATATTGTCCTCCAGCTTACTGATTCAATTTTCTGTAGTGTCAAATTTTCTCTTCTTTTTCAACAATATAGGCTTTTTTTTTTTCACTGTCATCTTTCATTTACCTCATTACCTCTTAATCTCTTTTGGTTTATTCCTTATGGCCCTGTTTTTCTAAAAAATAAAAGCAAGTTCCTTGCCATTTATAAAGCATGCCAACAACATTTTAAATGTATTCTTTGGCTCTTACATTATATAATTTCAGTAGTGTTTTCTTCTTGTGAGTCTTCTAGATACTAACATGCTTCCTTGTAATGTAGGTGTTTTTTTCAACATTCTCTTTTTTATATTATGGCTATTTCTCATTGTGTTACTTCGGGTAGGTGAAGTACTATAGAAATTAACCAAACAAATGCTGCAACACAGTAGAAATTCATATTTTGCTTGCAAAATAATAGTTGACAAATGTATAGGGTGGCATATCATGTATCCTCCTTATTCAATGAACCAGACTCCTATTTTATATATCTCTATGAAGGCCTGGATCTTTCTTATCCTCTGCATGCACCTAGCAGAAGAATAAAAAAACTTCAATAAATTTAATTAAAAAAACACACAAAGAAATGAGTGGATAAAAGCTTTTAATTGACCATAACTAGAAATGGAACACATTATCATTGCTCCTGTCCTATTGATAGGAACTCAGTCACATGAATACATCTGACTCTGAATGAGCCTGAGAAATGAGGCCATTAGTGTGTGCCAAAGAAGAGGAAATGGGTTTCTTTAATAGTTAGCAGTCTCAGAGAAACTATGGCAACCTATGGTCTGTCAATATGTAAGCCAGGATGGAGTAGTCTTAGGAGGGCATCATGAGAAACAAATACTAATTTGCAACACTGCCCTTTAAACCTTCTTGGTAAGATTGTCCTTCACACATGCATAAAATCTCAACTCTATCCTAAAACTTTGCTACTAATTTGCATATGTTAGCAAATATCTGTCTTCAATTTTTAAATAGGTAAGTCCTATACAAGCTAATATAAAAAAGTAATTTTCTTATACAATTTAAAATGTTTTTTCTACTAATGTTCAGCATGATTTAGGCTTTGAGATCTACAGTGTAGAGAGTGAGTATTGGCCTTTATCACTATTCCTCAGGCACATAATAGAACTATAGTGACTATTATTAGTTCTACAGAAATGGAGGGTTACATTCTTAGTTCTACAGATGGGGGACAAGGTGATATATAAAGATCCAAGCCAATTTGTGATTTTTAATGGAATTAATTCAGGCTTTTGAATCTGTTCTCTTATGAAGTGCAATCTTCTTTCTATCTCAGTTGCTTTGTTCTACCTAACTCTGAATATAACTCATGTGACGAAAATAATTAAATGCTCAGTAGGATTTATTTCTATCAGGATTTCTTATGTTTCCTCTTAGCCTACTGATTTTAGTCAAAAGCTACTTCTGGAAAGCTTGCATTTTCACTAGCATCCCACACTACCCCCAATTACCACTGTGTTTTCTTCAGAATCCCACCTCTCCTTCCCAGTTCTTCCCTGAGATATGCGACCTCTATCTATGGAAGAATACGGCAGGTGTAATAATATTCAGGGCTGAACAAGTGTTATTGCTCAGTTTCTGAAATCCTTATGTACTGTGTAAGGTGACATCTATTAAGAGTGTTACAAAGCATAGCCTTACCATAATAAAAAAAGGTATTTTATGAATGATGCTTAGGTGTGCCATCATATGAAGGCCTGAGTAAATTTTTTCTTAATCCATATTTATACACCTTATGATTGGTGCCAATTTCTTTTTGCATTAAATTTTATGAAAGCCATAATTTTAGGTACTATTATGAGTTTTCATGTTTTATGCAGTGACTTCCCAGGCATTTTTTAAAGTGAATACCTTGTTCTTTTTATTTAAACATTATATATTAGTTCAGTAGCACATGTATATAATTTATAAATAAAAATAAAATTTATGACTGAATAAATGGGCTGTAGTTTGTCTAAATTTTATCATTATTGAATTCACAAACAAAAATGGGAACACTGTTGTAAATTACAGCTTTATCTGGTTTCTCTCACTTGTCTAAGGCAGTCTTACTCAAAGAATGTTTTTCAAATTGACATCATTTGGCAACATTTTGTTACTAATCCACAAAAAAAAAAAAAGAAGTAATGCAGAAATTGGGGTAAACATTTACAAACGCTGATAGAAACTGACATTGGCACAATACCCAAGGTTGTGGTCTTTTCCTCAGAATTCTTTTTTCACACAAGTATTCTTCTATGAAGCACTGAGGGAAATAGTCTTTCACCAAAAATAGTTTGAGAAATTCTCTCTGAGAGCTAGCTAGCACTACTCCCGTGATGTTTTATTCCATTTTTCTGAGTCAACCTCCATGTTTGGGCCCCCCAGATCATCCCTCCTTAGTTAGATTTTTATCTCCAAAGTGCTCTCTACCTCAGTTAATCCAGCCCAATTTTGCAGTTTCCTCCATCATCCTGTAAGACCCCCAGAGGGAGACCCTTACTCTGTCCCGCGGATCGACAGCAACCCCAATCAACCGCAGGAGGCGTCACTTGATGCAAACAGCAAGAGGCTTTATTCCAGCGCGCAGGGGCTCCACTCGTAACTCACGAAGGAGCAGAGGAGTCGAGCGCCCAGCTGAATTTCTTACAAGCTTATAAAGGCAAAAATTATACGTTGGGAGGGGTCACACACGGGAGGGAGGAAGAGGGGGACAAAGCCGCCGGGAAATTCCAAAGGTGAACTGGGCTCGCTAATAACATGTTTCATGACAGGGCTTAAGTGCTTAAGTTTAGTCAACAATCCCACCTGGTAATCTTATATCCTGTCTCTCTCTAATTGTTAGAGCACTGCTTGCTCTTTGCCCTTTGCCCGGGGCTGTTTCCTGGGACAGCTTTAATGGTCTGGTTCTCATCCCCGGGAGGGAGACTTTGAGGAGTTGAGATAAGACACACAGCTTTTAATGGCCTTGTTCCCATCACTGGGAGAGAGACCTTGGGGAGTTGAGATAAAACAGACAGCTTTAAAAAAATTCTTTATTCTTTCAATCCCAAACTCTTTCCCTGGGCTGTCAGGATCATATGTTTTGTCATCAAGACTCCCCTATATTCTCAGTCTCTTTTCTAAATTTTTACAAAACAATATTCACCCACCTCTGCTCTATCACTTTCTAAACTACTTTGCTCCTTCAATTATTCTGTCACTTTCATAAGTATTCTGTATCTTTTTTATTTTTTCCCATCAATGTGCAAACATGCTCTGATTTCCTCCAATCCAAATGTATCTCTCTCTATCTTCCCTTCTATCCATCCATTTTATACTTTATCTACAATCATCAGTTTATCTATTCTGATACCATGTCTCTTTCCAGACACTGCCTCATTCCACTCTTCCCTTTCATAAAAATAATGAAGTTTGAACAAATAGTCTATTCTGTGTGCACTTCCTCATTTTTCTTCCCTTCTCACCTCATGGCTACTGCTTTTGTTAAGGAAACCTGTAATTTTTATGTTGGCAAATGTTGCTTTTTCTTTCTCATCTTAATGGATATCCATAGCATTTAGTGTAAAATACCACTTCCTATTCTTAAATCAGTGTATTCCTTTGTATTCTCCTTTATCTATTGCACTTTATTTTCTCGTTCCTTATTGCCCCATTTCAGTGTCTAGAGCTGGATCCTTTTTTAATGCCATTTGACTCTAGGCAACTTAGTGCCCCAGTGCTCAGTCATCAAACACAATCCTCTTCTCTGAATTCATTTTCCTCGGGTATCATCATTCGGTTGTATGACAACACATAACATTCATTTGCTGAGACTCCCAAAGTCTATCTCTAACGTTGCACCTGAAATTCAGATTTATGAATACAATAGCTTACTACATCTTTCTTACATCTCCACTTAGATAACTATGTGTTCATTTCAAGTGGAATTCATGTTTTTCTCCCCTGAATGTGTTGTTCCCCATGCTTCCCTTTCTTGGAAAATGGCACCAACACTCACTTTAGTTGCTTAAACTAAAAGTTTTAACCAACCATCATTATTAATTCCTCCTTTCTTTTGGCTAATATTTTCGGCCTTATTTCCAAATACTTTCACTTATTTTCCATAGAACCACTAACATATTTGGCCTGACCATATTATGTCTGGACCAGACTACCAAATTAGGCCAAGCCTTCTCTCTGTTCCGTATGTAAGCACTCTTCCTCCTCCATTCTCCTGGCATCAGTTAGAATGAACATTTGAAACATCCAATATTCAAGAATCTAAAGCCCACTAGAAACTTTTCTCTATATTTATAACATTTCAATTCTTTTTAGTGACTTACAAGCATTTAGTCTTGCTCCTCTATCAGAAGTCACATCAATAATTTTGCCCCTTAGTCGCTATAATTGGCTTTCTTTTAGATAACTCAGAACATTTGTATTTACTGTTTCTTTTGCCTATAACATTTCTCCCCCCAAACTGCAAATGGTTGGCTTCTTATTATTTATGTCTTATGTAAAAGCTCCAACTCTAACAGGTTTCCCCCAAACAATCAATTTAAAGGCACTTCCCCATTGTTTGATATCACAATACTCTCTTCAAATTTCATCCAAACATGAATCTCTAGTAATACTATTCTTGTTTTGTGTGAGAATTTTTTTCTTGTTTATGGTCTGTACACTCCTTCTCAAATAAAATGTATGTCCCAAAGTTAGTCTTATTATGTCCCATAATTACAATAGGGCTTAAAATATAGTAGACAATTAATAAATACTTTTTGAATGAATGAAATGTAGAAGCAGCTGGATTGACAGCTATTTAATACTTACTGAAAGGTTCGGAGTGAGCCGGGGTCACGCACCTATGACATGAGGCCATCATGTATCAAAAGAACTTTTATTTCAGGCACCTGGGTGCAGGTGGGCTGAGTCTGAAAAAGGAATCAGCAATGACTGAAAGTGGAGGCAGACTTTTATTAACCACTGCTGGCTGCAAACAGTTCAGCTGGCATAGGGGTCTGGTCCCTTCTTGGTTCGTCCCGTCGCCAGATGTCTAGTGGTTATCTAGGCTATGCCAAGCTCAAGGCTGCAAGCTTTCTGCAAGATATCTGCTAAGCACAGTAAGTTTCCTCTGCCCCATTTTATTCTCTCTAACCCTTTCACTTACCTAATGATTAATACAGGTGTTTTTTTTTATTTAAAACTGTATCTACTCTGTTTACCAAGACAGGAAAGATGGAGAAAATGACGTTGCATAATGATCTCTGGCAGGCAAACAAAACTAAATGAAAATATATAAGATATCAAACATATATTTTAAAGTGTAGTTATTATAAACAAGTGGAATCTGCTTTAATAGAGTTTGCAGTTTCAAAGAGTTAAAATTAAAAAATAATATATTTTTACAGATTATTTGCTTTTCAATTCTAAAGACATGGGAAGAGACTAAGTTTACCGACAAAGCAAAAAGTAAAGTAATTTAATTAACCAAGCTAATTTAGATGCCTTTAAAAAATGCCAAACTATATGTTATTACTTTTTAATTACAATTAATCTATTTCTGAAGTTCTAATTAAATGCCTGGATGATAAAAATGTTTTTGTTTTAGTTTTTAAGGAATTGGTGATTGTTTCATTCACTATAAGATTGAAAATGCACTTGGAGAAAAACTATTCCAGGATTCCATACAAAGTATTAGATATTGAGTGATAATGCACTGTAGACATTAAAATATGTGTGTATTGCTTTAAAATGTATGTGTGTTGCATTAACTATGTTCTCTTAAAATATCATAAAAATATTTTTCCAGTTTAAATTGGCATAAATATTTTAAATTTGGGTTTGGGAACTTTTGTAAGTCAGAAACTGATATTAGTACCTATTATTATTATCATTACCATTAATTATTGAAACTATACATTGTTTTTATCAGAAAAAAATAATAATTGCCACTGTTCAAATTATCATTATAGATGTCATCTATAATATTACATTTTACTCTCAGCAAGTCTATCTCTAATTGTTTGTGCTGATATATTCAGATATTCAGTGAAATGTGAATGTGAATATGTGAAGACTTTTCTTCAAATCATTCATGTCTATCTATGCTTCATAAGTAATTCTTTAATCTTGAAAAAAAACTTATTTCAGCAGGAATATTACTACAAATTATCAAAGGCCATTATTATTTTTTATGAATTTGTTATTTTTAGAAAATTTTATTTAATATGTGAAAACAACTTTTTTTATAACTGATATAACCTTTGCATCAATTAATTTAAATAAGATAAAACAACTCTTATAATTCATGTGTATTTGATTAGAAAAGTAGGAAAAATTTACACATTGAGTGAGAGCATAGGGAAAAACTGTAACAAGTTCTAATACTATAGGATGTGAGTTTCATATGAAAGTGGAGATTGATAAAGTAAATAAAAGAGAAACATTAAAATGTGAACCATGATTAAATCTCTAGACTAGATTTACTGTTGATTATTGTTTTTATTAGTAATTGATAAAAGAGTGATCAAGGGATAAATAAATTAAAGGAAATCTACCAAAAAATTACTCTTTCACATAATCAGGACTGCTGCTAATGACTGCAAGACACTGAGTGAATACAAATGAAGGCTTCACATAAAGGTTACAAGTTAAGCTAATATATTGTTAAATAACATATTATCTGTCTTCCTACTTTGAAAAGTTTACCTCTATAAAATCAAAATTTAAAAATACATGAAAACAATGTTTATTACTAAAAGTCAGCAATATATCAAATATAATAACTTTATTTAAATATTACTGTTAATGTATTCTTTGATGAAGTTTGAATGTAAATAAAATAAACAAATTATAAATCAGTATAAAAATATATGTCGGTGTGGCTCAGTTGGTTAAGTGTTGTCCGGTGCTCCTAAGGTTGCAGGTTTGATTCCCAGTCAGGGCACATGCCAGGTTGTGGGTTTGATCTCTGGTCAGGGTGTTTATGGGAGGCCGCCCCTCGATGTTACTCTCTCACATGTTGTCTCTCTCCTTCTCTTTCTCTTACCCTCTCTCCTCTTTTCCTCTCTAAAATAAATAAATATATATTTAAATATATATTCATGATATTTCAGATAAATCACAAATTAACATTATTACAATTGATATTTTAAGATAATTTGTGTATAACCAATAGTAGTGCCAACTTATATGTTTCTTGACTCATTGGAATTCTTAAATAGTCTTGTAATAAGTTCAATTTGGAGACATTTTACTTTGTTGAAGCAGGAAAAACTACATTTATCAATATATTTTTTAAAGCAATACTAAGATTCAGACATTAACCACAGATATAATATTCAAACATTGTATGAATTTATACAGAACTTCTTAAACTCTTTAAATATTTTTACAAGCTACAATATTATAAAGAAATTTAGAAAAAAACAATTCCTTGTTAATTAAAAAAAAAAATTACCAAAAGTTAACTTGTTTGATGTCTGTCAGAAAAATAGTCTGAATAGAAATCATTTTTGGAATTATTTGGATCTTACTCTTCTTCATAGTCATGCAAATGCTTTTCTTTTCTAATTTCCTAGAAATATTGGAATGCTGCTGATACAGAATTTTTGGACTGAAACCCGGATTCTTTGTCTGCTGGAATAAAAGAATGAATCCACAGACAGAAAGTGGTATAACAAAGGTGGAGATTTATTGAAGAACAAGTACACACTCCCACGTGGGTAGAGGGAAGAGTCCCACAGAATGGACTCTCAAGTAGGGAGGGGGAAAAGGGTCCCACTGGGTTCCCTATCCCTATGGCTTATAAAGGCTGCAGATCCTGGTGCCTTGATATCCCCTCTGATTGGTCACCATCTCCTTAGAGTTGGTTACTATAGTAACTCCTGGGCTCAAAGGTTGAACCTCACCTGAGACATGTGAGATTCTCCACCCTCCTTCCTTATTGTTTTCCTATTCCCTTTGGGCTTCCTTCTCCTGAATGAAGGGCTTCCTTCTCTTTATTTTGTAAATATAGACCTTTCTTGGCTACTTCCAGCTCCCTTGTCTTATGTAAATATACCTGTTGCTGCCTCCTTGTCTTATAGAAATGTAACTGCACCTGGCTTCCTTTTGTTATGGAAATGTACCTTCTCCCAGTCTGCAGCCCCTGTGTTTTTCCCATGGACCCCAATTCTGAAAAACCCCTAAGCCTGCCTATGTTCCTCAAAATTCCTGCTTCACTGCTTAGTTCACATGTACTATATTTGATTTACATTATTTAATTCACATTTAAAATTAGTAAAAAAAAATTTCTTTAGGTTTTAAAAACTTTTTATAAAATTTTAATTTACAAGGATTTGTTATATTCATGTAATCTGAGGTTTACCAAGTTTATTAATTATCTTTCCTCATAATTAGTCTGTGTCTCTTTGCCATGATAGCAGTGAAACAACCAACAAGTTATCTTTAAATTTGGAAATGGTGGCAAGAGATGAGAGGTTTTCCCTGGAGTCTCAATAGTGTTAGGAGACTTAATGTTTGGATTATGCATGTGTTGGGCCAGTGTTGAGCTTCAAAAGATCCTGAGTAACATAGGCACCCATAGCTTCTCAAATATACATTGTGTATATATTTAGTTATGTTTAGCCTGCTTTTGATATGCAGGATTCTCTAACGCCAAAGCCTATGGCAGAAAGGTTTAAAAACAATGGCACAGATAATTTTTATTACCTTCTCTATATTCACTGTAGATTACCTCTAGAATATCTCTTTTATCATATGCTGGCTTAGATCTAGGCATTTTCTTAGGACTCTTCACAGCAATAGTCCCTCTGCTTGAACTTTGAAGATTCTATTGGTTTATCTCATTATCTCACATATTTTACCCTTGTTATCAACTTTGCCATCTGAAATAGGTTTTTGACTCCAATCACACCTGCCATCATGCCAGTCAGTCCTACACCAAAAACTAATCTGTTTAATGTTCTTGTACACCCATTTCTTTGGAATAGAAACTGAAGCTAAAATCAGCCATTCTTTCTTTTTAAACATACAGTTTGTTTAAGCTGGGATGGAATCAAAATTGTGACATGGGACCTAACGTTTAATAGGCTGTGACAGTACAACTTCTTTATTAAAAGAGATTGAAAGAATAAAGAATTTTCTTAAAGCTATCTGCTTTATCTCAACTCCCCAAGGTCTCTCTCCCAGTGATGGGACCAAGGCCATTAAAGCTGTGTGTCTTATCACAACTCCTCAAAGTCTCCCTCCCGGGGATGAGAACCAGACCATTAAAGTTGTCCCAGGAAACAGCCCCGGGCAAAGAGCAAAGAGCAAACAGTGCTCTAACAATTAGAGAGAGACAGGATACAAGATTACCAGGTGGGATTGTTGACTAAACTTAAGCCCTGTCATGAAGCATCTTATTAACGAGCCCAGTTCACCTTTGGAATTTCTTGGCGGCTTTGTCCCCCTCTTCCTCCCCCCCCCGTGTGTGACCCCTCCCAACATATAGTTTTTTGCCTTTATAAGCTTGTAAGAATCTCTGCGGGGGGCTCGACTCCTCTGCTCCTGCGTGAGTTACGAGTTGAGCCCCAGCGCGCTGGAATAAAGCCTCTTGCTGTTTGCATCAAGTGACGCCTCCTGCGGTTGATTGGGGTTGCCGTCGGTCTGCGGGACAGAGTAAGAGTCTCCCTCTGGGGGTCTTACATTTTCTGGGGGCTCGCCCTGGATTTGACGGCCCCCCTCATCCGCGGAGCCGACCTTGGAGGTAAGAAGGGGTACCCCGAGATTGTCTGTCTTTGTCCTGTGTTCTGTTAGTTGGTCTGGTCCTGTGTGCGCGCTTTCGGTTTTGCAGCCGTTTGGCGACTCGTGAGAGCGGCCAAACAGTGGTCGGTAGACGTGCCCGGAGGGCCACAGGTTGCAGCCCTGGGGGACGCCCCAAGGGTGGAGGAGAGCCAGGGACGCCTGGTAGTCTCCTACTGTAAGGGCGTTGATCGGGTCCAACTGTTGGACCGGAGATTGTCAAGATCGCGCCCGTCTGATTCTGTTGCGTGTCTGTGGCGGACAAGGTGGGGTAAGTGGGTCCTCGTGTCTGTAACATTTTTGTTATTTGTGCTTCTAACGGCGTACGAACTAACGATGGGACAGACTGTGACAACCCCTCTTAGTCTGACATTAGACCATTGGACTGAAGTTAAGGGAAGAGGTCGCGACCTATCAGTTGAGATCAAGAAAGGTCCATGGCAGACTTTCTGCTCCTCAGAATGGCCTACTTTTGATGTAGGATGGCCAACAGGAGGGACTTTTGACCTGTCTGTTATTTTTGCTGTTAAAGAGATTGTTTTTCAGAAGGAACCTGGAGGCCATCCGGATCAGCAGCCCTACATCGTGGTTTGGCAGGACCTGGTACAAAATCCACCCCCCTGGGTTCAACCTTGGGTTGCAAGACCCAAGCCCCGGCCGGCCCCTCCTGTGCCGGCCGCTCCTGTGCCGGCCCCTCCTGTGCCGGGCCGCTCCTGTGCCGGCCCCTCCTGTGCCGGCCGCTCCTGTGCCGACCGCCCCGATGCCCCGGCCGGCCGCCCAAGTTCTCGCCGTCCAAACTCCCAGTCCTGGGGGGAAATCCAGTCACTCGGACCCCCCCAAGAAGATTTATCCAGAAATCCAGACTGACCTCCTTCTCCTTGACCCACCTCCCCCATACCCTCCTGCCTCGGTTCCTGTGGAGGGTCGGAGAGAGCCGGAAGCGCCGCCGGCCCCTGCGGTTGCACCCTCTCCCCCTAACGAGTCTCTGCCGGGGCCTGCGCAGAGCACCAGGAGCCGCCGCGGAATGACCCCTGACACCACTGTCGCCCTTCCCCTGAGGGCTTATGGGCCCCCACCGGTGGTGACGGATGGCGGACCGGCCCCTCTTCAGCCCCTCCAGTACTGGCCTTTTTCCTCCGCGGACTTGTATAACTGGAAAACTAATCATCCTCCCTTTTCAGAGGACCCCCAGCGTTTAACTGGGCTGGTGGAGTCTTTAATGTTCTCTCATCAACCCACGTGGGATGATTGTCAGCAACTACTACAGACCCTTTTCAATACGGAGGAGAGGGAGAGGATCTTGTTGGAGGCAAGGAAGAATGTACCAGGAACAGATGGACGACCCACCCAGCTCCCCCACATCATCGAGACTGCCTTCCCCCTCTCCAGGCCTGACTGGGATTTCAACACGGCAGAAGGTAGGGAGCGACTGACAGTCTACCGCCAGACTCTAGTGGCTGGCCTCCGCGGGGCAGCGAGACGCCCCACTAATTTGGCCAAGGTAAGAGAGGTTATTCAGGGGGCCACAGAACCCCCGTCAGTGTTTCTTGAGCGCTTAATGGAAGCTTTCAGGCGCTACACACCGTTTGACCCTACCTCTGAGGGGCAAAGGGCTTCTGTAGCGATGGCTTTTATAGGGCAGTCAGCAATAGATATTAAAAGAAAGTTACAGAGAATAGAAGGGTTACAAGATTATACCCTACAGGATTTAGTTAAGGAGGCAGAGAAAGTGTATCATAAGAGGGAAACTGAGGAGGAGAAGGAACAGAGGAAAAGAAAAGGAAAGAGAGGAAAGAGAAAACAGAAGGGATCGTAAGCAGGAGAAGAACCTGACACGGATTTTGGCCGCAGTAGTAGGTGAGAGAGGCCAGGAACAAACCCAAGGCAGGGCTAAAAAGACAAGTAACCTGGGCAACCGCACCCCATTAGACAAAGATCAGTGTGCTTACTGCAAGGAAAAAGGTCACTGGGCTAGGGAGTGCCCTAAGAAGAAGAAGAACGGGTCCTCCAAGAAGATGTTAGCTCTGGAGGAGGAGAGAGAAGATTAGCGGGGACGGGGCTCGGAACCCCTCCCCGAGCCTAGGGTAACACTAGAGGTGGAGGGGAAGCCAGTTGAGTTCCTAGTAGACACGGGGGCTCAACACTCGGTCCTACTTGAACCAGCTGGACCCGTCTCCCACAAGAAATCGTGGGTCATAGGGGCCACAGGGCACCAGCAGTACTCATGGACTACCCGAAGGACGGTAGACTTAGGGACGGGATGGGTAACCCACTCGTTTCTGGTCATCCCCGAGTGCCCTGCGCCTCTACTTGGAAGAGATCTACTAACCAAAATGGGAGCCCAGATTACCTTCACCCCTGATGGCCCGGAGGTGACCCAAAACAAGAGAATGACTACCGCCCTGACCATACGCCTAGATGATGAACATAGACTTTTTGAGGAACAGGGAGCAGAGATGAGCCACATAAACGACTGGCTGAACAGGTATCCGGGGGCGTGGGCTGAGACGGCTGGAACAGGACTAGCTGAAGGAAGGCCGCCCGTAGTCATAGAGCTTAAGGCCACTTCTACTCCTGTGGCTGTACGCCAATATCCCATGACTAAGGAGGCCCGGGAAGGAATTAGGCCCCATATCCAGCGCCTCCTTCAACAGGGCATCCTAGTGAAGTGTCAGTCGCCATGGAACACTCCCCTGTTACCTGTTAAGAAGCCCGGCACAGGAGATTATCGCCCGGTACAGGACTTAAGGGAAGTGAACAAGCGAGTACAGGATATCCACCCCACTGTGCCTAACCCTTACAACTTGTTGAGCTCACTCCCCCCGGATCATATTTGGTATACTGTCTTAGATTTAAAGGACGCTTTCTTTTGCCTGCGACTGCACCCTTCCAGCCAGAACATCTTTGCATTCGAGTGGAGGGACCCTGACTCCGGGACTACAGGACAACTGACTTGGACACGACTACCCCAGGGGTTCAAGAATTCCCCGACCCTCTTCGATGAAGCTCTTCACCAAGATTTAGCCCACTTCCGCGCCAGCCATCCCCAGGTAACACTTCTGCAGTATGTAGATGACTTACTACTAGCCGGGGCCACAGAGGAAGAGTGCCAACGGGGCACGGGGCTACTGCTGGAAGAACTCGCCCGCTTAGGATATCGGGCCTCCGCCAAGAAGGCCCAGATCTGCCAAAGAGAGGTAACGTACCTGGGGTACACCCTCAGAGAGGGGGGCAGAGATGGCTAACGGAGGCCAGGAAACAAACTGTGACTCAAATACCCGTTCCTCGCTCACCCCGCCAGGTGCGAGAATTTTTAGGGACTGCGGGGTTTTGCCGCTTATGGATTCCTGGGTTCGCTACCCTGGCTGCTCCCCTCTATCCTCTGACTAGAGAAGGTGCCCCGTTTAAGTGGGGTAACAGCCAACAGCAGGCCTTTGATGACATCAAGAAGGCATTACTGTCAGCCCCGGCCCTGGCGTTACCGGACGTAGCAAAGCCCTTCGTCCTATATGTGGACGAGAGAGGGGGAGTAGCGCGAGGGGTGCTGACCCAGCCTCTGGGGCCGTGGAAGAGGCCGGTAGCCTACCTCTCCAAGAAGCTGGACCCTGTTGCTAGTGGCTGGCCTGCCTGTCTAAAGTCCGTGGCGGCAGTGGCAGTGTTGGTGAAAGATGCTGACAAATTGACTATGGGACAAAAGCTAAACGGTCATTGCCCCCCACTCCTTGGAGAGCATCATCAGACAGCCCCCTGAGCGATGGCTGTCCAACGCCCGTTTGACACACTACCAGAGTCTCCTACTGAATGGAGACAGGATCCAGTTCGGGCCGCCTGCCATCCTCAACCCGGCTACCCTACTACCCGACGCGTCCACCCAGGAGAGTGTGCTGCACACCTGTCAGGAGATACTAGCAGAGGAAACGGGGACCCGAAGGGACCTCCGAGACCAGCCCTTGCCAGACGCTCGGCTGACCTGGTTCACTGATGGAAGCAGCTACATAATAGAAGGTAAAAGGGTGGCCGGGGGGCGGCGGTGGTGGACGACGAGCAAATTATCTGGGCAAGCCGCCTACCCGAAGGGACGTCGGCTCAGAAGGCCGAGTTAATAGCTCTGACTCAGGCCCTACGATTGGCAGAAGGGAAGAAAGTTAACATCTACACTGATAGCAGGTATGCCTTCGCTACTGCCCATGTCCACGGGGCTATCTACCGACAGCGGGGGCTACTAACCTCGGCGGGGAAGGAAATCAAAAATAAAGGAGAAATTCTAAGCCTGTTAGAGGCCGTTCACCTTCCTAAGAAAGTGGCAATTATTCACTGCCCCGGACATCAGAAAGGAGGGTCCAGGGTTGCTGGAGGGAATCAAAGAGCTGACAGAGAAGCCAAGCGAGCGGCTCAAGGACTCGACATCTTATCCTTGTCTGGGGAAAAACCTAGGTCACACCCTGAAGATATGGTATACCCCTCTATCAGGAACTTTGATTATTCAGAATCAGACCTGGAGAGAATGGACAGATTAGGATTTCACCTAGAGACTCCAGAGGGGATCCGGGAAACCTCAGAAAGAAAAAAAATCCTCCCTGAAAAGCAGGCTATCATTTTCCTCAGACACCTTCATAAGTTAACTCATCTGGGCCCAAAACATTTAAAAACTATTGTCCAGTCATCACCGTATTATATCATGAAACTAGGGGAGCTCGCGGATACAGCTGTAAAAGAATGCAAGCCTTGCCAGATGGTGAATGCCCAGCCCAGCAAGCTATCTCAGGGCAAACGGCTCCGAGGAGACCGCCCTGGGAGTTACTGGGAGGTAGACTTTACTGAGGTAAAGCCAGCCAGGTACGGATACAGATACTTATTGGTGTTCATAGATACCTTTTCAGGATGGGTCGAAGCTTTCCCTACCAAGAAAGAGACTGCTCAGGTGGTGGCCAAGACAATACTAGAGGACATCTTCCCAAGATTCGGGGTGCCCAAGGTAATCGGGTCAGACAACGGCCCTGCGTTTGTTGCCCAGGTAAGTCAGGGACTGGCCAAAATCCTGGGGCTTGATTGGAAATTACATTGTGCTTATAGGCCCCAAAGCTCAGGGCAAGTAGAAAGAATGAATAGAACTTTAAAAGAGGTCATGACTAAATTATCCTTAGAGACTGGCATAACAGACTGGACAGTCCTCCTTCCCTTTGCTTTGTTTCGGGTCCGCAATACCCCTGGCTCCCTCAAACTAACTCCTTTTGAAATTCTTTATGGAACTCACCCCCCACTCATTACCATACAGCACCTTCCTTCCCCAGAATCTTACTCCTCTCAATCTCTGTACGCCAGATTAAAAGCCCTTGAGACTGTGCAGAGGGAAGTGTGGAATCGGTTGGCCGAGGCCTACAAGCCTGGAGACCTGCAAGTGCCTCATCAGTTCCAGGTCGGAGACTCGGTGTACGTTCGGCGCCACCGTGCGGCCAGCTTGGAACCGAGGTGGAAAGGACCGTACATAGTGCTGCTCACGACTCCGACTGCAGTAAAGGTCGATGGCATCGCTGCCTGGATCCACGCTTCACATGTCAAGCCCGCGCGCGCCCACCACCCGACCCAGCGTGGAAAGTGGAAAAAATGGACAACCCCCTCAAGCTCCGCATTCACCGTGTTCCTGCTCCTGTTGACACACCTTCCGCCGATAAGTAGTTCTAACCCCCATGCCCCCCAACGGCTAACTTGGCAGGTCCTCTCCCAGACTGGAGATATAATATGGAGCACCACCAAGGAGAACCCCCTTTGGGCCTGGTGGCCGTCCCTAACCCCAGACATTTGTGCCTTAGTAGCTGGATTAGACAATTGGGATATCCCCACCTTGACCTCCGAGGAGGCCCGCCGATATTGGCCTTCCTCACCCAGGCCTTTTGGGGGAGCAGAATACCGCCTTGTCGAGGGGCATGACCCAGGCTGTAGCTACCCAAAAACCCGAAACCTTTAAGCCAGACTCCTTTCTATGTCTGCCCCCGGGATGGAAGATCTAGAGAACTAGCACGCAAGTGTGGAGGAGCAAACTCCTACTACTGTGCGGCGTGGGGCTGTGAGACTACTGGAAACACTTATTGGAACCCCACCTCTTCCTGGGATTTAATAGCAGTACAGAAAAATCTTACGGTAACAAACTGTTACAACCAAGGGTGGTGTAATCCTCTAAACATCTCCTTCACGGAGAAAGGAAAGCTATCACGCGAATGGGTGAAAGGGAGAACATGGGGACTCCGTTTCTATATGTCAGGAGGGGACAATGGATTTACCTTCTCTATCAAGCTCAAGGTTGAAAAACCCCGACCGCCGTCCAAGTGGGGCCTAACCTAGTACTATCTAAACCGCGGTCACCGACTGCCCATGTCAGGCCGCCTGTTCCCCGAGCCACAACAAATAAGCCCAATAATACGGCTCGGCTCATTCCAGTTACAACCCCCTTGGTCCCCGGCCTAAACAAATATGCCCGAGATACCGAGCACAGGGCAGAGGCTCCTTACTCTGATACAGGGAGCTTTCAGCGTTCTCAATGCTTCCAACCCTAACCTGACTGAGTCTTGCTGGCTATGCCTAGTGTCAGGCCCCCCCTATTACGAGGGGATTGCCTTCTCAGGGACCTTTAACAAACAATATCACCTCCCATGACTCCTGTAGCTGGGGGTCGAACGGTAAACTTACTCTTACAGAAGTCTCTGGGCATGGCACTTGCTTAGGCACAGTTCCAATAAACCGTAAACATCTGTGCAATAGAACTATAGGAAGCCCTCAAACAACTACCAACTACTATCTGGTTCCCCCCGTAGGCGGGTGGTGGGCCTGCAGTACAGGACTAACCCCCTGTGTTTCCACATCAGTGTTCAACACCACCAAAGACTACTGTGTCCTTGTACAACTGGTACCAAGAGTTATTTACCACGAGGCTGCTTCTTTCGAGGCTGAATTCGACCTGCGGCCCCGTAGACACAGAAGAGAGAACCGATCTCGCTCACTTTGGCTGCCCTGTTGGGCCTAGGAGTAGCGGCCGGAGTGGGGACGGGGACCGCTGCACTTGTTCAGACTCCCCAGTATATCGAGGGGTTACGGGCAGCAGTAGATGAGGATCTAAAAGCTATAGAGCAATCAATCACAAAATTGGAAGAGTCACTGACCTCTTTATCTGAGGTAGTATTACAGAATAGGCGGGGCTTAGATCTCCTATTCCTCAAAGACGGTGGATTATGTGCTGCACTAGGAGAAGAATGTTGTTTTTACATAGATCACTCTGGTGTAATAAAAAATTCCATGTCCAAGCTCAGAGAGAGATTAGAAACAAGACAACGAGATCAGGAAGCGAATCAGGGATGGTTTGAGAGTTGGTATAACAGGTCCCCATGGTTCACTACCCTCATATCCACCCTGATGGGTCCCCTTATTATACTGCTTTTAATTCTCACTCTTGGGCCCTGCATCTTAAATCGCCTAGTCACCTTCATCAGGGAAAGAGTAAGTGCTGTACAGGTACTAATGCTCAGGCAGCACTACCAGTCCCTCCGCCAAGGAGACAGCCTAGGAGAAAAGTATATAGAGACAGAAGTTCCATGATTAGAACTTACCAAAAAGCAAATGGGGGAATGAAAGAATAAAGAATTTTCTTAAAGCTATCTGCTTTATCTCAACTCCCCAAGGTCTCTCTCCCAGTGATGGGACCAAGGCCATTAAAGCTGTGTGTCTTATCACAACTCCTCAAAGTCTCCCTCCCGGGGATGAGAACCAGACCATTAAAGTTGTCCCAGGAAACAGCCCCGGGCAAAGAGCAAAGAGCAAACAGTGCTCTAACAATTAGAGAGAGACAGGATACAAGATTACCAGGTGGGATTGTTGACTAAACTTAAGCCCTGTCATGAAGCATCTTATTAACGAGCCCAGTTCACCTTTGGAATTTCTTGGCGGCTTTGTCCCCCTCTTCCTCCCCCCCGTGTGTGACCCCTCCCAACATATAGTTTTTGCCTTTATAAGCTTGTAAGAATCTCTGCGGGGGGCTCGACTCCTCTGCTCCTGCGTGAGTTACGAGTTGAGCCCCAGCGCGCTGGAATAAAGCCTCTTGCTGTTTGCATCAAGTGACGCCTCCTGCGGTTGATTGGGGTTGCCGTCGGTCTGCGGGACAGAGTAAGAGTCTCCCTCTGGGGGTCTTACAAGATATTGTGTTAGAATTTTTTTAAGGAAAGGGGTAATGAGCATTTTAAAATATAAACCATGGTTGTAAGAATCCTGTAAGTATTTCACTGCCATTGAAAGACTGAACTAATATTCAGTTCATTACCCAGATGTTTCTATACCCCATTTGTCATTTTTCATTATGAAGGAAAAATCAAAACATGATCACTTAAATAGAGTTAGAATTATATCACTTTATAAAAAAGAAGACACATTTTAAAATGTGGATCCAAGTTAATAAAGCCTAAACAATGAAATAATATAAGCTAAAGACTTTTGAGGGCTGAAGTTTCATTGCCAAATATATAAAATGAACTCAAATCTTAAAAGGGATATTAAGTAAAATGGTCTCATGTTGTTGCCATGGAAGAAGGTTTTTCATCTGTAGCTGGAATTAATAGCATCTAGAAGAAGAAATTGAATACAAACTGATTTTGCTATTTGGCAATATGGACATAGATATGTTAGATACCTTGAGACAAAAACCACCCAGAAGCAAAGTACATTAAATGAAATAATGGTGAGCCAGATAACTATTGTGAGCTATAGAAGGAAGATGAAAAGTTGTAATGCATTTGTACAAAACCAGGTACCTCAGCAAATACAAGCAAGTGCTGGATAGAACAAATTTAAGAATGCTCGGAGCTGGCTACCATGTTAGTGACCTTAAGGAATTCCTTCAGAATAGACTAGTTTACAGACTTGATGCTGTTTGCAAGAGAGAAATGAATGTAGAGAAAAATATAGGGACTCAGAAAATGCCAAAGTTCTTTATTTCTTTGATGGCAAGCTCTTTGACCAGTGCATGAATGCAGGAATTGAAAAATATAATGAAAAAACAATGACAGCTAAAAAACAGGGTAGAATCATGGAGTCTTTAGAAGGAATGAAATTTAAAGATTAGTTCACCTAACCTCCCAGATAGTAAACATAGTCCTAGAGAAATGTGGATATATTTGTTCTGAGGGAAATATAATTAATTTTAAAATGCCTAATCTTAAAATAAACTAATATGTTCATGCATCACATTAAACACTACTCAACTTTTACCTGTATTTTTGAAATAATTTTGAAGCTAAAAATGACATGATTTAAGGGGATATTTTTGGTTTATTGTGCATTTGATGCTGCTGTTAAAATATTAATTGCTTCAGCTATCAATTTTTTTCTTACTGAGAATTGTTTCAAGTTAAATTTAAGTAATTAATCTTGACAGTTAAACATTACATGTAATTTGGTACCAATGGATTTTGTGTATCAAATATTCTATTCAGAACCTATGACAAAAATATGCTGTCACTGATATATTTTTAAATGAAGAGACACAAATACCTGCTAAAGAAGAACCAGGAAATAATAATCTTTAGTAAGTATAGGAGAATAATTTCCAAAATATTTATTTTTTTTCAAATACTAATCTTATACTTAATCCACATATCCTACCATATAAAGAATGTCCAAATTT
Source organism: Ia io (assembly GCA_025583905.1). Lineage (NCBI taxonomy): Eukaryota > Metazoa > Chordata > Mammalia > Chiroptera > Vespertilionidae > Ia > Ia io. The sequence goes on along the minus strand of JAJQQW010000007.1, from coordinate 40,378,345 downwards.
TTATTTTTGCCTTACAGTTAAGAAAATTAATATGAAGAGCTAATTAAGATATGCCTATAATATTAAAATACCTTTTAATGCATTCACTGTGAGCAAACTTACATATTTAAAAAAGTGGTCAGCAGGATGATAGCATAAGAGATCCTCTAATTGTAGCCCCCCTACAGCAACAATAATTTGGCAGCCATCCCTGGGCAAACATGTTTGTGTGGGAGCTTTGGGATCTAAGTAGGAAGTTGCAAAGTCCTGCTGGAGCCCCAAACCAAGGAGTGCTGTTTTGAGAAGACAGGCCCATGCCCAGGTGGAAAGTTTGCCAACCATGGTCCAGGCCACAGACCTAGAAACAGCCCCATCTCCTTATGGACTTTGCCATAGCCCTGCCACTAGCACCATCGGCCAAAGGACCCAGGAGGAATCATGCCTGTGTGTTGGGTAACAGACTTGCCAACTTTGGTCTCAGCTGTAGACCCTGAAGCAGCATAAGACCGAGGTCTAGTACCTCAGCCACAGTCAAGGAGCAAGGAGCATTCCTGGCTGCCAAGCAACCCACAAAAAGACAGGCTCAACCTTGCCCCCAGAGGCAGCCCCACCAACTTGCGGATCCGGAGCAGCCCTTTGATTACTCTTCAGCCCCTCTTAATCAAGGTCTGGGGGCAGTCTTGCCTGCTCAGGAAGCTGGCAGGAGGTCCAATCCTGCCCGCCAAGGCACACTGCTCAGTGACCCAGTGGGAGCCTCAAGGACCAGGTAGGAGCCACTCCCATTTGTACACCTGGTAACAAGCCTGACATCTGCAGACTCACATGGAGATCTTGTAGCAAACCCTCGTCCCAGGACCATCCCTGCTGAGCAAGGACCTGGAGGCAGCCCAGTGGGCTGAGGCACCACACAGGACACATGCTTTAAGCCACTGGTAACAGTGCTGCCAATCACAGACCCCTTTGCAGACCCTGCAGCAGCCACATGAGCATGTCCCAACCCAAATCCACTGTGATTGCAGAGGTAATCTCATCAGCCCAGGGGACAGACAAGAGAAGGTCTTTACCTGCTGAAACCAGTCTGCAGAAACTGGAAAAGGCGATTGCTCCTTCAAATTCTTTTAATTCTTTTAAAAGACATCAATGCAGGGTAGGTAGATAATGAAGATTCAGGCAAACATGGAACCACCAAATAAGTATTTTCTACCACAATGATATGAAACTAGAAATGATATGAAACAGGAGTAAAACTGAAAAATTCACATATATGTGAGAGATTGAACAACACTCATGAGCAATCAATGAGTCAAAAGAGAAAGCAAATGGAAATAAAAATTATCTTAAGACAAACAAAAATGGAAATACATCACACCAAAACTTATAGGATAGAGCAAGCAGTTCTAGGAGGGAAGTTTATGGCAATAATGCCTATGTTTATAAAAATCAAATAAACAACCTAACTTTTACATTTTAAGGAATAGAAAAAGAGATCAAACTAATCTCAAAGTTAGAAGAAAGAAGGATATAATAAAAATTAAAGCAGAAATAAGTAAAATAGAGACAAGAAAGAAAAAAATCAATAATTCTAAGAATTGTGTTATGTTTTGTTTTAAAGAAAAACAATATTGACAAAGCTTCATCAAAACTAACCAATAAAAAAGAGGACTCAAAATTAGAAATGAAAAAGGTGCCATCACAACATATTATAAAAATACAAAGGCTCACAAGACACTACTATCAACAATTATAAGACAACAAATTGGATTACCTAGATATACAATCTACCAAGACTGAAACATGAAGTAGAAAATCTGAACAGACTAACATTAAGGCAGGAAATTGAATCAGTCATAAAAATTATCCCAACAAACAAAAGCTCAGGACCAGATGGCGTCACTGGTGAATTCTACCCTGTATTTAAAGAACTAACACAAATGCTTCTCAAATGCTCCCAAAATTTTTGAAAAAAAGGGAACACTTTCGAACTCAGTTTATGAGGCCAGCATTGTTCTCATACAAATCCAAATAAAGACAATACAATAAAAGAAAATTATAGGCAATATCCCTTTTAAATATATATGTAAAAGTCCTAATCAAAAAGTAGCAAATCAAATTCAGCAACACATTAAAAAGATCATACACCATAAGCAAATGGGATTTATTCTTGGATGTTTCAACAATGTAAATCATAATGTGATGTACTACATAAGGATAAAAATCTCAATAGATGCAAAGAAAGCATTAAAATAATTAAATATCCAATCATGATAAAAACTCTCAACAAATTAGGTATAGAGGGAGTGTACCTCAACATAATAAAGGCCATATATGTAAAACTACAGCTAATACATCTTCAATGGTGAGCATCTGAAAGCTATTACTTAGGAACAAGACAAAGATGCTCATTCTCACTACTTTTATTCAACACTAGAGGCCCGTTACACGAAGATTCATGCAATAGGCCTTCCTTCACCTCGCTGCCAGCACCAGTTTTCCTCCGGCACCCAGGACCCAGGCCTTTGCTCTGGCCACCGCCTTCCGCCTTTGCTCTGGCTGAAGTCTTCGCTGATCCGTTCAGAGTCTGCAGGCTTTTCGCTGACTCTGGCCGGAGTCTTCACTTCGGCCAGAGCGCTGCTCCTGTAGCTCCCTCCGCCCCCCGCTTTCTCCCTCATAGCAGGCATCCTGCCCCACCCAGCTGCTCCACACCTGGAGCAGCTGGGGGGTGGGGCTGCCGCCATCTTTGTCCTGCTAATTTGCATATTCCCTCCTGATTGGCTGGTGGGTGTCGTGGAGTCATGGTCAATTTACATATTTCTCTTTTATTAGACTAGATAGTACTGCAAGTTCTAGCCAGAGGATTTAGGCAAGAAAAAGAAATAAAAGGCATACAAATAAGAAAGAAAGGAGTAAAATTGTCTTTATTTACAGATGACATGTCTTACATTTAGAAAACCATGATCACTACAAAAAACTTTTAGAACTAATAAACAAATTCAATGAAGTTAATGTTTCTATACATTAAAACCAAAAAGACTACCCCCAAAAAAGAATTTGACCATGTATGTGTGGATTTATACCTGGGTTTTCTATTCTATTTTATTGGACTGTGTCTGGGTTTATGCCAATGCTACTATGCTGTTTTGATTACCATAGCTTTGTAATGCAATTTGAAATGAGGAAGTGGAATGCTTCCAGCTTTGTTCTTTTTTTTCAATATTACTTTGGCCATTTGAGGTCTTTCATGGTTTCATACCAATTTTTAGGATTAAAAAAATAAAAACTTGTGTAAAAAAAAAAACTATGAAAAATGATTGTTAATTTTGATATGTAATTATATCAGTCATAAAAAGGAGGAAATACTGCCATGCATGACAAGGTGAATTAACCTGGATGATAGACACAGGAAGACAAATATTTTATAAACTCACTTGTATGTGGAATCAAAAGATGGCAAGCTCACAGAAAAAGAGTATAGTGGTGGTTGGGATGGGTTGAGGGGTGAGGTAAATGGGGAGAATTTGTTAAAAGGGTACACATTTTCAGTTATCCTATATAATAAAAGCCTAATATGCTAAGTGTCCAGCCGTCCAGTCAGCCGTTCAACCAATCAAAGCGTAACATACTAATGATATGCTAAGGTCGCTCAACTGCTCACTATGACATGCACTGACCACCAGGGGGCAGACAGTCAGCCAGTCGACCAGTCGCTATAGCATGCACTGACCACCAGGGGACAGATGTTCTGACCGGTAGGTTAGCTTGCTGCTGGGGTCTGGCCAATTGGGACTGAGCCAGTCGGGACAGACATGCCCTGGAGCCCTCCTGCCTCCTTCCCTGGCCCTGATCCTGCACCAGTGGGGTCCCTTGGCTTGGGCTGCACCCTCTCGCAATCTGGAACCCCTCAAGGGATGTCAGAGAGACAGTTTTGGCCCAATCCTGCAGGCCAGGCTGAGGGACCCTACTGGTGCACGAATTCATGCACCAGGCCTCTAGTAAGGTGAATAAATTCTAATCAAATATACAATATGGTGACTATCCTACCTAATAAAACAGTAATATGCAAATTGACCGTACCTTCGCTACGCCCACCAGCCAATCAGGAGCAAATATATACATTAAACCAGCAAAGATGGCGGCGGGAGGGGGCAGCGCCCACTGCAGGTGGGATCCAAGCCATGATGGTAGACTGGGGCAGGCAGTTAGTGCCGGTAGCCAGCTGACCAGGTCCTGGATAGGGGTTTCGAGTCAGCCGCCACCAGCGGCGGCTGACTCGAAGCCCCAATCAGGGATCACGGACCAGGGCAGACAGCGTGGGTTAGTGCCCACAGCCGCCTACCCAGGTCCGCCATCACGGATCATGGACCAGGGCAGGCGGTGTGGGTTAGCACTGGCAGCCGCCTGACCAGGTCCGGGATAGGGGTCACGGACCAGAGCAGGCAACGTGGGTTAGCGCCGGCAGCCGCCTTCCCAGGTCCGCCATCACGGACCAGGGCAGGCAGCGGTGGGTTAGTGCCGACAGCTGCCGGACCAGGTCCGCCATCGCGGATCACGGACCAGGGCAGGCGGCATGGGTTAGTGCCCTCAGCTGCCTGCCCTGGTCCACGATCACGGATCACAGACCAGAGCAGGCGACATGGGTTAGCGCCGGCAGCCGCCTGCCCAGGTCCGCCATCACGGATCACGGACCAGGGCAGGCTGCGTGGGTTAGCGCCCGCAGCCGCCTGACCAGCTCCGTGATCATGGATCATGGACCAGGGCAGGCGGCGTGGGTTAGCGCCGGCAGCTGCCTGACCAGGTCCCTGATAGGGACTTGGAGTCTAGCATAACGAGAATAATATTCAACAAAAGCAGGAGACAAGGTTTCATAAGTTCTCTCCCAGGTCACCACTGTTCTCTCATACATTTTAATTATCCCAGACTTTGACTGATGGGATTTGATTTGAATTATGCCTGATAGAGATTACATGGCATGAATTGTAGGCTCATTGTTTTTGTGGTTGCCTGACTGAGAAAGGTCTTGGAATGAGAGAAGGGACTTTTATTTTCCTTTTTCATTCTATAGAGACTGAGGAATTATAATTATATGAAGAAGTTAGTGAGAGAATGAAAGTCTCATGCTGTATTTTTCTGCAAGTTTTATCATGTGGACTATCAAATACTTGGTGGGATCCTTTTCAAGAGGTGTTACAAAAATTATGTTGGAATTAACATTCAAGAATAAAAGGAGAGAAGTGAGTGGTGGGTAAAGGAAAGTACTTTGTCCTAGAAACCAAATAGAAGCCACATAAACCTTCAGATTCTTACTCATTGTGCTTTGGAGGTATTAAAGGATAATTTTTTAAAAAGGTAAAATCATGACTCATAATCTGTATAGATAAAAGGCTAAGTGACTGACATTTGTCCCTCCGTCTGACCAACCAGTACATATGACGCACACTGGAAATTTAAAAATAAACTTTGACTCGCACACGTGCCATATATATAAAGCTCTCGCTGGCGCTACTTTGAATGTTGCATTTGGTGGGAAAGTTCTTTTCAGAGGGGATTTTTGTGCCACCATGCTATACGATTGGCCATAGTACAAATAAGTTTAAAAAGTACTGTAGTGTTTGGGGATGTTTCAGATAATTGTCTTTTAAAACAAATATGAGATCAGAGGATTCTGCATATAGTGAATGGTTAGTAAAACTTGGAGATGGCAAACTTGATAGCAGTTTTCATTTAGGAATGGATATTATTGAAATTCCCCATGAAATGATTTTTAATGGATCTATTATTAAAGCCACCTTTGGAAATAGTATATCTATAAATAATATTAAAAATATATCTAAACGTGCAATTCTTTGTTCAAAAAATGAGCACATTCAAAAATTAAATGAAGAAATTTTGGATATACTTGATGGAGATTTTCACACCTATTTGAGTGATGATTCCATTGACTCAACAGATGATGCTGAAAAGGAAAATTTTCCTATTGAATTTCTTAATAGTATTACTCCTTCTGGAATGCCGTGTCATAAATTAAAATTGAAAGTGGGTGCAATCATCATGCTATTGATAAATCTTAATAGTAAATGGGGTCTTTGTAATGGTACCAGATTTATTATCAAAAGATTGCGACCTAACATTATCAAAGCTGAAATATTAACAGGATCTGCAGGGGTAGAGATTGTTCTGATTCCAAGAATTGATTTGTCCCCATCTGACACTGGCCACCCATTTAAATTAATTCGAAGATAGTTTCCCGTTATGCCAGCATTTGTGATGACTATTAATAAATCACAAGGACAAACTCTAGACAGAGTAGGAATATTCCTACCTGAACCCATTTTTGGACATGGTTAGTTAATGTTGCTTTCTCTCTCTCTCTTTTTTTTTTTTTTTTAAGTATTTTTTAAAAACATTTTATTGATTTTTTTACAGAGAAGAAGGGAGAGGGACAGAGAGTTAGAAACATCGATGAGAGAGAAACATCGATCAGCTGCCTCCTGCACACCTCCTACAGGGGATGTGCCCGCAACCAAGGTACATGCCCTTGACCGGAATCGAACCTGGGACCTTTCAGTCCACAGGGCGATGCTCTATCCACTGAGCCAAACCAGTTACGGCTGTTGCTTTCTCTTGAGTTCAAAGAGCATGTTACGTTAAAGTAAAAGTTGTAAATACTTTATCTCAAGGGAAATTAGTCAAGCACTCTGAAAGTGTTTTTACTCTTAATGTGGTATACAGGGAGATATTAGAATAAGTTTAATCACTTTATCAGTCATCAGTTGCATCAATGTTGTTTTTATATTACGAGTTTGTTATTGTTATATCATTTTGTTATTGTTTAGTTATTAATAAAATTATGTATTATTTTCCTATACATTGTACTCATTTCCTTTTATCTCTCACACTTTTATTATAGAGAAAGGGCAAATAGCAATATTAAAATATTTCATCTAATTAATTCCCTTGCAATGTGCACGAAATTCGGGCTACTAGTCTATATAATAAAAGGCCAATAGCCATAACAACCAAAACAACCAAACGGTCACCAGGAAGTGCATAGAGCACCTCTCAGTCCCACCCCCACATCCCATAAGCTCCTATCACAGCAAGGCTGATAGCTGGCAGACGGGCAGGCAGGAAGGCGGGTGGGTGGGGCAAGGTGGGCAGCTTGAGAGAAACAGGTCCTGATCAGCAGCTGCCAGGGAGGCTGCGGATTCAGGCCCAGAGTGAGAGGCAGGGCCTGATCTGCAGCTGCTGTGGAGGCTACGGATCAGGCTCAGAGATAGGCCTGGAGAGAGAGACAGCTGTCAGCAGAGCCATTCTGGATTTCCCAGAAGAACCAATGGCTGCCTAAGAGGTGGAGCTTTTGATGCTGATTGGCATAGAAACCGACCAATCAGAACTTAATCTGGGTGAACTGTCAAGGTAGAACCTAAGGTAGGGGCTCAGGAGGGGTTTTAAGGACAACAGCTGTTTGGTGTAAGGTGTAAGAAAGTGGTTCAATTTTTTAATAACCAGTTTGGCAGTATAGTGCATATGGCTGGCTATCAGTCCAGATATAGGGGTTATGTATTTTTGTCTGCCAAAAGCATCTCCTCCTGCTGAAAAAGTCTCCCCCCCCCCATTTAAGCAATCCCATCCTATATAATCTATCTATACTAATAAAAGGGTAATATGCTAATTATACCAGGTCAACTGACTATATTCCGAATGCCCACCTTCCTTCCAGACAAAACCATGGTGGTAGGGGCCAAGGCAGAGGCAGTTAGGGGTGAGATCAGGCTGGCATGGGAGAACAGTTAGGAGTGAGATCAGGCTAGTAGGGGGTTAGGGGCAATCATGCCGGCAGGGGAGGGCAGTTGGGGGCAAGATCAGGCCAGCAGGGGAGGGTAGTTGGGGGCATTAGGCAGGCAGACAGGTGAGTGGTTAGGAGCCAGTGGTCCTGGATTAGGATCGGGCCTAAACTGGCAGTCGGACATCCCTCAAGGGGTCCCAGATTGGAGAAGGTACATGCCAGGCTAAGGAACATTCCCCTCCCATGCACGAATTTTGTGCACCAGGCCTCTAGTAGTTAATAATACTGTATTTTACACTTGGAATTTACTAAGAGTACAATAAGTGTGCTTAGCACCCACACACAAAACGGTAACTATGTGAGGTGACAAATGTGTTAATTTGCTGGATGTGGTAATAATTTCACAATATATTATTTATATCAAATCATCACATTGTAACCTTAAATAGGTACACTTTTTAATTTTTCTATTATACCACCACAGAGCTGGAAAATAATATAAAATAAAATAAATATCTATTTAAAATAAAATAAAAATTGTCAGTATTAAATGTGCTATTCTTATTCAAAATTGCAATTATACTTTAAATTCCTTTGCTCATCCATTCATGGATGTAAATTTCCATTAGGTATCTTTTGCTTAGAGGAATATGAGTTCTAGAAAGTTTTATCATTTTATTTTGAGATATTAGCTAATACAATGTTGTCAATTAGTCTAAGAATTCCCAGTAGCAGCAAATGTCTAAATAGAAATTTATGCAATGTCTGTTAGGGCACATTGATGGGGCAAATCATTACTGAGCTGAATGTGGTAAATTTCAAGGACAATTTTCAGAAAATAATATGTAAAAACATGAAGATAAAACTCTGAACAGATGTTTGTGATTAAGTGCTATGGTCAGAAGGCATACCAATCATTCAGATGTGTTGCCTCATAGGATAAATCCAATTTCCCTATCATGACATGCAGTACCCTCAAAACCCTGCCTACCTCTCACATCTTTGCAAAGTGATTAAAGTATCTTAAAATTCCTTGCACACCTACTTTGTTGATGGGATGGAGGTTTTCTCATACAGCTTCCTTTGCCTAGAATATTCTAATAGTTTATATTATAACCCTTTCACTTTTCCTAGCTGGGATAATTCCAACTATTCCTTTAAGACCCCCTGTAAATGAGGCAGGGTAATATGCACCTCAGCCCTCATATTTGCCAACAATACTCCCTCCTCTATATTTCTTTATAATTATCTGATTTGATTAAACCCTATAATAGATAGTACAATATTAAACACTCATGGTCTTAGAATAAGGTGACCAGATTTTAACATTGGTAAAGTGGGACACCATTGACCCGGGGGGGGGGGGGGGGGGGGGGGGGGGGGGGGGGGGGGGGGGGGGGGGGGGGGGGGGGGAGGGGTGGAGTTCTTGATTAAAAATTTGGTCTATATTGTAATCGCTTTTGGTTTTTTTAATAAAAGGAAATTCACTTCTTAGATCATCGTTGAATTTGCATCCTCTTTTCTTACTCATTATGTTAAAAATCTAAAAAAAATAATTTAAAATTATATTATAAATTATTATATACATATTGCTTAAAAACACAGTAAGTAGGTACATAATTACATGAACATATTTTATTGTTAGTTTATAAATTAAATTAATTTAATTGTTATAAAGTAATTATATTTTAAAAATTATTTTAATCCTATATTTCTTTCTAAATAATAACAATACTAACTTGTATTATATTTCCTCTGAATTTGCCATAACATAAGTCGTGTCACTTTCAAGGCTGGCGCTAGACATTTTGCCACCACTATAAAATATAAATAATACAAGTACTGTCTGCTAAATTCAAGAAAATTTATGTACTTATGAAATAAATACATATATTACTTACCTAAATTATCTGAATAGCTGATTTGTAATGACATCACTTGTTTAACTAGCTTACTAGCACGCAGTATGATGTGTATCATCTGAGAGACAGTTACAAAATGTTTTCGTTGTTGCCAATCCCAAAAAATGCCATTGTTCATGAAGTCCAATCAATGGTCAAATTCTAACAACTGACCAACAATGCGAACTTTGATAAGCAGTTCTCGATAATCAGTTCTCAACAATTATTTGTTATTATTAAAGTTTAACATTATAAAATTAACAAAAATAACATAAAACTCATATCCTGGCTAAATAGCAACGTGGCCGCCGAAAACCATACATTCCCTTCCCATTCTCCCGCCATTCCCTAGTTTGTCCTGGATTCTTTCCAAAAATCGGGACTTTTTTAAAACGCCGCGGGACGCGGGACAAATTGTTAAAAATTGGGACTGTCCCACCAAAAGCGGGACGTCTAGTCACCTTATCTTAGAATGATTCTTTATCCTATTAAAAGTAAATACCAAATAAAATTTGGTATTTCTTTGAAAAGTCCTTTAATCTTTTTAAGATTTAATACTACTACATCAAGTAGATAAATTTTTCCATGAATTAAATCATTTCCAATTGTAAGCTTCCTGCTTTAAAAGAAAAAACAAAACACATTTCTTTTTTCTATGGATTTAGGAATGCCACAGTGAAAGGGGACACAGATTGATGAAAATATTAGAGAAATTATTTTCGTGATTCTCTTTGGGACACACCAATCATAATATTAGCTAACATTTCTGAAGTACTTCCTATGGGCTAGGCATTATTCTAATTGCTTTGTGTGTTTTAAATAATATAACCATTACAATTTTATAAAAGTAAGTGCAGTTTTTATCCTTATTTTATAAGTAAGGGAATTGAAGCAGAAAGTGATAAAAAGTCAGGCCTTTTATAAAACGATCTGTACTTGTAGGGATTTGAACCTTGGCAGTCTGACTCAAAATATGTGCTCTTAAAAGACATGTCTCTTTTCTGTGTTAAGAAAATAAACTACATTCTATTAGTGAAGCTTCTAATGTTCTTGCATGTCTTTAAGAACGTTTTATTTATGTCAAATTAATGTTAAATGCAGTGGTTCTAGGCATTTTGATGGAGAGCAATATTGTAAAAACACACACACACACACACACACACACACACACACACACACACACACACACATACACACACACTGTCTACTGCCCCTTAATAGCCCTCCAGATGATTTTACTTTAGGAAACCTAAAACTCATGCATTGACTTGGTATTTCGCTTTATAAAAATTGCATTTGCCATCGTTATGGTAAGAATGGTGGAGTTTCCACTGGAGAATTTAAAACTGCTTCAATTTAAAGCAAAAGCACTTATGGAAAAAATGAAACTAGAGGTAACTTCTTATTTCAGTGAAAGATCGATTTCTACACAGAGTAACGGTGTTACATATAATTGTATTATTGGTATAGGCTTCAGGCCTGGTTTAGAAATGTTATTTTTGTAATTTATTAAATTGCTGCTATATTGGTACTTCCATTATCTTCAAAATATTTTGCTGTAGAAATTTACTTATTGTTTCTTTTATTTGCTAAAGTAAGAAAGTGTAGACAACAATATAATGAATCAATACTTTAAAATTTTTGATAATAAAAAAGACATTGAAATTTAGCATCTGCTGCAATTTTGTTATTAATCCCCACAGTTATTTTTATTTATATTAAATTCAGTTAATAAATTGCACATAGAAGCAGTAGAACAAGACTGTATGTAGTTACCTTTCTATTAATATCCTAATTATTCTTACAGATGTAATGAATATTTTTTCTTGTCACACAGCCTGACAGCCACATATTTTTCATAAAATACAAATTTCCGAGCTCAAAGAGTATGTGACTATTTCTAGACACAGCAATTTTTAAAAATTCATCCACCTAACTAATCTTTGAAATATTTCTACATTTTACTTTGTTAGACATGGTCCCAAGCAATGACCATTAAGGAGATATATGCAGTTATTATTTCCTTAGGTAAAAAAGAATTGGACTATTTCCAGGTGGAATCATAGAGTTTCAAAATTTACATAGACCCTTGAAACAACTAATCCGATCACTTCATCTTATTGAGTATGAATTTTGTATAAATCCTGGGTGCTAAAAAAAGGAGCAGTGTCACTGGCATGTGTGCCCTGAGCTTGATTGCTATAGCTGTGAAAGTCACCTGCTCTATGAGGGTGATGTTACATTTGCAGGTATCAGTCACTCTAAGTAAACTGGCTAATGATTACTGCACTAAAATTAATTGTGTACATAGATAAATAGGCTATTTGAAAATTTTTATACATACATGAATACTTTATTTTCATTGTGTAAAATGAAATGGGTAGACTAGATGCCATCTAATGTCTTTTTCAGCTCCATAATTCTAAGTACAGTACAGTATATATTCATATTTTTTTCCTAATGGTTTGCAAGGAGTCTATTTACTTATTTCTGAGCCACGATTTTTAAGATTCATGTGTGCCCCTACCACCACCCCACACTGAAGCTTTCCCACAAAATAGGTGTAGATATCCATGTAACCCTAAGAAATGATAAAGTTTCAAGGTGAAATGAGCTTGATTGTTTAATTCACAACATAAAAAAAGTTTGCTGTCATTCAGGAACACTGATTGCGGATGATTATGTGAACAGAAAATAACATTCTATTATGTGTAAGTCTATTTTTAGTTTGTCATACTAGCTAGAATTACCTAACTAATAAGAGTTGCAACTTAACAAGACAACAGACCAATTTAATGTGTCTTCAATCATTAACTGTTCTGCTATAAGGACTTGTATCAACTCTGTTTCTAAGGGGGTTTCATACAATCGCTCCTCTTTTTGATTCTCAGGATGATTATTAACAGTACTAGAGGAAAGGTGCACAAAATTCGTGCATGGGGGGGCAGTCCCTCAGCCCAGCCTGCACCCTCTCCAATTTGGGACTCCCATGCCAGCCTGATTGATGTTTAACTACTCCCCTGCCAGCCTGTTTGGGAATCCAGGACTGCTGATTCCCAACTGCTCGCTTGCCTGCCTTCCTGATTGCCCCTAACCGCTTCTGCCTGCCAGCCTGATCACCTCCTAACCACTCCCATACCAGCCTGATTGATGTCTAACTGCTCCCCTGCCAGCCTGTTTGCCCCCAACTTCCCTCCTCTGCCGGCCTGGTCACCCCTAACTGCCCTCCCCTGCAGGCTTGATCGCCCCCAACTGCCCTCCCTTGCAGGCCTGGTGCCTCCCAACTGCCCTCCCCTGCTGGCCATCTTGTGGCAGCCATCTTGTGTCCACATGGGGGCAGTCATCTTTGACCACATGGGGGCAGCCATCTTGTGTGTTGGAGTGATGGTCAATTTGCATATTACTCTTTTATTAGATTGGATAGAGGTCTGGTGCATGGGTGAGGGCCAGCTGGTTTGCTCTGAAGTGTCCCAGATCAGGGTAGGGGTTCCCTTGGGGCATGGGGTGGCCTGGGCAAGGGGCCTGTGGTGGTTTGCAGGCCGGCCACGCCCCGCAGTGACCCAAGCAGAAGCCCTGGTATCTGGAATTTATTTATCTTCTACAATTGAAACTTTGTAGCTTGGAGTGGAGCCAAGCTCCTGCTTGCTCCATGGAGGCAGCCATTTCTGTTGGAATTTATGTATCTTCTATAATTGAAACTTTGTAACCTTAAGTGGAGGCCAAGGCAGGCCAGGGCAGGCAACCCTAGCCTCCTGCTCTTCCAGCTCAGTGGCTGCCACCATTTCTGTTGGAATTTATTTACCTTCTATAATTGAAACTTTGTACCCTTGAGTGGAGCCCTGGGCCCGCCAGGGTGTGCGGAAAGCTTGGCTTCCTCCATTGCCTGGGAAACCCAAGCCTCCCTCCTGCTCTCTGTAGCTGCAGCCATCTTGGTTGGGGTTAATTTGCATACTTACTCTGATTGGCTGGTGGGCATGGCTGGTGGGCATGGCTTGTGGGTGTAGTGGAGTGATGGTTAATTTGCATATTACTCTTTTATTAAATAGGATAATTAATTAACTTTATTTTGCCAAATACTACATAGGTAGAGATAGAATTATATTTTATACATTCAAAACTATTTTATTACGATATTCTGAACATAGAGAATGTTAAGAATACCCTGAATAATTAAGATTTCCCTTTAGGATAAATTATATCATTTTTAGAGCTTGTTTAGATTCTTATAATGAAGAGCATAGTTTCATTTATCTTGAGAATAATACAGATTTCTCTGGAGAACTATTTTCTATTAAGAAGTGTACACATTCAATACATACATATGTGGAATGTTAAAGGAGAAAGAAGTTACTCACCTGGGCAGATCAACTCTATCCATTTAGGTGATCAATAACACAGACGTTGTTGATTTATATACAATATTAATAGGAAATCATCATATAACAATCTAATCTATTTCCTTTTGTCTGGGTAAAGTATAAGGGTGCAAGACTCTTCTAAGAGTTAAAATAATCTACAATGTATGTCACTGCCTTCCATAATAAAGTTTCACCTCACAGGTCTTTGACATTCTTTCACATTGGACCAGAGATACTAAAATGTAAGGTGTAGTGACCCTTATATCAGGGTAAATATAATTTTTCCACATTTTGTGCTTTAAGTAAAAGAAATATAATGTCTTTATTCACAACATATTTCTTAGGAGTTTTATCATTAGGTTATTCCCATGATTATTATAATAAACTAGAGGCCCAGTGCACAAAATTTGTGCACTCGGGGGGAGGTCTCTCAGCCTGGCCTGTGCCCTCTCACAGTCTGGAGCCCTTGAGGGATGTCCAACTGATGGCTTAGGCTTACTCCTAAGCCATCAGTTGGACATCCTTAGCACTGCGGCGGTGGCGGGAGAAGCTCCTGCCACCACCGCTGTGCTCACCAGCCTTGAACCCGGTTTCCCTTTAGGAGCACACTGACCACCAGGGTGCAGCTCCTGTGTTGAGTATCTGCCCCCTGGTGGTCAGTGCACATCATAGCAACCAGTTGTTCTGCCATTTGGTCGATTTGCATATTAGCCTTTTATTATACAGGATTGAAAGTCTAAAATTTATTGTTCTTTGTCAAGACACAGATGGTGATAAAAGCAAGAGAAGTTAAGTATAGGATTTTATCAAGCCAATAATTTTTAACTTTTCTCATATCCTGGAACACATATCATGGAACTAAAGTTCTGTGACACGTTAAAAAAAAAAATACATTTTTTGCACATCTGACAAAAAATAAGCATGGTTCTGATTCATTCATACTAAATGGCTATTGTGTTAGCTGTTGTCATTTTTTTATTTGACAAGCTAATGGAAAAGAGATCTGTGCCCCTGATTAAATAATCAGGTATTACACATTTTAAAAATTCTTTCAGCACACCACTGTGCCTGCCTTGCGCACCAGTTGAAAATTACTGAGTTAGGTAATTGAAAGTTTAGAGAACACCAATCCAAAGTTTTGACCATCACTAATCCAAATAAGGTGTCAGAGCTAAGGAAAGCTAACATTAACCACTCATATTTTCACACAGAAAAGTATCTAGTCCATGGGTAGAGAGAACAGGAAATTTCTTTCATCTAACAAGTTATATATCAATGTCTTCAGGTCAGGAGGAAGCAAACATTAAACATTTCTTATAGTCTGAAGTTTTCCTTTAATCCATTCCAGTCACTCTTACGTTAGAAAAATGAGTGGCTTGTGGTTAGACTTCATGAAATGCAACAGAAATAACTTCTCACTGTTACCAATAAAATTCAAGTACAGGAACACCATGAATATGTATCTAATGAATTAGATACTATAGGAAATGTGAAGTGATAATTTTGTATAAAAGCAGAACTAATATTTTTCTTATCTAAACTTAGAATATATAACAATCACCTGTTCCATGCACTGGAAAGAAAAAAGTAATATAGTACAATGTGATTCAATAATTTAGAGGACAAATAATGTACTAATTCTGGTGTAAGGTGGACTATTTCATTTCATTTTCCATGGTTTGTAAATCTATACATGTCAAAGGAATGAGCATTGTGATTTCTTTACCCCAGAAAAGTCATATTTGATGGAAATATCTAGTTAATACCAATTGTTTAATGTAGATTTGTAACACAGAGTAATAGGCCTATGAAGATTTATACTGGAATAATTATTTATTGATTCTGAGTGTCTGGATTTAAAAAGTTGAAATATAAAGGAAGAGAAAGAACACATAGTTGTAGAATAATATTTTTAAAAATTAAAAGAAACATTAAAATGCATAAATATATTTTTCACATTGGACTAGGGACACTAAAATATAAAAAAATATTTTTACAAGGAACTACAATCTAGTAAGAGATAGATAGATGATGTTAGATAGATAGATGATAGATGATAGATAGATAGATAGATAGATGGCCTGTGGACATTACCATTAGTCTTCTCCACTCCTCAAAAATGTTGGTACATGGTTTAGATATTTCTTTTTATCCCAAGTCCTAACTTTATATGGATGAATATCAATGTTTATGTATACAATGTTTCCAGCTCTAGTGCTCATCAGCTCTTAAAATTCTTTACAATAAGTTACCTTTTTTTATCTCCTCCACTTAAGTCACTGACTCACTGAGTCATTTCATAACCCAAATCTTCAAAAAATCAGTACTCCATTAATCATGCTCTATGGCCAGTGTCTCCTTGCCTATGGCTTGTTCAACTTCCTCCAGATTTTTTGTTTTTACTTCATTAAAATTTTTAGTTACTTGAACTTGTTGCTCCCTAAAAACTCATTAGATATCTCTTTCACTTATTTGATATTCAACTTTATTAATTTATGATGATTTTTATAAAAAATATGCTTGCTATAGCCCAGCCAGTGTGGCTCAGTGGTTGAGTGTCGACCTATGAACCAGGAGGTCAGTTTTATTCCTGGTAAGGGCACATGCCCAGGTTGTGGGCTAGGTCCCCAGTGGGAGGTGTGCAGGAGGCAGCCGATCAATGATTCTCTCTTATCATTGATGTTTCTACCTCTCTCTCCATCTCCCTTCCTCTCTGAAATCAATAAAAATATATTAAAATATGCTTGCTATATATAAATATTTCTTACCTCTCTGAATATTTGTCACACATATATTGCAAACTTTCATCCTCTTTGAATCTACTAAAAATATTCCAAGATTGACGCTGATCATTCAATCGTTACACAAGATTTTCATATAACAGTTCAAAATTTTCTTATATAAATTCTTAACCACCAACCACAGTTGGGTTCTCCAACACTGTTCTGCAATCCTACTACTTTTTTGGTCAACTCTGCCTCTCTTCCAAATGTCTTATTCAACACTATTCTGCTCTCCTTGAATACCCAACTTTCAACTTCTTCAAACTCTGTA
Organism: Ia io; assembly: GCA_025583905.1. Lineage (NCBI taxonomy): Eukaryota > Metazoa > Chordata > Mammalia > Chiroptera > Vespertilionidae > Ia > Ia io. Next base: position 40,361,270 of record JAJQQW010000007.1, on the reverse strand, counting down.
AAAAGATGACCTTGGGAAAGAAAATATATTTTTATGCTTTATATTTCTTCATATGTACAGTTCTTAAATGTTAGCTGTGTTATAAGTTACACTAGAGGCCCAGTGCACAAAATTCGTGCAAGGGGGGGCGGTTCCCCCTCAGCCCAGCCTGCACCCTCTCCAATTTGGGACCCATCGGGAGATGTCCGACTGCTGGTTTAGGTCAGACATCCCACTCACAATCTGGGACCACTGGTTCCTAACTGCTCACCTGCCTACCTGCCTGATTGCCCCTAACTCCCCACCCCATGATGGCCTGGTCACACCCAATAGCCCCCCCTGCTGGCCTAGTCACCCCCAACTGGCCTGGCAGCCCCTAACTTCCACCCCCACCCCCTGGTCACCCCTTACTGCACCCCCTGCTGGCCTGGTCACCCCCAACTCCTCCATTTCCAGCCTGGTCGCCCCTCACTGCCCCCCTGCCAGCCTGGTGGCCCCACGCAGCCTGCTGTTCGGTCGTTTGGTCACCCCTGCTGGCCGGGTCACCCCACACAGCCTGTTCAGTCATCCGTTCAGTTGTTTCGGTTGCAATGGTCGCTTAGGCTTTTATATACATATATTATTATGATTATTAGTATCATCAGTTCCCCTCCTCTTCTCCTTCCCCATGTTACAATGAAATACATTCTCCTGCTTAAGATAATTCATCTCTACTCTGGATCCCCCTCATCTGCTTTCTCATTACATTATCTGTTATCTATTCTTATTTTGATTTTCTATACCTCTCTCACACTGGTATCATTCTCATTGGCTTTTAAATAAACTCAAATACATCCTATTAAAAATTGAAAAAGAAAAGCAACAGAGTCTTAATTGGCCCCAAATACCTGTCCAAATACAGTCTTCTTTCTTATTATGCACAAAATCCTCACAGGGCTTATCTATATATTCCACTTCACTCTATTTCCTTTCTTTCTTTTCTTAATTTCCCACTCACTGCAACACCAATCTGTCTTCCATCCTGCATCTCTCTATTGATGAAACCAAGATCTCTTTTTACTTCCATGTCACTAGCTTTTCTTTTTTTGGTGTGTGTGTGTGTGTGTGTGTGTGTGTGTGTGTGTGTGGTGATGGTGGGGAGGGGTATCTTTAAGTTATCTCTTCCTCAAAATTCTTTCTTTAGCTTTTATTTTAAAAATTTCTCCAGATTTTGCTTCTACTTCTCATCCTTTACAATCCATATTAAAATGAGATTTTTCAAATCTCAGTCCCAGGATCTCAGGTTGTCATAAACTAGACTGAACTCCTAGGCAATGTCATTAATAAATATGAATTCCATTAATACATTAAATAGATTACTCAAAAATAATATCTCTGATCATCATTGCCTTATACTCCAGACACATGTATCTAATTACTTAATTGAAATCAATTCTTGGATATCTCAAAGGCTCTCTTATACCGTAAAGACCAAAAACAAACAAACAAAAAACAATGTATTTTCCGGCATATAAGACGACTGGGCATATAAGATGACCCCCAACTTTTCCACTTAAAATATAGAGTTTGGGATATACCCGCCCTATAAGATGACACCCGGCGTATAGGATGACCCCCAACTTTTGAGAAGATTTTCCTGGGTTAAAAAGTCGTCTTATACGCCAGAAAATACAGTAATAATAATAAACTTACCTTTATTCACAAATGGCTGTATAACCCATCAGATATGAAAGCCAGGAATCTAGGAATCATGTATAACATCTGCCTCTCCTTTACTCCTGATATCCAAACCACCAGAAAAGTCTATTGACATATGAGATATATTAAAAATTTTACAAGTCTGAACACTTCTCAGTGTCTTCCCTAGTCCAAATTGCTATCATTTCTTCTCTCACAACATTCACATTTACCCCTCAAAAAAAAATTTTTTTTTTCTATCCAGAGCAATCTTTTATGAGAGCAAATAAGAATATGCTTGGATTGTACCCTTGATCCCCAGTAGTTGACATGCAGGAGGCAGCAGATGAATGTTTCTCACATTGATGTTTCTCCCTCTCTTGCCCTCTCCCTTCCTTTTTCTCTAAAAACAATAAAAAATATTTTTAAAAATAATATATCACACCAACTACATAAAGCAATTCAATAGCTTCTCACTGTTCTTAGCGTGAATATAACATGCCTCAATATATAAAAACTGCATGTTTTGGCCCCCAGCTAAGTCTCCACACTCATCTACACTATGCTGTCCCTAATTGCAGCTACAATGGCTTTCTTTCAGCCCCTCATATTCACCATGCCTTCTCTCAACATTTGTTTTTACATCTGATGTTTCCTCCATCTGATTGTATTTTCCTCTCTCTCTCAGATTACTGATCCCTCTGTTTATATGAAATCATCACTTTGGAGGAGATTGCCCACAATCTTTTACTAATTAAATAATCTATTATAAACACTTATAACTCTGTTTCTTTTCTTTATAGCATATCAATTTATGTGCACACTAATAATAATATGACAGAAGGTGTGTCTTTTTAAAAATCATTATTATATCCTTAGTGGTTAGTGTGACTGGCCCACATAGTAAGTATTTCACAATTAGTTGAATAGCTAAATGAAAAACTAACAGAATGACTGACTGAGAGGTGATTTTCAATTAATTGTGTTTTTATTGGGACTGAAACAGTTCTAGCTTGGCACTCAGTTGGCATTCAATAAATGTAAGGCTGAAATGAGTTGAAAGCAATTTTTGACTTTGTGTTTACAGCCCTGGTTAAACAAGTCTATTTATACAAGGGACTGTGACCATTAAGTGGAACACTGGCTTCAAAGTTCTGTTTTATTTGTTACAAAATTAGATGATAGTCCAGATTTTCAGATTTCATATTACTGAAGTACATTGTTGACAGACTTGCCTTGATGGCTAGCATGGAATTATAAGTGTTTCTAAATAATGTGATACTTAGAGTTTTCTCATTTTTTTCTCAGATCCTCAGGCAAGTTAGGACTAAGTTTGTTTCTTCTCTTTATTTCTACTTGTTTCTGTAGCACTCTTTTTTGCTCATTAGTTCTATTTCTTACCAAGCCACAGCAATGATATTTTTTTTTTTCCATAGAATTATCTATTTTCCTAACCATAAATTATCTGAAGGGTATTTTTAACTATTTTTGAAGATAACCTTTGAAAGCTATCATAGTAGTAGATAGAAACACCTGATCTTGCTTATTTTTTAAATTAAAAAAAATTCAATTACAGCTTACATGCATAGTTATTTTGATTAGTTTCAAGTGTATAGCATAGTGGTTGAAAAATCATATACTTTACAAAGTGTCCCCCTTAATATTTCCAATACCCAAATGGCATCATACATAGTTTCACACTATTATTAACTACTAGGGGCTCAGTGCACGAATTCACACACCTTGAAAGGAACTGTGGGCCGCGAGGCTATGGTGGGCACAGGGGTGGGTCTCAGCCCAACCTCTGTGCCCCTGCCTGGCCCCTTCCACTGCAACCACCAGTCCCCTGTCTGCCTACAGCCCCTCTCCCACTGCCGCCACTCCCATGAACTGATGGTGCCAGCCCCACTCACACCTGCTGATGGCGCGGAGCCATTGGGACCGTCAGCAGGTGCGAGAGGCAGCTGCTGCCCCGATCGCCCTTCAGGAGCAGGGAGAGGTGGAGAAGCTCTGAGGGGTTACTGGGGCTAGCAACAGCTGCTCACACCTGTTGATGGCACCAAGCGATCAGGGCTGGTGCTGGGCGCCAGCAGCAGATGCAAGCAGCAGCTCCGGTGCTGGCAGTGCGTGCGAGTAGGGCTGGCGCCAGCAGCAGGTGCAAGCACCGGGTGGGACCATTGTGTAAAGGAACAAAGAATTTTCAGTAACCACCAGAGGCTCGCCTGATGACAGCAACTGGCACCCTGCCTTGGTCTGGTGCTCCCACTCACCTGCTTTACCATGCCCCAGGGCCAACGCCCGCAATCTTCCACACTCTGCCACATGCTACCAAAGCCCACCATGTTTCATGCATGCCCCCTGGTGGTCAGCACATGTCATAGCGACTGGTTGTTCAGTTGTTCAGTTGTTCCACTGTTCAGTCTATTTGCATATTAGGGTTTTATATATATATATAGACTAGAGGCCTGGTGCATGAAATTCGTGAATGGGGGGTGTGTCCCTCAGGCCAACCTGCACCCTCTCCAATCTGGGACCCCTCGAGGGATGTCCGACTGCCCATTTAGGCCCGATCCTACCTGGATCAGGCCTAAGTGGGCAGTCGGACATCCCTCTCACAATCCAGGATTTCTGGCTCCCAACTGCTCACCTGCCTGCCTTCCTGATTGTCCCTAACCACTTCTGCCTGCCAGCCTGATCACCCCCTAACCACTCCCCTGCCAGCCTGATTTATGCCTAACTGCTCCCCTGCAGGCCTGTTTGCCCCTAACTGCCGTCCCCTGCAGGCCTGATCACCCCTAACTGCCCTCCTTTGCAGGCCTGGTCTCCCCCCAACTGCCCTTCCCTGTAGGCCCGGTCGCCCCCAGCTTCCCTCCCCTGCTGGCCTGATCACCCACAACTGCCCACCCTTGAAGACTTGGTCCCTCCTAACTGCCCTCCCCTGCTGGCCATCTTGTGGCAGCCATCTTGTGTCCACATGGAGGCAGTCATCTTTGACCACATGGGGGCAGCCATCTTGTGTGTTGGAGTGATGGTCAATTTGCATATTACTCTTTTATTAGATAGGATAGAGGTCTGGTGCATGGGTGAGGGCCAGCTGGTTTGCCCTGAAGGGTGTCCCAGATCAGGGTGGGGGTTCCCTTGGGGCGTGGGGCGGCTTAGCTGAGGGGCCTGTGGTGGTTTGCATGCTGGCCACGTCACCCAGTGACCCATGTGGAGGCCCTGATATCTGGAATTTATTTATCTTCTACAATTGAAACTTTGTAGCTTGGAGTGGAGCCAAGCTCCTGCTTGCTCCATGGAGGCAGCCATTTCTGTTGGAATTTATGTATCTTCTATAATTGAAACTTTGTAACTTTAAGTGGAGGCCAAGGCAGGCCAGGGCAGGCAACCCTAGCCTCCTGCTTGAGTGGAGCCCTGGGCCTGCCAGGGTGTGCGGAAAGCTTGGCTTCCTCCATTGCTGGGGAAACCCAAGCCTCCTGCTCTCTCCATGGCTGTAGCCATCTTGGTTGGGTTAATTTGCATACTTGCTCCTGATTGGCTGGTTGGGCGTGGCTTGTGGGTGTAGCAGAGGTACAGTCAATTTGCATATTACTATTTTATTAGATAGGATATTTCCTAGGCTGTACTTTATATCCTCATGACTATTTTGTAATTATTAGTCTGTACTTTGCAACCCCTTCATCTTTTTTCCCTCAGTCCCCCTAACCCCTCTCCTCTCTGGAACCATCAGTCTGTTCTCTGTATCTATGAGTTTGTTTCTGTTTTGTTTGTTCATTTATGTTGGTCATTTGGATTTCACATATAAGTAAAATAATATGGTATTTGTCTTTCTCTGACTGACTTATTTCACTTATCATAATTCTCTCCAAGTCCATCCATGCAATTGAAAAGGGTAAGATTTATGGCTAAGTAATATTCTATTCTATATATGTACCTCCACATTTTATCTACTTGTCTATTGATGAACACTTGGGTTGCTTCCACAGCTTGGCTATTGTAAATATGCTGCAAGGAATGTAGGGGTGCATATAGTCTTTCTAATTAGTTTTTGGGTTTATTTGGATAGAGATCTATAAGCGGGATCACTGGGTCATAAAATGGGTCCATTTTTAATTTTTTGAGGAAACTGCATACTGTTTTCCACAATGGCTGCACTAACCTGCATTTTCACCAGCAATGCAAGAGGGCTCCCATTTCTCCACATCCTTGTCAATATTTGTTGATTTATTGATGATAGCCATTCTGACAGATGTGAGGTGCTATCTCATTGTGGTTTCAATTTGCATTTCTCTGATTATTAGTGATGTTGAGCATATTTTCATATGTATATTGAACATCTGTATGTCTTCTTTGGAGAAGTATCTATTCTGATCCTTTGTTCATATTTTTAATTGGATTGTTTGTTTTTTTGATGTTGAGTTGTATTATTTTTTTATAAATTTTGAATCTTAACACCTTATCAGATGTATCTTTGCAAATATGTTCTCCCATTCAGTGGGTTGTATTTTCATTTTATTGATTCTTTCCTTTGCTGTTCAAAAACTTTTAGTTTGGTGTTATCCCATTTATTTTTTTCCTTTGTTTCCTTTCCTCAAAGAGATAGATAAAAAAATAATAATAATAATACTAGATTTCATGGCCGAAGTTTTCTTCTAGGACTTGTATGGTATTGGGTCTTACGTTTACGTCTTTAATCCATTTGGAGTTTATTCTTATATATTGTGTAAGAAGTTTGTCTAGTTTTAATTTTTTTTCACATATCTGTCCAATTTTCTAACACCATTTATTGAACAGACTGTCTTTACCCCATTGTATGTTATTTCCTCCTCTGTCAAATATTAACTGACCATATAGGTGTGGGTTTACTTCTGGACTCTGTATTCTGTTCCATTAATCTATATGTCTTTTTGCTGATACTATGCTATTTTGATCACTATGGACTTGTAATATAGTTTGATATCAAGTAGCATGATTCCTCAAACTTTGTTCTTCTTTATGAAGATTGCTGTGGGGAAGAAACCAAGATGGCGGCATAGGTAAACACCTGAACAGTTGCCTCGCACAACAACTTCAAAACTACAACTAAAAGACAAAATGGACATCATCCAGAACCACAGGAAGGCTGGCTGAGTGAAAATTCTACAACTAGAAGGGAAGAGAAAAGCACACTGAGACTCACAGGAGCTGCGGAAGTAAAGAGGTACGGAGGCCTGTGTGCACGGAGAGGGCTGGCAACTGAGTACACAGCTGGCTTTTTCAAGCGGGAGGGAGACACAAGTTCCCGACTGCTCTGAACTCCAGTTCCGGTGTGACTCTGGGGACCCAGACTCATACGGGGAGAAACTGGACTGTCTGGGAGTGGGAAGAACTCAGGGTGGCTTTCTCTCAGAGGTGCTTGGAGTGATTACCATGGGACACTGAGACCCAGGGGCCTCTTAGGGCAGGGCTGACGGGAAGCCATTACTGTTTGCTCGGACCTGTGATCCCGCCCCATGAAGTCATTGTTGTTTGCTCCGCCCTAAGACACTGCCACATCCAAGCTTAGAACAGAGGCTTTTGCATATGAATGGCCTGGTCCTTTGAATTCTAAACTTACCTAACAAACTGCAGCTGAGTCAGTGAGACCCAGAACATCCAAAAGAAGGCCCAAGGCCCCACAGCAGCTTGCATTGCTTCACAGCTGGGCCCCATCTGGGCACCTCCAAAACCCAAACAAAGAAAAGGAATCTACATATCTCTCCATAGCTCCTGCTGGGTGGCCTCAGGCAGAGGCTCAATTAGCACCTCCTTGAAGATCCAAGAGCCAGTGTACCCAGGGGCCAGAGTAGGACCATCCAGATTACAACTCCTCACATCCATAAGGGACACACTCAGGGGGCAGACTCAGTGAACACTAAAGCACCACTGAAGCAAGTCTTGTCTCATAAGGGTTTCTCCAGCACAGAAATTCTCCCAGCATAGACACAGCTGATCCTCACAGCCAATTGGCCTGGACGTCAATTCCTCCCAGGGATACCAACAACAATCAAGACTTAACTACAACAAGACTGTGCACACAGCCCACAAAGGGGTGCACCAAGAGTGTCCACCTCAGGTAACTGGGGAGGCTGACCCACTGGGCCCAATAGGACACCTAGCACACAAAGTTACCCTACCAACTCAGGGAAAGCAGCAAAAATGCAGAGACAAAGAAACAGGTCACAAATGAAAGAAATGGAGGAAAGCAAATGACTGGATATAGAGTTCAAAACCACAGTTATAAGGTTTTTCAAGAATTTTCTAGAAAAGCCCGATAAATTTAGTGAGACCCTCAAGGATATGAAAAAGAACCAACTAGAAATTAAGCATACACTGACTGAAATAAAAAATAATATACCGAAATCTAACAGTAGAGTAGAGGATCGCAAGAATCAAGTCAAAGATTTGAAATACAAAGAAGCAAAAAACACCCAACCAGAAAAGCAAAAAGAATCCAAAAATATGAAGATAGTGTAAGGAGCCTCTGAGACAACTTCAAGCATACCGCATCCAAATTATGGGGGTGCCAGAAGAAGAGAGAGAGCAAGATATTAAAAACCTATTTGAAGAAATAATGACAGAAAATTTCCCCTACCTGGTGAAAGAAATAGACCTACTAGTCCAGGAAGCACAGAGAACCCCAAACAAAAGGAATCCAAAGAGGACCACACCAAGACACATCATAATTAAAATGCCAAGAGCAAAAAGACAAAGAGAAAATATTAAAAGCAGCAAGAGAAAAACAGTTAGTTACCTACAAGGGAGCACCCATACGATTGTCAGCTGATTTCTCAACAGAAACTATGCAGGCCAGATGGGAGTGGCAAGAAATATTCAAAGTGATGAATAGCAAGAACCTACAACCAAGATTACTCTACCCAGCAAAGCTATCATTCAGAATTGAAGGTCAGATAAAGAGCTTCACAGATAAGAAAAAAGCTAAAGAAGTTCATCACCACCAAACCAGTATTATATGAAATGCTGAAAGGTATTCTTTAAGAAGAGGAAGAAGAAGAAAAAGGTAAAGATAAAAATTATGAACAACAAATACATATCTATCAACAAGTGAATCTAAAAATACGTGAATGAAAAATCTGATGAACAGAATAAACTGGTGAATATAATAGAATCAGGGGAATAGAAAGGGAGTGGACTGACAATCTCAGGGGGAAAGGGGTGTGGGGGGTGCGGGAAGAGACTGGACAAAAATCATACACTTATGGATGAGGACAGTGGAGGGGGGTAAGGGCAGAGGATGGGATGGCAACCAGGTGGAGGGGAGCTATGGGGGGTGGAAAGAGGAATAATTGTAATAATCTGAACAATAAAGAATTAAGAAAAAAATATTTCTGTGGCTTTTTGGGTCTTATGTGTTTCCATATACATTTTTGAATTATTAATTCTAATTCTGTGAACCACATCATTGGCATTTTGGTAAGAATTACATTGAATCTATAAATTGCTTTGGGTAGTATGGACATTTTAACAATGTGAATTCTTCCTATCCATGAGCACAATATATGCTATCATTTATTTGTATCTTCTTCAATTTCTTTCTTCAGGGTCTTATAATTTTCCAAGTACCTCTTCAATGACATTTATTCTTAGGTATTTTATTTTTTTATGCAACTTTAAATGGGACTGTTTTCTTAGTTTTCTTTTCTGATAGTTCATTATTGCTGTATAAAAATGCAACCAACTTTCAGATACTTGTTTTGTATCTTGCTAATTTACTGAATTTATTTATCAGTTCCAATAGGTTTTGGTGGAGTCTTTAGGATTATTTATATACAGTATCATGTAATCTGAAAATGATGACACTTTTACATATCCCTTTCCAATTTAAATGCCTTTTATTTTTTCTTCTTATCTGATTGCTATGGCTATGACTTCCAGTACTATACTGAATAAGAGTGGTGAAAGTGGACATCCCTGGTTGTTCCTGATCTTAAGAAAAATGCTTTGAGTTTTCCCCCATTGATTATGATGTTAGCTGTAGGTTTGTTATACACGGCTTTATTTGTTGAGATATGTTCTTTCTATTCCACTCTGCTGAGATTTTTTATCATAAACTAGAGGCCCAATGCACGAAATTTGTGCAAGAGTTGTCCTTCCTTCCCCTGGCTGCTGGCACCAGCTTCCTTCTGGCACCCAGGACCCGGGCTTCCCTATGGCCCCCGGCAGGCACCTGGGGCACCGGCTTCCCTCGCAGCCCCTGCTTTGTCCAGAAGGATGTCCAGTCTAATTAGCATATTAAGATTTTATTATTATAGATGGGTGCTAGATTTTGTCAAAATATTTTTTTGCATTTATTGATATGACTATATGATTTTTATCCTTCATTTTATTAATGTAGTATATCACATTATCATTTTTCCAATTAATATACCAAACTTATATCCCAGGAATAAATCCCACTTGGTCATGGTATATGATCTTTTTAATATGTTGCTAGATTTGGTTTGCTAATATTTTGTTGAGCATTTTTGCATCTATGTTCATCAGATATATTGGCCTATAATTTTCTTCCTTTGTAGAGTCTTTATCTGGTTTTGGAATTAGGATAATTCTGGCCTTGTAAAATGAGTTTGGGAGTCTTACCTCCTCTTGAATTTTGTGGAATATTTTGAGAAAGATAGGTGGTAGCTCTTCTCTGAATGTTTGGTAGAATTCACCTGTTAAGCCATCTGGTCCAGGCCATTTGCTTGTTGGAACTCTATATTTGTTGGCAAATAGTTGTTTGTACTATTTTTTTACAGTTCTTTGTATTTCCAGGGTGTCAATTGTTACTTCTCTTTCATTTCTGATTTTATTTATTTGAACCTTCTCTCTTTTTATCTTGGGGAGTCTGGTTAAAGGTTTACAAATTATGTTTATATTTTCAGAGAACCAGCTTTTGGTTTCATTGGTTTTTGCTTGTTTGTTTGTTTGTGTTTTATTTTTTAAGCCTCACTCGAGGATATTTTTCCATTGATTTTTTAGAAAGAGTGGAAGAGAGAGGGAAAGACAGAGAGAAATATCAATGTGAGAGAAACACATGGATTGGTTGCCTCCTGCTCACACCTGACCAGGGCCCGGGGTGGGGAGGAGCCTGCAATGGAGGTACATGCCCTTGACTGGAACTGAACCCTTCTCTCCACAGACCAATGCTCTATCCACTTAGCCAAACTAGCTAGGTCAGGTTCATTGATGTTTTAATATCTGAGTATTTTTAATTAAAGTAGATGATACTTAAATTTTTTACATAGGGCCATCTACATGTCTTGTTGACTCTGTCTATAAAATATATGTCAAGTCAATTTACTAATCTTCATCTGCACTGATATAGTTCTGGGTCTAGTGATCATCATCTCTTCACTAGACTACTGGCATGAACCAGACTCCCTACACTTATTCTCTAGAAATCAAATTTCCACACAAAAGCCATATCAATCTTTCTAAAACCTAATTTAGAATATATGCCTTTTTTGTTTAAAATCTTTGAATTAAATTTAGAATAAGGCCTAAATTCTTTAATATGTCCTATGAGAACTCGCATGATTTAGAGTGTGTCGTTATCTCCAGCCTTCACATTTGCTAATCTTGTTTTTCTCACAATGTTTCTGATGTGCATTTAAGGATTTTTTTTTAAACATCAAGATTTTTCCCACTTCAGGTCAGAAGTTTTGTCCAAGACATAGGCTTTTAAGTCCTAGTCCCTGTTCCATAATGACGTGTAGAGATGTCTTAGCCATTAGTAAATACATGCACTGATTTACAAATCTGTTTAGAAAGGCCGCATTAGTGTGAAGTTCAAAACTTCTCTTTGATGGTGTGTCAAGGTTCTCCATTTCCACCGATATGATAAGGTAGCCTATGTGTCTGGGTTGTTGCTGTCATCTATCTTATGTTGCAGCTGCAGCCTTGGACCAAGACAAAATTGTGGGTGGCATAATGAAGAGAAAAAATAAAATAGGCTCTTTGATTTTCATATTAATCTGTGTTTGCCAGTTATAGAGCCAACAAATTCCTTACAGTTTAATTCAGGTGTAGGTGGATTTTGTGTTTTATAAAACCATTTTATGTTGTTATTGAAAAAAACACAATTATAATAGTTATTACCAAAAGGAGGCAGTGATACTACGACTTTGTTGTGGGCCATTTAAAATTGGTTACTTTTCTGTGCCACCATGATTTTAGGATGCTAGCCAGCTATGGGAAAGTTATTTAAATGAACTTAGACTCATTTTTCCTGTATCTAAAGTGAAGAAAGTATAATGACCTTAATTGATTCTTATAAGAATTAACAATAATGCATGCAAGACTTTTATCCTGTGCCTGGCACATGTAAACCTCAAAAATGTGTAGTTACCAGCTACCATAATTACAAAATGTTATTTTGCAGCCAGACTCAGTGTTACTTAAGACATTTTATGACTAAGAAAAAGCATTTAATTATTATTTTTCTTAATTATTCTCTATTATCTACTTCATTTATCACTTCGTTGTAATTTGTCTTAAGTCAAACAATTCTGAAAACAATAAACTCATATGAATCCAAATACTAAAAATATACTCTCAAGATTGGTTTTGTACAATCACATAATTATGCTCTTCTCTATTTTTCCAGTGTTAAGTGCCAGCTCACTGACAATGGCCCCTACTGGTGAGTAACTCCCTCTGCTCTAGGTGTCAAAATTTCTCTATACTGTGTGCTAATGTGACATTCACTGGGTCAAAATATATAGCAAAAGCAACAACAACAAAAAACAAACAGACCTTCAGAGAACAAAGTCCCAGCAGGTTCAAGTTTTAAAATCATCTATCTGCTGGAAGATCCTATAAACCTGCTGATTATTGGCTACTCTCTCCAAGTCCTGCTGTGTCTCACCTACTCAATTTCAGAGGCTGCTGTTCTAAGAGCTTGTTTATAGAACACGGCAAGGGAATGTATGCTGTGGCCTATTGTTATCAGTAAAAGGATAAGAACAGTTACCATTAGCTTGGAAACAGAATAAAAGATTAGAATACATGGTCAAATGTACTTTTACTTCATAATGCTTTGAAAGAACAAGTATTGATTCCATGTTTGTTCAATTCAAATGATTATTGTGCAGCAGCAGCTTTTCTCTTATATTAACACTAGAGGCCCGATGTACAAAATTCATGCAAGGGGCTCAGCCCTCGCAGCCACAGCTTCGTCAGGAAGGTCATTGGGAAGGACGTCTGGTCTAATTAGCATATTATGCTTTTATTATAGATTTTAATTTTAGCATTATTTACAGAATGATTTTTAAAAAGAATATAATTTGAATTCATATCAGTAAAACTGTTATTGTATTATTGATAGGTGGGCTGATTGTTAACAGATATTTGGTGCTAACGTCTTATTGGTATAGTCTGGTCAACAAAACTTTTTGGAGGTGCAGAAACAGAGGTAGAAATGGAGATACCTTTTATGGGTTGGTGCTGTGAGGTGTCATTCAGGTACTTCTATTTTCTGTCAGGAAAACAGAATCATAAGATCACATATTTATTTCCGTGATAAAGTAAATCACAGAAAATGCTCTTCTGCGGCATTATAAGGCGGCTTTGTGGTTCTGCGTTTGCCTTTCTTGTTGTAAGAAGAGCATCTTCCTAGATTTCCCGGGTAAGTTTTCAAAGTCTATGACTTCTTGGTGATTTTTTGTTGTTGTTTCTTTTAAGGGCCATGTATAGTTCCATAAAACTCAGTCTTAAAATTACAGTGCTAACACATACAATTCTGAAAGGTGATGTTGGGATGCCTTCTAAAGCTAGGGCATAATTCAAAGTTATGACACAAAACGGATTCTGTTGCTGTCAGGCTGTCAGTGCTTCACAGCACAGGGCGCATTCTCAGCTTGGCTTGTGTAAGTGGTGGTGAATTTTGCTAGTTTCCCTCAGAGCCTCCTGGACTCACAGGACCAGTGAGATCACCTACATGATTTCCCTGTTTTCTTTGACAGTTAGTAACGCACGACAAGAGTGTAGGTGAGAGTGCCTGGCAAGAACGGCCAAAACGGTCCCAGTATTTATTTTTAGATGTGACATACATTCAGACCTTGGAGTTAAACTGCCCAGGTATGACTATAACTCTGCCCTTTGTATTAGTCAACATTTTAACCTTTGTAGCCTCAGTCTCCTAGCTTGGGTGAGTGTTATAGTAATAAAAATCAATAACAGAACTACCTTAGCCACTTTGGGTCAGTGATTGGAGCATCAGACCGCAGGGTTGTGGGTTTGATTCCCTTCTCCACTGCAGGAATATATTTTCCTGAGGTACATAAGGAATATTAGGCTAAGCCTGTTAGACTAAGAGGAGGTCCTGGCTTGAGTTTCTCATGGGCTGTACCTGGTCCAGGTGAGGTGGTCTGTAGGGTGTCTCTAGCCAAGGCTCAAAGTTGGATGGTCCCAACCTTATGTATAAGCCCAAGCTTGGAAGAGAACGTTAATAATACAGGTATCTGATGTGACCCACCCATAGTCAAACTTACTATGGATAACTGTGTACTCCCTGGCAAAGCTCTGAAAGATTTTGGAGGTCCCAGTTTTACTGGATAAATTTACTAATCTCTCTCTCTTTTTTAAAATCCTCACATGATGATATGTGGGGGGGGGGGTGTTTTTTTTTTTTATTAATTGATTTTGTGAGAGAGAGAGAAAAAAAAAGAGACATTGAAACATCAATGTGAGAAACATAGATTGGTTGCTTCCCATATGCACCCCAACTGGGGATCAAACCCGCAACCCAGGTATGTGGCCTGACTGAGAATAAAACTTGCAACTTGTTAGTGTACCAGAGGATACTCCAACCAACTATTCTATCTGGCCAGGGAAATTTTATTAATCTCTTGTATCTTGACTTCTTCAGATTAGTAACTATGTTTGATTAACTTAAATGTGCTTATGGTTGGTCTTTGCAACAATCTATATCTATCATTGACATATATCAAGAGAAAGGTGCAGCTATACAGCAAACATTCATTGATCATTGATTAGTGATTGCTAAATACTGATTAACAAAACGGAAAAAAAGTGTGTTTCTGCTTTCAAAGAGCACTTGGAATGGTTGGCATAATACATTGTAAAGTATCCTTTCATGCTATTGGACATGTCCAGTAGTTAAAAATTTCTTAATTATGTTATATCAGAAAGCCAAGGTAGAGTCAATAAATTACTTAATATTACTTAATTAATTAATTAGATTGTTTCCATTATATCAAGATAAGGAACCCATGTAGACCACAGAGCATAACCCTTGGAAAACAGTAATACCAGCAGAACGTGAAGAACACAGTAATGGGGATGAGAGGGAACCAAAGGTCTACCTAACTGGAGAATTTTGATAATATTCTTATCTTTGACATCACACACTTACTTTGACCTTTTTTGACAGCTTTTAGCATTCATTTTTCTATTTCAATAGTAATTACGTTGAATTGTGAGGTTACATGCAAAATTTAAAATTATCTTTTTTCAGGTAAAGGGAGAGGTAGATATTAGGAAGAACTGAGAATGGTTCCTAAGTACCTGATACAAAGTAAAGTTTATAACATTGCCTAAAATAATGATAATAACAGTATACATTTGCATGGAGTCTATTATGTGCCAACTACTAACCTAAGCAATTTATACACATTTACTAATTTATGAGTTCATTACCTCACTGCCACCTTAGGAGATAGTTCATAATATTATGCCCATTTCACAAATGAGGTAACTGAGACACAGAAGTAAAGTAAGTTACTCAGATCCATGGGCCTAGTGGATTTTAGAGCCAGATTCAAACCCAGGCAAGCAAGATTCTACTCTGTCCACAAAGCCAGCCAAAACAGACAATACTCTGTCTTACTGATTGAATTAAATAAATGTCTATAGATGTTTTTAAAATTTAGATTTTAACTTATTTTCCACTTTCATTTTTCACTGCATGATAACTCAGTCTAATTAAGATCTAAATGTTGAAGACTGACCTAAGGTTATTAGGATAAAGCACCAGTTTTGCCTTATGAGCTGCTGACTGCTGGTGTCCTATATTGACTCTCTTAAGTAAGCCCAAATGCAGAGATATTGCCTGCGATTTTATCTGAGAACTTCTATAACTTCTGTTATTGTTGATTGTATTTCTTGTAGTACTCTTCTGCTTACTACCTCACATGTCTGCTTTTAAATCATGGACAGCCACTGCAAAGGATTCTGGATTTTATAAATTGTCAGCAAATAAAGCTGGAAAAATAAACTTCCTATTTCTCAAGAGTACCACAAATTAGAATCACGCACACCTGTGATTCTTGGGTGTAGTGAAAGGCTTAGTGATGTATCTTAATATTTGCAGGAACCTCCATCTTTGAGATAGTTGCAGCGCCCCCATAAAACTTTTCTTCCTCCTCATTGCTTGCTTTGATAATCTTTAATTCATATTCCTTCTATTTTACACAAAATTATGGAACACTAGTGATATACTATAAAAATTGTACTGGGAAACTTGCTCATATTATTCCAACATGTAGTATTACCCATATAGGAATCTCATCATATAAAATACTATTTTTCTGGTTTCACTGTAAATCATACTAACAAAATTTAGTATTTAATAAAAATAACATGGGAGTATTTATTTAAGTTTAACTTTGATCCAAGCTAGCATCAGGTTCTTTGTTATGGCATCAATGACAGCATGCCTGGGTTTAAATCATCCAAGTACTGTATGCTATCTATCCCTTTCCAACTATACCCTGTTATCTGCAACTGTGTCTGTCCCTCTGCAGAGTTAGTCCCAAGCAGGCCTGGGTCCTTCTGTTTCGTTAGACTTACTCTAAACTGGTTAGAGGAGTCTAAGTGAATGTGCTTTTCTTTTGTCCGTCAAAATGTCTACACCCTTGGAAATGGATTTAGTTTTCTTTACACCCCAGAGTTCTGAACCTTGTTTTATCATTTACCCCCAACTGTGAGGTGCCTGTCTGCCTAACCGACCATTCTGTCCTTAAGGTGTCTATTTGCTCCTCCAGTACTCTCAGAAATTACTCTAATTGCATATCCTCAAGGGTTTGCATTTATTTTGGATAAAGTTTTCTTGTGTTTGTTTAGCATTGTTGAATTTTTTTTAAGGTCTTTCCTGTGTCACGTAGGAAATGTGAGAGTTGGGGTCTTTCTTGTTCTGCTCACGTTAGTTGATGTGAGAACCCTCAAATGCCTGTGAAGATCAGCTGTCAGAGTCTGTTGGGCAGTGGAGAATTAATGAGAAATGAGAGCTATGTGGGGGATTTTATATTTAGTTGGCTAAAGGCAATTAGCTAAGGCAATTTTTATGGCTGAGTTATCCTGTCAAGGAGTTTGGAGAGAAAAGAGTTCAGAAATATGTGCTGAGACTTCCATCCTCATACTCCTACTTCAGAAAGAGAAAACTACTCATAAAGATTAGACAGGATCCTAGATAACATGACCCCTTCATCTAATTCCAAATAATTTCTTTCCCAAGTTGGAAGTTTGTTTGCAGTATTTTTTTTTTTATCCTCACCTGAGGATATTTTTCCATTGATTTTGAGAAAGAGTGGAAGGGAGAGGGAGAGACAGAGAGAAACATCAATGTGAGTGAAACATCCGTTGGTTGCCTCCTGAATGTGCCCCAACCAGGGGAGGAGCCTGCAAATGATGTATGTGCCCTTGACCGGAATCAACCTAAGACCCTTCGGTACACTCTATCCACTGAGGCAAACCGGCTAGGGCTCCAGTATTTCTTATGTCATCTCAAACTTTGATGATCAATAGACATCTCCCTTATTAAAACTATTTATAAAATGTGTGGACTTAGTATTATGGTTTTATATAGTTTCTGGTAGCATAAATAATCTCCATATTTCTATGGAAAGTAAATATAATTTACAAAGTGTTTCCCTCCTAATCATTCCGATTCACTTTTTCTTATACAATACTCAGGTTAAGATTACAGTAGATAAGTTATTTGGTAACAAAAAATAAGTCAATAAATTAGCTTCATAATTTGATAGCAGCCACATTTTCTGGCTTGAATTTCTAATTTATAATTTTTCTTATTACAAAGCGCACCACTTGAACTACATAGACAATATAGATTGATGACTAAATTTACAATAAAGAAATTTTTAAGTAATACTAGATAATGTACAGTTTTGTCTTCTAAGAGTAATTTTTAATAGTGCACATAAAAGAATAAAAATGCAATGTTTACATTAGAACAGAACAATGTGAGATGAAATTATAGAAGAAAAGTCAACTGGAAAATCACAGAAAAGTACTAACTGACATCATAAACCTCAGAAAACTGACTTTAAATTTACACGATAGAACTATGGAGAAGCTCAGGAAGTGAAGGCACCAGGTACATTTGAACATGGTGAGGTGTGATCTGGAGCTGAAATCAGAAAGGTGGATTGCATATTATGAAAGGGTCAGTAACACACAGATATCCACTTCTTTGCAGAGTTCAATGTTTGCCTGTGTACTCACCCATCCCAACTCTGACAAAGAAAATGTTTGTATATTCTGATGATACTTGCTTCACTGAGGTAAGAGATAAAATACTGCCTGGAAACAGCAGCATTAAGTAAATTAGTGACATGTTCAAAGGAAAATACAGAATTTTGGGAAACTTCCAATGCAAAGACTAACGTATTGCTTTATCATCCTTTGGACAAGTATGCAGTTCACCTGTACCCTCTTTCCATGCCAGTGATCAACAAACTGAAGAGGAGGAAAAGGGAAGGATCCAGGAGGGATTCTTCCATCATGTTTTTAAAAAATTGCATGTTAAATATGGTTGACCATACCAAATATGGTACTAGGGCTTAGGGAAGAATTAATGATAAGAATAGAAAAAAGAGAAAATAACCATGATAATAATTCTCTTTGTGTAACAATATTAGTTAACCACTCTCTCACATTATATGATTATAGTGCATTTTAGGGAGCAAATATAACCAATATTTACATGATCATAATAATGCAAACCATAGTATTTACTTAATAAAAATCTGTGGTTAAACTTTATTAAGAAACGAGGTCATGGAAAATATTTTTGTTTGATGCAGTATTGGGGGTCTAAAACATTTTCTATAGCAGGAGAATGAAAACAATAGTTATAATTAAACACAATACAGAAGCATTAATATGCCTTTAAGGAACATGGTTGCAGATACCAGAGATATCTAAAATTACTGAAAATATTTGAAAGTGCTTCCATGTTTTATTATCAATGATCTAATTTCACTTAACTTGTTTTATACATGTATACATATATATATGTGTGTTTGTATAGATATACATATATGTGTACATATATATTTATACACAGGTGTAAACATAGCCTCCTCTCCTCACTTGACCCTTCTTTCCATGTTGTCAGGTCACCTAATAATAAAATATGATTCCAAATATTGGAATAATGACTTCAGCACTTTACTAGTGTTAGTGTTCATTCATATTTTGGTATTTTTATATAATTTTCATTATAATTTCAAAGGTGGCTGACAAAGAGGAACCTATACTCTGAGATCAGACAACCTAAGTTTAAATTCTGGTTTTCTTATTTATTAGCTCTGTTTCCTCAGACAATGATTTAATCTCCCTGTGCTTTACTTTTTCTAGTTATAAACTAGCACAAAATAGCACTTAATATTATAAAGAATTATGAGGTCAAAATTAATAAATATAAATTAATCAGTGTAGTTTTTAACAAAAGGCAAATACTCCATAAATATTAACTGCATTTGTGCCTACCAAAATTGTTTTTAAAGTATAACAGTATAGTCATTATTAAAATTTGCTTTTTAGTCATTTTTAAAATGCAGGTATGTAATTTATTAAATCAGAAATATTTACAAAATTTTGATTAAAGGATTCCAAATTTGATGTGATTCTATAATAACATTTTTAAATATACCATTTAAATAATTGGTCATGAAGCTGTTAAATCATGTTTTTGTTTGTTAAATTTGATGGTTGGAGGGCATTTTTAATTTATTTTACAAAGGGGCCCTAGAAAAATCTGTGCCTTGTTTTATTTATATTATTTATCTGTCTTGTTTTTGTTTGTTTGCTTGCTCTGCATACCCAAATCATGGAACTTACATAAGTTATGTTCTTTCAGGTAATATAAAACAATGCAGTATTGAAATACTACTTTTTGATATAATTATTTTACTATCATTACTTTCCCTACATCTGTCTATCATCTACCTAATCTATCTACCTACCTATCTATCATCTATCTATCTATATCATGTATCTATCTGTCTATCATGTATCTATTTATCTATCATCTATCTACCTATCCACCATCTATCTATCTATCTATCTATCTATCTATCTATCTATCTATCTATCATCTATATTTATCTTAGGGTTCATTAAGAAACAGACACTACAAAGGATACAGATATTATAGACATTAGACCTTACACAATTGTGAAATGGGTGAAGATTCTGTGTATGAATGGGTCTCAGTTTGCATGATGTTTGTCATATTTACCCAAACTGGAATTTGTGAGGCAACTAGAACCCATGACAGCAACTAGAACTTTCATCTGCTTCTCACTACTTCCAACCCAGATAAAGGAGCTAGGGCACTTCATCATGGAATTAGTTATACAAACACTTGGTCAAAGACTCAGAAAAACAGAAGGAAAGAGCTTTGGCAGGATCTGGTGCTGCTCCACACCTATCAAGTTCAATAGACCCATGATAATGTACATGAACTACTATAGTGCCTGGTGCCCTGTACCAACTTTCAGAGGATAAAAATATGGCTGCTGCTTCACTTCTTCCAAATCTCACAAAAATAACTTTCTCCTGAACCATGTCAGGAAGGATTCTGGGAACACAACTCCAACTTAGCTAAATTGCCTTCACATAAAACTATACTTTATATCTTGTCAATTTGGCATCTTCTCATCTGTTTTAACTAGAATAAATTCCAAATAAAGATAATGAGTTCATTCTTCTGCCTAATAGGACACATATATTGTTAGCACAATTGAAAACATACTAATCTTCTCATCTTAAAAAGATATGACTCTTTTTGTTGATCATTAGGTAATGTTGATTCCTCTTTTAACTGTGTCAAACTCCACTTTCATATCTGATAACTTACATACTGAAATGTAAGGTCCATAACAATTAAAATATACTGTGTTAAAGGGTAGGATCATGGGAGATGTAAAGGAAACAAAATTGGTTATAAAATACATACTCAAAATTCTATAAGCTAAAGGGAAAATACTCAAACTCTTATAGTTCTCAATTTGCAAATGATCATGTGATTGCAACAGGTATTTGCATCTACTTTCTTACACTATAATTGTATATTCCCTTTACTGTCAGAAAGTGCCTCAGCTAGCCAGGGTTCCTTGTCTGTTGGAGATGACCTGAACCTCCATACCTGAACAGTTCTCTGGAAACCGTCCCCACTGCCATTCTTGGCTTATGGTGAGTAGCCATCAGAGAGCTCAACAAAGATGTCTGGGTTACCCTCATACATTTATTTCTCATAGAATTGCTTTAGTGTTTTCTCTGGACTCTCCTGGGAAACATGGTTAATGGATAAGTGAGCAGATATTATATGCTAAATCTACTCAAGTACTCCAACATCTGTACGCTTTGGACACTTTTACTTTTAAGTCACTGCTAGCCACTCAAGATAACACAGTGAATTCAAAATCTCTGCAGAATGTGCTTATGTTAATAATTTATTTTCTTGAATCAACATTTCATGGTTCCAATAATTCTTCACTCCTTGAATGTATTCCCAGAGATGTTCCCAAGGTTTCTATCTATCTTAATTTGCAAAATTATGCAATTCTTGTCTTCAGTATCAATACTCCTCGTGGGTTAAACTTGAACCTTATCTTCTGAGCCTGCTGGTATCTGAGTCTGTTTATTGGTCTAGCAGCAAATAGAAGTATTAAGGGTAGAATCAAGGAAGGATCAGAAGTACTTTACAAGGCAATTTCTTTAGGGGAGCAGAATTAAAATTTTTAGGCAAGAGGAGACTCACATCCTCAAATACCAAAAGAGGCTGCAAAGGAGGCTCAGAAGATTCAAGACTCAAGTTATCCAGCTTTATGAGAACCTTCCAATTGTCCTCATCTCCATTTTCAGGGTCCCTTACCTCCCCAATAAATAACCTTATTTTAACAAAAAAAAAAATGCTAAGAAGTTGGAAATTAAATTTTGCATTAAAACTCAGCTATTTTCAGCATTGTTAATCTTTTAGTTTGGTTTTCTGAAATCTCAGTCTTAAAGATTAGGACATGTGTTTATTTTAGGGCATTTCTGATGTGATGAGAAATGTGTTCCTTTTAGAAGCTTTCTGATCACTAAATTGGACTTCAAGCTGAGGACTTAAAGCTCTAAGTACATTGTTTACCTTCCTTAAGTTCTTCACTGTATGTACTTAGATGCAACCAACAGTCCTATTTATACTCCTTATTGTACCAAGTGTTCTACCTGGTACTCAAAGCCTTGTCATTTATAGGTACTTGATAAGAAGTGGCTATCAGTGATAATTTAAGTAATTGTTTTGCCACCACTTATCATGAATTAGCAGTCTCTCCTTTATCAATGCAATCAGGATCATTAATGCCTTTAAATCTAATTAAATTAGATATTCAATTGCATATATATTAGTAAGTTACTGAAATTTCCAAGTGGTTAAGCCCTTGATTAATTTAATTTCTGAATATGATTCCTCAATGGAATGATATATTTTGTTCTTCTGAGTGCAATATATTATAATAATGCATATCACTGTATATGATTGTATTTTTAATTGGAGTTATTTGAGAAAAAGTCAAGGGTAATTTTGACACTCTACTATTTCTACTTATATACTTCTGAACTTATAAGAGCAACAAGGCCCATGTTCTTATTTTTGAGATACAAAGATCTCATCTGATAAAGACAATAGTAATGAAATGGCGGTAGAGTTTTGTTTAGTGGCATCTAAAGGTTAATTCACTGAATCTTTAACAACACTGTGTGCTTCACTACTCACCTACAGAAAGTCCCACAACTTTCAGAAGTTTCCCAAATTATCCCCCAGATTTTTTTTAAAAAAGTTTAGGCTGTTGAAATCTAGGTAGCAATCAATTGAAGGGAGTCAAATTCATTTGAAAAAAAATACAAAGTTTTAATGTTATTATTGAAAAGCTATAGTTAATGGTTTACTACAGAAAACTTTTTTTTTCATTCACAATCATTTTTTTTTTTTGCTTTTTAGATTTAAACATATCTTCATTGTCTTCTTAAAATAAGTACATCCTATCTAATAAAAGAGTAATATGCAAATTAACCATCACTCCACAATGAAAATGGCGGCCCCCATAGCCACAAGATGGCAGTGCCCAGTCCCCTCAGCCCCACCGCTGGAGTGTTTGGGCCTGTCGGAGACCAAGCAGAGAGGAGGGATCTGTTCACTCTGGTAGTAGATCAAGTCTCGCTGCTCTGCAGCCTCTGGAGAGTCTGGGGCTGAGCAGTGAGGCTGGAGTGTTTGGGCCTGTCAACCGGCCAGAGGTTACGAGGGATCCATGCACTGTGGTAGCGGACGCTGCTCTGCCGCCTCTGGAGTGTCTGGGGCTGAGCAGTGAGGCTGGAGTGTTTGGGCCTGTCTGCCGGCCAGGGGTCATGTGGGATCTGCCCACTCTGGTAGCGGATCACGCCTCGCTGCTCAGCTGCCTCTGGAGTGTCTGGGACTGAGCAGTGAGGCTGGAGTGTTTGGGCCTGTCGGCCGGCCAGGGGTCACGGGGACCAAGGGGAGAGGCAGTATCCGCCTACTCCAGTGGCAGATTCAGCCTCACTGCTCATAGCCTCTAGAAGTGTCTCGGCCTGTCATCCCCTCCATGAGGATGGATGCTGCGTCCAGGGGACACACACAAGTGGTTGCGGAGTTGACTCTGGGTCTTCTGGCGCAGGGAGACTTGATGCTGTGTCCCAGTTTGTGCTGGCCCAGACTCTGACAGCAGGGAGGAGGAAGTCCCATCCCCACCGAATCAGCCAGAATCAGTCATTGGTCAGACAGCCATCTGACAGCAAGGAGGAGGAAGTCCCACCCCTAGAGAATCAGTGGTTGGTCAGATAGCTCTTGCCACCTGACAGCCAGGACTCTCATTCACCTGACAGCAGGGAGGTGGGACTATGTCTAAACATCTACTATTGATGCAAGGTAGCACTGCAGCTGAAAGAAGCCTGTGTTATCGACAGAAAATGTCTGAAGACCAACATGCGTCTGATCTTGAAGGCAGGCAGGCGAGCAGTTGAGAGCCAGCAGTCGTGGATTGTGAGAGGGATGTCTGACTGCCCGTTTAGACCTGTGTCCGGGCCTAAATGGGCAGTCGGACATTCCTCGAGGGGTCTCAGATTGGAGAGGGTGCAGGCTGAGCTGAGGGACACCCCTCCCCCCACATGCACGAATTTCATGCACCGGGCCTCCAGTAATTAATATATATGTAACAGTTTCCAAAATTTCCCTCATCCTGGCCCACTGTAGTTAAACCCCCCTCTGCTCCTAATGCCCACAATCACTGATCTTTTCTCCATCTCTATAGTTTTGCCTTTTTCATAATCTATATATATAAAAGCCTAATATGCAAATTGTCCCCACAGAAGTTTGACCGGGAGTTTGATTGCTTGCTATGATGTGTGCTGACCACCAAGGGGTGATGTGGAACAAAGGGAGGCCCCAGCTGGTAGCTGGAAGGCCCGATTGGCCCTGATTGTTCGCCAGGCCTAGGGACCCTACACATGCATGAATTTCATGCACTGGGCCTCTAGTAATAATTATAAAGGAGAAAAGATTAGAAACATGAATCAGCCTTTCTTTCAACTGTCAGTTTTTATGTTCTATATATACACTCAGTGATATAATTGATACTCAGAATTCTTATAAATAATGACAGCAAGATGAAAAATATAAGGTGAGGCAAATTGCATTTGAAATTACTTTTTTGTACATTCAACATTTGTTTTTGCCCTGTAGGTTTTATTAAAATATTTATTGAATGTCTGGGTCACATTTTTCTCTTTGCTCTTTCTGTCTTTCCGTTATAGCCACTATATAGGGTTCCGTACTGAGTCCTTTCTTGTGTCTTACTGAAATGCAATCTACATACCAATTATATTTATTGGCATTAACTTTCTTCTATTAGCACCAAAGTTCTTCTGAGTTTCAGTCCTCTACTTTCAACTGACTATTCAATGTGTTCTTATTCAATATGTCCAAATTTAACTTATCAATTCACTTTTGCCTACAGACTTAAGAACAATACAGTTACATGAGTAGGAAACATTCTTTTTAAGTTACAAACTAACATTAAAATTTTCTATAAGTAGATGATTTAATCTGCTGATCCACTGGAGAAAAGCCTCTATTCATGAAATTCTACATTTTACCAGAGGTACTTCCCTCTACTAAACTTGAGGTAGCTATTTGCTTTCAGTAGTGATGATACATAGGAAAATACTAGTATTCAAGGGCCTATCAATTGACTGATAATTTCTCCTTGAAAGTATAAAAATGTTTCATATATATTATATAACATGTTCCACATGGAAGTATTTCATTTATTTTCAATTTATTTTTGTAAGGTGTAGTATTAAGTCTTTTTGGTTTTTTTTTGCCTATGGATGTTCAATCAGTTGTTGAAATATTTTTTTTACTGTAAGTACTTCATTGTTGAGTGAAAGTAAATTCAAAGGCTCACCATGAGTTAATATTAATTTTGCTTATATTTAAAAGAAAAAAATATGTATATTTAAAAGCTGTTAACTCATCTGCATCATTGGAAATAAATGTAGTAATTTGGAATATTTATTAGATACAATTTATGTTTCATTTTGAGGTATATAATCACAAATAATTATGTTGCTTAATACTGCTTCTAGTTGATTATGTTCAAATTTTCAAACATAGCCTTCTACTATTATACTTCCATTTTGTCTTATTTTTTTTTAACCTGCCTTACCTCTTGGCAATATATCACTAAAAGCTTTCCATTTATGCTACCATTTTTTTTAAAAAACGTAATGGATTAAGAAGATCAATAAGTAGAATAATTTCTGTAAATTTTTTTTTTCTTATTTGTCACCTCTTTTTCTAGTTACCCTGCTACTACTCAATCAGGATTTCATTTACTCTTACCCAGGCCATTTTTATTATACTTATAAATGATCTCCCAGCATGTTTTCTCTCTCTCTCTCTCTCTCTCTCTCTCTCTCTCTCTCTCTCTCTCTCTCTCTCTCTCTCTCTCTTGTCCAAGTTATCATCAGGTACTCTGTATAGGACAAAGCTTTCCTCATCTTTATGTCATTTGGCTTTTTCAGGAAAGTAATTGCAATTTTGGAAGTGGGAGATTAAATAATTATTTGAAAATTGAATTAAGAACTTCTGCTTTCACTATAGTACCAGGTAGACTGCAAATTGAACCAATTATTTTGATGAAAATGTTATCATTGGAAGTAGGGTTCTTGGGGCTACTGCTGGAATAAGGAGGATGAGGTATAATAGAAATCTTTATTTTTGTGGAATTACAACCCAGTGATTTCAAAGTCCCATTTCCCTTAGTCCAGTCATAGAAGTGTAGCTGGGGTTTCAGTAGCGCTAAAATCAGAGCCAGTGTCCACAATTTCTTTTCTGTGTTGGAGCAGGGTCCAGTACAGAATCAGGCTACTTACAATTCATTAGTCCATTATGTATGGGGGTCCCCATGGTTGTGGTCTACAGGGGAGGATACTAGGAAGCCACGTGTGAGCCTTGAGCCGAGTATGTCAAGAGAATCAAGAAAGAGAACTTCTATGTTCAGAGGATTATATATCCCAAATTTCTGCATGCTTGAAGTGGCCAAGCCCAATTCTGGTGAACCATCTCTGTCCCCCAGTGTGATTAACAGACTAGTACCTTCCCTATGTCATCCCAACTTTACTGGGCATGCATCTATCTTCCCTATGTAGTTCCCTCCCCGAGTGTTTGACAGGGAACATACCTATAATGTCATGTCTTCCCTTTGTTCTGTTCCTGTTATTAATAACTAGCTAATTACAATGTTATCATTAATAATTAGAATACTTATATTTATTTCAAATTGGTCTAGGGAGATAAAACTATTATGTTAGAATCTTATATGTTCTATATAAGATAACATTAAATTACATAGGTGATTGGCATATATGTAAAAAATGTACTGCAGAAGTCTTTTCTGAAAACTTTAATTGTCATCCTTTCATGGTCTTTTGCAAAGCAAAAATTTTTATTTTATTAGATCCTATTTATCAATTGTTTTCTTTTTGTGGTTCATGTTTTTAATATCAGATCTAATAGCTCTTGTACTAAACTCTAAATGTGTGTGAGTTTTATATCTTGTAGTATATCTAGAGACAAACTCTGAAAAATGCACCATCATCTCAGCAGAAAACTTAATGATTTTCTGTCTTGTTATCACTTTCTGAATAAATGAAGCAACATAAAGGTTGAAATGTTCCTGCCTGCTGCCTAAACTGTCTTATTGAGCCACTATAAAACAGCATTCTGTACCTATTTAGATTGCTTATGCTTAAATGTAAAAGCTGAGTTGGTTGAATTGCTTCATTATTTAATTAAGATAGAGACAAATTAATTGTTTTATAAGCTACTTTTTTGAAAGCATATGAGTTTCTGATTCTTGACTAAATTTAGTACTACTTAAGATTTAGAACTTAAAACTTAAAATTGGAAATTTTAACTATTTTGTGATTTCAGAGAACATGTTTTTTGAGAGAAGAATTCTCATACATTTTTATATGTTAAAAAATGCCAAAGATGATATTTGATCTTTCTGGACAAAAATGATTAGTGTAGTATTCACAACCCTCCTCTTCAACATCAACTACACACACACACACACACACACACACACACACACACACACACACACCTCTTCTATGAAAGATCTTTTGTTTGATCAGCTTTTCTACTGATCTTCTGTTGTCTTGACTTTGAAAGTGTAGCTTGAAAAATTTAAAGAAGCCAAAAAAGTCTGAATTTATCTATAGAAAGGAGGTAGAAATATAATGGGGAACAAAGTGAGATAGAGTGATAAAAATACACTAGGTTTGGGAGGGATTTTGGAGAGATTTATCTATTACAGCGCGGATTGGCAATGAGGGAAGCTGGCTAAGAAAGGCCATGTGGGAGTGGGATAGTGAAAATCCAATTTAAAATTGAATTTGTACAACTTTTCTCTGAAATATTGTGTAGTGGTGAATCTTGAGATACCAGCAAGCAGTCCATGGTTTTGTTTTACAAGTGAATTATAACTTCATTGAAGACAGTGTGCACATTTTTATGTACTTCTATCAATAAGTACTGTTAGTAAATACACCACTTCTATTATAGGAACATAACATGTGTTCCAGTTCTTCCCAGTAAAGAAAGTAGCACTACTTGGGATAGAGAGGAATAGAGGTGATTCTGTGTCCCTCACTACCTCTTTCTTTTAGATTCTAAACTATTCTTTTTCCCATCCAAGCTCTTAAGTTTAGAGGCTTTTAAATATAAAAGAAATCTTTGTGACTAAGCTAAGGCCAGTTTTTTCCAATAGTTTAATTATCCCCTGTAGATTTGTAACCAACTGCATAGAAACTTTATTTCTTTAATATGACTTTCTCCTTTCTTTCTTTTTGATTCACACTGGCCTCATCCAGCACCCTGACTTTTACCTTTCTCCCGTTCCCTTGTAGGACCACTCACCTTAATCTTTAAATCCTCAGGACAATGAGTTTCTAATCAGCATCAAACAATCTTAGGAACAATTCCTTCCATCTGTTGACTGCAGAGATAGAGTTTGGTCAAATTAGAGATAACATCTAAGCCTCAGTTGTTTTTCAGCTCCAGGCCCAGAAAAGCAGAGAAACCAGAAGTGATGTCATGGCTGATATCAAAACCAAATGCATTGATCAACTACCCCCTACCCTAGCACCATCCACCCATTAGAGAGATCAGGGGCCTGACCAGAACCCTAACTCCCTTAGTCACCATGATTAATGATTTCCCCCTGTATAACCCATCCCCTGGAAGCCTTCAGAAGCCAGGTCTTTGAGCATTAGCTAACCTGTCTTCTGGCATTGGCCACTTCCTAAAAATAAACCCTTACTTTCTTTGCTTCAAACTCCTGTTCCTGTCTTACTGGGCTTTGGTGCATGTGGATGGATGGACCCCTTTAGTCTGATAACAGATGCCCCAAACTACATAGCTGGTTCTATCGTCCTGATAAACTTTAGTTGCCATTTTTGGTGTCTTTCTGGAATTCTACCACCAGTATCTCAAACTCAACCTGTTCAAACTTAGGTATACACAGTCAAAGTTATATTTTACTCTTCCCTTTTACACAGCCTCACATTTCACAAACACAAAAAATATGTAACTTATTCAATCTGTTAAAATTACTCTAACTCTTGTATTTTCTTCTTTGTGAAGATCATACTTCACACCACTGTCAGTCACCTGGACTACCTTGACAACCTTCTAATAGTCAGTCCTTTCGGTCACTCTGGCCCATTTTGAATACATCAGCCAGAGTGATTTGGTGAAGCCTTTATGAAATCACCTCACTCCCTCACTTCACAGTTCTCTAATGGCTTTCATCGCCATTACAGTGTAGTCCACACTCCTTACTCTGGCATACAAGATCCTGTGTAATCTGTCAGGCAAACCTCTCCAACCATCTCTTCCTTGGTTTTCTCACATACTGACTGTGTTTTA
The DNA here is from genome assembly GCA_025583905.1 of Ia io. NCBI lineage: Eukaryota > Metazoa > Chordata > Mammalia > Chiroptera > Vespertilionidae > Ia > Ia io. Next base: position 40,331,833 of record JAJQQW010000007.1, on the reverse strand, counting down.
GGCACACGTAAATTTTCCTTTTTGATTCTTAAATTAATGAGCATGTTTTGATATTTTTCAAGGCAGTTGTACATGCTTTAACCCCTATTTGGAATACCTGCCTGACTTCCTCCTTGTCAGTTTGCACTCAGACCAAATATCCCTCAGAGATATCTCCTGATAACGGTAGCTCAGTACAGCTTTCCAGATCCCCAAACTCCCACAAGCAGTTTATTCATTTGCATATTTATTATCTCTTTCCAATTCTCAGCCCTAAGGTAGCATGCAATTTTGAAAGACTATTTGGGCATTTTCCTAATCTGGGTTGGAAAGAATATTAAAAGCTTGAAATTCTTAAAGACTTCAAATATCAAAATGTTCTCTTCTTATCTTTACCTGTGTACATATGTACAGCTATAATTGTCTATATATTTTATTTATCTAAGTTCTAGAAAAATTGGAGCAGTTATTATTTTTTAAACACACCTATAATTTGATCCCATGTATTTTCCAAGTAATTTTTTAAGGAGTTGGAATGTAAAAATCTATGTGTGATCACTAGTCCCATAATATCATTTCATGTGAATTTTAACTTATTTTGTTTCTTCTGCTCAGTGGCTGAAATAATTATATAACTAATGTGAATATTCCTATACCACATGCTGTTCGTTTTCAGGATTGTGCTATCATTGAACTTTAAAAAATATTTTAAAAGAATATATACTTTAAAAGAATATTATAGGAAAATTTATGGAGGATCCTAGCATTTTTTTATGAAGATGAATAGCTAATTTTTAGGGTAATATAAGTCATATAATATATATATATATATATATATATATATATATATATAAAAACATTAAATTATATATGCATATTTTATTATCATTCAGATGGATAAGATACAATATTCCCTTTTTTCTGCTAACAAGATATGAGCAAAAAAAAAGGTGAAACCTACATTTATTGTTGTCCTATAACCATAATTTAACGTTTCAATTAAGTGATAAAAATTGTGTAATCTGCATTTTTTTTCAAGGCTAGAGCCAGCTCTCTATTTTGTTAGAGTGTGTAAATAAAGTCTTGTATTTTCACTTCTTATCTTTTTTTTACAGCTTAGAACAGCCTGTTCCTGGGGAGAAGGGCTGTTTGGCACCAGCCATGAAGACCCACAAGTATCCACTATAAATCTACAAATTCCTGTTTGAAGAGAGGTAGGACAGAAAAGGGGAAGGAAGCTTGAGAAGTGGCACATTTGCACTCCCCTTCACCCTTCCTTTACTCCCAGGAGAGGTGGTATGTCCACAACCCCTCCCCCTGATCTCTTTGTTCTGCTTTCCCTCTCCATCCTTATAAAAACCTCCCTCTGTACTGAGAAGATAGGAGTCCTCATCTTCTCAAGATACCAGCACTCGAATAAACCTCTTTCCTTTTCGGCAGCACCTGTCTCATGAGTTTGGCTTTCATTGTGACAGGCAGCTAAACTTGGATTTGGTTGCAGTCCTGTATTAGAGGAAGAAATATAAGTTACAAATTTCATATATAGCTATAATATCTTTGACTGTATCATATTTCATAAGCAATAAGTATTTGATTTATATTTACCAATAATCTTCTATATTTCAGACAGTAAACAGGAGCATGGAAAATAAGGAGAAGAAATCTAACTTTTTTTTTTTTACCTTTAATGTACTAGATTTGGTGCTATGAAATTTGTATAAACCACTTAATTCTCACAAAACCACATAAAATAAGAATTAATTGATTATTCTTCAATCTCTTTGGCCAATTGGGAAAACAACAAGAGTACAACAGAAAGAATCAGGCAGGACTGAATTTTAAATTCTGTTTCTATCCTGTATAAGTTGTGTGACTTTAGTCAATTTATATATTCTTTTTTTTAAAAAATATATTTTATTGATTTTTTACAGAGAGGAAGGGAGAGAGATAGAGAGTTAGAAACATCGATGAGAGAGAAACATTGATCAGCTGCCTCCTGCACACTCCCTGCTGGGGATGTGCCTGCAACCAAGGTACATGCCCTTGACTGGAATCGAAACTGGGACCCTTGAGTCCACAGGCCGACGCTCTATCCACTGAGCCAAACCAGTTAGGGCATCAGTTTATATATTCTATCAATTTTGTTTTTCTAATCTATTAAATAGTAATGGCTCTTACCTTGAAGGATTATTTTGTTTTTCATTGAAACTCCTTGGAAGAGTTGCATATATTAAATTTCTTCAATTTCTTTTTTTTTTTCATTTTCTTGTTAGATCCTGACATAATATGGTTTTTCTTTCCCATCTCCTATGTTGCTGCTCTTGTCCAGTTCATTAGTAGTGTCCACACTGTTAAATCTAATGTCTTGTTCACAGTCCTCATTTTTTTTTAATCCTCACTCAAGGATATGTTTTTATTTATTTTTAAATAGAGAGGAAGGGAGAGAGAGAGAGAGAGAGAGAGAGAGAGAGAGAGAGAGAGAGAGAGAGAGAGAGAGAGAGAGAGAGAGAGAGAGAGAGAGAGACATCAATGTGATAGAGAAACATCAATCGGTTGCCTCCTGACTGGGAATTGAATCTGAAACCTCTTTGGTCCATAGGATGATGCTCCAACCTGGCCAGGTCCATAGTCCTCATTTTACTGAGTCTATTAGCAGCACTTCATACAAAAGTCCACTTTCTATTTCATATACTTCTTTACTTCTCCTTAAAGTCACCACTATCTGCTTTTATTTCTCCCTACTTCATAGGTGTTCCTTCTTAATCATGACTGTTTTTTTCATAATATTTCCTGTGTTTAACTGGTGACATATATCAAGATTCAGAGTTTAGCCTTACTCTTCTTGAACTAGCCTCCCTCCCTTGGTGAGTTCATGCAGTTTCGTGACTATAAATACTATGTGCATGCTAATGGTCTCTCAATGCATACCTTTAGACTTACATTTCTTTTGAACTTTAAATTTAATTATCAGCTTCTTACTAATATCTTTACATGGATGTCTATTGTAGTTCTCAAACTGAATATGTACAGTATTGACTCCTGTTTTACATCCTCCCAAATATGCTTACACCCAAAGTGCATCCCTATAGTCGCTTAACCCCCAAATTCTTGGATTCATTCTTGACTGTCCCTGCCCCACCACTCCATCCTCCCACCCTTCCCACCACAATCTTGGCTGTTCCAGAATCCAGCAGCTTCTCACCTGCTATGCTAGTAACTCCTTCAAACAATGGTCACCACCTAATTGGCCTTTCTGCTTCTATTTTTAGCCCAATACAATGAATTCATATACAGAGGAGGAGGAGGGGTCCTTCGAAACCTAAGTCAGATCATGTCACCCCTGGCTCAAACTCTGTGATGGTATCCTAGTTCATTCACAGTAAAAGTCACAGCCCTTATGCAGTCTATAGAGCCCTGTATAATTGTATCTCACCCAACTCCCCCTTAACTCTCTGAGCTCATTTCATATTCTTCCAACCCTCACTCCCACCAAGATATTCCAGCTACACTGGCCTCTTTGGTTTAACCACAAAGATTGTACATTTGCTATGCATTTCTCCTAGAATAGATCCAGGAATTCATGTGACTAAATCACTTACCTTCTTAAATCCTTGTTCAAATCTCATCATGTAAATGAAAATTGTCAGAGCACTCTATTTAACATTGCATTCTTCTCCTCCCAATCCTTGACACTTTTGATCCCATGTATATTAATAAATGTTCTTTAGTCCTCATACTTATAAATATGAGATAATTCATTCACTATATCAATTTCTATTGTCTATCCCTTCTTGCTAAAATATAAGCTACATGAAATTGGAATCTGTTCTCTTTTATGCACAGATATACCCAAATGCCTAAAATAATTCCTTGTGCATTATATCCACTTAATAAATATTTATTAAGTTAATAAAGTTATCTAAGAATTATCAGAACATAGCAAAGTTCCTGCCTGTATATATTCTCATTTTTGATATGTTTAAAAAAGGAAAATATGTACTGATTCTATATAGACAACATTCTGCTGTTTAAAAATCTTTATACTGTTGGCAGAAAGAATTTGACATTGAGGTGCAGTGCATGGAATAAGAAGCTGCTTTTTTTCCTATTCTGATGAGAAGAAAAGCAATGGCTGTTCTCAGAAGATCTTACTTTACTTCAAATTGGCATTGGGGGGGAAATGTCATAAGATTTTTCCCTTGGGTTGTTGGGAATATCAATATCAGAACATGGCAGTATTAACTAAGAGGTTTAGTGGCCAAATACTGACAGAATGCTTGAAGGGAGTAAGTGGATACACTAAGCATTTATTCTTCTAGGAAGGCAGGGAGTGCGCAGAAGAAAGTAGTATTTTAATCAGACATCTCTTCCTCTCAGAGAATGAGCAGTTTGGGCATTTTAACTACAGTAGCTAAGGATTTGGCTAGATAAATCATGCACAGAGTAGTTTATAACGTTGAAACTTCAAAATTAGTTCTCATTAGCCATAGATGAACATCAGGGTTTTGAGCATGTTAAAAATAATTTATAACACTATTTCAAAGAGTATTTTTAATATTAACATGTAAGTATAAATAGTTAATATTTAATTGATACTGATGTTATTAGTTTAAAATTTTATGAGAGCTTTATAAAAGAACTTAAGCAAATTAAAATATATGGTTTGTATCAGAAATTTTGTTTATTCTTCCTGCCTGAAGAAAACTAGAAAAGTCAAATTACTTGTTTAGCAGTCCCAGTGAAATAGTCGCTAGTGAAATAAAGTGTCTAAACTTTACCATGACATTTTTGTTAAAAATATTTCATAGTTTTGTATATTGTATTTTCCTGAAGTATAGAGAATGTGTCCTAATAACCTTTGTCTTTACTGTCTGGCAAACAACAAGCATTTTTTGGTATGGAGATCCCACCTACTTTGTTCTTCTTTTTCAGGATTGCTGTGGCTATTCGAGGTCTTTTTTTATTCCAGATGAATTTTTGGAAAGTTCGTTCTAGGTCTGTAAAGTATGCCATTGGTATTTTAATGGGAAGTGCATTGAAATTACAGATTGCTTTGGGTAGTATGGACATTTTGATGATGTTGATTCTACCAATCCATGAGCATGGTATGTTCTTCCAACTGTTTATGTCTTCCTCTATCTCTTTTTTCAGTGTTGTATAGTTTTCCGCATATAGGTCTTTTACCTCCTTAGTTAAGTTTATTCCTAGGTATCTTAATTTTTTTGGTGTGATGGTAAATGGGATTGCTTTTTTAGTCTCTCTTTCTGTAAGTTCATTATTGGTGTATAGAAATGCCATAGATTTCTTAGCATTTATTTTGTATCCTGCTACTCTGCCAAATTCATTTATTAAGTCTAGTAATTTTTTGATGGAGTCTTTAGGGTTTTCTATGTACAGTATCATGTCATCTGCAAATAAGGACAGTTTTACTTCTTCTTTTCCAATTTGGATGCCTTTTATTTCTTCTTCTTGTCTGATTGCAATGGCTAGTATTTCCAACACTATGTTGAACAGGAGTGGTGAGAGTGGGCATCCCTGTCTTGTTCCTGTTCTTAGGGGAAATGGTTTTAGTTTTTGCCCATTGAGTATGATGTTGGCTGTGGGTTTGTCATATATGGCTTTTATTATGTTGAGGTATGATCCTTCTATTCCCAGTTTGCTGAGAGTTTTTATCAAGAAAGGGTGTTGGATTTTGTCAAATGCTTTTTCTGCATCAATTGATATGACTATATGGTTTTTATCTCTCAATTTGTTTATGTGATGTATCATGTTTATTGATTTGCGATTATTGTACCATCCTTGAATCCCAGGGATAAATCCTACTTGGTCGTGGTGTATGATCTTTCTGATGTATTGCTGGATTCGATTTGCTAGAATTTTGTTGAGGATTTTAGCATCTATGTTCATGAGGGATATTGGCCTGTAATTCTCTTTCATTGTGTTATCTTTATCTGGTTTTGGTATTAGGGTGATGCTGGCTTCATAGAAGGAGATTGGAAGTGTTCCTTCTTCTTGAATTTTCTGGAATAGTTTGAGGAGGATAGGTTTTAGCTCTTCCTTGAATGTTTTATAAAACTCCCCTGTGAAGCCGTGTGGCCCCGGGCTTTTGTTTGCTGGAAGCTTTTTGATAACTGCTTCAATTTCTTCCATAGTTATCAGCCTATTGAGATTTTTAGTCTCTTCCTGAGTAAGTTTTGGAAGGTTGTGTTTTTCTAGGAATGTATCCATTTCCTCCAGGTTGTCTAGTTTGTTGGAGTAGAGTTGTTCATAGTATTTTTTGACAATCCTTTGTATTTCTGTGGGGTCTGTTGTTGTTTCATCTCTTTCATTTCTGATTTTGTTTATTTGTGTCCTCTCTCTTTGCTTCTTGGTGAGCCTGGCTAAAGGTTCATCAATCTTGTTTATCCTTTCAAAGAACCAGCTCTTGGTTTTGTTGTTCTTGTGTATTGTTTTTCTGGTCTCTATGTCATTCATTTCTGCTCTGAACTTTATTATTTCCTTTCTTCTGCTCACTGTGGGCTTTTCTTGTTGCTCCCTTTCTAATTCTTTGAGTTGTTGAGTTAGATGATCTATTACCATTTTTTCTTGTTTTTTGAGGTAGGCCTGTAGAGCTATACATTTCCCTCTCAGGACTGCTTTCATTGTGTCCCATAGGATTTGCAATGTTGTGTTTTTATTGTCATTAGTCTGCAGGATGTTTTTAATTTCTTCTTTGATCTCATCAACAAGCATTTTTTAAAGTTTGTTAAATAAAATGAAGAATGAATATATATCCCCTGCTAAGCACTATATTGGTATATTTAAGGAAAAATATCATATATATGTATATATACATGTGTATATATATACATATATACGTATATCTAAATATATATATATATATATATATATATATATATATATATATATATATATATATATATCCTACCTAATAAAAGAGAAATATACAAATTTACCGCACCTTCGCTACGCCCAAGCCATGCCCACCAGCCAATCAGGGCAAGTATGCAAATTAACCCAACCAAGATGGCGATTAATTTGCATACATAGGCACCCTGAGCGGACCCTCTGCAACGGATCGCAGGGAGTTGGGGTCCGCTCTGGCACCAGCCGAAAGCCTACTGCACGAGCGGACCCCCTGCAATTGATATCAGGGAGCTGGGTGTCTGCTCCGGCCCCAGGCCGAAACCTTTCGGCCTGGGGCCAGAGCAGACCCCCTGCAATTGTTCACAGGGAACTGGGGGTTGCTTTGGCCTGGTGCACCAGCAGACCCCATGAAATTGATCGCAGGGAGCTGGGTGTCTTCTCTGAGCTGGGTGTCCGCTGGAGGCTTTTGGTCTGGTGCTGGAGAGGACCCCCTGCAATCAATCACAGGGAGCTGGGGGTTGCTTTGGCCTGATGCAAGAGCGGACCCCCTGCGATCAATCGCCTGGGCAGGGAGCTGGGGGTCTGCTTTCGGCCTGGGCAGGAGCGGACCCCCTGCGATTGATCACAGGGAACTGGGGGTCCGCTCCTGCCCAAGAGGCTTTCGGTCTGGGCAAGCCTGGGCAGGGGCTGAGCCAGTGATCAGAGGAAGCTGGAGGGATCTGCCCAGGCCTAAAGCTTTAGTCCTGGGCAGGGCCCAGCCCGCGATTGGTGTGACCTATAGAGGAAACACCTTTTCTGACTGCACATTGGCTAAGCTTCCTGTATGCCACTGTTAATATTCTTAGTAACTTGGGTAATAAGAATCCAAAAAGGTGATCTAGGGTTTTTCCACCACACTTCTGGAGAAAAAAAATGAAGGTCTGTTGCTGGAGGGCTAAGAAATGTCATATCCTGCCCTAGCCGGTTTGACTCAGTGGATAATGCCTCAGCCTGCAGACAGCAGGATCTGGGTTAGATTCTGATCAAGGGCATGTACCTAGGTTGCAGGCTCCTCCCTGGCCGGGACCCAGATCAGGGCTCATGCAGGAGGCAACCAATGAAAGTGTTCCTCTCACTTTGATGTTTCTCTCTGAATTTCCCTTTCTCTTCCACATTCTCTAAAAGTCAATGGAAACATATCCTCAGGTGAGGATAAAAAAAAAAAAAAAAAAAGAAAGAAAGAAAGAAATGCATATCCTATGAAAGACACATCTTGAAAATGCCTAAAGAAAGTTGTCATTTTTTTCTTGGTGAAAGGACTGGAGTCCGCGTTGATGAAAACACTTTGGTGGCTGTGGTGACTGGCAGTGGCTGCAGCAGCGGGGTGATGGGGCTGGTGCCTTCCCCTGATCAGCCCGGTTGCCTCCCACAAAGGGAGGCCAGGCTGTGGCTTAGGCCCACTCCCCATGGGGTGCGGGCCTAAGCCGTCAGTAGGACATCCCCTGAGGGCTCCTAGTATGTGAGAGGGTGCAGGTTGGATTGAGGGACCCCCGACCCCCAGTGCACGAATTTTGTGCACCGGGCCTAGTATATATATATTCATGTTCTCTCTTTCTATATGAGAAAAGTTGAACCAATATCAGATAACATTGGTTGATCAGTCATTTTTTCTGATAACACACACAGCTGCCTTGAGGCAATAATACACAGGATATGAAAATAGAAGTTTTCTTATTTCCAATGTTCAGGGTAGTTCCCAAAGGCAATCGCTATTAATAGATTTCAAATTTTCCATTTTCATTACTATTATTTTATCATATACTTAAAACTCTATGTCAGTCTATAAGTATAGGAAATACCTACTTCTTAACACTATTTTAAAAAAGGATATTAGTGCACTTATGTGGGGAAACATGGGACTTGGTTGGAAAGTCTGTAAGGCGGATTCTCCGAAAGGTCGGAGGCCTTTAGGGAGACCTTGCCAAAGGTGGCAGACCCTGCCTTGACTTTTCCAAACAAGTCTGAGCCTCCAGGTGTTTTGCTGGAATCTTTATGTTTAGTCTTTAAACGTCCTGTTTAAAAGACACTACAGATACATATGGTTTCTCAAGGATACTTACCCTATTGATAGTATCTAAAGGTTCATTTTAATTCAAGCTGTTGTTACAATAAAAACCTAAGGAGGCAGGTGAACAGGGCTGTTTGGTTTCTATAGCTAAGCAGTCCCTTAGCCTCTCTTTCACAGAAATGTGTGTCAGAGTAATCATTCATCCATCGCTCAGGGTCTGCTGGTCAATCCCAGCACACTTGCACTCATTTTTATTGTTACTTCTTACTTTCAGCCCCAATTCCTGATTAACGTATTAACATTTTTCTATTGTCAACCTTCACGGGTGGGGAACATCTGGCTCACTGCCTGTATAAGGCTTGCAAAATTATTTGGTCTGGCCTTGCCAAGGCAACCATAGGTGGGACTCAAAATTCAATAAATCTAGAAGCTATTTTCATAGCAACATAAATTTATATTAAGTGAATTGTATTAAGTGAATGATGTTATAAATATCCAAATGGCCCTTGGCAGAAAAAAGGTTCCCCACCCCTTCTTTATAGTATGAAAAAGGTAATGAATGGGAATTTTCATTTTGTCTCTGAGTTGTCAGAAGCACTAAGCCAGAAGATAATAGGTGAAATTACATGCACATTTTCACGAGCAGTCTCAGACACAGCCTTGCAGGGCATAATGAGAGACAGTGAAAGCAGCCCAGCACACATAACTCTCAAGAGCTTCCATATATTACAGAATCATTAAAAAACGTAGATTAATTTAAGGTATTTTGTAGAGACTAAGAGTCCTGTAATATTTCCAAGCTTATTGGAGGAGTCAGGAAGAAAAGCTCTTAAAGACATTTTAGATGTTTCCAAGAATAAGAAAGCTGGACTCTCAGTACCCAAGAAGACATAAGCAGTGGTGTGAAAATTGTAGGCCTATCTCATTTTACTACCATTAGAGCAGAGCATGGAGAGTTTTTGTGGGAAACTCACAGCAGTCCCAGAAATATGAAGACATGTGAAAATAGTACTTGTGCTGACCTGTCATCCCAAGACTGTTGAAGGCTGGAGTTCACTGGCTGGACCAACCCATGATGGCAATGGAAGAAGAGAGAATATGTACTGGTCAACTCAGCAGCACAAATATTTGTGATATTAGCAATCAGTTCTCCTAAATCAGATTCTCATGGGAAGGTGATCTTCCCATGGGACACTTAGCCTCCATCCTGTGTTCTGCTATGACAGTGAATGGCCAACAGTCAAGAGAAACCCATGAGTGACTAAATAAAATGTTACTTTTCTTTTTTCTATTGTGCGAAATTCCTACACCCTAATCCTGAAAGAACCAGAAGCAACACAGTGAGGAGGAAAAGTGGAATGTAAGAGGAATGGGACAAAGAACTCCTTATTCCTGGTGCCTGGTTTCAAGGTGCAGGTAAGACCCAGACTGCAGGGAAAGGAGTAGTGCTGATGTAAATGTGAGAATATAATTATAGACTCATCTCTAGAGCATCTCCAGGGAAGTGTGACTTTGGAATATCCTGCTTTCATTTATCTCTCAATAAAGTTTTATCTGCCTTCTAATTACCGTATTTTCTGGCATATAAGACGACTGGGCGTATAAGATTTTCCTGGGTTAAAAAGTCATCTTATACGCCAGAAAATACGGTAACTCTGCTTTTCTGGTATATATACCATATATATAATATGTATATATGTATATACCGTATTTTCCAGCATATAAGACGACTTTTTAACCCAGGAAAATCTTATATGCCCAGTCATCTTATATGCCAGAAAATACGGTAATAATTAATATAAACTATGTAAATAATGTTGAATACTTTAATTTATTTCTAAAAAATCCCAAGAATATAAATAAAGCAATAGCTCTCCTTGGTCACCCATCCTATCTAATAAAAGAGTAATATGCCAATTGACCATAACACCAAGACACAAGATGGCCACCCCCATGTGGTCAAAGATGGCTGCCCCCAAGTGAACACATGATGGCCACCACAAAATGGCCTGCAGGGGAGGGCAGTTGGTGGGGGGACAAGGCCTGCAGGGGAGGACAGTTGGGGGGGACCCAGGCCTGCAGGAGAGGGCAGTTGGGGGGACCAGGGCAGCAATGGAGGGCAGTTGGGGGGGATGCAGGCCTGCAGGGGAGGGCAGTTGGGGGGAGACCAGGCCTGCAGGGGAGGACAGTTGGGGGGGGGACCCAAGCCAGCAGGAGAGGGCAGTTGGGGGGGGCAGGCTTGCAGGGGAAGACAACAGTTGGGGGGGGGGGGACCAGGCCTGTAGGGGAGAGCAGTTGGGGTTGACCAGGCCTGCAGGAGAGGGCAGTTGGGGGGGGGGGGGGGGGGGCAGGCCTGCAGGGGAGAGCAGTTGGGGGGGGGGGGGGAGACAAGGCCTGCAGGGGAGGACAGTTGGGGGGGACCCAGGCCTGCAGGGGAGGGCAGTTGGGGGGGACCAGGGCAGCAGTGGAGGGCAGTTGTGGGGGACCCAGGCCTGCAGGGGAGGGCAGTTGGGGGCGGGGGGAACAGGCCTGCAGGGGAGGGCAGTTGGGGGGGAACCAGGCCTGCAGGAGAGGGCAGTTGTGGGGGACCCAGGCCTGCAGAGAGGGCATTGGGGGGGGGCAGGCCTGCAGGGGAGAGCAGTTGGGGGGATCAGGCCTGTAGGGGAGAGCAGTTGGGGGGATCAGGCCTGCAGGAGAGGGCAGTTGTGGGGGAAGGCCTGCAGGGGAGAGCAGTTGGGGGCCACAAGGCCTGCAGGGGAGGACAGTTGGGGGGACCCAGGCCTGGAAGGGAGGGCAGTTGGTGGGTACCAGGCCAGCAGGGATGGGCAGTTGGGAGCCAGTAGTCCTGGATTGTGAGAGGGATGTCCAACCGCCCGTTTAGGCCCGATCCCACTGCACATTCCTCAAGGGGTCCCAGATTGGAGAGGGTGCAGGCTGGGCTGAGGGACACCACCCCTCCATGCATGAATTTCATGTGCTGGGCCTCTAGTCTAAATATAATTTCCTTTCCAAGACATTGGTTTCATGTGTCTTTCTAGTTTTCCACAAAGCATTTATTTATTTCAACATATAGAAATGTGTTGCACACCAGCCATAAAATACTTATTAAAACCAAGCAAAAATTCTCCTTTCTATTGGTTTCTATGCTCTTAGTTTACAAGACTCTTGCCATAAACAGATCTTCATAACAGGTAGAAGGTTGACTTATAGATACCCTGAACAAGAAACTATTGAAGTAATTCAAATTTTTGTACAAACTCTTCTTCTTAAGCTAAGATCTTAAGTTTTAAACTTGTGTCTTTTTATTTTTATGTTTATGAAGTGAGCCAGCTGGGCTGCATGGACTCAGGAAACAAGTTACAGTGACAAAAGGAGGGTTAAGTTTTCAACTTTTGAATAACGTGCTTCTGTATCCTCAACAGTAGTTTCCTGTACTGTTCCCTTCTAGAGCTGAGACACATTAAAAAAATAATTTTGCCAGTGCTATGTAAAATATAAATTGACACAAATGCAGAATACTTTAGGTGGCTGATGAGATGGAAATGAAAGCTTTGTAAAGCTGAATAGTTTCCTCAAGCTTTCACCATTGATAATGGGTAGATTTAGGAATCACATCTAGTTTTGTGGGCATTTTTCCTTATTCCATATCCTTTTTCAATTATTGCCTTTTCCCTGGGGCATAACACAGTTAAGGATAAGAATAACTACCTTTCAAGGATAATATGCCACTGCTACCTGAAATGTACTGAGAACATACCCAAGACTTAATATTTAAGTAATGTAAATCATATTGGACTTTTCTGAGTATAGTTATGGCTTATAAGGATGTGACAGATTTTAATGCTTTTTTTTTCATTTATTCCTTTTTTTTATGCAATAATTTTTCCCATTTTTCTAACTTCCATATACTAAATCCTGCATACTATATTAGTGTGTATATGTGTATATATATATATATATATATATATATATATATATATATATATATATATATATATATATGTATATATATCCTATATAATAAAGAGCTAATATGCTAATTAGACCAGACAGCGGAATGACCATCTGGACAACCTTCTGGATGACCTTCCAGATGAAGCCGAGGCTGTGAATTTCGTGCATCGGGCCATATACATATATATATATATATATATATATATATATATATTATATATGTATATATGCCAAGATTACTGTTTTACAAGAGTACTGTTTTACAAGAGTACAATAAAATTAAGGCAGAACATATATCATGCTATAAAATCATATTGGTATATGTAGAAAAAAATTTAAAAATAGGTAACCCAGGTATTGCTAAGCCCCATGTAATAATTTCTAGATACATAAAAATGTTTAACGAATATTTGTCTTTTGTAAGATCAGTTAATCTATCATTGTTTTTATATAAAATCAGAAACTACCTGGCAAAATTGTATTTCACTGATTAAGTCAAACATTTAAAAAATAGCCAACTCTATTAAAATAATTAACAAGGCTTTATTTCTTTAGATATATGCTTTATACTATACATCAATTACATCATTTTTTTGGAATTTTTTAAGTGTACTTTTATTTATTTCAGAGAGGAAGGGAGAAACAGAGAGAAATAGAAACATCCATGATGAAAATCAGTGATCAGCTGCCTCCTGCATGTGCCCTACTGGGGACCGAGCCCACAACCCGGGTATGTGCCCTGACTGGGAATTGAACCATGACCTCCTGGTTTATAGGTTGATGCTCAACCATGAGCCACATCAGCTGGGCAATTGTATCACGTTTTAAAGTGATAAAATTGCCCAGACTGACTCTATTGAAAGAATATTTTTGTAAAACAAGCTATTTTAGTGTATAAATTCACCTTTCTCTATTTGTTAGTGACATTTGATTGTAAGAAACAATATTCTCTCCTTTACTTTCTCCAGTAGAGGCTTTATGCAATTCTCTCTTTGTCACTGATATATATAATGTCATCATTATGACAAATGTCACCAATATTTGATTATTTCTAGAATGTCAAGTATCGATCTCCTTCATGACTGCTGCAACATGGAGAAGTCTCGTTTCTAAGAGCAGGTTGTCCAGAGATGGTTTGTTTTGAGACGTTTTAATGAATCCCAGCTCCTGTGCATCCTTCCTTACCATATTCTTTTTTTTTCGTAGTCTTCAAATATTTTTTATTGGAAGACCATGCATTCCTTTTTTTTTTTTTATTGTATTTAAAATTCTTAAATGTGATTAATGTGTTTGTCTAGGAAAGCCAACTGATGTTTTAAACTGGCAACTTCAGTTTTCAAAGTTAAAGATACAGATTCATGGACATCAGCATGTACATCCCCCCCACCCCCCCACCCCCCCATGGTACAAGAAGGAAGTCTGGATTGCTAGCTTCTTAGAAAGGAATTCTTTAGCTGAAGTAGCAGGGATCAGTAAAAAGATGGGGGGAAAAAGGATCTGAGACATTATCACCTTAAATGTGCTGATTAACAATCAAAGAGGAATTGTTTCTCTTCCCAAGAGATTTCTTTCTCTTATTGTGTTGCCAACAAAAAACACACACAAACATTTTATATAGAAAGAAAAAAGCATTATTACATTCAATTGATAAAAGTTTGAGGGTCAGTAAGAATGAAGAACTCTTGGAAACTCTTGAAATTCATGACTCATTTATCTAACTGAAGTACAGAGTTAGTTGGCTAGAACTACCAGAAAATTAGACTTGACTAATATTCTAAATACTTTGCATTTTTGTATAAATTTAAGAAACAATTTTTAAATTTACACATACACACACATGCACAAACTGTTAAAACTTTTATTGAAATTGCAATAAATCTAAAGAGGAATATTAAGAGAATTGATATTTATGAACTATATTATTGTATATGGAATATGCCTTGATTCACTTATACCTTATCAATGGCTCACAAAAATGGTTTATTTTCATTACAGTTCTGATATTTTATTAGCTTTATTACCTAACACTCATTTTGCTAGCACTCGTTTTCTCATTATTTTTCATAATTACATACTGTATGTTCTACTTATATTAGTATTTTTAGCTTTATTTCTGTCTACATAGAGAACATGCTCATATGATTGCAAATTTTTAATATTGCTTAAGTCTTTCTTCATGGCTCATATACAGTCAATTTTTATAGATTGACTTTTTATAATATAAATTCTATTGTTAGGTGCAATTGTATTATATGTGTTAAGTAAAGTTTCTTAACCATGTTGTCCAAATCTCTGTCCTCACTGTGCTGCATTGTCCACTGTCAGCTCTCCATTTACCAATATGTCCTTCTCAGGCCCCTGTATCACAGAGGAGATGCTGAGAGCTATATTTCCCAGAATTCCCAGTGAGAGGCTTGTCATGAGCTGTGGTTCCTCTTGAATCTCAATAACACTATCTTATCTGCTCATTTACCTGCTATATCTTGCTGCTCTCAAAATTGTACGTGGTACATTGTACATACTATGTGAGGCCTGGGAGCTACTATAATCAAGAATGGCAGCTTTCCAAGAGGTTTAGAACTCTAGATTACTGAATTCAATCAGAAATAGTTGTTTCAAAATCAGGATTCATCCCTGCAAGGGCCAGGATTTGCCTACTCTATCCTTAATTTTGCATGTAGGTTCTACAGAGTCCCCCAAAAGTGCCTGTAAAGTTCTCAGGTGTCTCTTCTCTTTTACAGATCCTGTATTCCAATATTAGTTTCCTTAGCTCTTCATGGTTCCACTAGAGGCCTGGTGCACAAAATTCATGCATGGGGGTGGTCCTCTCAGCCCAGCCTGCACCCTCTCCAATTCGGGACCCCTCAGACACAGGGATCGGGCCTAAAACAGCAGTCGGACATCCCTCTCATAATCTGGGACCACTGGATCCTAACTGCTCAGCTTCCTGCCTGCCTGATCACCCCTAACTTCCCCCCCCTGATGGCTTGGTCACCCCCAACTGCTCCCCCACCAGCCTGGTTGCCTCCAACTGCCCCCTGCCCGCCAACCTAGTTGCCCCTAACTAACCCCCCACCGGCCTGGTTGCCCCTTACTGCCCCCCCTGCTGGCCTGGTTGCCTCCAACTGTCCCCCCTCGCCAGCCTGGTCACCCCTCACTGCTTCCCTCTACCGGCCTGGTCCCCCCTCACTGCCCCCCCCCCCCCCCCCGCCGGCCTGGTAGCCCCATGCAGCCTGTTTGGTCATCTGTTTGGTTGTTTCAGTTGCAACGGTTGCTTAGGCTTTTATATATATAGATAGCTCTAGGCCATTTCTTCCAGAATTATTATATACGCTTATTGCAAATGCAGCTCCCAAACTGAGCTTCCTCATCTAGATTTCTTCTCTTCTCAGATATTAGAACCATACATTTGTAGGACTTTGTTAGATTTTCAATGCTGTAAAGCAAATTATTGTTCTATTTTTAATATTTTTTCCTAGTTATTCACAGCAGGGCATTGTCTAGATTTAGTCTAGGTTAGTTTGACATACCAGGGATGGAATCATTTACTTTTTTTTTTTCAATATGCATTTGAGCACATCAATTAAATACCTCTTTTTCATTGTGGGGGAAGAAATAAAAGAAAATAAGTTTTGCAAGGACATAGACTATGTCGTTATTAGTTATACTATAGACATAACACCTAGCAAAGAAAAAAAATAAAAGAATAATGTATTGTTTCATTTAATTTACTATATATATAGTAATATATATATATATATATATATATATATATATATATATATATATACACACACATATATATACTTATACTACCTATATAGTATAAATGTATAAAAGGCATATATTTTTATTATTTATAATAACCAGAGTATTATCATATCTTCCTGTTTTATATCAACTTTTAATATTAATAATTTCTGTCAAATTGGTCACCATTTCATATAGAAAAGCTCAACTGTCCTAGATTATATTCAAGTGCTATACATCCTGCTAATGAGACTCACCCAGGTATGAGAATATGCCAAGGTACTTCAGTCTTATGGTTTAAAAATAAGGACAAATGATCTCCTTTCTAAGTTTCTTGAAAAATAGATTTCATTTCTCAAAATAGTCCTCATCCTTTCACCACTACATTGGTTTTGATAAATTGCATATCTCCTATAGTCAGAATAAATTGAAACATTTTGACTTATTTTATAAGAACATATTTTTATCTCAGCATTGCTATCTAATAATAAAAAAATCTTGCTATATTAACCTACAAAAATTTAAAAGTCAAAATATTTTTTAGAGAGAAATGTTTCACAAAGGAATTTCTGAGTTGATTTTTCCTATATTGAGACAAATACCTAGACTTTGTTTTAGAAAAGAAACATGACCATAAATTTCTTTATTTTTTTATAATAAATGCTGAGTGCTACCTGAATTCTTATATTTCACCAAATATCAGAAAATTTGAGCAAGATGGTTGTCATTCAATCTAACTTTGACAATGAAGTGACTGCACTAAGATATAGGTAGATCGGACATAATTGTTCCTGAAACAAATTGGTTTAAAGCTACTAGCTTCTTATTCATGTAGAAGCATAATTAAGAACAATCATTTCTTGTTTAACTCAGAAAAAAATGCATTTAAATTCTACTATCTTCTTATTGATATAGAGTGTATTTTTACAAATGGATATAGATGTACACTGGGCTTTCTTAATATTCACTAAAAAAATATTTTTAAAAACCTCTTCAAGCCCTCTGTTCACTTTGTCCCAACCTCCTTACTATGTTTCCTCCTCCAACCAAGTATGTCCTAACCTGGACATGTGTCTCTTTTTGTTTCTCTGCCCAGAAGGTATATTACTCAGAAATACTTAGGGCTCCCTCCTTACTTTATACAAGCCCTTAGTCATATTTCACTTAATTTGAAAGGTCTTTGCTATTCACCTTATCTAATTTAGTGGTCCTTCCCCCTTACTCTGTTATTTATCTTCCTGACTGTTAACACTTTCTGACATGATAGAGTGTGTTTGTTTATTTTCTGTGACACTAGAATGTAAGTTTTATGAAAGCAGGGCTTTGGTTCTGTTCTCATCAAGACCCCAGCACCTGAGCAGTGTCAGGCTCAGACAATCTCGGAACACATGATTGTTCTTGTTTGAGGTTGGAATGAAGCTCTCAGCTCCACAGCCAGCCAGCTGACCAAGGTGTGGGTTCCTGCCTCATGACTGCCAACCTTGTTCCTACAGCTTCCTCATCATGATTAGACAGAATGTCTTATGGATTCAGCTTTACCAAAACCTTTTCTCTCTCCCCTTCTCTTCCAAAACAGGGTTTTAAATTGCACCCATTGGTCACAATCTTCAAACAGCTTTATGCCTAGGATTTAGACACACTGAGTACCAACTTGGGTTTTGCATTTCTTATCTATGGTTCTCCTATGTGCCATGTCTTATGAATGAGAAACTCACCTCTTGGAAGTTACTGTTTGCACACAGTTACTACAATTGGATATTGAATTTATGTCCAAGCCAGCTAACTTGGAGAGACACAGAAAAAAATTACAGTTACCAACTTATGACAAAAATAAATAAAACAGTATATATTCTATACTTTAAAAATATATATCATATTTCTTTTATTTTAGAGATTTTGAACCACATAAAAATTATTTATTTGATCACTATTCATTTCATCTGACTTGAAAACACTTACAGATCTGTCTTCAAATTTAGTTGTAAAATGTGACTGGATATTTAATGACGTAAAAGTCATAGGAGTGGTTAGGAAAGTTCCGAAATATAATATGGGAATTATTCCCTAGTATATATGTATCTTCAGTGTGTATGTGTGTTTTTCATTCCTAGAAAAGGACAGTGCGAAAACGGCACAGATGTGAGAAAGATTTATAGTTGTTCAGCAAACAATATTTAATCCAGTTTTCCTGGCAAGCTGGACAATGTGAGACTTGGCCAGGAAGTATAGGTGAGAAGAAGGAAAAATAGTGTTACGTCTGTATCACAGTGTGAAAGGCCTTGAATGCCAGCTGAAAATTTATGTATATAAATTTGGCACAAGAACCCTCAAGCAAAGAAAGCTGTAGTGCTTTCCAAGGTGAAATCACAATGACAACTAAATTATATGAAACAGCACTGAATGATAGCTTCCTCCAAAATATATAGTTTTAAGAAATTAAGGGAGAATGACATAATTTTTTAAAAGTTGTAGAAAAAAGTTGTAAAGTGTAAGTTATGATTCAAATCAGATTTAGGGTATGTACTTTAACAAAACAAATATTTACAGTTGGACGTAAACTATTTTTACTATTTCACACTTTTTCAATTTTTATTTTTACCAAAGTAGACATGAGAAAAAAAAAAATCAAAAGATCTCAGCTCTATGAGGACAACAACAATGTCTAAAAGTAGACTCTCCAAATAAATGTTCTTTAACTGTATAAATGAGTGGACTTATATTGACATTTGTTATGAGCCAAATGTTCCCCCCACACACACCCAATTCATATGTTGAAGTCCTAACCCAATGTGGTGGTATTTGGAGGTGGAGGCTTTTGGAAGTAATTAGGATTAGGTGAGGTTATATAGGTAGGGACTGATCTAAAGGGATTATTGTCTTCAAAAGAAAAGACAACAGAGAGCTCACTCTGTCTGTGAACACACAAACAAGAGGCCATGGCTTCTGATTACAGGCCAAGAAAAGAAACCTCAGAATGAAACCCATTTTACTAGCACCTTGGTCTTGGATAAGGTGACCAGATTTCAACATTGGTAAAGTGGGACACCATTGACCAGGGAGGGGGGGGGGGGGGGTTCTTTTTTTTAAAATATATTTTATTGATTTTTTTACAGAGAGGAAGAGAGAGGGATAGAGAGTTAGAAACATCGATGACAGAGAAACATCGATCAGCTGCCTCTTGCACACCCCCTACTGAGGATGTGCCCGCAACTAAGGTACATGCCCTTGACTGGAATCGAACCTGGGACCCTTGAGTCCGCAGGCTGACGCTCTATCCACTGAACCAAACTGGTTTCGGCCTGGGGGGAGGGGTTCATGATTAAAAATTTGGTCTATATTGTAATCGCTTTTGGTTTTTTTAATAAAAGGAAATTCACTTCTTAGATCATCGTTGAATTTGCATCCTCTTTTCTTACTCATTATGTTAAAAATCTAAAAAAAATAATTTAAAATTATATTATAAATTATTATATACATATTGCTTAAAAACACAGTAAGTAGGTACATAATTACATGAACATATTTTATTGTTAGTTTATAAATTAAATTAATTTGATTGTTATAAAGTAACTATATTTTAAAAATTATTTTAATCCTATATTTCTTTCTAAATAATAACAATACTAACTTGTATTATTTTTCCTCTGAATTTGCCGTAACGTAAGTCATAAGTGTCACTTTCAAGGCCGACGCTAGACATTTTGCCACCACTATAAAATATAAATAATACGAGTACTGTCTGCTAAATTCAAGAAAATTTATGTATTTATGAAATAAATAAATAAATTACTTACCTAAATTATCTGAATAGCTGATTTGTAATGACATCACTTGTTTAACTAGCTTACTAGCACACAGTAAGATGTGTATCGTCTGAGAGACAGTTACAAAATGTTTTCGTTGTTGCCAATCCCCAAAAATGCCATTGTTCATTAAGTCCAAACAATGGTGGTGGAATTCTAACCACTGATCAACAATGCGAACTTTGATAAGCAGTTCTCGATAATCAGTTCTCAACAATTATTTGTTATTATTAAAGTTTAACATTATAAATTTAACAAAAATAGTATAAAACTCATATCCTGGCTAAATAGCCACATGGCTGCCGAAAACCGTATATTCCCTTCCCATTCTCCTGCCGTTCCCTAGCTTGTTGTGCATTCTTTCCAAAAATCGGGACTTTTTTAAAACGCTGTGGGACATGGGACAAATTGTTAAAAATCGGGACTGTCCTGCCAAAAGCGGGATGTCTGGTCACCTTAGTCTTGGAGTACCCAGTCTCCAGACTATGATAAATAAGTTTCTGTCATTTAAGCCACTCGATATGTGGTATTTTGTTATGGCAACACTAACTGACTAATACAATGTTCTACACTAATTTTGAGCTATAATATTGCTTCATATATTCAAAATAACTGAATATTGAAATACAGATTATAACTGATATTTGAGTACATTTTTCAACAAAACTGAAATGATGAATCAGGTGAATCTAATCAGAATTTAGAATTGTTTACTTTATAATATCTCGTGATAGCATTTTATTTCCCTGTTGCAAAGTCTATTGTTTGGATTACGCAGAATCCTCTCTAATAAAATGGTAATATGCAAATTAACCATCACTTCGCTACATAAACCATGCCCACCAGCCAAGCCACGCCCACCAGCCAATCAGGGAAAGTATGCAAATTAACTCCAGCCAAGATGGCTGGAGCCAGAGAGAGCAATGTTTCCCAGGTAACAGAGCAAGCTTAGCTTTCCATAGCCGTTGCAGGCCTAAGCCTCCACTCAAGCTACAAAGTTTCAATTATAGAAGGTAAACAAATTCAGACAAATGGCAGCAGAATGGAGCTTGAGAGAGCAGGCCAGGGTTGCCGGCGGCAACAGGGGAAGCAAAGCTTTCCACACACCCTGGCCGGGCTCACCCACTTAAGGCTACAAAGTTTCAATTGTAGAAGGAAAATAAATTCCAGATACCAGGGCCTCCGCTTGGGTCACCAGGGGGTGTGGCCAGCCTGCAAACCACCACAGGCCCCTGTCTCAGGCCACCCCACGCCCCAAGGGAACCCCACCCTGATCCAGGACACCCTTCAGGGCAAACCAGCTGGCCCCCACCCATGCACCAGGCCTCTATCCTATCTAATAAAAGAGTAATGTGCAGATTGACCATCACTCCAACACACAATATAGCTTCCCCCATGTGGTCAAAGATCCTGCCCCCATGTGGACACAAGATGGCCACCACAAGATGGCCAGCAGGAGAGGGCAGTTGGGAGGCACCTGGCCTGCAAGGGAGGGCAGTTGTGAGGGACCAGGCCTGCAAGGGAGGGCAGTTGTGAGGGACCAGGCTTGCAAGGGAGGGCAGTTGGAGGTGATCAACCCTGCAGGAGAAGGCAGTTAGGTGTGACCAGGCCGGCAGAGGAGGGAAGTTGGGGGCAAACAGGCTGGCAGGGGAGCAGTTCAGCATCAATCAGGCTGGCAGCGGAGTGGTTAGGGGGTTATCAGGCTGGCAGGCAGAAGCGGTTAGGGGCAATCAGGAAGGCAGGCAGGCAAGCAGTTGGGAGCCAGCAGTCCTGGATTGTGAGAGGGCAGTCGGATATCCCTCCAAGAGTCCCAGATTGGAGAGGGTACAGGCTGGGCTGAGAGACAACCCCCCTCCATGCACGAATTTCATGCACCGGGCTTCTAGTTTTCACATAAAAAAATAAACTATGCTCCTATTATAAAACAAAGGGCTTTATGAAAAGACTGAATGTAAATGTGGGGAACACTTTTGAAAATATTTTCAAGCTTAGTGGTAGAATTGGAAAAAGAAAATTAGTTCATTGTTAGATACTAAGATAATTTCTTACCTTTATGCTATGTTTTCAAAAGTCTTATTTCTAATGAAGTGATTTTGTTACATGTTATATAAATAAACTGTTTGTTAGTCTTTGGAATCTATGCTCCTAATTTCAGATGCATTCATTACACATATACACTGAGTGACCAGATTATTATGATCTCTGAACGCATAATAATCTGGCCACTCAGTGTATATCCTATATAATAAAAGGCTAATATGCAAATTGTCCCCTTGACCAGGAGTTCGACCAGCAGGCAGGCCGGCCAACTGCCCATGTCCCCTCCCCCTGGCCAGGCTGGCCAGACGGGCCTCTAATACACACACACACACACACACACACACACACATACACTGAGTGGCCAGATTATTATGGGTTCAGATATCATAATAATCTGGCCACTCAGTGTAAATATTTAGTATATTTTAATAGTGAGAATATTTGAATACTGAAGCAGAGGAAAAGTGTAGTGTGGGAAGTAGAAAGGGATCTTTCTATTGTAGTCATAAAATAAAAAACATTATGTGTGAATGTGTGGATCACTTGTGAAGTATGATGGTTTGGTTTTGCCTTCCATAGGGTATTTACAAATAAGAAGGCCACCATCCTTTTGGTATGAATGAGTTTCCTGGAGCAAGCCAATCATTTGATATCTTTGGGCATATGTAGACCCTACCTCTGGTGATACTTCTGAATCAATTTGGTCATGAACTCCTCTTCTGTAAGATCATTATGAATTCATAAACTAGTTGTGATGATAAAATTAGATAATTGGGAAAAATCCTTTAACAATGCAAGAAATAAAGCAGGTTTTCTAGCAGTGATATATGGCAGGTATCAGTAAATCTTCTAAAAAGAGCAATTATAAAACTACGTTGTTGCTGAAAACAACCATGTCAGGATTCTGAATGTTGATCAAAGGCAAAAACAAATTGAGAATCATTGACTTATTTTAAAAAAACTACTAAAATTTTAGTTAAAAACAGTGAAACACTATGGCCTTCTTATCTAAGGCTGTCCCATGTTGCCTCTCACCACCCCAGTGTTATCCAGGGCCTGTGACTGGCCAAGAAAACTAGCAATTTAGCTGACAAAGGCAGATGACTTGATTTGAAACAGAGTGAAAAAAACACACACCCTACTGCATGGTCAGTACAAGTAGCTAACAAAGTAGGAAGGAAGGCTGGAAACCGGGAGTTGCGGGGGGAGGGGTTTGGGGTGGTGTCAGACAAGCCAGACAGTTGAAAAGGAGAGCCTGGATATAAGAGTCCTGGAAGCAAGGGACAGGGAAGCAATCAATCAATGTTCTCTCTCTCTCTCTCTTACTCTCTCTCCCTCTCCCTCTTTTCCTTCATCTTTCTAAGTATGTCCTCAGGTGAGGAATAAATAAAAAGATGTTTGTTCCTCTCTCTAAGTATGTCCTCAGGTGAGGAATAAATAAAAAGATGTTTGTTGATCTGTATAGTTAGATAATTAAAACCTCTGCCATTGGATACTAGTATAGAGTCTTGGAATGTATAGGGTCTTGGAATCAGGGTAAAAGGGAGAAGGGAACATAATTACTAAGCTCAACTATAAGGCTAGCTCAAAAGAATGAAGGTTCAGTGCAAAAATAAATGGAGTTATAAAAATAATAATTAAATAATATTTTCCCAACAGAACTTATAGACTGAGATTTATACCTGTTATGTATTTTTTTAGTTTCAATTTGATCATGGACCATCTAATAAATTTTATGTAAATGCCTAATAATAAAACCCCTGGCATTAACCATATATTTGTTCCACTTTCTACCTATGACAATGGAGCTAATCAGTTCTTTGCTGTTTAAAAATAATAATAGTGTTTTATAATCACTGAAACAAAAGGAATAGAGTCAGACATCTTAACCCTTACATTATGATGTTTCCAAGACAGAGTAACTTGTAATAAAATGGAGAATGGCCTTTTCCTGGAGGAATTCATTTAGTGAAACAAAAAGAAAAAGAACAAGTTGGGTATGATCAATGTATTTTTCACATTCTGAATATTTGGACAGCTGAAGGAAAAATTAACATGAAAAGAGTAGCTATTCCTAGGATGAAAATGCTTTCAATCGAGCATAAATTCATGAGCCTCTAAAATTTTGAAGATGTATTCACTTCATTACTCTCATCAAATAATTAGAAATGGTACAGTGCTCTCCAGGAAAGAACTCATTTTTTTTAAAGGGAAGACACTCAGGTACAATAGTATTGAGTCATACAAATTAAGTATTTTATAATAGCAAAAATTTGTACTAAGCCACCAAAATTAAGTTCCCATATGGCATTTTTACTATGTTATGCAGGCGTCCTCTGGTAATAACAATAAGACTCTGGAGCCACACTGCCATGACTATATTTGGTGAAGACCTTGTTACCTCCTATTGAGACTATTTTAATAGTATGTACTTGCATTATAACACCAGAAATATATTGAATGCCAGGGAAAGAGAATTTAATAATATATGGTTGCTACACATAAATTTTAGCATAGTTAAATCCTAAAGTATAAGATAAATATGAAGCATTGCAGATCATTTGATCAACAAGGCAGAGGCCAGAAAAAGGAATCACAAACTAGACTAAATAATTGAATATATACACAGTAAATTTCCAATTCACTATGATACCCACACTTCCTTATATAAGTAGGACACTAGATTTATTCATAAATACCTTGTCTCCTGAAATTATTTGAATTGGTTGCAATTGGTTAAATTAGATAATGTAAAAAGAGTGTTGCTTTGAAGAAAGTCTAGAGATTAAAGAATGGGAATTAGCAAATGTTAGTGCTTTCATTTTTGCCTGTCATTACTAGGATGTTATAGGTTATTTATATATCATTCTGTATTTTTAACTATAGACATCTGGGTTGTAACTAAAGGGAAGTGAACCTTATGTACCATCTTTAAATACAGGATCCAGGAATGGCTTCAGATTTAGGTTTCTAACTTTGATCTCAACATGAATAACTTCCTCTTTGCCCTTAACTTTGAGAATTTCATCTAGCTTCATATATTCCACTAACAACTTGATTTCTAAAAGAGAGATGCTGATCCCAGCGATTCCAGGTTGTTTTTAAATGAAACTTTTTTTTCTACTTGTATAAATTCTCAAGCAAGACCCACCACCATATGGAGTAATCAATAGTCATGTTCCAGAGCATTGGGACTTTGGTCTCATAGCATTAACCTGCCCTAAGCAAGTCATTGGGTTAGTGCAAATTGGTGGTGAGTAAGGTAAGATGATTGCTGCTATTCTGATATTAAGAGAATTATTTTGCTTAGTTGAAGTTTTAGCCAATACCCGATGCCATTAATCTTGGCCATTTCTTAAGTATGTGCACTAGATGGGAGATTATTATGAAATTAATAGATCTCCTTAATTCAAAATATTTTTTAGAGTAAAGCTGTGATAGCATTGATTTTGTTTATAATGTGTCAACTTATCATTATTAGCAGAAAAATATTAATCTCTTGTAAGAATGAATAACTCTTCATTGACAAAATGGCATTGAAATATTTTAAAAATTAGAATAACTGCTTAAGTTTTTAATGTTTGTTTTAATTTTAAAAATTCTGAAGTGTTTATAATTAACATAATAGTACAAGTGATACAATTAAAATCTTAGTAATTATATAGATTTTAAAAAATGAAAATATCATTCATTCATTCATCAAACATATTTGAGAACTTCCTTTGTGCCAGGTTCTGTTTAAGGAACTGGGTCAACAGGAAACCATAAATAAATAAATAACCTGCCATTGATAAATTTCTTTGGTATCCTTTCTACTCATTATAGGAATCCATTATCCTATTATGGTGCTTATCATTCTCATGTGTAATTTATGCACATTTACATATATTTTAAATTATTATTCAATTCACATATCTTGATTTTTCTCAATATTGTATTGTTGTGGTCTATGTTTAAATAGAAAACCTAGTTTACTCCACTTTACTGCTAAAATAATATTTAATTGTATATTTCTACTACAACTTAGGCATTGGTTTTCATTTAAATGAAGATGTTTTCAATACACTGTTTTTATAAACAATATCCCAATGAATATTCTTTTATAGGTTTTCTTTATGAACATGTTCAAATAATCACCATTATAATTCTTGGAGGAAGTAGGTGGGTGAGAGGTTATGAACATCTTTAACATTACTAGAGTGTCATTTTTCCCAAAAAAATTATATTGCCAATATCTGCTCTTACCAGCAATTTCTGAGAGTTGCAATTGTTGCACATCTTCCCTAACTTGTAATGTCAGTTTTCTCTAATTCTTTCCTTTTTTTCCCCTGTTCCTGCATTTCCTTGTTCCTTTCCTTCCTTCCTTCCTTCTGTCCCTTCCTCCTTTCTTTCATTGTCTGGTAGATTTGAAATTGTATCATATCATTATATGAATTAATATTTCCAAGTTGACACTTAATGATTGAGCAAATTTTCATGTTTATTTTCCATTCTTTTTATCTGGGAAGACTGTTAATATTTTTTTTTCTACTAGAGTAATTTTGTCCTATATGTAGGATTTCTAATTTTTAAAATATTTTAGTTAATACTGGTAGATTTATATCTATTAGGAAGATAAATAAGTACAGCAGCAACACATCAGAATCATTGACAAATAAAGAGAGTAAGCCTGTTGACTATTTTCCCTTTTGCTTAATGTGAATGTATTTATGTATCTATTAAGACATTTTCTTTCCCTTTCCCCTCACCTTATTATTTTTTTTTTTTTAAAATATATTTTATTGATTTTTTACAGAGAGGAAGAGAGAGGGATAGAGAGTTAGAAACATCGATGAGAGAGAAACATCAATCAGCTGCCTCCTGCACACCCGCTACTGGGGATGTGCCCACAACCAAGGTACATGCCCTTGACCGGAATCGAACCTGGGACCCTTGAGTCCACAGGCCGACGCTCTATCCACTGAACCAAACCGGTTTCGGCTCACCTTATTATTTTGCATTTGTATTAATAATAATGAACCTTATATTTTACTATGTATGTTATAAAATATCAAAAAAGGAGAAGGAAAATACGGGAATGTTCATTTTTCTGAGGAACTAGGTGTAATAAATAAGAAAATCAGTTTAACCTACCTTTTCTGACCTCAGATAATGACACCCATCTTCGAAATTCTCATGAAAAATCATGTGAAAATACCTCTGCTCTGCAACTCAGCTTCTCTGCCACCCTAACCAGAATCATAAAACAACCACAAGAGTAAAAAGTTCCAATCCTTATGCTGGTCTCCCTTGGCCTTAGCTCTTCTTCATACTCCATCACAGAAATTCTTCATTCATTCTTTTAGGCAGCCAAATGCATTATATTTGTCAAGCTCTTCTAATTATTCTCAGTGGAAAAGCTGCCTGAATTACTTGATATAAATTACCAAAAATTGCAGACCAGTGTCAATCTTTGAATATCTACATTTTTATCTAATTATTGTTAATGGCATTGGCTTTCTTATACACTTTTTAAATATAAATCTGGATATATACATGTATGCTGATGAACATACATATATGTACACTTATGCACTTTTATGCATTCATGTGGCATGTATGTATGCAGGTGTATGTGAATTTATTTATTATGTGACATCTACTGGAAAGTTGCCAGTAACCACTTACCAATCTACAACTGAAAATTAAATAAAAGGATGTGTCATTTTGGATAATATAAACTGGACTACATCAATGTACCATTGTTCTTATCATGTCTAAAATAATTAGCAACTCTTAAAAATATAAAATATGTACATTAATTATTTAAATAAAAATATTATTTTTTGAAATGTTACTTATGAAATAAATGGCATGACATAACATTTACTTTTACAAAACAAATGGGCATGGTGCTTATTAGTCATAATGTAGAAAAGTCCAGATCATGCCTGATTAGTAAATGAATAAATAAGCAAATTTAAATCACAGGATGTTTTCAAATATAACCCTTTAAATTACTCAAAGTTAATACATTGTTCTATTAACTTAATACAGGTAATATATAGCTTTAAATATTCAGCTCAAAATCAGTATTTACCAAGACCAAAAAATAGTGTTTATATAATAACAAAAAGCCACTTGACAGAATAGAAATTTGAATCAACTAATTATCCTGTCAATGATCTAAATCTTTTTAGTGAATATTTGATTAAAATGGTAGATTAGCTCTACCAATAACCTAAAGTTATTTGGAAATTACATTTAGGTTCTGTGATAGTTTATTCTATGCCTGATTTACTAGTCATAAATTATTTATAAAACTTTTACAGTCTTTTAATTTCTTTTACTAAAATTGTCTTCTCTGTGATCCGTGCATTAGTTTAGATGATCAAATTTATAAATTAAAGTTTAGATTAAATTATTAACTCTGGAACAAGTATATTGGTTAGAAAATCACAAATCTGTATTTGAGTTTCGGTAGACTTAAAATCATTAAAATAATCAAACTTGAAGCAGTTAGTATATATCTCTAAGTCACTTAAGCAGAATACCATGAAATTGCATTTCTGCTACTTTGAAATGCAAGAGTCCTTTAGATCTTATATAAACAAAAAAAATACGAAGTCTAATTAACTCATTTCTGACATTAGCTTACTCAGTATTCAGAATTATTGCTTAGTCTAATGAAAGAGAAACTGAGTTATAATGAAACATTTTGCTATCATAATCACAAATACAATCCCAGGGTTGTTCTATTTACAAAGACACTTTTTTTATTATGATTGTGATATGGAATATGATTGATATATGAATACATTGGTCAAAATTTTTTCAGTTGACATATAATCTTAGAATCTCAGAGTTGACCTGGGACTTCCAACTTCCAACTAGAAAACTATAATTACAGGAATAGACATTCCTAGATGTCTATTCAATATCTACTCTTTCTTTTTTACTAATATAACACCATTTTTTGGATGCCCATATGCCTCATTACAAATATTCATCTATGCATATTACCTTGTAAATAGGGGTATCATAATTACTGCTCATGGTGCATGAATAGACATCTATAAGATAAAGCTTCCTAGATTGTTTTTCCTCATAAAAAGCATAAACTCAACTGATTTACCTTTTGCCACTTCCTTTTGCCTAAAGGACACATGTATATCAGGAGTTGGAGCAGCAGTCTTGCAGTCAGGAATCTGAAATACACATCTTGGATGCTGGATTGTAAAGATTCTGAAAGACTTTTTGTCCAGACTGCTTATCTCTGGTCACTTTTTAAAAATAATACAACCCTATTTGGAAGGCCATTATAGTTAGCTTTCTCTTTAATATCATTAATTTAACTTTTAATTGATAAAGTGGCATTAACAGAACTTGAACTTAATATTCATGAGTCTTTTTTATTATTGTTTAAAGTATTACATATGTCTCCTTTTTCCCCTATTGACCCCCACACACACACTTCCCCCCCTACCCCCCAGACAAGCCCCACCACCCCAATGTCTGTGTCCATTGGTTATGCTAATATGCATGCATGCAAGTACTTTGGTTGATTTCTAACCACCCATTCCCCTGCCTTCTCTCTGAGGTTGGACGGTCTGTTCAGTGTTACCTTGTCTCTGGATCTATTTTTGTTCATCAGTTTATGTTGTTCATTATATCCCATATATGAGTGAGATCATGTGATATTTATCTTTCTCCGACTGGTTTATTTTGCTTAGCATAATGTTCTCCAGTTCCATCCATGCTGTTGCAAATGGTAAAAGTTCCTTCTTTTTTATAATGGCATAGTATTCCATTGTGTAGATGTACCTCAGTTTTTTAATCCACTCATCTGCTGATGGGCACTTAGGCTGTTTCCAAATCTTAGCTATTGTAAATTGTGCTGCTATGAACATAGAGGTGCATATGTCCTTTCTCATTGGTGTTTCTGGTTTCTTGGG
Source organism: Ia io (assembly GCA_025583905.1). Taxonomy (NCBI): domain Eukaryota; kingdom Metazoa; phylum Chordata; class Mammalia; order Chiroptera; family Vespertilionidae; genus Ia; species Ia io. Next base: position 40,301,459 of record JAJQQW010000007.1, on the reverse strand, counting down.
ATATATTCCTAGAAGTAGGATTACTGGGTCAAATGGGAGTTCCATTTTAACTTTTTGAGGACATTCCATACTATTTTCCACAGTGGCTGTCCCAGTCTGCATTCCCACCAGCAGTGCAGGAGGGTTCCTTTTTCTCCACATCCTCACCAGCACTTGTCCTTTGTTGATTTGTTGATGATAGCCATGCTAACAGGTGTGAAATGGTACCTCATTGTTGTTTTGATTTGCATCTCTCAGATGATTAGTGACTTTGAGCATGTTTTCATGTGTTTCTCAGCCTTCTGTATGTCCTCTTGTGAAAAGTATCTATTTAGGTCCGTTGCCCATTTTTATTATTGGATTTTCTTGTCTTCCTTTTGTTAAGTTGTATGAGTTCCCTGTAAATTTTGGAGATTAAACCCTTATCAGAGATAGCATTGGCCAATATGTTCTCCCATTCAATGGGCTTTCTTGTTGTTTAGCTGATGGTTTCTTTTGCTGTGCAAAAGCTTTTTATTTTGATGTAGTCCCATTTGTTTATTTTCTCCTTAGTTTCCATTGCCTTAGGAGCTTATCAGTGAATATATTGCTACGATATATGTCTGCTATTTTGCTGCCTATGGAGTCTTCTAAGATTTTATGGTTTCCGTCTTACATTTAAGTCCTTTAACCATTTTAAGTTTGTTTTTGTGTATGGTGTAAGTTGGTGATCTAGTTTCTTTTTTTTTTTTTTTTTTTTGCATGTGTGTGACCAAATTTCCCAGCACCATTTATTGAAGAGACTGTCTTGACTCCATTGTATGCTCTTGCCTCCTTTGTCAAATATTAATTGAGCATAATGGCTTGGGTCTATTTCTGGGTTCTCTATTCTGTTCTTGTGCTGGCTTTGTAATATAGCTTGATATCTGGTATTGTGATCCCTCCAATTTTGTTCTTCTTTCTCAGGATTTCTGTTGCTATTCGGGGTCTTTTTTTATTCCAAATGAATTTTTGGAGAGTTTGTCCTAGGTCTGTGAAATATGCCATTGGTATTTTTATAAGGATTGCATTGAATCTGTAAATTGCTTTGGGTAGTATGGACATTTTAGTAATGTTGATTTTATTAATCCATGAACATGGTATGTGCTGGAGGCTAATTCCAGCAGTACATAAATGCAAGAAGTTTATCAAAAGGTTGATGGAACTTGGGGCTTCAGCAGGGCTAAAAATCTGCATGTTATTACCTGCTGCTAAACAGCTGTAGGCAGTTCCCCCAACCTGATAATATTTTAATGTTTACCAAACCTTACCTTTGATATATATATCTGCTTTGCTATAGGGAAAATGTGGGAATAAAATGCCTTGGGTCTGGAGATTCAGAGAGCTAAGTTACTAAAGCTAAGCCTCCCCTGGCTTCCCTAACATGCCTCCCAAATTTATATTTCATGTCTAGTCTCATTATTAATTTGCATCGCAGCCCTTTCTCCAGATTTCTGAACCCTTCTAGATGTGGATAAGACCCCGGCAGGTATGTTCTTCCATTTGTTTATGTCTTCCTCTATCTCTTTTTTAATGTCCTATAGTTTTCTGAGTATAGGTCTTTTACCTCCTTAGTTAAGTTTATTCCTAGGTATCTTAATTTTTTTGGTGCAATGGTAAATGGGATTGTTTTTTTAATTTTTCTTCCTGTGAGTTCATTATTGGTGTATAAAAAAGCCATAGACTTCTGAGTGTTAATATTGTATCCTGCTACGTTGCCGAATTCATTTATTAAGTCTAGTAGTATTTTGATGAAGTCTTTGGGGTTTTCTAGGTACAATATCATGTCATCTGCGAATAAGGATAGTTTTACTTCTTCTTTTCCAATTTGGTTGCCTTTTATTTCTTCTTCTTGTCTGATTGTTATGGCTAGCACTTCCAGTACTATGTTAAACAGGAGTGGTGAAAGTGGCTATCCCTGTTTTGTTCCTGTTCTTAGGGGAAATGAGTTTAGTTTTTGCCCATTGAGTATGACGTTGGCTGTAGGTTTGTCATATAAGGCTTCCATTATGTTGAGGTATGATTCCCTCTATTCCCACTTTGTTGAGACTTTTTATCAAGAAAGGGTGTTGGATTTTATCAAATGCTTTTTCTGCATGGATTGATATGATTATGTGATATTTGTCTCTCAATTTGTTTATGTGCTGTATTACATTTATTGACTTGTGGATATTGTACCATCCTTGAATCCCCAGAATAAATCCCACTTTGTCATGGTATATGATATTTCTAATGTAATGCTGGATCCAATTTGCTAGAATTTTGTTGAGGATTTTAGCATCTATGTTCATCAAGGATATGCCTTCCTCTGAAAGTTTTTGAAATAGTCCAAGGATGATAGGTTTTATTTCTTCTGTGAATGTTTGGTAGAACTCCCCTGTAAAGCCGTCCAGACCAAGGCTTTTGTTTGCTGGAAGATTTTTGATTACTGCTTCAATTTCTTTGGTAGTTATTGGCCTATTCAGGTATTTTGATTCTTCTTAATTGAGTTTTGGGAGCTTGTATTTTTCTAAAAATATGTCCATTTCATCTAGGTTGTTCCTTTTGTTGGAATAGAGTTATTCATAGTATTTTTTCATAATCGTTTGTATTTCTGTGGGGTCAGTTGTTCCTTCACCTCTTTCATTTCTGATTTTGTTTATTTGGGTCTTCTCTCTTTGCTTCTTGGTGAGCCTGGTTAGAGTTTCATCAATCTTGTTTATCCTTTCAAAGAACCAGCTCTTGGTATTGTTGACCTTTTGTATTGTTTTGTTGGGCTGAATGTCATTTATTTCCACTCTAATCTTTATTATTTCCTTCCTTCTGCCAACTCTGGTCTTTTCTTGTTGCTCTCTTTCTAATCCTTTGAGTGGCGGGGTTAGGTAATTTATTACCATTTTTTCTTGTTTTTTGAGGTAGACTTGTAGAGCTATGAATTTCCTTCTCAGGACTGCTTTCACTGCATCCCTTAGATTTTGGATTGTTGTGTTTTCATTGTCGTTTGTTACTAGGATACTTTTTATTTCTTCTTTGATCTCTTTGGTAACCCAATCATTGTTTAATATAATGCTATTTAGCCTCCAACTTTTTATTTTTTTTATTGTTTTTGTTGAAGTTGATTTCTAATATTATGCCATTTTGATTTGAGAAGATGCTTGATATGATTTCTATCTTCTTAAATTTGAAGAGACTTTGCCTGTATCCCAATATGTAGTCTATCTTTGAAAATGTCCTTTGTGCACTTGAGAAGAATGTATATTCTATAGCTTTGGGTGAAATGTTCTGAAGATGTCAATTAATTCCATCTGATCTAGTGAGTCATTTAGGATTGATGTTTCTTTGCTGATTTTTTTTGTTTAGAGGATTTATCCAGTGGTGTCAATGTGGTATTAAAGTCCCCTACTATGACTGTATTGCTGTCAATCTCTCCCTTCATATCTACCAGAAGATTTTTTTTTATGTATTTGTGTGCTCCTGTATTGGGTGCATATATGTTTACCAGAGTTATATCCTCTGTTGAATTGCTCTCTTTAGTATTATGAAGTGGCCTTTTTTAGCTCTTGTTATGGCCTTCATTTTGAGTGCTAATTTGTTGGATATAATTATTGCAACCGTAGTTTTTTGGTTTTTTCCCCATTGGCCTGAAAAATTTTTTTCCATCCCTTCACCATCAAGCTGAGTGAGTCCTTTGTTCTGAGTTGGGTCTCTTGTAGACAGCAGATATATGGATCAGGTTTTCTTATCCATTCAGCTACCCAAGTCTTTTGATTGGCTCATTTAATACATTTACGTTTAAGGTTATTATTGATAGATACATTGTTGTCGCTATTTTTATCCTTTATGCTTGTGTTCCTCCTACCCTTCCTATTTCTTCTTTTTACAGCAGTTCCTTTAGCATTTCTTCCATTGCTGGTTTGGTGATAATAAACTCCCTTAGCCCTTTTTTGTCTGTGAAGCTCCTGACTTCACCTTCAATTTTGAATGATAGCCTTGTTGGGTATAGTAGTCTTGGATTCAGTCAATTGCTTTGCATCACTTTGTATATTTCATTCCAGTCCCTTCTGACCTGATGTGTTTCTGTTGCGAAATCAGTTGATAGTCTAATCAGAGATCCCTTATAGGTAACTTTCTGTCTCTCCCTATGGCAGTCTTAAAGATTCTTACTTTGTCATTGGCACTTGCCAATTTAATTATGTTGTGTCTTGGTGTTGGTCTTTTTGAGTTCACCTTGTTTGGGAATCTGTGAGCTTCTTAGACTTGTGTGAGTTTTTCTTCCCAATATCAGGGAAGATTTCTGTCATTATTTCTTCAAACAGGTTTTCTATTCCTTGCTCAGTTTCCTCTCCTTCTGACACCCCTATTATGCAGTTGTTATTTCATTTTGTGTTGTCCTAAAGCTCCCTTAGGCTCATTTCCTGCTTTTTGAGGGTGTTCTTTTTCCCAGTTGCTGCTCTGCTTGGGTGTTTTGTCCTACCTTGTCTTCTATGTCATTGATGTGGTCCTCAGCTTTTTCTAGTCTACTGTTGATGCTTTCTTTTGTGTTCTTTATTGCAGCTTTGTCATTCTTCATTTCCTCTTGGTTCTTCTTCATTTCCGCTTGATTCTTACACATGTTGATTTTGTCTTTCAGCATCCTTATTACCATTGCTCTGAATTCTTTCTCTGACAAATTGCTTGCTTCCATTTCATTTACTTCCTTTTCTGGTAATTCCTTCTTTTTTTCGTATGGGTGCTATTTCTTTGTCTTCCTAATTTTGTTACTCTCAGGGTGTCTGGTTATGTGGCTCACTCTCTAGCATGTTGATCAAAAGGCACAAAATACAACTTGACAAGACACAACACAGAGGGACCAAAACAAAAATGTATTCATGACACCGATAACCCTAATAAAGATGACCACCAGAGAAAAGAGAATTAGGGGAGAAAAAAGAGTGCAAAAATGATATTGAGAAAAGGAAAAAAGGTAGGAGAGAAAAGAAAAAGAAGAAAAAATAAGAGGGGAAATATATGTATATGGGAAGAAAACTCCCCAAAACCAACAAATAAACCAAAATTGCAAACAACAAACGCCCAGAAAAAAGTGGGGGAACTGAATCTGAAGAGGCAGAGCTTATTTCCATAAGGTAAGGAAAAGGAATTGAAAGAATTTGAAAATGGCCACAATTCAGTATAGAGGAGATAGAAAGAGAATGAGTGTATAAGAAGAAAAGTAAAAAAACTACTCAATAAAAAAAACTTAAAAAAATTATATATATATATATATATATATATATATATATATATATACACACACATTAAAAAAATATATAAAAATTTCCCCCTTTCTTTAATCTATCTATATATTCATATATTTTTAAAAAGGAGAATAGAGTAGAGAGCAGATAGGCCTGAGTTTGGTGAGTGAAACTTATTAAGCTAGCAGTAGAAGAAGAGAGCAAGTGAGGAGAGGAAAAGCAAAAGCATAAAATAAAAACAAAAACAAACAAATAACAACAAGAAAAAATATTGGCTATCAAAGAAAAAGAAAAGAGAAAGGTGCATGGACTTAGAACAGGGGAGAGGAAATTAGATATATGAGTAAGCCAACAAAGACTACTATAATAGTAATGCCCCAATAAAGCAGATAAAAAAGATCAGGTTTTAACAAGGAGTGAAAAGAAAGGAGAGAGAAAAACTAAAGCAGGAACAGGAGAAGATAAACAGGATGTAAAAGGGAGAAGTGAGGAAGAAAAGGTTGGCAAAAAGGAAAAAATGAGATAAATAATGATAAAAAATAAAAATATAATGTAGAACACTAATCCAAAAAAATAAAAGTTTAAAAAATAATGAAAATAATAAAATAAAGAGGGAAAAATTAATTTCTTAAGTAAAAGATAAAAAATTAAAAAATGAAGTAGTGAAGTGTTGTTCGCTTCAGCTGAGTTTTAATATTCCATGGGGGCTGTTCCATCTGCCATGTCTCAGTTTCCTGTTAGGTAGTCAGCACCGTGTTGAAGTTCCTAGAAATCCTCTGCTCCTCTGTGTCAGATGCCACAGCCTTGGTTTCAGGCAGGAGGGATCAATATGCCTGCTTTGTTTTACTCCTGTTTTCAGTCGTATTTACACAAGCATCTATTTCTGACATGGGCTCTATGTGGCATTGTTGCTGTATTAGTTTCTGGGACCATATGGCCCCTCAACCCAGTCCCTGAGGGCTCCCTGGGGGTATTCAGAATCCTTATTTCCCTGCTGAGCTCAAGGCTGGGTGCAGCTGCATTGCTAGGAGGAGCCTGGTCTTTAGGAGAAAAATGGCTGTTCAGGGTTGGAGGTCTCAGAGTTGGCTTCCTAGTCGCCTCTCCTTATTTTGCTCTCCAACTTCCACAAAACCGCCATCCCCTGCATTGCAGTCTCAGTGAGTGTTTGTAATTGAAAGATCCTATGTACTGGTTCTAGCGAGTAAAAGCAAGGAAAATGTAAAGACAGAGTAACCATGCCTCTGTGCATCTCTCTCCCTCTGGCACTGCGCAGCCAGTGCAGAACTTCTGGGCACAGCCTCCCATGGCTGTGGACTTAGATCTAGAGTTCCTAGCTTCCAGCAGCCCTATGAACCCCCTTCCATAGTTGAGTGTTACGCGTGTCCCCAAGGGACACGGACTTTGTGCAGCGCAGTTTCCTTCTGACCCTCTAGTCCCAGTTGTGCGTGTCTCTCTCTCTCTCTCTAAAACCCAGATCTTGGATCCTACCATTCTCCAGGTGGCCTCTGTTCTTTCCAGCCACAGATTATCTTACCAGCTGTGTTTAATTTGCCAATTCTGGGTGGATGTTATTGGATTCAGCTGTTTCTTCTATCTGCTCTGTGAGAAGGAGCAGGGCCCATCCGCCTCTTCGGCCACCACCTTGTCTCCCCTTGGACAAACTTTTTAGGCGCCCGCAGACAGGGAGGCTGGTATTTGTGGGTTTGCAGCCAAGGCAACAGGTCCCTGGCCGGTGTGGCTCTGGGTCCCGTGTGATGTCTGAGGTCTCCCTGGGTGGAGGTGAGGCTGGACTCTCAGTTACAGCTGCTCTCTCCTTCAAGACAGTGCAGCCTCTGTGGCAGAGCCCAATACTCATGAGTCTTAATAGAATATTGTTTTTACTAAACGATGCCATCAATAAGTATGTGTTTCAGTGGGCACACTTTTACACATTATTGATGGTAAAAACTAAAGACTAAAGCAGACATTTTTATAAAGCAAAACTCAATTATAATTATGAAATCATAGCTTCCATATAGTATTTGAAGACAACAGAATTAAAGAAATAGACTTTAAGAAAAGTAACATTTTCTTTTGGTGAAATAATATAGGCACTTATGACTCTGGGTAAATACACAGTTCTTTTCTGGCACTGTCTTCCTCCTTACTTCCACATTTTTCTTGGCCTATGAGCCTCATGTTGCTGACAATTTTGTAAATGCCTCAAGAGGAGAAATGGCGGACAAATAGTGCTGAATTCCTTTCATTGTGTTTTTCTTCTCTTGGGAATTTTGGACCCTGAAGTCCTGACTGCCTGAGTTGATTTTCAATATCTTCGAACAGCAGTTTTCATTTTTAATCCAGGGCTTATTTTAGCTCTTACTGAAAAGTTGTGTCTGATATAAACTATTCCACTATAAGCAGAAATTGCTTTACTCTGAAAGTTAGTTTTCAATCCAGTTTTTAAATTGGGTGGTAATAATCAACAATAACACTCAATGTATTAAACATATTTTTAACATCATGGTATATATAACTAAATTTAAAGGGCTACTGAAAAATAAATGCAGACTCTTTTGTGACACGTGCAGTTTTTGTAATTAACAATAAGGCTCATGTTTTGCTGTATAAGTAAAATCATTATAGTGTGTAATGAGAAAAAGATACACATCACCTGAATTAATCAATAGCTTTTAAAATTTCTAAATCTATTTAATAGTTCAATAGTTTCAGTGACCTAAGTTTATTATTAAGCTAATTACCATCTTGATGTGATTCAATAAAATATTTTTAAAATGGCATCAAACACTGATGTTTGCATTTTATCTTCCGTCAATTATGTTATGTTACCTTTTTGTTTTTCATAAATTAGACTAAGTCATTCTATTTCAAGATCTTCTTCTATCATGCAACACTTATGCTTGCTAAAATCAAAAACAAGTTGGCATAACTTTCTTATTCTGGATAAATACAAGCAAGTTTTTATTTTTGAATTTCAGCGTATGGTTTGGATTTTGCTCATGACCCTCATATTTCCAGAGACTTCCATTTCTTTATTTCTTTATCCTGCAAAGAGACATACTGTATGGAAGTATATATGGTTCAAGTATCAAATCTTGTTTTGTTATTTTTTCCTGGTAAAATCCCCCTTCGATTTCTGGGATAAATGCCAGTTTGGAACTACATTATGAGGCTCATTTCTTTTTAGTATGGCATAATCCAAAACAACAATGATTGTTTTGGTGTTGTTTTTTTTTACCAAATGCAAATTGAGTGCTGAATATATGTATTTTTAATTAACGAAAATAAAAATTACATTCTTTAACTTCCATTACTTGAAATATATGACCCACGTAAAACAGTTTTCTGCAAAAATAATACTTAAATAGTAAGCTATTATTTCTTTTGTAAATTTATCAACAGGAAATTTTATTTTTATTTTTTTAGGAGAACACTCATTTGTCTTTATTTATACTTTAGTTTTGATATCGAGATGTTTGTTTCTGGTGCCTTATGCTCTATTAAGTATTTATTACATGTATCCTTTGTGCCTACTGCTTTTTTAATATTTTTTTATTATTTAAAGTATTACATGTAGTAGTACATATATCTCCTTTTTTTTTTCCCCCTTGACCTTCCCCCAGCCTCCCCTACCCCTTTTCCTAGTTAAACTAAAACTAAATATTTTAAAACAGATTTTAAATTTATATGGTTTAAATTTTTAAATGTGTCAAAAGAAGGCTTAGAATTATGGATCTTGGAAAGTTATAAATAAATGTGTAGACTTAGAAAAGAGGATGTAGATAATCATTTAATAAAATGTCAAAAAGTCTTGGAAGCATATTTATTTGAAAATCATAAATTAGAGTAATTATAAAATGAAATATGGAATATGCATAAGATTGTGAAATTTCTATTGAAAACCTTAATTTTGACACCATGTTCTTCATTGTTCAGATCAAGGAAGAAAAATGAATTTTCCTCTGGATATCCTGAGGAAGATATTCTTAATAAAATTATACTAGATACAATTTTTAAAAATTGATTCTTTGAGAAATAAATCTTTATCATTTAGAATACTAACATTCCTCAACAAAGTTGAAGTAAATCAGAGCAAATGCCTTGTATTTAAGTAGTGCTTTCCAATTAATAAAAATGTTTCATTTACTATATCTGTTTTAAAGTTCATTTTTATGCATAACATTACATGGAACATAGAGAACACAGTTTAGACTTGAATTATATTTTAGATTTGAATAATTTTTGCTCTATATTCAATTCTATATTCAATTTCCTTTGTGTGATACTGAGCTTTATAGCCTAAGTGCCCATCAACAGATAAGGAGGTTAAAAAACTGTGGTACATCTACACAATGGAATACTATGCTGTGGTAAAAAAGAAGGAATTCTTGCCATTTGCAACAGCATGGATGGAACTGGAGAGCATTATGCTAAGTGAAATAAGCCAGTCAGAGAAAGATAAAGATCACATGATCTCACTCATTTATGGAATATAATGAACAACATAAACTGATGAACAAAAACAGATCCAGAGACAGAGAAGCATCGATCAGACCATCAAACCTCAGAGGGAAGGTAGGAGAAGGTGGGGGTAAGGGAGAGAGATCAACCAAAGGACTTGTATGCATGCATATAAGCCTAACCAATGGACACAGACAATAGGGGGTGAGGGCATGAGTAGTGAGGGTGGGGGGGCAATGGGGCAATAAGGACACATTTGTAATTCCTTAATCAATAAAGAAAAAAAAAAGACTTTACAAAAATTAACTTAAAGCAACTACAGGAGAATATTGAATAGCCACAATATTTGAAATATAACAATGATCTTATCTAAGAAAAAAGTGATATGCAAGTTAACCATCACTCCGCTACACCAACAAGCCACACTCACCAGCCAATCAGGAGCAAGTATGCAAATTAACCCAACCAAGATGGCTGTGGCCATGTCAAGCAGGAGGCTTGGGTTTCCCTGGCAATGGAGGAAGCCAAGTTTTCCGCACACCCTGGTCGGCCCAGGCCTCCACTCAAGGCTACAAAGTTTCAATTATAGAAGATAAATAAATCCCAACAAAAATAGTGGCAGCCACGGAGCTGGATAGAGCAGAAAGCTTGAGTTGTCCCCGGTGATGGAGGAAGCCAAGCTTTCTGCACACCCTGCTGGTCCAGGCCTCTACTCAAGGCTACAAAGTTTCAATTATAGAAGATAAATAAATCCCAGATACCAGGGCCTCCACTTGGGTGGCTGGGGGGCGTGGCCGGCCTACAAACCACCACAGGTCCCTCGCCTAGGCTGCCTCACGCCCCAAGGGAACCCCCACACTGATCCAGGACACACTTCAGGGCAAACCAGCTGGCCCCCACCCTTGTAGCAGGCCTCTATCTTATTTAATAAAAGAGTAATATGCAAATTGACCATCACTCCAACACACAAGATGGCTGCCCCCATGTGGACACAAGATGGCTGCCACAAGATGGCCAGCAGGGAAGGGAAGTTGGGGGCAGTCGGGCCTGCAGGGAAGGGCAGTTGGGGGGAACCCAGGCCTGCCGGGAGGGCAGTTGGGGGCGACAAGGCCTGAAGAGGAGGGCAGTTAGGGGCAAACAGGCTGGCAGGGGAGCAGTTAGGCATCAATCAGGCTGGCAGGGGAGTGGTTAGGGGGTGATCAGGCTGGCAGGCAGAAGCGGTTAGGGGCAATTAGGAAGGCAGGCAAGCGAGCAGTTGGGAGCCAGCAGTCCTGGATTGTGAAAGGGATGTCCAACTGCCAATTTAGGCCCGATCCCAGCTAAACAGGCAGTTGGACATCCCTCTAGGGGTCCCCAGTTGGAGAGGGTGCAGGCTGGGCTGAGGGACACCCTTTCCCCCCCGTGCACGAATTTTGTGCACCAGGTCTCTAGTATATGTATATTTAAATATGTGTAAGTTTATGCAGTTGTCAAGTATAGTTATTTTCTTTGTGTCTCCATGTAACATCCATTTTATTACATTTTTGTGTATTGTCATCAACTATGGCCAATTCTGCTCTTAAATTATAGGGCAAAATATGGGCTACTAACTTACATGCCGATTTAAAGGATCATCTTTCTAAGCATCAGTTTATATATTCTCTCTTGCATTTGCTTTTCTATTAATACTTTTATTTAGATAAAAATTAAACTACTTATTTCATAGTAAGTGATAAGGCCCAGATATATTACAATGACTTTATGTATCTTGCACACTGCATAGGAGAAAAAATTATAGAAAACATCCTGGGTCCTTTAGCCCTTTGCTTAAAAACCTTTATTGACTCAGTTATCTATTAAGTAAGATCTATGAATTGATTTAGAAGTCGTCAAAATTTGAATAGCTACCTAACAGGTAGTCGGGACTCTGTATTTATGTCCTTCCATTTCCTCCCCTGTTCTTTTGCTCATGCTCTTCCTTCTATAACATGCATCCAACTGTTGTTCATGTCATGTGAAACTACCCACCTGCCTATATCACCTTCTTCAAAATACTTGTGGCTAGTTTTTTTATAGTAGTTATCACCTAATGTGATGAATGTCATATTTTCAAGCATAACTGCCTTAGGATCATACACAATTGCACTTATGCATTTATATCACGCTGCCAGTTACTGATTTATCGAGTCTCACCTCCAAATTCAAAAGTTTGCTTGCTCTGTAAAAGTGGATTTATGTCCTTGAAACATTTTTGTTGTGCCAGGTGGTGTGATATTCAACTTTATCAGTAGAGGGTGCTGGAGAGCAATTGCTTCCTGATTGGTCTAACTCCTCTTAGCTGGGTTGGACAAGTATACACCTTCCCCAGCACCAGACTCCTTCAGGGCTTGCAACTCCTCAGTCCTGACTCCTGCAGTGCACAGAAGCCAACAGCATTCCTTGGCCAGCCAGTTTCCACCCCACCCCCATGCCCTTGAGTGGTTTTATGGTAGAGTGTCTCCAGTGAGGTACCTCCCAGTGAAGAGCTTTCTCTAGTACCCCAGGGGTGGGTAACCAGAAACTGCTAGAGGGTAGATTCCCAGCAAATTTTACTTGTATTGCACCAAAGTGACTTCTCTGCCATCCAGTTAACTATGGCAGTGTCCTGCCATATGGTCTATATGTCAACCCTGTGGGGCCTTTTCCTTGGATACTCTATCTCAGCCATAGAAGAAGAGGCTGTTCTTGATATCTGCTATACCTATAATGTTTAATATTTCTTCATTTCTTCTAAGCTTATGCCATGTTACTTTGATTTCTTGTTATAACTAATATTTCTTCACATTAAACTTTCCTTATTCAATTTACTATGTGGATTCTCTCTCTTGATTGGACTCAGACTGTTAATAGCTCTCCTTAATCATCAACATTTCAGTAATACTTGCTAATTAAATGGAATTCAGTTAACTTATACTACAATATAAGTGACTCATCTCAAGGTTCTTCTTGTAAGGTTCATTTAGGTAAAAGTGAGTAAGAAAAGTAAAATCACTGGACACATTCCACTGGTGACAAGGATTGAGGAGACAGCACATACATAACATGAAGGTCTCTTAAATTTAAAATTGCAAATTTAACAATGTTTACTTGGGTAGTTCTTTCAATAACCATTATTCTCACTTGTAACCAAAAGTGGGCAATTTCTTTTTCTTTCTGAAGCTCATATGTATTTTTTATTCAGTGAAGTAGTTTATTATTCCATTTAAACATATTTACAAGGTAGAATTTTGATTAGCTGAAAAGTTATCATACTCTGTGTTTGTTTGTTTTCTTAATTTAAAATCTCAATTCAGGCCCTGGTAGGTAGCCCAGTTAGAGTATTGTCCTCCTATGGCAAGGTCGCGGGTTCGATCCCCAGTCAATGTACATATAAGAAGCAACCAATGAATGCATAAATAAGTGTAACAACAAACTGACGTGTGTGTGTATGTCTCTCAAATTAATAAAAATAAATCTCAAATAAAATTTAACTCTTCAGTAAAGATTGTACTTATATTATTGTACATGTTTTTGGTGCATTATTAATTCTGGCTGAATGTGCCATAATTCATCATGAAAGAATTACTTGGAGACATTAAAAAATGCATTAACGAACAGCTGTTGTATTGCTGAAAGCAATGCATCAGAGCATGCACATGGTAGTATGACACATAAAACTGATTAATTGTATATCCTTGTTACAGTAATTTCTTAACTTTATAATAACTGCCATCTATTCAAGAGCAGACTGTAGGATTTCCTTTATGCAATAAACTTATCAAAGCAAACAAGAAATAATTAAGTTATTAACAGATATGTTTATTACTTCAGGTTGGGGAATTTCTAATTGTAATTAGTGTATTGAAGTTACCAATACCAATGAAAGCCTAAGTCCAAAAGCTCATGAGTTAGGTAAATTATATGAACATAATTAAAGCACCAAAGATTTTGATATTTTGAATATCTTAACTTTTGAATCATTTTATTTGCAAAGCTTTATTATATCTTTGTAATCATTTTATTATATGTAATACTAGAGACCCGGTGCACAAAATTCATGCATGGGGGTGGAGGGTCCCCTCAGCCCAGCCTGCACCCTCTCCAATCCGGGACCCCTTGAGGGATGTCTAACTGCTGGTTTAGGACATAACCTCTCACAATCCTGAACTGCTGGCTCCTAATCGCTCACCTGCCTGCTTGCCTATTCGCCCCTATCTGCCCTCCCCTTGCTGGCCTGATCACCCCTCACTGCCTCTGCATGCTGGCCTGATTGCCTCTAACTGCCCCCCCACCACCTGGTTACCCCCAACTGCAACCCCCCCTGCTGGCCTGATCGCCCCTAACTGCCCCCCCCGCCAGCCTGGTCACCTCTTACTGCCCCCCCTGCTGGCCTGGTCGCCCCCAACTGCCCCCCCTGCTGAGCTGGTCGCCTCCAACTGGCCCCCTGCCGGCCTGATCACCCCTCACAGCCTGCTTGTTCAGTCATTTAGTAGTCACTCACTAACCCCCCTGCCAGCCTGTTCACCCCACGCAGCCTGCTTGTTCAGTCATTTGGTCGTCCCTTACTAACCCCCATGCTGGCCTGGTTGTAGGGAGCCATCTTGTGAGGGCATGATGGTCAATTTGCATATTACGTCTTTATTATATAGGATAGTATTTCATTGTGTAAATGTTACCACAGGGTGTTTTTTTTTTGTTTTTTTAAGTTTAACTTTTAAACAGTTTTCAGCCCTAATCCTTTTTACTGTTTTTAAAAGAGACTATAATTTTTAGAGTAGATTTAGGTTCACAGTAAAATTGGGCAGAAAGTACATAGATTTTCCATATGTTTTTTCTGTGTCCCCTGAATATAATATATTTTTATATTTTTTAATCTTTTGATGTGATAAATTGTATTAATTGATTTTTGAATGTTGTACCAACCTTGTACACTTGTAATAAATCCCACTTGGTCAAGGTGTATACATTTTTTTATATATTGTTTTATTATATTTCATATTTTGTTGATAATGTTTATATCTATGTTTATAAGATATATTAGTTTTTTGTGTGTTTTTTTCCTTATGATGAATAGGAACACTTTATTTTCTTGAAATATCTGTCTGGTTTCATGTTAGGGTAATGCCAGAATGATAGAATGAGTTAGAATATATTCTCTCTGACTCTATTTTCTGAAAAAGACTAGGAAATTGGTACAGTTCCTTCCTTATTGTTTGGCAGAATTCACTAGTGAACCTATTTGGGCTGGTGTGTCCTCTTTTGAAAGTTTATTAATTAATTATTAATTGAATTTTATTACTAGATATTCAGATTGTCTATTTCTTCTTGAGTGAGATTGGAAGATTATGTCTTTCAAGGAATCAGTCCATTTCATCTTGGTATTCAAATTTTTGGGAATAGAGTTGTTTATATTACTCCTTGATTATCCATTTAATTCCATGTATCTTTAGTAATGCCTTTCCTTTCATTTTTGATATAAGTAATTTGTGTTCTCTCTCTTTTTTTTTTTATTAGTTAAAGCCTGACTAGAGAATTATTGGTATTATTGATCTGTTGATTTCCAATTTTAGTTTTATTGATTCTGCTCTAATTTGTTTATTTTCTTCTTACTTCGGATTTAATTTACTTGACATTTTCTATTTCCTAAGGTGAAGCTTAAATAATTGTATTTTCTTTATATTTTTATGCATCATTTTTGTGATCTCTTCTCTTAGTGATGTAGAGTTGCCAGTAGGATATGAAATGATAAGTAAAATATTGAGTTGGCCCAAAACATGTGAAGGTTCCTCGAAGAGTGCAGGTTTGTTGTTGTTGTTGAAGAGGGCTTGATTAATAATAATAATAAAAAAAGTTATAAATAAGTATTTATGGAAGAGAAATAAATGTAAAGAAGAAACAAGAACTAAGGACAAAATATAAGATGGTTCTGAAATAAATGAAAGACTACTTATAAGCTAAGAAACTGTATATTCATTGAACCTTTACATTTGTATAAACATACACATATTTACTATTCATATTTGGTTCTAGCAAAAGCTATACTTTCTTATTTTCTAAAGAGAAATAAAAATGAGAGATATTGGACATATAATGAGAAATTAGCTTAAGATGCAGGTTGTTTGCCTGGCTGGTGTGGCTCAGTGGATAGAGTGTCAGCCTGCCAATTGAAGGATCCCAGGTTCAATTCCTGTCAAGGGACATGCCCGAGTTTCGAGTTTCGAGTTTGATCCCCAGTAGGGGGCATGCAGGAGGCAGCTGGTCAATGGTTTTCTCTCATCATTGATGTTTCTCTGTCTCCCTCTCCCTTACTCTCTGAAATCAATAAAAATATATTTCTTAAAAAAGATGCAGGTGGTTTTACTTTTATTTATTTTTAAAAACTTAAATAATGAAAGGACAAATATTTGAAAATATGTATTTCTAATACCCTTGACATTATGTAAATATAAATAATATCTTTTGTACTTAGAAAAAAATTCCAGAAAAAGACTTTTATCCAATAGCAAAGTTGAATTCATCCGCCTTTTAATTTAAAAAAATCGCACAATATTAAATACTGTAATAACAGCTTTTATCAGAGAATTAAATGCTATTTTAATTTTCTGTGAAATGTATATTTTTGAAGGATGTTGAAAGATAATCTACTTTGAGATTTTGTTTTAATTAAAGTTTTAAAATAGTATATTGCTAAAAACAAGGAAACATGCCAATTGGCAATTTTAAGACTACTTAAAAAAACAAAATAAGGTAAATCAGAAAACATTATTTTGCTCTATTTTTATGTACCATTTTGAGACAGTAAACTAATTTTGAGGGAAATTCAAACATTTTCAGCTCCTTTTTGAAAATAAGGTCTTTCTAATAATTTGTGTATAAATACAAAATAAAATATATAATTATATTTTTATATTTACTATCTCAGAATATTAGGTATATATAAGTATGCATATTTATATACGCAGTGTATACATATACTTAATATATGCTTATATAAATTAATGTACATGTATTTGAGATAAGAACAGAATTTGCAACTTAGTGCTTATATTATTGTACTTTTAAGGAGTTCCTTTTCCAGAAGTCACAATCCTTAAAGAATAAAATCAGATAGTTTAAGGAGAAAAGAACACTAATGGGACCAAATTTTCTTTTGTTTTATTAGAGTTCTATTTGTCTATATTTATGTTTAATGTTCTCCTTTTTCTATTTACATATTTTTATATTTTCTTGGTCTGCTTCTTAGCAGTAAAACCTGTAGATAATGAGATTTTATTTTCTTCAAAATGGTAGAATTTTTAAAAGCATTCAAACTACAAACCAGATTAGAATTATACAAAAAATAAAAATAATGTATCACACAAAAAATGTTAATCATGAAATCATGTGTAAAAACTCTACAAAAGTAGCTGAAACCGGTTTGGCTCAGTGGATAGAGCGTCGGCCTGTGGACTGGAGGGTCCCGGGTTCGATTCCGGGCAAGGGCATGTACCTTGGTTGCGGGCACATCCCCAGGGGGGGTGTGCAAGAGGCGGCTGATCGATGTTTCTCTCTCACTGATGTTTCTAGCTCTCTATCCCTCTCTCTTCCTCTCTGTAAAAAATCAATAAAATATATTTTTAAAAAAAACACAAAAAAACTCTACAAAAGTAGAATAATCATTTATAAAATTGGTACTATGGCATGCCAAAAGACCTTGGTATAAAGTTGTTTCATTAAAACATGAGGTTCTGGATATAGGTGGCCATAAGAGCAAAATAACTTAATCCACTCTAGTTTATAGATATTATTAGGGAAATATTAACTATAACATTTAAAAATAAAAGAGCCCTAGCTGGTTTGGCTCTGTGAATAGAATGTTGGCTTATGGACTGAAGGGTCCCAGGTTTGATTCTGGCCAAGGGCACAGGGGCATGCAGGAGACAGTCGATCAATTATCCTTTCTCATCAATGATGTTTCTATCTCCCTCTCCCTCTCCCTTTCTCTTTGAAATCAATAAAAATATATTTTTTAAAAAATAAAAGAAAATAAAAATAAAAGGAAGAGATTCTAAGGGCCAAAATAGAGAAATATCAAAGAGCATTTCAACAAATTTTTAAATTTTATTGTGACAATTCTACTAGAATACTCCTAAGATTACAAAATATATATTTTAATATATATAAAAGTTCATACACACACACAGCTCATATATAAGCAATGTTATAAGAAATAAGTTTAACCAATGAATCAAAAATCTTTAAAGTAGAAAGTGAAAATATTTTTATTTTATCTAACACTTGCTACAGACTTTGAAATCTCCCTTCCCACTGTGTAGTTGATTACTATAATTGCTTCTCATTTGTCCATGAATTTCAGTCACTCTAAATGTCTTCAATTACATATTTGATTCAAAGTCCTCCTTTTTTCAGTTTTAATCCAGCTTCATAGTTCCTTCCACAGCTTGTGTTGGGTGGAAACCTTTTATTTCTGGACATTTTCTTGTACTTGTTCCTCTAGTTGGGAAGATGCAGAGAAAGAAGGGGTAAAAAGGACAACTCTACAATTGTGGTACAAAAGTTGTTGACCTCATTGTGTGGGTTGCTACTAATTCTGCAGCTAATACTAGCTGGTTTTCATCTACTTCTGCATGGCAGATACTTAAATGTTGGCTCCCCTAGGAGAAAGATATGAGATTATACAGAGGGTATTATAGGACTCTGCTCCTGCACAGGAGATCTACCTTAAGCTATTTCTGCTGTCTCCACTCCTCACTCCAACCTATTACAATTATTATAAGAAGTTTTTGCTTTATTTTGTTGTTGTTTTGTTGTGTGTGTGTTTTTAAGTTTAAATGTTCCTCAGATGAGCCATCGAAGTAGTGACTGTGCAGTATAATTATGCCTAATATTTTTGACTCCTTACTATTGTGGTATACTTTATAGATTTTTGTCACTTGGCCCTTAATGAAACAACTGAGGTCTAACATACCAAACTAGATGTTCCCTTAGCCAGTGGGAAACTCATATATTTATATCATGACAGACAGTAAGATGCAAGCAGTCTGTTGGTATTCCTATGCTTGGCCAAGACATCTTCTGGCTTTTTCTCCAAGCTTGGGTTACGTCAGCCTACTTTTTCAGCTTCACTAATTTTAAACATTTCATTACCCTAGAGTTTGCTCCATTTTGCAGTTAGATTTTCATCTCATTGACATTAGACAGATGACTTGAAATTTCTAAGCCTCATACTTCTAACATGTAATATGCATGTACAGATACTTAATTCATAGAGTGTTAATGAGGCTCAAATAAGAAAATATTTAATTGAATATCTGAAGTTTGGTTAATAGTTTATATATTATTATGAAACATGTTCATATATGAAAAACTGTTCATTCAAATCTCTCTTACACATGAACACATACGTGTTTTATAATTTATTCTGTCTAGAGCTTTATAATCTAATTGTAGGGCATCACATCGATATAAAGTTGAAAGTATAAAGGGAATAACATTTCCACTCCCACCAATTTGTTTGCTCCTTTTGCTGATTCAGCTTTCTAAAATCCTTCTATAATTTCCTCTAAGGGACAGGAAGGCAAATGCACCTTGCAGTAGGAGGATAGTACTGTGTTTGTTTCCTATTGTTGTCACAATAAATTGCCACAGATTTAGCAGCTTAAAACAACATAAATTGATTATCTCGCAGTTTCTTTTTTTTTAATTTAATAAATCTTTATTGTTCAGATTATTGCAATTGTTCCTCTTCCTCCCCCCCCCGATATTCCCCTCCACCCAGTTCCCACCCCACTCTCTGCCCTTACCTCCCCCCACTGTCCTCATCCATAGGTGTACAATTTTTGTCCAGTCTCTTCCCACACCCCACACACCCCGTTCCCCCCGAGAATTGTCAGTCCACTCCCTTTCTATGCCCCTGATTCTATTATATTCACCAGTTTATTCTGTTCATCAGATTTTTTATTCACTTGATTTTTGATTTTTAATTACTTTATTTTTTAAGGTATCACATATTTGTCATCAACCCCCCCCCCATTCCAATCCCAAACCCCCACACACACATTGCCCCCATCCCCCTGTTGTCTGTGATCACTGGTTAGGCTCATATGCAAGCACACAAGTCCTTTGGTTGATCTATCTCCCTTGTCCCCACCCTCCCCTACCTTCCCTCTGAGGTCTGACAGTCTGATCAAGGCTGTTCCTGTTCTTCAGTCTATGTTGTTCATCTTTTCCCCTAGATGAGTGAGCTCATGTGATACTGGGAATACACTTATAGGAACCAAAAATGAGACAAGCAGTAATGGTTATGCTGAGAGGCAAATGAAGCAGTCTATAGTGAGTTTCTTTCTGCGCCAACAGTTCTTTTGAGTCCCGATTTCTATGTCCAACAGTTGTTTATGTGTACATAACAGCAATGGTATTTCAGTTCTGGATGGTGGACAAATGGTGGTAATGCAGGTCCGACCCTCTCTGGTTTGGTCCTGGGCAATCTGCAGTGATGCACATCTGCTGACTGCTAGTATGGCAAGGCATGGTCAGCGTCTTCCATCTCTGGACTGTTTCTCTTCTGTCTTCATGGCTAGATCACTCCTGTCAATTCCTCTCTGTTGCAGGAATCTACATGGTCTCGGAGTTATTTTCTGAAAATATACAAACATATTCTTGACCAAAAGCTAATAAAGGAATATTTTCTATAAATTTGACTTGCGATCCTTTTTCTTTTTTTTGCCCAAACGGTTATTCACTTGATTTTTAGATTCACTTGTTGATAGATATGTATTTGTTGTTCATAATTTTTATCTTTATCTTTTTCTTCTCTTCCTCTTCTTAAAGAATACCCTTCAGCATTTCATATAATACTGGATTTGGTGATGATGAACTCCTTTAGCTTTTTCTTATCTGTGAGGCTCTTTATCTGACCTTCAATTCTGAATGATAACTTTGCTGGGTAGAGTAATCTTGGTTGTAGGTTCTTGCTATTCATCACTTTGAATATTTCTTGCCATTCCCGTCTGGCCTGCATAGTTTCTGTTGAGAAATCAGCTGACAATCGTATGGGTGCTCCCTTGTAGGTAATTAACTTTTTTTCTCTTGCTGCTTTTAATATTCTCTCTTTGTCTTTTGTTCTTGGCATTTTAATTATGATGTGTCTTGGTGTGGTCCTCTTTGGATTCCTTTTATTTGGGGTTCTGTGCACTTCCTGGACTTGTAAGTCTATTTCTTTCACCAGGTGGGGAAAGTTTTCTGTCATTATTTCTTCAAATAGGTTTTCAGTATCTTCCTTTCTCTCTTTTTCTGGCACCCCCATAATTCTGATGTTGGTACACTTGAAGTTGTCCCAGAGGCTCCTTGCACTATCTTCAAATTTTTGGATTCTTTTTTCTTTTTGCTTTTCCAGTTGAGTGTTTTTTACCTCTTTGTATTTCAAATCTTTGACTTGATTCTTGCGGTCCTCTAGTCTGCTGTTAGGTCTCTGTATAATATTTTTTATTTCAGTCAGTGTATGTTTAATTTCTAGTTGGTCCTTTTTCATATCCTCGAGGGTCTCACTAAATTTATTGGCCTTTTCTAGGAAATTCTTGAAAAACCTTATAACCGTGGTTTTGAACTCTGTATCCAGTCGTTTGCTTTCCTCCATTTCTTTCATTTGTGATCTGTTTCTTTGTCTCCACATTTTCACTGCTTCCCTGACTTGGTAGAGTAGCTGTGTGTGCTAGGTGTCCTATAGGGCCCAGTGGCTCAGCCTCCTCAGTCACTTGAGGTAGACACTCTTGGTGCACCCCTTTGTGGACTGTGTGCACAGCCTTGTTGTAGTTAAGTCTTGATTGTTGTTGGTATCACTGGGAGGAATTGACCTCCAGGCCAATTGGCTGTGAGGATCAGCTGTGTCTATGCTGGGAGAACTTCTGTGCTGGAGACACCCTTATGAGACAAGACTTGCAAAATTGCAAAAGCCTCTGTGCTCAGCTTGGATGGGGTGGAGTCTCAGGTCAGAGCAGACAGCCTTGGCTTCCCGTCAGCCCTGCCCTATGAGGCCCCTGGGTCTCAGTGTCCCTTGGTAATCACTGCAATCACCTCTGAGAGAAAACTGCCCTCAAGTTCTGCCCGTGGCCAGACAGTCCAGTTTCTTTCCAAATGAGTCTGGGTTCCCAGAGTCTCACCCGGAACTGGAGTTCAGTGCAGTCAGGAGCTTCCATCTCCCTCCCGCACTCAGCAGCCGCCCCTCCCCCCTCCCGTGTGTGCATGCGCATGCCTCCGGACCTCTGCCTTCCGCAGCTCCCCTGATTCTCAGTGTGTTTTTCTCTTTTCCTGACAGTCCAGATTCCCCCCGAATGAGTATGGGTTCCCAGAACTGGAGTTGAGTGCAGTCGGGAGCTTCCGTCTTCCTCCTGCTTGAGAATGCCAGCCACGCACTCAGCCGCCAGTCCTCTCCACGTGCACGTCTCTGTACCTCAGCCTTTTGCAGCTCCTCTGAGTCTCAATGTGCTTTCTCTTTCCTTCTAGTTGTAGAATTTCCACTCAGCCAGCTTTCCTGTGGTTTTGGATTGTGTCCGTTTCGTCTTTTAGTTGTAGTTTTGAAATTGTTGTTGGAAGCATCAGTTTAGGTGATTACCTATGCTGCCATCTTGGTTTCCCCTCGCAGTTTCTATAAGTCAAATTCGTCATGGATCACACAAGACTAAAATCAAGATGTTGTCAAGGTGACATTCCTTACTGGAGGTTTCGATAGAAACCAATTCCTACTTATTCAGGCAGAATTCAGTTTAATGTGGTTGTAGGGCTGAGATCACCATTTCCTAGCTGGCTGTCAGCAAGGGAGCTTTGCTCCTAGGTAGCCCACATTCCTCCTGGTGTTTTCCATGTGGCCACCTTCCAGCAATAGGAGTCCAATCCTTCTTAGGCTACAAACCTCTTCTTTCCATTTTGCCACATTTTTCTGACTCACTCTTGGGCCTTCCTATCCTGCTATTAAGGGCTCATGTGATTGCAATAAGCGTCCCTGGATAAACCAGAACAATCTCCCTATTTTAAGGTAAGTTGATTAGCAACTTAATTCCACCAGACAGATCCCTTCACAACAATAGTATCTAGATTACTGTCTAATTGAACAACTCGGAGACAGGAATCTGGGAGGGGAGAGAATTTTAGAATTTTGCCCACCAGACGACTGTCAGTATGCTATATATACTAGTAAAAGGGTTAGTTGTGCATGAAAGAAAAAGAAGACATTTTGTTTCTTGGAGTGAGAGTAGGGACCAGTCAGACAAGTTATGTCCATTTTTCTAAAAGTTGCTTAAGTGGCCGGCAGGAAATTAAAAGCACAGGAGCTTCCTGGCCCTTACCATCCTCAGGCTTTATATGGAATATTTGTGATTGTGAGGCTAGCACACTGAGAAAGGCTTGGGAAATCTGGGAATATTGGCTATGTGTTTTTGGCCAGGTGGAGAGAAACATGCCTAGCATCACAGAGTTTTTCACAGTGCTGTCTAGTAAGGAAAAGCAGCCCAGAGCCTACAGCCCACCCATGGAAAGGAATCACTGAAGAGATTTAAGAGAAATAAAGAATAAGATTGCTCTCTCAGGTGTCCAGTATTCTCCCATGGCTCGAACCCCTTTTCATAGGAGATGGGTGAATTTTCATGCTTTTTTTTTTTTCCCCCTTGGTGTCTCTTAGCTTGGAAGGAACAGCTGGAGGTTCTCTGAAGTTGGAATGTAGGGAGTGGTCTTCATGCCTCCACATCATTAGATAAGGTTTATAGTGTCAATTCTAAGGGAGCAGGGAAGTCTCACTAAGTACTTCCATTGTGATACTGTTGATAGATTAAGCACTTGTTCATAGATGAGAACATTCAAACATGAAGAAGTTGGCACAGCACCTGGCATACTAATCAATCATAACACCTGGTACCTCACCCTTTCTTTCTTCATTTTAGTGAAGTTGGGGACATTGTGGATTTTGCACCTATTTCATGTAAGTGCCTTCATAGTGTTGGATAGGGAGTAAACATTCAATACATTGCTTTCCTATCACCACTGAGGCATTTCATTTGGAATATTTTTCCCCTCTACCCATCATTAGCATTGGGGCCTTTTTTGGAAACTGGTAAATTTCAGATGAGCCCATAATCTTGACTGTGATAGGAACCTAGATTTTTAAAAAACCTCATATGTTAATTAATGCATGTCCCACCTTACACAGGTAAATATTATCATTCCACTTTACCAGGTAGACAACTGAGGCCCAGAGTGGGAGGATGGCCATCCAGTCACAGAGAACAGATGGAAGAGCAGAGTGCAGATTTTTTTTCTCCCAGCACAGTGCTACTCAAGCATAAACAAGCTGAAATTGTTCCCTCTGCTTCTTCTGCATACTAGAGAAGTTAATAAAGAAAGGCAGATAAAAAATTAAATCACTTTTTTCCCAGGATATAGACAGATGAATATTGGGCCTTAGAAACAATCCTACTCTATAAAGAGACTCCCTAGGAATTTTCAGGGAAATATCCTCCTGATAGCATTGTGGAGGTGTATGCTACCCAATACAGATTAAAAACAAAGACAGGTGGCACTGTACTAATAAGGCTATATACCTTAAACTAGAATAAAAATGAGAGCCACAAAACCCAGGATAGGGACTAGAATACTTTCGGTTGAGAGAACAAAGCATTAAAGAGTAAAAGGGAGGAAACAAACAAAAAACTTTCTTGAAGTCTGTTCTTCAATATAGAAAATGAAATTTCACCAGTTCTAAAGGACATTCTGTTCACTTACCTCCTCTCTGTTTCCAGCAGCCCATAAGAGCCTTTCCAAAGTGAGCAGAAAAGAGAGCCAGAATCAGCATGGATGGATCAGCACTGGGTCCAGTCTACAAAGACTTTGACTTTTATTCTGATTTAGATGAGAAGGTACTGAAATCAACAAGATCCATCTTATTTTTTTATCTTATTTTTTAATTGAATTTATTGTGGTGACAATGGTTAATAAGATTATATAATTTTCAAGTGTACAATTCCATGGTATATCATATATATTGCATCGTGTGCCCACTACCCAAAGTCAGATCTTCTGTCACATATATTTGACCCCCTTTATCTTTTACCCCCTCCACTGCCCTTCCTTCTGGTAAAGTGGAATGATAATATTTACCTGTGTAAGGCGGGACATGCATTAACCACCATACTGTTATCTGTGTCTATGAGATGTTTTTTTTTTATTATTTGTTCATTTGTTGTTTTCAATTTTATATCCAGTGTATGAGTGAAATAATATGGTTCGTAACTTTCTCTGTCTGATTTTTTGCTCAGCATGATATTCTCAAGATCCATGCATGTTATTACAAATAGCAGTATTTCATCTTTTCTTATGGCTGAGTAGTACTCCATTGTATATAGTTAATAGTGTCATTCTAACAGATGTTGAGAATATACTGAATGTGTGCAAACAAGAAGCAGGAAGACCATTTAGGGTATTATTACAAAAATGAAGGAGTGAGTGATGTAGCTTGGCCTGGACATGTAATTCTGAAGGCAGTAGTAGAGGCAAGGAGAAGTAAACAGATTCTGGATAAATGTTAATGGTGAAGCTGATGGAATTCGTCAATGGATGTTGGAAGAGGTCATTAAGAGGACATGACAGCTGGTTGACCTGCAAACTGAGCCTGAGCAAACAGAGGCTCCTTACCCACTCCATTGTCCTTGGAGTGTATATGTTCTGCCCACCATTCCCATAGCTGGAGTCATTTCAAGGATACACCTTGAGATAGTAATGTGTTGTTGAGACCATCTAGACTATATATGTGAACCCCATTAAAGCTTTTACATAACATTTTGAGATTCTGGTGGATAGGTGCTGAGATCTACTCGCCCAAGACAAGCTTAGTAGTAAGTGTCCTTGTTTATTAAGACTTCCAACTACCAATTTCAAGTGGCCTGCCTCTTTCTTTGGTCTCTTCTTGACCTCCATGTATGCAGACCAGTTTCAGATTTTACCTGGGGAACTCCCAAGATTGTGAATGAACAATGAATTGCATGGGGAATGTTCAAAAAATAGATTCAATGAAATTTAAAAAATTTGAGACCTCAACAATTGGAAGAATAGAGTTGCCATTTTGTGAAATAGCTAACACTATTTGTAGATCAGATTGGGAGGATACCTCAAATGCTCAATCTCTATGCGTTAAGTATTAAGTGCATATTCAACATCAAGTGGAGATGTTCAGTATGTAGTTAAATATGTCAACCTGTAGCTTAGGAGAGAAGGTCAAACTAGAAATTAAATTTGGAATTCATTAGTAATTACATATTTTCCCACTTATCCTTTAAATGTAATAGTCTACATTAGAAAAATGGAAATGGTCTTGCCTTCAATGAATTACTGCCTAACTGAAGACAATGTATATTAATAAAATAGCAAGCAATTAATTCCAAACTGTATAGATCAGCACTAAAGGATCTTTATATCAAGGAGGGAGTTGTTTATAGCTGAAAAGAGCTACACAGAAAAAAAATCAATCTTCAGAGATCAGAAACATTTTAGTCAGAATGAAGGAAACCAGTTTTCAGAAAGGAAATGAAATGAGAGGATTTTTAAATAGAAAATTTTTGACCTGCTTGTGTTCCCTTCATTGTCTCTGTCCATCTCTTCAATTCTCAGACATGTAAAAGTATTTCCCTCACAAAAATATAAACCTCTAGTTTACATTTTCAATGAGATAAAAACCAAACTACTAATACATTAGGTACTGTGTCTATACTGCCCATCTTTCTCATTCTTAAATGACTGCCTTCTCCATGAGAAGCTGCTGGTCTTCCCTTGAACTGCATGATGCTGTATGTTGTGCACTTGTATGACCCTGTCTTTGCCTACCTGGGTCCTGTCTTCACCACCATCCCTAATGACTTCAGGAATTACAAATGCCTCATTAGAGCCGGAGAGAATTAAATACTCCTTTTCCATTTTCACAAAATAATTTTTTTCATGTGTCTGTTCTCATGTGTAACACTTTGCAGTGCTTATTTATCAATTTTCTACTCTACTAAGTGTTGGGCTCCTTGTGGCACTATCCTATGGATCTCTTTTTCCCTTGAGACTATGAAGGTTCTCATACATAACTACTCACTACCATTTTAAAAATCAGAATTAAATTTAAAGAAAAAAATGTAAAATCATGACACATAAACAAGAGTCATCACATTATAATTGCCCAGAAAAGAAATACTATTTTTTTATATATAGTTAACATATATCAAGACAACTTTCCCAACTCCCCTTTTTTTTGTGGCAACTTTTCTTATCAATACTAAAATGTGGAAAAACCTACTGTAGATCTAAGCCCTTTTCTTTTTTCTTTCTGTAATCTAATGGTAGTTTAATTTATGCATTTTCATGTACTTACAAAATCTATTGCCTGATGGTATCACCTACTTATATCTTTAGGCCCAATAGTTCACTTGAGTTTAAAACTCAAACAAACACCAGTCAATAGATGCCAATTCTGCTTATTTAGTAGCTCATGCCAAAATAAATTGA
This sequence comes from Ia io, assembly GCA_025583905.1. Lineage (NCBI taxonomy): Eukaryota > Metazoa > Chordata > Mammalia > Chiroptera > Vespertilionidae > Ia > Ia io. Next base: position 40,274,265 of record JAJQQW010000007.1, on the reverse strand, counting down.
GTCATATTTCCTGCACTGCCATATCTAATTTCTTAGCAAGTTATTTTGACTCTCCTTTCAGAAATATATCCATATATGATCTCTTGTTACTCACTCCAATTCTATTATGCTCACTCTGCCTACCACTACCAGCTATCACTTTGAATAATTTAATAATATTAATTTGGTTCTCCTTGCTTCCACTCTTTTTCACTACATCTATAACACATATTTCAATCAATTTATTTCTTAAAATTTTAAGTCATATTTCCTCATTTATTAGCTATTAATCCTGATTGTTTCTTTTCTCACTAAGAATACCATCCAGAGACTTCCCAGGGTGTACAAAATAATGAGTACCTCACAAAGCTTGTCAAGTCAGACTCTCCTCTAACATGTATCTTAGAATGTTCTATCACATTAGTTTTATTACTCAGGGGACCATCAAGGCTAGTTCCTATTTTTTCAAATTTTACATTTTTCTGTTTCTTTTGCCTGGGATGCTCTCCCTCAAAATTTTCATAAGAATAACTTCTTCTGATGAGATATTTTTCTTAAATATCAAAATTTTAGAAGTTTCCTTCTGATCACCTTATCTAAAATTTCCTAGTCTAATCACTGTCCCTATAATTACCCTGTTTCATTTTCCTCAGAGCATTTGTATTCCCTAAATTATATCAGTTACTGTATACTGTATAGTTGTGTTTTCTCTTTCTGTTGTCACCTCTGGAATCATTAAATCCATGAAGCAGAGTCCTACTTATAAATTAGTAAATATTTGTACAATGAAGGAATCGATAGCTGGTTGGATGATATATAACTTTCAGAATGTAACTTTTATATGTTTTCCTCCATAGCTATTTTATAAATGTTTTATAACTGGCAATTTGCACATTTTAATTCCTTCCCCTTTTTTACCCATCCTCCTAGCCCCCCTCCCATCTGGCAATCATCAAAACATTTCTGTATCTAACAGTTTGTTTCTGTTATATTCCACATAAAAGTAAATAATACAGTATTTTTCTTTCTGTGTTTGACTTATTTCACTTAGCATAATACCCTCTAGGTCTATCCATGTTGTTGCAGGTGGCAAGATTTCTTTTTTTTTTTTTTTTTATGGCTGAGTCATATCACAATATATATATCTACCCCTTCTTCTTTATTCAGTTGTTTATTGATGGACACTTAGTTTGCTTCCATATCTTGGCAATTGTCAATAATGCTACAATGGACACAGGAATGCATATGTCATTTTAAATTACTATTTTGGGTTTCTTTGGATAAATACCCAAAACTGGAAATGCTGGGTTCTTCTGTATCTCTTGTTACAACCTTGTTTTAAAGTCTATTTTGTATGGTATAGTATTGCTACCCCAGCTTTTTATTTGTTTCCATTTTTATGAAATATCTTTTTTCCATCCCTTTATGTTGTCTGTGTCTTTCAATCTGAAGAAAGTACTGTAGACATCATTGTTTTCTTATCCATTCAACCACATTACATCTTTTGATTGGAGCATTTAATCCATTAAGTGTATTAAATATTAAGTTATTATTGATAAATATGTAGTCATTGCTATTTTTTATTCGTATTTTTAATCTTTATTTTTCTTTTCCTTTTTTTAAAAGTGCCTTCAAGATTTTCTGTAATACTGGTTTGGTGGTGATGAAATCCTTTAGCTATTTCTTATCTGAGAAGCTCTTCATCTCTCCTTTGATTCTAAATGATAGCCTTGCTAGGTAGAATAATCTTGGTTATAGGTCCCTGTTTTCCATTACATTAAATATTTTGTGCCAATACCTTCTGGCCTGAAATGTTTCTGTTGAGAAAACAGTTGAAAGTCTTATGGGAACTCCCTTTTACTTTATTAGTAAAGATGTACTAATAAAAATATTTTTTAAAAATATGGCTACCAGAAGGAGAAGAGAGAGAGCAAGGGATTGAAATTATACTATTTGTAATACTTTAAACAAATGAACAAAAAATACTCAACCACTGAAAAAACAAAACAAACAAACAAAAATATTTTTATTGATTTCAGAGAAGAGGGGAAAGGAAGAGAGTGATAGAAACATCAGTGATAAGACATTTGGGATTATGACCTCAATGAATTTTAGGGGGACACAATTCAGTCCTTAGCAGAGTCCAACAATATTTATTGAAAATCTCTACATATAAAAAGCAAATGACTAGAATGCTATAATGACCAGAATGACCAGTAGCTATAATGCCCACTATGCTCAGCAAACTGGCCTGATCAGGGGGTGGAGCCAGCCAGCCAACCCTCCAAGGCCCCTCCCCCCAGCCAGCTTCCCCTGATTGGCCTCCCCACTCTGATCGAGGGTGGGCAAATGGTCAACCCCCTTGTGGCCCCTCCCCCAGGCCAGCCCTGCCCCCAGTGGGCCCCCACCACCCTGATCAGCCTGAAGCCCCTCCCCCTGGCCAGCCCCATCCCTGATCACCTCCCCATCCCAATAGAGGGTGGGGCCACCCAGCCCACCACCCACAGCCCCTCCCCAAATCCAGTTCCACCCCCCAATAAGCCCCCACCACCCCAATTGGCCCACGGCCCCTCCCCCAGCCATTGACCCTCGATCGCCCCCCCCATTTGGGACGGGACCCGCCAGCCAATCGCCCATTGCCCCTCCCCCCAGCTGGCTTGGCCCTGATCAGGCCCAATAAGGGCGGACTGGCTGGCCAACCTCCCACTGTTTCCTCCTCCTGACAGGCCCTGATCCCGATCTGCCAATTGGGACCAGGCCAGCCAGACCTCACCCATGCACAAATTCATGCACTGGGCCTCTAGTCTATGACTAATAAAAGAGAAACATGCAAATTACTGTCACTCCGCTACGCTACCAGCCAATCAGAGTGAGTATGCAAATTAACCTGAAAACATGGCGGCAGCCCGCCCCCCCGCCACTCCTGGCCTGTGGGGGTCAGAGAAGTCAGTCACCAGCACCTGAGGCTGGATGCAGCTCAAGAGATAAAGAAGCCGCCTGCCCCATGATCCCAGGCCTCAGCCAGCCAGAGAAGTCGCCCACACTACATCCCAGGGAAGACGGAGAAGTCACCTGCCTGAGGTCCAGGCACCAGCACCTGTGGCTACAGCCTGGTAGACGGAGAAGCCGCCCACTCTGCAGTCTTGGGCACCAGTTCCTGCGGCTGGCTGTGGCCTGAGAGACAGAGAAGCCGCCCACCCCACGGTCCTGGGTGCCAGCACTTGCAGCTGCAGCCCAGGCGAAGCCACCTGCCCACCATCCCCTGCGGCTGCAGCCAGCCTGGGTGCCTATGGCTGACCAGAGGGAGGGAAGCCCGGATCCTGTGTGCCTGTGGTCAGCTGGAGGAGGGAATCCTGGGTCCCAGATGCAGGGCTGAGGCAGAGGTGGTTAGGGGCAATCAAGCCAGCAGGGGAGCAGTTAGGGACAATCAGGCTGGCAGGCAGAAGAAGTTAGGGCAATCAGGCAAGCAGGCGAGTGGTTAGGAGCCAGCAGTTCTGGATTGTGAGAGGGATGTCTGACTGTCGGTTATCCCCTGAGGGGTCCCAGATTGGAGAGGGTGCAGGCCGGGCTGAGGGACACCCTTCCCATCCCCCCCCACCCTGTGCACGAATTTTGTGCACTGGGCCACTAGTATGAATATAAAACCAATTGTTAATGAAAAATTACTTCTGATATGTTGAAAATTGATTACTTAGTGTAGTTAGGATTTATAAATATGAAAGAATTTATTTTTCTGAAACTTTGCATTCAAATGCAATTACTTTAATAAACATTTTGAATTAAAAAAAAAAAAAAAAGAAAAAGAAACATCAGTGATAAGAAAGAAACACTGATCGGCTGCCTCCTCTATGCCCCACACTGGGGATTGAGCCGGCAACCCAGGCATGTGCTCTGATGGGGAATGGAACTATGATCTCCTGGCTCATAGGTTGATGCTCAACCACTGAGCAACACCAGCCAAGCTAGCCCTATTACATGAAAGTTGGTACTCTTGATATTGTCCCACAAGCCACTTAAACTAGCCTCATTTAAAAAAAAAAAAAAAATGTTGACAACCCAGATGGAAGCCAACAGGACAGCAGTGAGGAAGAGAGTGTGAGGGAGCAAAGGAGCAAAAGGGGAGTGCATGGACATGTGGGGCATGTGTGTGTGTGTATGTGTGTGTGTGTGTTGTGTGTGACAGTTATATTCCACAAGACTATTGGGGGCTGGCGGAACAAGCCCCCCTAGCCAGGCAGCCTCTACTACTGCTGCAATCTCTCTCAGGATAGCTGGCTCTGCTGCAGAGACCATGCCATCTTGAAGGGGAGAGTGGCTGGGACAGGGAGCCCAGCCGTACTTCTACCCGGCGAGTCTTTGGATACCACCCAGGACCCTATAGCCACATTGGCCAGGGACCTGCTGCCTCAGCTGTGAACCCATGTGCACCGAGACTCTAGCCTGCCTGGCCATAGGCTCCTAAAACGTTTGTCCAATGGGAGACAAAATGGTGGCTGAATAGGTGGACATGTCTTTTGCCTTCTCACGGAGCAGATAGAAGAAACAGCTTAATCAAATAACACCCACCCAGAATTGGAAAATTAAATACAGCTGGTGAGACAATCAGTGGCCAAAAAGGACGGGGGAGGCTTGGAGAACAGTAGGATCAGGGATCAAGGCTAGAGACAGAGAGGGGCATGCAACCAGGCATAGAGGGTCAGAAGGAAACTGCACTGCACCAAGTCTGCATCCCTTGGGGACACGTATAACACTCCACTGTGGAAGGGGGTCCACAGGACTGCTGGCAGCAGGTACTCTAGATCTAGGTCCACAGCCGTGGGATGCTGTGCCCAGAAAGGTAGCCTGACATTCTGCACTGTCTGCGCAGTGCCGGTGTGGGGAGGGGGGGGAAGAGACGCACAGTGGCACGGTTGCTCTGTCTGTATATTTTCCTTGCTTTTACTCACTAAACCCAGTGCATAAGATCTTTCAATTACAAATACTCACTGAGGCTGCGCTGCAGGGGAAGGTGGTTTTGTGGAAGCTGGGGAGCAAAATAGGGAGAGGAGACCAGGAAGCCAGCTCTGGGACAGTCTGGTCCCTCCAACCCTGATCAGCCACTTTTCTCCTGAAGACCAGATCCCTCCTAGCAGCACAGCTGCACCCAGCTTTGAACTCAGCAGGGAAATAAGGATTCTGAATACCCCCAGGGAGCCCTCAGGGACTGGGTTGAGAGGACAATTAGTCCCAGAAACTAATACAGCAACAATGACACATAGAGCCCATGTCAGAAATAGATGTTTGTATAAATACGACTAAATACGACTGAATAGATGTTTGTTAAATACGACTGCTATTAAACAATGATTGGGTTACCAAAGGGAGTAAAACAAAGCTGGCAGATTGATCCCTCCTGCCTGAAACCAAGGCTGTGGAGTATGACACAGAGGAGTGATCGATTGCTGGGAACTTCAACACAGTCCTGACTACCTAACAGGAAACTGAGACATGGCAGACAGAACAGTAGAGAGGGGTCTTAAACTAGCCCCTATGGGACTTTAAGTCTCAGCTGAAGTGAACAACACTTCACTACTTCATTTTTTTATTTTTTATCTTTTACTTAAGAAATTAAATTTGTTTTTTCTTTATTTTATTTTTAAATTATTTTTTATTATTTTAACTTTTATTTTTTGGATTAGTGTTTTACATTCTATTTTTATTTTTATTTTTATCATTATTTTACTTTATCTCATTTTTTTCCTTTTTGCAAACCTTTTCTTCCTCACTTCTCCGTTTTTCATTCTTTTTCTCTCTCCTGTTCCTGTGTTAGTTTTTCTCTCTCTTTTCTTTTTAAGCCTTGTTAAAAATTGACCTTCTTTATCTGCGTTATTGACACATTACTATTATAGTAGTCTCTGTTGGCTTACTCATATGTCTAATTTCTTCTCCCCTGTTCCAAGTCCATGCACTCATCTCTTTTTCTCTTTCTTCACTAGCCAATTTGTGTTGTTGTTGTTTGTTTGATTGTTTATTTGTTTTTATACTTTTGTTTTTCCTTTCCTAAGTGCTCCAATCAAAAGACATAGGGTAGCTGAATGGATAAGAAAACATGTCTAAAAGAGACCCACCTCAGAACAAAGAACTCACTCAGGCTGATCATGAAGGGATGAAAAATTTTTCAGGTGAATGGAAATGAAAAAAGAGCTGGGGTAGCAATACTTATATCTGACAAATTAGACCTCAAAGTGAAGACCATACCAAGAGATAAGGAAGGCCACTTCATAATACTATGGGAGTAATTCAACAAAAGGATATTAATTTGGTAATCATATATGCACCCAATACAGGAGCACCCAAATACAGGAAAAAAAACAACAACAACAACTTCTAAAAGATATCTAGGGAAAGATTAACAGCAATACAGTCATAGTAGGGGACTTTAATACCCCATTGACACCACTGGATAAATCCTCTAAACAAAAAATCAGCAAAGAAATATCAGTCCTAAATGAATCAAAAGATCAGATAGAATTAATTGATATCCTCAGAATATTGCATCCCAAAGTGACAGAATATACATTCTTCTCAAGTTCACATGGGTAATTTTCAAAGATAGACCACATATTGGGGCACAGGCAAATTCTTTTCGAATTCTACAATATAGAAATTATATCCAGCATTTTCTCAGATCACAATGGCATAAAACTAGAAATCAACTACAATAAAAACAATTAAAAAATCAAACACCTGGAGGCTAAATAGCATGCTATTAAACAATGATTGGGTTACCAAAGAGATCAAAGAAGAAATAAAAAGTATCCTGGTAACAAATGACAATGAAAATACAACCTTTCAAAATCTATGAGACACAGTGAAAGCAGTCCTGAGAGGGAAGTTCATAGCTCTACAGGCCTACCTCAAAAAACAAGAAAATTGGTAATAGATTATCTAACCCTACAACTCAAAGAGTTAGAAAGAGAGCAACTAGAAAAGTCCAGAGTAAGCAGAATGAAGGAAATAATAAAGATTAGAGCAGAAAAAATGACATAGAGACCAAAAACAATACAAAAAAATCAACAACCCAAAAGCTGGTTCTTTGAAAGGATAAACAAGATTGATGAACCTCTAGTCAGGCTCACCAAGAAGCAAAGAGAGAGGACCCAAATAAACAAAATCAGAAATAAAAGAGATGAAGTATCAACTGATCCCACAGAAATACAAACAGTTATGAAAAAATACTATGAACAACTCTATTCCAACAAAATGGACAACCTAGATGAAATGGACATATTTTTAGAAAAATACAAGCTCCCAAAACTCAGTCAAGAAGAATAAAAAAACCTGAATAGGCCAATAACTACCAAAGAAATTGAAGCAGTGATCAAAAATCTTCCAGCAAACAAAAGCCCTGGTCCGGACAGCTTTACTGGGGAGTTCTATGAAGCATTCAAAGAACTAAAACCTATCCTCCTCAGAGTATTCCAAACATTTCAAGAGCTCTTTCTTTGAAGCCAGCATTACCCAAATCCCAAAACCAGATAAAGACATCACAAAAAAAGAGAACTACAGGACAATATCCTTAATGAATATAGATGCTAAAATCTTCAACAAAATTCTAGCAGATTGGATTCAACATTACATTAGAAAGACCATACACTATGACCAAGTGGGATTTATTCTGGGGATCAAGGATGGTACAATATCTGCAAATCAATAAATGTGATACATCACAAAAACAAATTGAGAAACAAAAATCACATAATCATATCAATCCATGCAGAAAAAGCATTTGACAAAATCCAATACCCTTTCTTGATAAAAACTCTCAGCAAAGTGGGAATAGAGGGATCATACCTTAACATAATAAAAGCCTTATATAACAAACTTACAACCAACATCATACTCAATGGGCAAAAACAAAACTCATTTCCCCTAAGAACAGGAACAAGACAGGCATGACTACTTTCACCACTCCTGTTCGATATAGTACTAAAAGTGCTAGCCATAGGGATCAGACAAGATGAAGGAATATAAGGCGGAACATATTGGAAAAGAAGAAGTAAAACTGTCCTTATTTGCGGATGACATGATACTATACATAGAAAAACCCAAAGACTCCATAAAAAAAAAAAAACTACTGGACCTAATAAATGAATTTGGCAATGTAGCAGGATACAAAATTAACACCCAGAAATCTATGGCCTTTTTATACACCAATAATGAACTCACAGAAAGGGAAGTGAAAAAAAATCCCATTTATCATTGCACCAAAAAAATTAAGATACCTAGGAATAAACTTAAACAAGGATATAAAAGACTTGTACTTGGAAAACTACAGGACATTGAAAAAAGAGATAGAGGAAGATACAGACACATAGAAGAACATACCATGTTCATGGATTGGTAGAATCAACATCATTAAAATGTCCATACTACCCAAAGCAATCTACAGATTCAAAGCAATTCCCAATAAAATACAAATGGCGTATTTCAAAGATCTTGAACAAACTCTCCAAAAATTCATCTGAAATAAAAATATACCCCGAATAGCCACAGCAATCCTGAGAAAGAAGAACAAAGTTGGTGGGATCACAATACCAGATATCAAGCTATATTACTAAGCCACAGTTCTCAAAACTGCATGGTACTGGCACAAGAACAGACATATAAATCAATGGAACAAAACAGAGAACCCAGAAATCACCCCAAGCCATTATGCTCAATTAATATTTGACAAAGGAGGCAAGAGCATACAATGGAGTTAAGACAGTCTCTTCAATAAATGGTGCTGGGAAATTTGGTCACATACATGCAAAAAAATGAAACTAGATCACTAACTTACATCATACACAAAAACAAACTCAAAATGGCTAAAGGACTTAAATGTAAGATGGGAAACCATAAAAATCCTACAAGACTCCATAGGCAGTACAATATGACATATGTCATAGCAATATCTTTACAGACACAGCTCCTAGGGCAATAGAAACTAAGAAGAAAATAAACAAATGGGACTGCATCAAAATAAAAAGCCTCTGCACAGCAAAAAAACCATCAAAAAAACAACAAGAAAGCCTACTGCATGGGAGAACATATTTGCCAATGATATTTCCTATAAGGATTTAATCTCCAAAATTTACATACAATTTAACAAATGAAAGATAAACAATCCAATCAAAAAATGGGCAAAGGATCTAAATAGATACTTTTTGAAAGAGGACATACAGAAGGCTGAGAGACATATGAAAACATACTAAAAGTCACTAATCATCCAAGAGATGCAAATCAAAACAATGAGATACTATCTCACACCTGTCAGGATGGCTATCATCAACAAATCAACAAAGGACAAGTGCTGGCAAGGATGTGGAAAAAAAGGAATCCTTGTGCACTGCTGGTGGGAATGCAGACTGGGGCAGCCACTGTGGAAAACAGTATGGAGTTTCCTCAAAAAGTTAAAAATGGAACTCCCATTTGGCCCAGTAATCCCCCTTCTAGGACTATATCCCAAGAAACCAGAAACACCAATCAGAAAGGACATATGCACCTCTATGTTCATAGCAGCACAATTTACAATACTTAAGATTTGGAAACAGCCTAAGTGCCTATCAGCATTTGAGTGGATTTAAAAAACTGAGGTACATCTACACAATGGAATACTATGCCATTATAAAAAAGAAGGAACTTTTACCATTTGCAACAGCATAGATGGAACTGGAGAGCATTATGCTAAGTGAAATAAGCCAGTCAGAGATAGATAAATATCACATGATCTCATTCATATGTGGGATATAATGATCAACATAATTTGATGCACAAGAATAGATCCAGAGACAAATGGTAGGGGATGGGGGGTTAGAGAGCAACCAAAGGACTTGTATGCATGCATATTAGCATACCCAATGGACACAGGCACTGAGGTGGTGGGGGCTTACCCCGAGGTGGGAATGTCCCTGATGCTTTTTGAGGTACTCCTCCAGTGCTGGAGCTCAGAGCAAGTGAGTCCATCAGTGAGCAAGTCTGTGGGGAGAGACTTTCAAAAAGAATACCTGAGATTCCAACAGTCCTCATCTCATTAGCCATGATCCCCATTAGTTTTCCCAGGCAGAAGTTCTGGGGAGTTCTTTTTCAGGCACTTGAACCCTGGACTGAGGAGCCTGGTGTGGTCTGGAACCCCTCAATTCTCATGGAGGACCTCCACAGTAGAGATTTCCTCCCACATCTCCACCTGTCCTACCAGTTTTGTAATGGTTTCTTTTGTATATCCTTAGGTATGAGGATTCTCTTCAGCTAGATTTCTGTCCATTCTCATTGACAGTTGTAATTTTCATGTGGTTATGGGAGAAGCAAGCACAGCCTCCTAGTCTACCATCTTGAACAGAAGTTTATTTCTTGTTCTTAAAACACTGTCTTTGAAGAAGTGTCTATTTAGCTCCTTTGCTTATTTTTTAATTGGATTGTTTGAGTTTTTTTGGTGTTGAGTTTTGTAAGTTATTTATACATTTTGGATACTAACCCCTTATTAGAACATAGATGGACCTGAAAAGTATTATGCTAAGTGAAAAAATCCAGTCAGGGAAAGCCAAGTACCATATGATTTCACTTATATGTGGAGTCTAATGAACAAAATAAATGAACAACAACAAAAAAAATAGAAATAGACTCATAGATATAAAGAGCTGATATAGACATGTGTCAGGGGCGGGGGAGTGGAGACCTGGGTAAAAAAGGTAAAAAGATTAAGCCAAAAAAAAGCAAAACTCATAGACACAGACAACAGTATGATGATTACCAGAGGGAAAGGGGAATAGGGAGGGGTAGAAGAGGGTAAAGAAGGGGATAAATGGTGACTGAAGGGGATGACTTGGGGTGTGAACATACAATGCAAGATACAGATGATGTATTATACAATTGTATACATGAAATCTATATAATTTTATTAGCCAATTTTATTACCCAATTAATTCAATAAAAAGATAAAAACCTGCTAGGGCTGTGCCTCTGTCCTACTAGAAAAAGCTGAGCTAGCAACCCTAAACAATCTCAGAAGAGTCCTCTAGCCTCAGTTATATTTTTCAAATAATAGTATTTTGACTTTTATTCTCCTTCCCACTCAGCCATATCCTGAACTAGACATTTGCCCCTCTCGACCCTATTCCTACTTCATGTCCAGTTCAGCTCATTTCTGATTTGTGGCTCTAACCTTGGACCCATTCTGTTTTCACAGAAATTGATTCCGTCCTTCAGTCCTTCTGGTGTTGAGCTGAGAAAACTTACTTCATCAATACACCATGGTTGTTAGATGCAGTCTACACTTAAAAATGCAGGTCTCTTGTGGGTAGCAACTCCATCATTTCACCTAAGGAAATTAAAACCTGCATGTGAAAACAGTCTCAAATTCACACCTCAGATTTTAGCCTTTTTTTTTTTTTTACTGACCTGAACTGTTTGGTCCGTTGATTTCTTATTGAATAAAAAAATAAAATAAAATAAATGAGAGCTTATAGATGTTAGAGGTCGTTTACACCAAGAGGTTTTGTATTAAGTTGAGGTGCTGCAGTAACAAATTACCACACACTTAGTAACCTAAAGCAATGTAACTTCATTACTTTGCATTTCTGTAGGTCAGAATTCCAACACAGGCCTCGGGGGCTAAATCAGGTGTTGCAGGACTGTGGTCCTTTCCAGAGGCTTGAGGAGAATATCCCTTTCTTGTAATTTGCAGCTTATTTTGACTTCCCACATTCCTTGGCTTGTGTCTCCTTCTTTGATCTTCACTGTACACTTCTCTGATCACTTACCAATAGTTGTACTGTATATGGCTCTACTCTGACCTCAACCTGGAAAGGTTAAAGGTTCATGTGATTAGATTGGGCCCACTCAGGTAATCCAGTATACCTCCATTTTTCTTTTTTAAAATCTTTACCCGAGGATATTTTTCCATTTATTTTTAGAGAGAGTAGAAAAGAAAGAAGGAAAGACAGATAGAAACATTGATGTGAGAGGAACACATCGATTGGTTGCCTCCTGCATGAGCCCTGACCAGGGCCCGGGCCAGGGAGAAGCCTGCAACCAAGGTACCTGCCCTTGACCAGAATAGAATCTGGGACCCTTTGCTCCGCAGGCCAACTCTCTATCCACTGAGCCAAACCAGCTAGGGCAACCTCCATTTTTGAAGGTCCTTAATTTTACTCTTATCTGCAAAATTCCTATTTCCATGTAAAAAAGACAACATTGTCACAATTTCTGGGGATTAGGACTCAGGTATTTTTGTATGGTTAGTATTCTGCTTATCACAGCTTGAATTACTAGCTTAGAAAAGTATTGAATAGAGCGGAGTTAAAAAAGTAAATCTCTTTAAATGCTGCAAATAAAACACTAGTAACATTTTATCAGATGAAATTCTACTGGGTGGGGTTTCATCCTCCGAGGGTAATGGAGCACAGTGGTTGAGGGCATGGTTTCCAGTTGACCTCTTCACAGTGTATAACTACCATCACTCGTGAACCAGTATTAATGCATTATTATTAACTAAAGTCTACACTTCATTCAGATTTCTTTAGTCTTTACTTAAATATTCTTTTACTGTTTCAGGATACCAACCAGGTTTTCACAAAACATTTAGTTTTCATGTTTCCTTAGGCCAGTGGTCGGCAAACCACGGCTCGCAAGCCACATGTGGCTCTTTGGCCCCTTGAGTGTGGCTCTTCCACAAAATACCGCGTGTGGGAGCACACGTACAGTGCAATTGAAACTTCGTGGCCCATGCGCAGAAGTCGGTTTTTGGCTCTCAAAAGAAATTTCAATCGTACTGTTGATATGTGGCTCTGTTGACTAATGAGTTTGCCAACCACTGCCTTAGGCTGTCAGACTTTCTTTCAATTTGATTAGGATAATATGTTTTGGGGAGCAAGACCACAGAAGAGAAGTGCCATTCTCATCACCTCATATACATGTATATATTATCAAGAAAACCTTCTCCTTGGTGGATCCATAAAGCCTTTCCCTTGGATCATAGACCTTTGTTACTCAGAATGCTATGAGTGTATTTCACAATGGGTACTTTTTCATTCCCCTTGCCAGAATCCAGAGATCTTAGAATTTTCACAATGAGAAACTGGTGAGGTTCCTGAAGAGGCAAAGTTCATGTAAATACAGGTTGGGGGAAAAGTAGGTTTACAGTTGTGAGTACACATGAAACACAAAGTTTATTCTTCTATTATTATTTATTAACTAGAGGCCCGGTGAACAAAATTAGTGCATGGGAGGGGGGGTCCCTCAGCCTGGCCTTCACCCTCTCGAAATCCGGGGCCCCTCAGGGGATGTCCGACTGCCTGCCTGATCGCCCCTAACCCCTCTGCCTGCCTGCCTCATCGCCCCTAACCGCCTCTGCCTGACTGCCTCATTGCCCCTAACCACTTGCCTGCCTGACTCATCACCCCTAACTGCTAGCCTGCCTGCCTCATTGCCCCTAACTGTTTGCCTGCCTGCCTCATCACCCCTAACCATTTCTGCCTCCACCCCCACTGCTGCAGCTTCATCTGGAAGGACGTCCAGAATGATGTCCAGAAGGTTGTTCAGCTCTCTAGTCTAATTAGCATATTATGGTTTTATTATTATAAATTATTGTATTATTTTCCATATGAACAATAGTAAATCCACCCTGAACATGTGCCTCTCTAATCCTGTGGAATCAGGAATTTCTTAATCTCATTCTATACCACCCTATGTTTTCAGCAGTTTGTCAAAGTTGTCATATAAGTGACCTGTCAGTTTATGGCTCCTTGGAAGCAGAACTCAGCTGTCTTTCCAGATTTCTGTTGTAATCTCACTTCTCTGATGGGTCTGAGAAAAATTGATTTTCAATTTTTTCATATTTTTTTCTTGTTGTAAAGCAGAAGTGATCACTCCTAAGCTCTTTATATGTTAGGAATACTATTTAATCTCCAGCTAACCTGCAGTATGTATTCTACTTACACCACTCAACAACCAGTCTGAAAAGGTCACCAAAGTCTCTTAATTGTCCAATGTCTTTAATAGTATCTTAATATTTCACTGTTCTCTATTTTTTAAATTGTGTTGGTCACTTTTTTATTATAAGGTTTAGAGAAATATTTATGTATTTTAGATACAAGTATTTTATCAGACATGTGATTTAAATTTTTTCCTAGCATTCCCTTAGTGACTTTCAAAGAACAGAAGTCTTCATTTTGATAAAGCCCAATTTCTCAATGATTACCTTTGATGCATTATGTGTTTGGGACATGTCTAAGAAAACTTTAATCAAATGTGAGAAAATTTTATTTTGTGCTTTTTCCTTGATATTTTAAAAATCAGCTTAAACATTAGATGTATAATTTTAGTTTGTTTATCTGTTTATTTTATCTGTGGTATGTTGCTAGTTATGGATTGAAGTTTTTTTTATATATGGTTAAGTATTTTTTTTTTCACAATCATTTGCTCAAAATACTATTCTCTTTCCACTTAATTGCTTGTGCTTCATTGTCAAATTTAATTAACCTTATATGTGTGAGTTTATTTTTAAACTTTCATTCTGTATCATTGATCAATTTGTTTATCTTTATATCAAGGATTCCATGTCTTTATTTCTGAAGTTTTATAAAAAGCTTTACAATTAGGTAGTGTGTGCTCTTCATGTTTGTTTATTTTCAGAGATGTTTTCTATATTTAAGTCTTTTGAATTTATACAAATTTTAGAACCAATTGTCAATTTGCACCCAAAAAAAAGCCTACTAGAATTTTGATTGAAATTACATTGAGCTACTGATTGAGCTACAGATCAATTAGGATAAAAATTGACATAATAATATTCAATCTCCTAATCCATAAACAATGTATATTGCTTCACTTATTTAACTCTTCTTCAATTTATTTCAGCATATGTTCTTAATCACAATTAGTATGGTTGTTTTAAAATATTTGTCTGTTAATTCAACATCTGGGTCATCTTGAGTCTGTACTGATAGCCTTAAATCTTAGGTCATATTTTCCTATTTCTTTCTATACCTAGTATGTCTAGAATATATCTTAGATATTATCAATGTACTAGTGGCCCAGTGCATGGATTCATGCACATTAAGAGGAAATTAATTAGGTGAAATATTTTAATATCGCTACTTGTCCTTTCTCTGTAATAGAAGTGTCAGAGATGAAAGAAAATTAGTAAAATGTATATGAAAAAAAATATATATAAAGGCCTAAGCAACCTGCTGACCAGCCAGTAGCTATGAAATGCACTGACCACCAGGGGGCAGATGCTCAACGCAGGAGCTGCCGAGCGACTGCAACTTTGCAGAGTGCCCTATTGCACTCTGGGACCCCTCGGGGGATGTCGGACTGCCGGTTTCGGCCTGATCCCCACAGGCCAGGCCAAGGAACCCCACCTGATGGAGGGACCCTGCTCATTCTGCAGATGCCCTTTGAATCCTCCACCCCCCTGGTGCCACCCCAGGTGCAGCCAGCCAAGGAGGGACCGCAGGAGGTTGGCTCCAGGGCTGTGCAGCCCCATCTCACCCAGTCCCGCCCCACCAGCCACCTTCTAATTAATTTACTTTCAATGTGCACAAATCTGTGCACCGGGCCTCTAGTAAAATATAAATTGGTTAATAAATAAACAATAACAACATAATATAACAACAACAAAGACATGATATAAAAACAA
The DNA here is from genome assembly GCA_025583905.1 of Ia io. Taxonomy (NCBI): domain Eukaryota; kingdom Metazoa; phylum Chordata; class Mammalia; order Chiroptera; family Vespertilionidae; genus Ia; species Ia io. Next base: position 40,258,625 of record JAJQQW010000007.1, on the reverse strand, counting down.
CAAAAGCATGATATAAAAAGAACAAAAACAACATTGATAAAAACAATGACTAATAAATTGATTAAACTTATTCTAATATCTCCCTGTATACCACATTAAGAGTAAAAACACTTTCAAAGGGCTTGACTAATTTCCCTTGTGATGAAGTATTTACAACTTTAATTTTAACGACACACGCTCTTTGAACTTGAGAGAAAGCAACATATAACTGCCCATGTCCAAAAACGGGTTCAGGTAGGAATATTCCTACTCTGTCTAGAGTTTGTCTTTGTGATTTATTAATAGTCATCACAAATGCTGGCATCAAGGGAAACTGTCTCCCATTAATTTAAATGGGAGGCCAGTGTCAGACGGGGACAAATCAAATCTTGGAATCAGAACAACCTCTCCTTCCGTAGATCCTGTTAATATTTCAGCTTCGATTATGTTAGTTCTCAATCTTTAGATAATAGATCTAGTACCATTACAAAGACACCATTTACTATTAAGATTTCTCAATAGCATGATGATTGCAACTACTTTCAATTTTAATTTATGATACAGCATTCCTAGATGAATAATACTATTAAGAAATTAAATGGGAAAATTTTCTTTTTTGGCACCATCCACTGAATCAATGGAATTATCACTCAAATGGTACGTTGTGCCAATAGTTGGTGTTCAGACATATTCTGTAGACAATGCTGCTATCTTTTGGCTTCAGAATGTCAACAAAAATAACCAAATTCACGGTCAAAAATGACAGATTGAAACACACGCGTGCAATTGGCTCCAGTGAGAGCTTTATATGTATTGTGTATGCTTGAGTCAATGTTTATTTTTGAATTGCCAATGCGCATCGTATGTACTGGCCGGTCAGTTGGTCAGACAGTCGGACAGATGGTCAGTCACTTAGCCTTTTATATATATAGATGTAGTTTAGGTTCAAAATTATACCAAGTTTCTCTAAAAAAATGTTTTTCCAAACTCCAAATATTGTCTTCCTTGCAGCAGAATTTCTCTTTTTTTGGTCTTTATCTGGGCTACTTGATGTCTTCCCCACACAAACATATTTGGAGTCAGTATGCAATTTAGGCAGACATTTTTATGAAAATTTGGGGCACCAATTTATGACTCTATCTTAATATGATTTTTTTTTCTCTTCCATTTCAGCTGCTGGTTTATCCCAATCTCTCTTCTCTTATTCTTCAAACCAGTAAGACTGGGCTTATTCCCTAACTAAAAAGTAGAATAAGTAAGGATATCAGTTGCTCACCATGACTGTTCCTTTAAGCCAAGTGTAGACTGCCATCCAGTGTTTGCTTATTTTTCATTGTTTTCCAATGCTTTCAAGTAGTTTTTATTTATATTTTTCTAGAGCAGTGGTTCTCAACCTTTCTAATGCTGCGACCCTTTAATACAGTTCCTCATGTTGTGGTGACCCCCAACCATAAAATTATTTTCGTTGCTACTTCATAACTGTAATTTTGCTACTGTTATGAATCGTAATGTAAATATCTGTGTTTTCCGATGGTCTTAGGCGACCCTGCTAGCAGTTCTCAACCTATGGGTCGTGACAGGTTGTAGAGCCTAAGACCATCAGAAAACACAGATATTTACATTACAATTCATTTACAGTAGCAAAATTACAGTTATGAAGTAGCAACGAAAATAATTTTATGGTTGGGGGTCACCACAACATGAGGAACTGTATTAACCCTTTGCACTCGCTTGCTTTTTTCTCGATTCCTGCTACCGATGCTAACCGTGTCGAGTCACACTCTACATGCGAGTGCAAAAGGTTAAAGGGTCGCAGCATTAGAAAGGTTGAGAACCACTGTTCTAGAGGCTATAATTGTTATCTGAATTCAAGTTAGTATAAAAGAGTTTATTACTGCATTAGTTTGCAACATATAATTAATCTCAACTGGAAACAACTACTTCATTATGTGCATCTATGCCACATTTAAAAAAAGACAGCTATGACCTCAAATAACTAAAATCCACAGTCTAACCTACTGACTGCCATGAAATTTACCACAGTTATAAATACCCTGTCATAATAGAGAAAGGTGGCTTAGCTGTATTAAAAGATTTCTCAGTGGTACCAAATTGTGAGCTACTGCTTTATTAATAACCTGTGCCACAGGACTGGTTTTGAATTTTAAAATAATCATGATTTTAGAGAACATTATTGGTTAGTTAGCGTGTTTCAAGTACTGTACTTAGCACTTTATCTGTATTATCACATTTAACATTAAAAATACTATATAATATGAGAGATGCTTGACCTGATTTATAAAGGAGGGTAATTATCTTCCTTTCCACAGTGACATGCCTAGTAAGTCGCTGAGCTGGTTTCCAAACAAGACCCTTGGATTCTAAGGAGCGTAGGCTTAAAAATCCTGTGCAATGCAAAGAGCCTTAGAAGAACAGTCAGCAGGGAGGTAAGTGTTTATGATGACTGCAGTCCAAATGGTTTTTAATATCATACCATCGAGAAACCCTTTATCCCCTTTGTATGTGACAAAAGGGTTATAAAACTATAAACTTCACTTTGCTTGCTATGTGATTGCCCAGCAAGTGGGAATTCTTTTTAAGAACTCGTGAGGAGGAAATGATGTAGCACAAAATCCCTCATCAGCTTCACGCAGAAGGCAAACTCTTTAGAACAAATGCATTTTGCTGTAAACAGTTCCATTATTATCTGTGATCCCTTCCCAGTGGGTTAAATGTTACACAGCAATACATTTGTATTCACCGTATCCTTCTGATGACACATTAGCATTGTTCAAAAGTCAAAAGGCCCATTTTTTTAATAGCAACTAGACAGAAATAGGTGACATGATGTTTATTATGTCGGAGAACAAAATACAAGTAATATTTAAATGTTGATTATAAGTGTTCTATTCCCAAATTTTAGACTTAGATGGAACCACAGAGATCAAATTGCCCATCTTGCTTAACTGGCAGGTGAAGAAATTCAAGCTCAGAAAAGTTAAGTGGTTTGTTTAGGGCCTCAGCCAATTACTGACAATGCTAAGAATGGAACACAAGTGTCTTAAATACTTTTCTGAGGCTGACTTGAGGCACTAGCATAAGCATTTCATTAAAATTGAATTATTATTTGTTTCTTAATCTCAGCCAGAAATATACTACCTGTAGCTACCACCAAAATCTTAAGTAGTCCTGAATTTCATTCTTTTTCACTTCATAAATCACTTATTTATGCTTGGAAGAATGTATTTTATCTATTTATTTATATTTTGTTGTTTGTTTTTGAAAACTTGAATGCAAGGTTCTTAAAGGCAGGAGCTTTATTTATCTTGCTTACCACTATTTCTAGAGGGATGGCAAATCACGATGGTTTGAGACTGAGTTTCGCTGGATGTGGAGTTTCCAGCACTAACACCAAGAATATCCTGAGAAAACTGGAGTGAGGTCCTATCAGGACCTCTGCATAAAGTTTCACAAGCTATGCATTTCACTTTTCCACGGAATACCATTAACCTCAGAATTCTCATCAATTTACTCATTGCCAGGCACATTTGAAAGATGTCAGTAATGTGGCATAATTTACAAATAGCTGCTGTTTAAACTGGATAGTGCTACTTCTGTCCTCATTTTAATGGGCAGCATATGTTATACCTGAGGCACTCAATTAGCATCTGTTGCTGGACATACCTGTTAAAATTATAGCAAAAAGGCATAATATTTATTTATGGTTTCTAATGAGAAGAGATTTATCTCTGCAGAATTTCTCATATATGGGGATAAATAATTTGTTATTGGGAAGGGAGTTGTCTTATGCATTTTAAGATCACACATACTAGTACATACACAGATATACACATATATAGCCTACATACTATGCATATATATTTATATTCATATTAATATATAATAAAACTAAAAAGTTATGGTCATTTATGTGCTATATTATATACATAGATATTATTTTAAACAGCTGTTATTTTATTTCATTCGATTCAACATTGTCAAATGAAAACAGAAAAAGTGCATTGAAAAAAACAACAGAAAGTAGACAGCAAATCCCTTCACTATAAAAATAGGATCCTTTGAAAGTGTCTTTTAGATTACTCTCAGCAGAGTGACCGTCACTGTAATGAGTGAGGCTTGGCAGAATTGCCTTCAACTCCATTCCCCACTGTGACAAACAACAACCCTATACTTTGTACCTCCTTGCATTGTTGAGATGAAATTTGTCATGTCACTTCCTATACAGCCCCTGATTGTGTTTGCGGTGTGCGACGACTCTACATAGTATTCGTGGAATTGTAGTTATTAGCTATTCACTGCTATCACAAACCACACAATTACTATTTTTTCACAATCATCCACTTCTAATAGTTCTTCCTAGACCCTTCAATGACTAGTTAGGTGTTTGGTAATTTTCTCTAGACCTCAACATCCACTTTGTCCGCGGCCAGACTTCTTTTTTCATTGTCATGAGGAATGTCTTTACAAAAGCCTCTTTAATGTTTTCTTCTTTTTTCTTTTCTTTTTTTAATAGAGGCTATTTGGTGGCTTTGTTAGCTCTTCCTCTTGATCTCCTGATCAAAATTATCCCAACAAACATTTTTTGCTTCAATTTCTCCTGGCTTATATTTTACCTCCTGGTCTGTACACTCAATCTATTTAGTCACAACAACATTCTTAACCCACATCAACTGCAAACATCTAAAATATATTTGTTTTGCTTTTCAAAAAATTCCTCAAAATGCATTCGGGGAAGGTGTAACGTTTTGTGCTCCTATGACTACTTTATGTATAACTTAGAATTTGTCATAAGCCTCCATTTTTAAAGGACTAATGTGTTTTCCTATAAAAATGAAAAAGATTGTGAAATTATTTTTGTTTTACTTTCTTGTTTGCTATTTGCTTCTGACAGCTACTATTAGTTCAGTCAAATATTGTATCAACACACTCTGCTTGTAGCCAACCTTCAAGAAGCCCTCTATTGAGAATGTTAAGATAATACAAACTGTAACATTATCTCTACATTTTTCATATATAATGCTAAGCATTTACTCATAAAGCATTACTCATAAAAGCATCAAAAAGCAAGGGAAAAAGATTCTCAGAAAAATTAGATATTGGAGTTAACAAACATAAATTTAAAATATATGTGACTAATATTTTCAAGAAAATAAAGAGATAAAATGGGAAAGTAGACAGAAATTCCCTGGGTAGCAGGTTCCAGTTGGCCAAAAGCAAATCTGCAGATAAATGAGAAATCTGTGATCCATTGGAGTACATGTACCAGTAAAAGTGTGCTGGGAGGTAGTATTAGGGTTCTCCAGAGAAACAGAACCAATTGGAGATGAGTGTGGGGCAAAAGAAGGTTTGCAATGGTGAGTACTTGAAACACAGAGCATATTCTTTTATTATTACTTATTAATTGTTGTATTATTTTCCAGATGAATAACTATAAACTACTTTTGCACTATATATATATATATATACATACATATATATATGTATACTAGAGGCCCAGTGCACGAAATTCGTGCATGGAGGGGGGGTCCCTTAGCCCTGCCTGCACCCTTTGCAATTCGGGACCCCTACACCTTTTTCTTACCTAGCTAACCTCTTCACATTTATAAAAATTAACTGAAATATCACCTACTCTAGGAAATCCTCTTTGAACAAATGTCTTTACAATCTGTATTAAGTATTTTCATAGTATATCATTCTTTTTCTTTAACAGCTACTTAGAGTGGATGCAATGTGGTTTTCATTCTTGCATCTTAATTTTTTCTTCTTGCTCTTGTAATAGGAAAGCTTATCTAATTTACATTTGCCCTCCAAGGGCTTATATTTGGTTCAGTTTCTAGTTGGCTCCCTGCTTTTTTTTTTAAGCAATAAATTTGGGTTGTGATAGTAAGCCTCACTTGTAATCAAGCCTGTAGGTCTCCCTATCTGAATTTTTCTATAATACCTATCACTTTAGCATACCAGAGATTGTCACCTGATCATTTGGTCTTCTAGTAATATTTTATAGCAAGATGTATTATTCTAGTAATTTAACTATTACAAAACTGAGATGTACAGAAATAAATCACATTGAACAATAAAGAATGACTCAAATATCAAAGCATTGTACATTTAGGGCCTCCCTTGTCCTGTATCTCAGATATCATAGCACAGTACACAGTTCACATGGAACTCAGCTTCCTTTAAAATAGGAAGGAATGCCATACTCATGAAGCAGCTACTTCCAAACATATTTTTTTTTTATTTAATTCACAGCACATACTCTTTGTACTAATTATTGGAAAATCATCCTAGCAATTGCCTCTGTTCCTCTCTGTATTGTTGCCTTACATTCTGATGTTATTACTGCGCTTTTATCATCCACTCGCTCTAATAAGATTGTGAATTTTTTAAGGGCAGAGATCATGACTTGAGCTTGTGTTTCTCTGTCGTGGTGCCTAGATAAATACTCAAATGACTGTGATGAGAGAGGCCCACCGTTGCTGGAGACCTCTGATTTTTATTTAAGGGGCCTCACTTGTTCTGCGCCTGTACAAAGGGGTGAGTAGGGGCTGAAGAAATTTGAGGAAACCCAGACAGAATTCTCCTCCTAAAAGATTTTGCTACGCTGGTACCCAGGACCTCTGGGCATTTGTCCAATTAAAACCCGGACACACAGCAATAACAAAGGCACTGATCTTCTACTGCTAATGCGTGGGGATCAAACCCCAGCCTGCAGGAACTCACCCCCACAGTCAGGACCAGGCCGCTGGGTAGACCTGGGCTGGTGCTCCTAACTCTGGGGAGAGGGAGACTTCCCGTGGCTGCAGGCTAGAGGCCCCAGACTCTGCACCACGTGACCGAACAGGTCCCTAGCACAGGTTGGTGAGCAGAGAGGCTTCTTCACCTGGGATTGCGGGGCAGCTTGGCTAGGCTCGGCCTGGGCTCTTCACCCTGTGATCACAGGGTGGCTGGGCCTGGCCTGTTCGCCCCATGATTGCGGGGCGGCTCGGCCTGGGCTCACTGCTTTCCACCAGCTGCTGCTCGCCAGTCTCCTATGGGCTGGGGGGAGCCGACCAGTCGAGCCCACAGCATGTGGCAGCGGCTGTGAAGATCGCCACAGCAATCTAGCACTGACTTCCGGTTGGTCAGCCTTTGGTTGTGATCGGTCATTACAAGTTACAACCCTGGGCTTTTATTATTAGAATATATATATATATATATATATATATATATATATATATATATATATATATACATACACACACACACACACACACACACACACACACACACACACTGAGTGGCCAGATTATTATGATCTCTGAACGCATAATAATCTGGCCACTAAGTGTGTGTGTGTGTGTGTGTGTGTGTGTATATATATATATATATATATATATATATATATACACACACACACATACATATACATATATATATATTAGAGGCCCGCTGCATGAATTCGTGCATGGATGGAGTCCGACCAGCCTGGCCAGGGGGACGGGACATGGGCGGTTAGGCGGCCTGCCTGCTGGTTAAACTCCTGGTCGAGGGGACAATTTGCATATTAGCTTTTTATTATATAGGATATACACTGAGTGGCCAGATTATTATGCATTCAGAGATCATAATAATCTTGCCACTCAGTGTGTGTGTATGTGTGTGTGTGTGTGTGTGTATCCTCTCTAATAAAAGGGTAATATGCAAATTAACCATCCCTCTGCTACATAAGCCACGCCCACCAGCCAAGCCACGCCCACCAGCCAATCAGGGCGAGTATGCAAATTAACCCCAGCCAAGATGGCTACCATTGGGTTTCCCCGGCAACAGAAGAAGCTAAGCTTTCCACACACTCTGGCAGGCCCAGGCCTCCACTCAAGGATACAAAGTTTCAATTATAGAAGGTAAACAAATCCAAGTGGCAGCCATGGATCCAGCAGGAGGCTTGGCTCCGCTCCAGGCTACAAAGTTTTCAATTGTAGAAGGTAAATAAATTCCAGATACCAGGGCCTCTGCTTGGGTAACCAGTGGCTTGGCTGGCCTGCAAACCACCACAGGCCCCTTGCTCAGGCTTCTCCACACCCCAAGGGAACCCCACCCTGATCCAGGACACCCTTCAGGGCAAACCAACTGGCCCCCACCCATGCACCAGGCCTCTATCCTCCTGTCTAATAAAAGAGTAATATGCAGATTGACCATCACTCCAACACACAATATGGCTGCGCCCATGTGGTCAAAGATCCTGCCCCTATGTGGACACAAGATGGCCACCACAAGATGGCCAGCAGGGGAGGGCAGTTGGGAGGCGCCAGGTTTGCAAGGGAGGGCAGTTGGAGGCAATCAACCCTGCAGGGGATGGCAGTTATGGGTGACCAGGCCAGCAGAGGAGGGAAGTTGGGGGCAAACAGGCTGGCAGGGGAGCAGTTAGACATCAATCAGGCTGGCATGGGAGTGGTTAGGGGGTGATCAGGCTGGCAGGCAGAAGCAATTTAGGGGCAATCAAGAAGGCAGGCAGGGATCGGGATCGGGCCTAAACAGGCAGTCCGACATCTCTCGAGGGGTCCCAGATTGGAGAGGGTGTAGGCTGGGCTGAGGGACACCCCCCCCGTGTGCACGAATTTCGTGCACCGGGCCTCTCTCTCTCTCTCTCTCTCTCTCTATATATATATATATAGAGAGAGAGAGAGAGAGAGAGAGATTGATTTATTATTATTAATTATGGAGAGTGAGATATCCCAAGATTTTCAGTCAGCAAACTGAGGACTCAGGAGAGCCAATGGTAGAGTTCTAGTAGTTTCAGTCTGAATCTGAAAGCCTGAGAACCAAGGAAGCCAATGGTGTCAATTTAAGTCTGAAATTTGGCAGCCTTGAGAAATAAGAGCTGATCTTTCCGTTTGAATGCAAAGACAAGAGAAGACCATGTCCCAGCTCAAGGCAGTCTTGCAGAGAGTTCCCTCTTACTCAGCCTTTTTGTTCCGATCAGGTCTTCAGTTGATTAGGGAGGATAATCTGCTTTACTTGGTTTATCCATTCAAATATTACTCTCACCCAGAAACACCCTCACAGACATACCCATAATGATGTTTGACCAAATGTTTGGTCACCCTATATAGCCCTGTCAAGTTGATATATAAAATCATAAAATTGACCATTATAGTGGGCAATACAGAATCAAATACATTTGTAGAAATGTAAATCATGCAAATAAATTAGGTAATCATAGAATAATGGGATTTAAATATATCAGAATTAAAATACTTGACAAAGATTACATAAAAGGCAGAGGGATAATGTAAGAAGGTCTTTGTATTTTCTGTTAAACCATAAAGTAATAATTTATAGTAGACTCAATAAGTCAAGTTTCTTTACTTAAATGTGACTTAATCTCCAATTTATAAACAAAAGATACAAATAAAGGATGGACATAAATTAAAGAAAAACTGGAAAAATCTCCAGTTATAATAATAAATTTTAACATACCTTCCTCAGTAAGGCATAGAATATGTAAAGCAAAATAATCATTTAAGAGCTAATATATTTGAAAAATAAAAATTTATACATTTTTTTTAATCTTGTTCTTACTATTGCCACTAGTACAGATGTCCCAGTCCCCTCCCCACTTTGCCCACCTCAACCCTGACCCTACATTCCCCTTCCCTCTGGCCATCACACACTGTTGTCTGTGTCTGTGGGTTATACATATATTTTATTTCGTTAATCCCTTCACCTTATTTTATCCAGTCCCCTCTGACAGCTGTTAGTCTATTCCATGTATACATGCGTCTGGTTTTGTTTGGTTTGGTTATTTTGTTCAGTAGATTCCACATATAAGTGAGATTATATGGTATTTGTTATTCTCTGACAGGCTTATCTGACCTAAGTAGAAATAAAAGAGACATACATATTAAATATAAATAGAAGACTAAATAATCCATGAGTCAAGGGAAAATCACAATATATATTAGAAAGCTATTTTAAACTAAATGGAACTGAAAACACTACATTTAAACATGGGTGGATTTAGGACAAGAGTGAAGAGAAATATATGTTTATACTAGAGGCCCAGTGCACGAATTCATGCACGGGTGGGGTCCCTCAGCCTGGCCAGCAATCTGGGCTGATCGGGGCCATCTTGCCCAGTCCCGATTGGGGCTGTCTCGCCCAGTCCTGATCAGGGCCAATCAGGGCCAGCCAGTTGGGGAGAAGGACCATGGGAGGTTGGCCGGCCACAGGAAGTTGGCTGTGGGAACGTACTGACCACCAGGGGCAGCTCCTGCAATGAGTGTCTGCCCCCTGGTAGTTAGTGCACATCATAGCGACTGGTCAACTGGTCGTTCATTCGGCCAGTCATAACAGTCGCTTAGGCTTTAATATATATAGATTGAAAAAGATTGAAAGAAAAACAGTTTTTAAGTGAGTTCAACTTGTATCAAAATAAACTTTGGGTAGAAATTCAAATTAAACCAAATAAATTTTTTAAAAAATGGAAGTTATAAATATAGAAAAAGAAATTAATGAAATATAAACTAAAAATAAAAGAATAATTCATTAAAAATGGAAGGAACTCTAGTAAAACTGATTAAAAAGAAAGAATAAAAGCATAAATTACATATACCAGGAATGAAAAAAAATTACTTATAGTATGTAAAAACTGGTAATGAATGAAATGTCTACCATATAGAGAATGATAAATAAATTTGTTATAGTTATTCAATGACAATAATGCTACATGCCACAACATAGATGGGTGTCATAGACATGATATCTAGTACAAGAAGAGAAACCAAAATATTGTATATTTTATTAAACCAAGAGCTGACAATATTAACTAATCATGTTAGAAGTAAGAATGGAAGGTTTTATTTCTATGAAGAGAGAGGTGTAATGACCAGAAAGAGATACCTAGAAAGCCCTATGATGTACTAGATGTATCGGTTAATAATGCGGATTTTGTGATCAAAGAAAACACAATAATTTCAAGAGAAACATCAAAAGTGATTTATTCAAGGTAATGTCCATTACTAGCTACACATTTTCCCAATCATTCAGGTAATTTGTGGATACTGTCCCAATAAACTTTTGTTGTTTTGAGGCAAACCATTCAGAGGCCCAATTTTTCACTTCTTTGTATGTTTTGAGGTGCTACTCAGAAAGTCTGTGTGCCATTGATTGGAACAAGTGGTAATCTGAAGGAGCAAGGTCTGGTGAATATAGCAGGTGGGCTAATACTTCCCAGACAAGATCTTTTAACGTGTCTTTAACGGGTTTTGAAGTGTGTGATGGTTTGTCATTATGAAGCAAAATTACTTTTCCGTGTCTTCTAGCACATTCTGTTTTTTTCACGATCAAAATGTGGTTCAATTTGATTATTTGTCAGTAGCGATCGGTATTAATGGTTTCACCTGGTTTTAGAAGCTCATAATACACCACACCTTCCTGATCCCACTAAATGCAGAGCATTGTCTTCTTGCTGAAGCGATTTGGCCTTGCAGTCGATGTTGATGGTTGACCTGGATCAACCCATGATTTTGTGCATTTGGGATTCTCAATATAAATCCACTTTCCATCACCAGTCACAATTAGATGTGAAAAAGACTTTCTTTCATGCCGTTGAAGCAATATTTTACTGATGACTTCGCTTTTCCATTTGTTTTTCGTTCAGTTGATGTGGCACCCATTTTCCTTCCTTTAAAATCTTTCCCATTGCTTGTAAATGATCAGAAATTGTTTGCTGAGCAACGTTTAGTCTTTCTGCAAGTTGTTTTTTGAGTTTGACATGCATCTTCATCCAATAATGCTTGCAATTGTTGGTCTTCAAACTTTTTCAGTTGACCTGAACGTTCTTTGTCAGTCACATTGAAATCATCACTTTTAAAGCATTTAAACCAGCATTCACAAGTATCTTGAGATGGAGCATGTTCACCATAAGCTTCCTGAAGTATTCAGCAGCACTTCTCTTCAAAATAAAGTAATGAATTAAAACTTCCCACAAATGCTATTTTTTTTTTGGCACAAAATTGGACATATTTAAGTGTAAAAATACTTATGATATTAACACCTTCAGAAAATTTGACATATGAAGTTTTGAAGCCTGTTGTCAGTACAACAAAATAGCATGCATATCAAATAGCATATATATCAACATACTAGTATGTTAAGGTGACCAGATTTTAACATTGGTAAAGCAGGACACCATTGACTGGGGGGGAGGGGGGGGGGGGACAGCGGGTTCTTTTTCTTTTTAAATATATTTTATTGATTTTTTACAGAAAGGAAGAGAGAGGGATAGAGAGTTAGAAACATCAATGAGAGAGAAACATCGATCAGCTGCCTCTTGCACACCCCCTACTGAGGATGTGCCTGCAACCAAGGTACATGCCCTTGACTGGAATCGAACCTGGGACCCTTGATTCTGCAGGCCAACGCTCTATCCACTGAGCCAAACCAGTTTCGGCCGGGGGGGGGGGGGGTCTTGATTAAAAATTTGGTCTATATTGTAATCGCTTTTGGTTTTTTTAATAAAAGGAAATTCACTTCTTAGATCATCGTTGAATTTGCATTCTCTTTTATACTCATTATGTTAAAAATCTAAAAAAAATAATTTAAAATTATATTATAAATTATTATATACATATTGCTTAAAAACACAGTAAGTAGGTACATAATTACATGAACATATTTTATTGTTAGTTTATAAATTAAATTAATTTGATTGTTATAAAGTAACTATATTTTAAAAATTATTTTAATCCTATATTTCTTTCTAAATAATAACAATACTAACTTGTATTATTTTTCCTCTGAATTTGCCGTAACGTAAGTCGTAAGTGTTACTTTCAAGACCCGGGCTAGACTTTTTGCCGCCACTATAAAACATAAATAATACGAGTACTGTCTGCTAAATTCAAGAAAATTTATGTATTTATGAAATAAATAAGTAAATTACTTACCTAAATTATCTGAATAGCTAATTTGTAATGACATCACTTGTTTAACTAGCTTACCAGCACGCAGTACGACGTGTATCGTCTGAGAGACAGTTACAAAATGTTTTCGTTGTTGCCAATCCCCCAAAATGCCATTGTTCATTAAGTTCAAACAATGGTGGTCGAATTCTAACAACTGATCAACAATGCGAACTTTGATAAGCAGTTCTCGATAATCAGTTCTCAACATTTGTTATTATTAAAGTTTAACATTATAAAATTAACAAAAATAATATAAAACTCATATCCTGGCTAAATAGCCACATGGCTGCCGAAAACCGTATATTCCCTTCCCATTCTCCCGCCGTTCCCTAGCTTGTCGTGCATTCTTTCCAAAAATCGGGACTTTTTTAAAACGCCGCGGGACGTGGGACAAATTGTTAAAAATCAGGACTGTCCCGCCAAAAGCGGGACGTCTGGTCACCTTATAGTATGTGTAACTCCATCTATTGAAAAAAAAATCCGCATTATTAACTGGTTTTGGATTTCTTGATTTGAATTGTGGTTATATATGTGTTTATTTTATAAAAGTACACCAGTCTGTACACTTTCTGTGTTTTCTCAGTTGTTAAAATATGATTTGTGCACTCCTCTGTTATGCTTCACTAAAACTATTATTTAATAGGATATCAACTTGACAGGTTAACAACCATTCTATTTCATTCAGTCTATTGGGCTCTGACTCTTAAAGTAGCACAAGAATCTGAAAAGTTTCCATGGTACCCTCCTCCCCCCAAAAAAAGAAATAGGGTAAAGCCATACCTTTTGTTTGTTAGTGTCTCTCTTTACCTCTTTTCCATATGCTAAATCTTTCAGCTCTGTCTGAGTTTTATCTGGTGAAAACATATTAATACGTTTAAAAGGAAGGTCTCTTCTCTCCCATTCTTGTTTTCAGAGCCTCATCATGTGCTAGCCAATCCCAGAGGTAACCAAAGGGGATAATTTCTCTAGATTCCTGTCTGTGAATCACATATAGGTCTCATTTTCTTTTCTGTCATTTTCCTTCCTCTCTTTTGAGTTGAGCAACTGGCCCCTTGTAAATCATTATTATCATGTTCTCTTCTTCCCATTTTTATAGGCCCCCCCCCAAACCAACAAAATCTATATGAAGGCAATTCTGAAGGTACTTTCTAATTTAATTCTTCAATCCATATCTGATTAAAGTATTTTGGCCAAAGAAGAGGAAATTGAAATTCTATCTTGAAAGGCAGAAGGCAAAATATCTCTATTTATTTATTCAAATTTCTTACAATTAATCTGAAATAAATAAATAAATACTTTTAAATCCCAACAAAATAAAAGTGACTTGAGATTAATAATTTGAAATATGATACACTGTAGAAGATTCTTCAGTGGTTTCTGCACAAATGACCATTTTCTACAGGAACAGACCCAATAACTTGGTCCACTTTGCCATCATTGGTTGGACTCAAGTTGGGAAATTAGATACTATTCCTTGATTTCATAATTATAATCAAGTAATTCTAATTTGAAAGGTTGTCTTGACTGAGTTATGAACTTGGGAGCTTGAGGGTGGCTATCACTAGCCTGATATTTAAAAGGAAATATAGAGAAATTTATTCTGAAAAAGAAAAAATAAACAAAGTGGTATACATAAAATGGGAAAAATTAGGCAATGGCAGCTTCTAATTCTAGCTCTTTCCTGAAAGCCAGCTAGGATCTGAAATGTGATTTGTTCTACAAATTCATTGAAATGTCTATTATAAATTCTACCTTTTGGGTTAAATTAGACCAAATTGTTTTTCTTTTACATGGAAACAAAAACCTTCACATTATATCAATATCAACTAATAGCATTCTTTATTTTAGTTATTAAAAAAAAGGAACTGGACATTGTCCATAGAAAGCTAGTACTGAAATGTAGCTATGGATGTATGGAGCTAGTATTTATATCCCCAAACACTAGAAATCAATAACTTGTGTGAAATAAAACGACAAAACTCACACATGATGGATCACAGTAGCTATCAAAAGAAATAAACTTAATGGACTGGTGTCTCTAAATTACAAACATAAGTCAAAGGGAACAGAATACATTGCAGTTGAACAAAGGTGAGTCTATTAGCTCCGTGGAACAAGGAAGTGAGCAAAGCATGGGGTTGGGGTGGGAAAGTAATGGGATCATTAAGAAGGTGTTAGGACAGGTTTCTTATAAGGTTTGTGCTTTGGTTTAGTGATTGGGAGAGAGTTCAAGAAAGTATAGTTTTGTTCTGGATAGGATGTTGTCAGAAAAAGAAGAGGTGATTATATGATTATCTTAATAATTTTATCTAGAAGTTGGGAAGGAACTACAATTGCAATTTCTGGAAAAGCAGCAGTTACTTATGTTAGCTGGGAGAGGAGGAGGTTTGGTCA